>CM045898.1:11675228-11731275 GCA_025169545.1 Anguilla japonica | reverse complement strand
TCAGCTCTATCTTCGGCCATGGCCAACCTCCATGCCAAATTTCAGCCTCCTGGGGCAAAAACTGTGGCCACTACGTGGTGGGACACATTTTGTGAGACCAACCGACCGACCAACCGACAGACAGAGAGCCATAGAGCTGCGGTTGCCTCAAGACCTTATGTTTCCCTCCACACTAGGCATTTGAACATATAAAATTGCTTATCACCACTTTCATTGAATTTTGAGTGGTTTAATCAACTTTGTCACACCTGTGGTGTTCCGGGTCTAAAATGACCGCCATAGGAAATGAACGGGTGACTACTGTATTTGATGTTCATCCAGCAGATGGAAAACATCCCCATACACGCACCCACTCACCCACACATCCACAACCACAACCCCCTCACCCCCCACCCTTTCATCCACACCCCCCCGCCCCCTACTGTTACACAAAATTTGGTGATGATTTATGGTTTTTGTGTTAATATAAGAGCGGTTAAAACAGACCAGCCAAATTTGGCCGCAAACACTATAATAATGGGGGGAGCAACGAACACTGGAGGTTAATTCACAGGGCTTCTCTTATCACTGTTATGCTGATGATACATAAATCTTCTTCTCTATCCCTCCATCAACCATACGGGTCAATGTGAAACAACAAGACAGAGATTCTGTTCATCCCCTACAAGACATCCCAACTACAGGAGCTCTCAATCAATGTCAATGGCATTACAGTGACTGCCTTTCACTTTGCAACAAGCCTGGGGGTGGTCCAGGATGACCAGGTAGACCTCAAGGAGCACATCAAGGCAAAATCATGGTCCTGCAGATTCCTCCTGTACAACATCAGGAGGATTCAACCATACCTGATTATGCACTCCACCCAGCTACTTGTCCAGGCTATGGTGACCTCCCGTCTTGACTCCAGCAACTCCTTCCTTGCAAGCCCACCAGCTTGTACCATACATCCACTACAGATGATTCAGAATGCTGCTGTTTATCTTCAATGTTCCTACGTTCTCTCACATCACTCCCCTGCTGAGGTCACTCCACTGGCTACCGATCGCCGCCAGGATCAGGTTCAAAGTCCTGACCCTTGCCTGCACTGCAGCCAAAAGAACAGCTCTCGTCTACCTACAGGACACGATTCAATCCTACACGGCAGCTTGACCACTCCACTCTGCGGCAGCAGGGTGACTTACACTCCCTCGGGGTGAATGGTTCTCCCTACCACAGATCTTCTCCACACTAGCTCCCCAGTATTGGAATGAACTCCCTGTTCCTCTACGAACCACTCAGTCATTGCCCATCGTTTCAGACTTTTCAGACTACTACCTGGACTAACTATCACTACTCATTACATTACAGGCATTTAGCAGACGCTCTTATCCAGATCGACTTACACATAGCATTTTACACATAGCATTTTACATTGTATCCATTTATACAGCTGGATATGTACTGAAGCAATTCAGGTTAAGTACCTTGGTACAAAGGCAGTGTCCTACCCAGGAATCGAACTTGCAACCTTTCGGTTACAAGCCCAGTTCCTTACCCACTGTGCTACACTGCCACCACTCCCAGGGCACTCTCTGCAGGGCACTCCCAATCTAGGATCACTTATCACTTGTACCCTTCTACCTTATTCCTGTAGCACAGTGTTACTCATTACGCGGCTCGTGAGACTTTGTTTTGCGGCTCATATAGATCCACTGATAACAATAAGAATATAGCTGTAACTTACTTCTATAGGTTCCGTGTATGTCCTGTTTTAGCACATTGAAATGAATTATCCAGCAGATGGCAGCATACTGAAGATACGTCAAAGAACGTAGGCTACATAACAGCGAGGGATCATGGGTAGTCGTATAGCCTATGTGTGTAGCTTTGCATTTGCGAATGGTTTCGCAAGTTTAGCACGTAAGCCTAAATTTGATATTCCATAATGCCGTACATCGTAAGGTTATATCAAATATTGTCTCGGCCTCTGCCCACTCAAAATGGACAGATTTATGACTAGAAAAAAGCAGATTGAGAAAAGTGATTCTTCATTAGCTGATGGTGACGGAGTTATAAACAGGCCTGAGGAGAAAGAGCAACGTGAGGAAAGAACGGGGGAAAATGCAGATCAGTTTGGTCGAGAAGCCCAAGACACCGATGCACCAGCAAAGAAAACGGTGCGGTCAATTCAGGACGAACACCAAAAATTTCAGGATACATGGACTGATGAGTTTTTCTTTGTGCGATACGAATCCACTCCATTCTGCCTAATTTGCCAGAAGACTAGTGCCAATTGTAAATGGTCTAACCTTGAACGCCACTTTAGTGCTTTTCACACCAAGTACAACATGTTGTACCCGCCAGGTAGCAACCTGACGACTAATAAAATTAAACAGTTGACACAGACTCTGACTGAGCAGCAAAAAATGATGGCGAGATCAGTCTCTGTTGCCAAGAAATCGACTGAGGCCACTTAGGAGATCGCATGGATTTTAGCTAGGCATAAAAAAGCTTTCACGGACGCTGAAATTGTTAAACAATGCTTTTTGACCTCAGCAGAGATAATGTACCGTGCATAAATAATAATAATAATATAATAATAATAATAATAATAATAATAATAATAATAATAATAATAATAATAATAAATATAGCTGCGAGCAGCAATGAAGGGGCCAAGCACTACAGGGGCACCAGGTAGACAAGCAACCAGAACAACCCCTGAACAAGACACCAGTCCATCACAGGGTGAACAGGCACATTGACACGCACTCTTACACTTACACCTATGGGCAATACATCATGTCCAATTGACATTACCTGAATGCGTTTGGACTGCGGTAGAAATCCAGAATACCCAGAGGAAACCCGCATGAATACAGGGACAAGGTACAAACTGAAAGTGGACGCACCCTGAACTTGAAGCCACTTGATACAATGAATAAAATAGGGTATGCTGATATATTTTCTACATTTTACATGAAATTGTTACATTTAAAAGAAAATAAAACGCAATCACGTTTTCAAATGAATAAGTTAAAATTAAATGAATATTTTTAAAAAATAGTCTACTGGGATTTCTAATACCATTGAACCATCTCCTTGTGAACAGCAACCATTTTATAGATAAATGGCGCCAAGTGCTGTTGTTAATGTATAATAACATTGAAAAGTCTAGACTTCCATGGCAGAAAGCATTTGAAGCATTTTTCAAAAAAGTCTAATTTGCGGAAGATCTAATGGGCGGAGCTTATGGGTCCTTATGGGAACCTTATTGTTACGCTTGACGAGTTGCATATATGTCCAAAATTTCATGAATGTAGCTCAAATGGGGCCGGAAATATGCTTGTTCAAAGTTATCCAAAAAAACACCTTTTAGCTCATGATAGCGCCACCTTATGGCCAATCGACTTCATATTTGCTCCCTGTCCATTTGGAGTTGCCCTATACCAATGTGCTGAGTTTTGAAAAAATCGGCATCGTGGTTATGCCTAAACAGGAAATGAGCTCTCTAGCGCCACCATTTTTGTTTGATCGGGCCAGAAATGGAAGGTTAGCCTCCACTTATGGGTACTGATATGCCTACGAAGTTTCGTGGTGTTTGGTCAAACTGTTCAGAATTTATACACCTTTATGCTAAAAGCCACGCCCTCCAACATACTCATTGGCTCATAGTTGCCATATCATTTGGTCAATCAAAATTCTGTGAATAACGTTTGGTCAGCACTATCTGTAGATGATATGTCTCGAAACTGGTGGTGATCAGATCAACACTCTAGGACTAGTTCGCAGAAGTAGGTTTTTCGAAAAATTCAAAATGGCGGAAAATCCCATATGGCGAAAATTAACGCCAATGGGTGTATTGAAATAGTCATGACCCAAGGATTCAGGGGGAAACAAGATCACAATCCTAGGACAAACGGTTCAAAAGTTATAAGATAGCCTATATTGTTTGTAGTACCGTAACTTGGCGTCATTTTGATATCAATACTTTTGAGTAACTTGGCATTTTTGTACGTTGAAAACGTGTTTATTATGAGATATCATTTCTTTTTGCAAAGCATTTTATTATGAGAGTGAGAAATGCGAAGTGACCCTGTAAGAAACGGTTGTGGATTATGGCTGTCCTTGTGTGAATTTGTACAGTCTGATGAGCGTGTACTGTTTAGCAGTTTTGGTTTGCTATATATGTAAAACAGTGGCTGTGACAAAGGGTGCGGTGGCGTAAGTGTAAATGCAACAGAAACGCAGGTGAAATATGGCCAGTGTATGTACTCACGGATTTGACGGCCATCCAACGAGCCTTTATTGAGAAAAGAATCAGCAAGCCCGTAGAATTAGAGCTGCCTAGGTCGCAACTTGTGTACCCTGCTGTCCTGCTCCGTTGTCTGTTATTTCGTGGAGATGCACTTTTAGTGATTGTAAGGTTTATAAGGCAGTTTGATAGGCTTATTTGAAGGTGGGAATCCTCTTCGCTGTTTTGCTAAGCTAGAACCGGAAAACTTGATAGTGGAGAATAGGAGCAGACGCATATGTCCCAGCAGGCTTTGCATATGAGAAAATAACAACAGTGTGAGAGAAATTAGGACGAAATGATGAAATTGCGTAGTTGAAACAATATGTTTTTAGCAGAATGGGCATGTAGGTGAAGGTTGACATGATCACAGACTATAGTGCGGAGTAAATAAAGTGACCATGAGCAAGCTTAGTTTCCTTATGGAACGGTATATATAATAGTCGGTGTAAAACATCAACCGTTAAAGTGGAGGCTTAAGTAACGTGTGAAATCTATTGCACTGATGTGCTTTTCTCATGTTCAGTACTTGTAGTTATAATTATGAGTGAGTCGTGAATTTAAATGTAATGTTTTAATGGGGAGTTGCAGAACGTACATACATAGTAATTGTTTGTATGTGGCTAGATAGAGAACAGGGTGAGGTAACATGAATGTAGAAACGTGGCGTTTGCTGATGAGAAGATTTTGTACGGTAGCCAAGTGAAGAAATATAGTTAGTAGAAATGGTACAGTGGTGAACTGGTGTAACTTTTTAATAAAAATGAATACATTTGCCGTCATGAAATGCATATGGGTGGCCATGAGTGAGTTTTGGTAAAGCAAATATAAAAGCGTAAGAAAACGTTAGTGTAAAAGAGGAAATTATCTGCCTGAGGGCGAGGCGGGATTCAATCCTTCAACCGGAGGTTTACCAGTCTGTGACTTTGTTAGTGCAGCACCATGACATAGCTATGCAATGCCTGAAATATCATTAGCAAACCTGTCCGTGGTTTTAAAGAAGAACACAGGCCAGTAAGCACAGAAGAGCTCCCGTTGGATCCATATGGCTTTGCAATATTGTAGCCGGTTAATAACTGAACGTGCAGACGGTACGTCATAATGCAGTGTATATGTTCGGTGAACGGCAGGTAGATATGGTGCAAAAGCAATAACTGAGAAGTAGTAGACAATTATTAGTGAGGTTAAAAGCAGGTTAAAGAAACATGTCCTTAGCTGGGCTTCAACCTGCGACCCCATGTTCCCAAGACTGTTACCTTACCCACTAGGCCACAGGCAGATTAGCTGTTTAAACTGGAAATGTTTCAGAGTAAAAAGGTATGGGTATTTTGGGTCGTGAGGATGAGGATTTGGCTGATGTTGGTAAAATGTCCAATGGGGAGACATGTTGTTAGTGAGATAGGCGGCAGGAAAAATAAGAATGAGAAGAAGAAGAAGAAGAAGAAGAAGAAAGAGAAGAAGAAGAAGGAGAAAATGCAAAATCCCCTTAGTTTGGGGCTTTATTGTGTGGACATGTGAAGTTGTTTATGAAATCTGTCGAAATGGGGTCAGAATGTACAGAATTTAATGTTTTTAAGGGCTGAGTGTCTGTGGCTGTTGTGGTTATTTCTGTGGGGAACCCTGAAAAGTGCCAAAGTCTCGGTGCTGTATAGGTATGGGGCATGCCCCCGCCAAGGCGTAACTCGTTCTCTTTTGTGGAAGTCCATCCATCCATTATCTATACCCGCTTATCCTGGTCAGGGTCACAAGGCGAGAGGCAGGAATACACCCTGGACAGGTCGCCAATTTATCACAAGGCACAAACAACATTCACTCACCATTCACACACAATCAGAGTACCCGGAGGAAACCCATATGAACACGGGAGAACATGAAAACTTCACACAGAAAGGCCCAGGCTGGGATTCAAACCCAGGACCTTCTTGCTGTGAGGCGACGGTGCTACCAGCAGAATAAAATGTCATTTTATTCACAATCCTTTCAGAAACGCCACAATCCTGCAGCACAAACCGGTGTGTGATGAAGGATTAAAACTTGCCTTCAACAAAAGTTCAGTGAGTGAAAGAAAGTGGGGTAAATGTATGGATTTCATTAACGTTCATAGCAGGTAAATGGAGATGGATGAAGACTGCAATGTGTGACAGGCCTGAAACATTTTACTATGCAGGTCAATGTTTTACCATATCAATCAGACAGTCTGTATCCAGTTCTCACCGGTGACCTATTCCTACAGGGACAGGGATCGTTTTGACATTAGTACTCTCTTTTATTGATCTATTATCCCTCGTAGTTAGTTTATGTTTTAAAAAGATTACTTTCAGAAGGTCCTGAAAATGAATGGGAGTGAATTGGGAGCTGGACAACCAGGAGGAACGGCGATGCCGTTAACGGTTAACAGGGACAGCTAGTTGCTAGTATTCACGCTATCCAAATACAATGGGGTAAGCTCCAAAAAATTACTTGTGAAATATCCCTTTAATTATCCTGGTACCTAATTCATTTCATATGAGGATTGTGGGTATGCATCACAAGTTCTTTGTGTGTTCTTTTTCTTTATCTGCTTAGTGATTTTGCTCATTGCCCTCTTTCCTCTTTATTTAACTGTTTTCATTACAAATGGCTAACTTAACTGTTCACTCCCAGTACAGTTTATTGGTGCTGTTGACCAATATATAAAATATGTCCATTTCTTCAAAAACAAAGACTCTTTCAGGCAAGACTCTCCCAGAAAGGGACATAATAAGGAATCCTGTATCATGCTAACAGCCATTGTAGAGGCTGTGTTAGAAGAACACAGACAATATTTTTACACATAGCTCTCCCGGATCAAGGACAAAACCCGGTCCATACGAGCTGAAATCTCTCAATATTCGCTCAGCATGAGAGAGCTACAGGCTGAATTTGCCGGTTTGAAAGCCATAGTTAAACTAGCCAAAACCACTGCCTCGCTGCACCAGGCCAAACAGGATCAGCTCGAGGCTAAAATGGTGGAGCTGGAGGATAGGAGCAGGTGATGCAACCTTTGCATTGTTAACCAACCAGAGAATTCTGAATGATCAGACCCGGTTGGTTTTCTTACCAATTACCTCAAAGAGTGATTCCCCTCTCTGGCTGACAGGACTATAGAAGTAATGAGGGCCCACCGTTTCTATGGCGGCTGATCAAAAACAGCAGACAGACCTGGAACATTGATTATTAATCTGCCGGGGTACACGGATCAACAGCATATTTTGCAAGCCACCAGGAAATCACCAGTGAAGTTTAACGGGATAGTCATAAGTTTTTATCCAGACTTCAGCGATTACACAGCACAGCGGCACAGAGCCTTCCTTCTCTGCTGGCAGTAACCTGTGATTGCGGTCTCCAGACGTTCCTAATATACCCAGCCACGCTCAAGCTCACTCACAATGGTGCACAGCACCTTTTCAAGTCTCTAGCTGAGGCAAGTCAGTTCATCAAATGTCTTTCCTGCTAGAGCTGCTCCAGTCAACTGTAAGAGCTGGTATACTGAAGCGATAGGGAGCAACAACAGCTCAGCAGTGAAGCGGTAGGCCACACAAGCTCACAAAATGTGGTGCTGAAGCTTGTAGCGTGTAAAAATCATCTTTCCATGGTTGCAACACTCACTACAGTGTTCCAAACTACCTCTGGAAACAACGTCTCTTATTATGGATTCTCTGACATAAGCAACAGAATTAACTCAAGATCAGGCACTGGGGTTTGAGGCTAATTTAACAGTTCCCTGAGAAGACCTCACTCTGGCACCCATTATATCCTATGATTCCTCTACCTTCCTATTTTCACTCTATCTACAGGCACTATGCTGGAGATTCTAGGTCAGCCTACACCAGAATAAAGCAGAGACCAGGGTGGTACTACTGGCCTTTAAACATGGTGCATTTACTGCCTGCCCTAGCCTCCCAACATAGAAACACAAACATTTAATTCATAACCAAACGTATCCCTCTCAAACCAAACTTAACATAATTCTAAGCATAACATTGAAAATAAGTTTTATCCTGCAAAGTGGCTTAAAACGAAAATATAAAAAGCGGGATAGATAAGTCTCTCCTTTATTCTTTTCTAATTATTCATTAATTAATTGTGCATAGACCAGGAATAGAAGGAATGGGATTTAAACAACATTTGTTCTTAGTATTAAAACCTACAATTAATAATGAATTATGCATAGACCAGGAAGAGAAGGGGAACCCCTTCTTTCAAACACATGGCTGGGATTCAAACAACATTTGTTCTTAATTTACTATTAAAACTTACAATTAAAAGCAAGGATTGTTTTTTCTTCACAAACAGTTTGGCAAACACAGCCATAACTAGAACTTCACCAAACTGAGTTTGTGAGAAAAGGTGTAAAGTGCATTTACTAGTCCAAGTCCAAGTTAAGGACAAATGTTGATTGAAAAATTGGCTATAAAGTGTTGAGTTTTTAAGCAAACATGAGCTTTTGGTCTTGTGTCTCAGCTTTGTTTTGCTTCTCAGCTGTGTGTCTTTGGCTTTGATCAGTTTTAATGTGGGAGAGACAAGCTATGGTTTTGTTTTGCCTTTCATCCATTTCATTCATGATTATCTTTTACTTAATATCCAGGACTGTCTAATATTGTTTTTGATCATGTAGTTGAGCCTGTGTTATTAAATTAGATGTTTAATTGGGCCCTATTTTCTCAGTAAAGGCACAACTGTCAAACACTAGCAGCAACGCAAGGTGCTGGTGAATTTGGGTATTTCAGTCATATCTTGACTCCAGGCACTAGTGCAACTGTGGCACACTTATAAAAGATGTTCAATAAGAATAAATGGTTCTGTGTGTGGTTGGGTTTGGTTTCATTATTGACAATAAGATCACCCCATTTCTTTCCCTTTAGGAAACACAGCCAAATGCTAATGTCACCATGGCTGAAGAGCAAGCGTGTTGTGATCATCTCTACTGAAGGGAGGAGAGTTTTCTCTAGCATAACTAGAAGTCTGTACAACACTAAATTCCAAGGCCTTGCAGCAGGGCCCCTCTGTCTCCAGGCACCAGACCTCCCAAGGACAACAAGAAGTTAGAAATATTACAAGTATGTGTGTGTCTGTGTGTTTTTTCTCTCTGTCTCTTATGTATTTCTAGAAGTCCAAACTGGTGAGCTTGGCCTTCCTCCTTATCCTCCCCCTGCCATCCTGCCAGGGAGAAACCGGCTATGATGTCATGCTGCCCAGGACTCTGAAAGCAACCGATCGATAAAGACCAAACTATTATTTCTGATTTAATTATTTCTGATTTAAAGCTTGTTTATGTAACGCTTAAGACTAAGAGGTCACCGTGTGCTTATTCAGTATTCATGCTATATTACTAGACACAGCCAATCATTTATTTTGATAAATCTTAGGATATGCATATGTATTAACCATGTACCAATCAGAATTGTGTATGTTATTGTTAAAACACTTTTTGCTTTTAAGGTTCTGGATTCTTTCTGCGGAAATAAATCCTATTTCTTACATGGACATACCTCGTTGTGCTGGTTATCCTAAGGGGAGAATTTTCTCTGCCCAACATTATAAACAATTACAACCATTATGAGGACCTCTACAAATCAATGAAGATGAAACTGAACAGTTTAGATTCATTACTTTGTTAATATTTAAACAAAAACAGTTTATTTTTATTCATCTGTTCATATGCCAGTGCTAAGAGGTATGATAAACGGTTCTGTTCCCAAGAACAGTTCCGCAGGGAGAATATTCCCAGTCTGGCCAGGAGCATGAGGCAGCTGGCAGGGACAGCCTCCATTCGGCCTCTCCATCCTGCTGCTGCTGCCGCTACTGTTTCAGGTAGGCAGGCATTGCGCTTGTGCACCAGAGGACAGGAAAGAATCTAATTTGGATTTCTGCATTCAGTTTGAATTTACTATAGTTTTTTTGCTACTTTGCTGTCAATTTTTGTTTCATACCACTATTTAAAATAAACAAAAAAAATTATCTACTATCTTAACTAAGTGTCATTCATTTCAGACATGCACTTGATAAGATGAATGTACACTCACTAGTGAAACGGCTCCACAGCCAATCAGTCCCTGCTCTCTCGTGCACTCTGTGCTCTGTAATCTCTGTAGCGATCGTCACATGCGGCTCTGCCTCTCTCTGTATGAAAGTCCTGTAATGTGTCCTCTGTGAGGTCTATGTCACATCCATGGCATATGGCTATGTAGTGTAGAACACAGCACACCACAAAGAATGCACTGACTTTCTGAGGGCTGTACAGTAATGTACCACCCAATCCATCCAAAATTCTAAACTGCATTTTCAACATTCCAAAAGCCCACTCAATCATTGACCTAGCCCAGCCAAACACATGATAAAAGCAAGTTTCCAGTGCGTTCTGGGCTTATTGTAAACACTATCTGAGGGGTGTAAAGCCAGTCTCCCTCCTACCTAATCCAAGTAGCTTACACAGTTAACTCCACTGCCTAAATAGCCATCATTGGACTGCATAACTGA
The DNA here is from genome assembly GCA_025169545.1 of Anguilla japonica. Lineage (NCBI taxonomy): Eukaryota > Metazoa > Chordata > Actinopteri > Anguilliformes > Anguillidae > Anguilla > Anguilla japonica. The sequence goes on along the minus strand of CM045898.1, from coordinate 11,720,504 downwards.
ATACAGCTTTCCTTTAAAATAGTTAAACTGAAATAAACAAAATATTTCTTGTATCTGTCTTATATGTTTATGGATTCACGTGTGGCACGGTTATAATGCCAAAATAGCACGAGTTAAAACCTGGTATGGGTTGGTTTGACTGCAAATGCATTATTCAACACCAAACTCACATATTGAAAGTTTCTATTGACACGTCCCTGATTGCACCAACAAACCCATGTTGACACAAGCAGATTAACCGCAGACCATAAAACTAACAACCCTGGGGAAAGTGAAAATTATGACACTAGCAATTCCAAGTGTGTTTGTGTCTATGCTGTCACCAAAATAGGGCCCCTTTTCTTAATACTGTAACTTAATATAGCATCTCTTCATTTTAATCTGCGTGAATTGTATGTTCTGACAAAGGTTGATCCATAAGATTACTCTGCCTAACAATTAACTCCTTATTTATTTCATAATTGCTATCATTGCAAATAATTAGTAAATTTATTCCGTTAGTAAATAGTAATAGTAAATAAAATAAAATATATGGTAAGTGCTGAGGTTCTGCATTTGATGCTGCTTATGTTCTCGATATAAACATTATATGAGGGCACGAGTTAAAACATCTTGATTCAGAAATCTTTTTTTAACCAAATTTTCTGTTGGCCGGCAATTTTATTGCACTTTATTCTAACTAGAAATATAACGTGTGAAGATAGACTGTCAATCATCTACATTATTAATGACATAATACTCACATGGCCTTCCTGTAGTTCCTGACTACAGGTACCAGTCTCTGATGACCTGCTGCTGATGTGTTGTAGGTCTTCAAGTCAAACTCATCCAGGACCTCCTCTGATGTCAGTAACACAAAGGCCAGAGCTGAACACTGGTGTGGTTCCAGCTTTTCATCAGAAAGTTTTGCTGATCTCAGGGAATTCTGCATTTCCTGCACTAGAGAGCAGTCATTCATTTCATTGAGACAGTGGAACAGATTGATGGTCCTCTCTGCCGAAGATTCCTGTCTGATACACTTCTTAATGTACTGGACTGTTTTCTCAATGCTCTCTGATCTGCTTTCTGTCTGTGTCAGTAGACCTCCTAAGAGAGTCTGAATGGAGTCCAGAGAGAGGCCAAGAAGGAATCGGAGGAAAAGGTCCAGGTGTCCATTCTTACTCCTTAAGGCCTGATCCACTGCACACCTGTGTAACTCAGACAGCTCCAGTCTGTCACTGTGAGGTTTTGATTTTTCTGCTCTGAGTACATTTCTGTTCTCATTTACACATGAATGAAACACAAACAAGGCAGCCAGATACTCCTGAATGCTCAGATGCACAAAGCAGTAGACCTTCTCCTGATACAACCCACACTCCTCTTTAAAGATCTCTGTGCACACCCCAGAGTACACTGAAGCTTCACTGACATCAATGCCACTCTCTGTGAGGTCTTTTTTATAGAATATCAGATTACCCTTTTCCAGGTGTAGAAAAGCCAGCTGCCCCAGTTTCAGGATGATTTCTGTATCTGATGCTGACGTCTTTGAGTTTGTCACATTGGTGCTATGATACTTCTGATTCTTTACATTTGTCTGAATTAGCAGGAAGTGTGTGTACATTTCAGTCAGTGTTTTGGGAAGATCTCCACTCTCTGTTTTACCCAAAATTGTCTCCAGAACAGTAGCAGAAATGCAGCAGAAGACTGGTATGTGACACATGATGTAGAGACTCCTGGCTGACTTTATGTGTGAGATAATTCTGTTGGCCTGGTTCTGATCTCTGATTCTCTTCCTGAAGTACTCCTCCTTCTGTGGGTCATTGAAACCTCGTACCTCTGTCACCTGGTGGACACACTCAGGAGGGATCTGATTGGCTGCAGCTGGTCGGGAGGTGATCCAGAGGAGAGCAGAGGGAAGCAGATTCCCCTTAATGAGGTTGGTCAGCAGCACATCCACTGATGATGACTCTGTTACATCACAGCAGATCCCATTGCTTTGGAAATCTAGAGGAAGTTGACACTCATCCAGACCATCAAAGATAAATAAAACTTTGACTTGATCACATTCAATACTTTTGATCTCTTTCAGCTGTGGAAAGTAGTGCTGCAGAAGTTGCATCAGACTGAATTCACTTTTATTCTTCAAGTTCAGATCTCGGAAAGGAAGGGTGAAGATGAAATCAACATCCTGATTGGCTTTTCCTTTTGCCCAGTCCAGAATGAACTTCTGCATAGAGACAGTTTTCCCAATGCCAGCAATGCCCTTTGTAAGCACAGTTCTGGGTTTCTCTTGTCCAGGTAAGGGCTTAAAGATGTCATTGCAGAAGATTGCAGTCTCCTGTGTGGTTTGTCTCTTGGATGCTGTCTCAATCTGTCTGACCTCGTGTTCATTATTGACCTCCCCACTTCCCCCCTCTGTGATGTAGAGCTCTGTATAGATCTCATTGAGGAGGGTTGGGTGGTCCTGCTTTGCTAAACCTTCAAATATGCATTCAAACTGCTTCTTCAGATGAGTTTTCAGTTCCTGCTGGGCTCTTTTTATGGATTCATCTGAAGAGAGGAAATATGAGAAATAATAATTTTAAAGATGTGATAAACATTTCCCACTCAATAACGGATTTTAAGAAAAAACAGCCAATGAAAATATTAATGCATTCAGTTTTCACAGTATTTCACACATATCATTGTTACATACCTCTCACAGCATTACTCACCTCTCTCACAGTGTGTTACACACATCTCACACAGTATTACACACTTCTCTCACAGTGTGTTACTCACCTCTCACACAGCATTACACACTTCTCTCACAGTGTGTTACTCACCTCTCACACAGCATTACACACTTCTCTCACAGTGTGTTACACGCCTCTAACACAGCATTACACACCTCTCACACAGTGTGTTACACACCTCACACAGCAGTACACACTTCTCTCACAGTGTGTTACTCACCTCTAACACAGCATTACACACCTCTCACAGTGTTACACACCGCACAGTGTGTTACACACCTCACACAGCATTACATACCGCTCTCACAGTGTGTTGCACACGTCACTCAGTGTGATACACACCTCTCGCACAGTGTTACACACTTCACACAGCAGTACACACCCCTCTCAGTGTTACACACTTCTCTCACAGTGTTACACACCTCATACAGCATTACATACCGCTCTCACAGTATGTTACACACCTCTCATACAGCTTTACACACCTCTCTCACAGTGTAACACCTCTCACACAGTATTACATAACTCGATTATAATTCATCATAAATAAAACAAATCAGCAAGAAAGTACATACTGTTGCATTTGTACAATAAAGGAAGGAAAAAACTGAAAATGGGTTCAAATGTCCTTCTACACTTCATTTCTCAGGTTTATTTTGTGGACGTGTCCTTGTGGTAAAGTCTTTAAAGGTCACAGGGTAATTTTAAAATCTAATATTTTCATCCTGAGTGCTCTTTAGCCCTGGATACAACCTCAGGGCAGTCTGTCTAATGGGACAGTGGTTTAGTCACTGGCTTTTGAGCACAAGGTTCCTGCTTTGAATCTCCCTCAGGGACATTTAATCTCATGTACATTTGCTTATCCCCATAATCACTGCTTCATGCTATAGTTTAATTTAAATGCCTTTGCATGCACATTGGTTGTGAAATATTCTATATGTAATATTGTCAATGTAAAACATTACTATGAAAGTGTGGATGCAATGACTAATTTCAGCATTTGAATGGACACATATTAGCAATGAGAGAAAGCTCTTACTGTGCTGCTCATCTCTCTCCAATGAGCCCTTCTGCTTCATGTTCCTCAGGATGTGGAGTGTGATCTTCAGAGACCTCTCACTGCCACAGGTCTCCAGCAAATTCTCAACTATGTACAGGGCCTCAGGATCCTCCTGCTTTCTCTCAGAGCATTCTGGGTAATCAGCAATTTGATGACTCTTGAACAATTTCTTCATCTTCATAAACTTAAGCAGCACAGAAGGATCTTCAGACATATTCTTTTTGCATTCTGGACAATCATGACTCAGATGGCTCTGAAACAGTTTCAACTTTTCATCCTTCTTCAGCTTCATCAGAGTGCGCAGGAGAGACTGAAACAAACACATGTAGAGGTGTGCTGTATCAGAGTGAGAAATGAACACATGAAGAGGTGTGCTGTATCAGTGTGAAATAAACACATGAAGAGGTGTGCTGCATCAGTGAGAAATAAACACATGAAGAGGTGTGCTGTATCTCTGTGAAATAAACACATGAAGAGGTGTGCTGTATCACTGAAATAAACACATGAAGAGGTGTGCTGTATTAGTGTGAAATAAACACATGGAGAGGTGTGCTGTATCAGTGTGAAATAAACAAATGAAGAGGTGTGCTGCACCAGTGTGAAATAAACACATGAAGAGGTGTGCTGTATCAGAGTAAAATAAACACATGAAGAGGTGTGCTGTATCAGAGTGTGAAATAAACACATGGAGAGGTGTGCTGTATCAGTGTGAAATAAACACATGAAGCGGTGTGCTGTATCAGTGTGAAATAAACACATGAAGAGGTGTTCTGCATCAGTGTGAAATAAACAAATGAAGAGGTGTGCTGTGTCAGTGTGGAATAAACACATGAAAAGGTGTGCTCTATCACAGTAATTGAAATAAAAACTAAACAAACTGTGATCCTTGCCTTTCGTGCCATGTGTTTGATAGCCAGTACAGGGACAGATACACTATATGACCAAAAGTATCTGGACACCAACAAAGTCTGCGGCTGTTTCTCATGGTTTGGGCCAGACCCCTTAGTTCCAGTTAAGGCAATGCTACAGCATACAATCACATTCTGGACAACACACATTCACACCTCCAATGGCTACCACCCCCTCCCTGCCCCCTGCCCCCCTGCTCTGTATCACACAGGCTATGCTGGCCGAGCGCTTGGAAACTTCCAATGGCTGAAAACGGCCAAATAGTGAATTAGATATCTGACAAGAGTAATCTTTGGAAAAGGCAAGGTATGTTATTTAGGCTAAGTGCAATACTTGGAACCTAAAAACATTATCTCTGCATTGTACATGATATATGTCTCATATCATCAAATGAAACTTGCTGTATGAAGAAAACAAATAATAACAAATTGAATACAATGAAGAAAAATGCAGATCACACACCTCTTTTGAGGAAGATAGTTTCTCTGAACTCTTCTCTTCTGAAGAGCTAGGCTCCTGTGACTGCCGTATCCTGTGAACAAAACATGGAAACAGAGTTTCTGGGTAAATTCATGCTCTTACTGCAGCTCTAACTCACAGCACATGGAGAAAGAGTTTCCAGTTAAATTCATCTTCTTACTGCATGATGACATAAACCTCACGTACACCTGAATGTGATATAATACACCCACCTACACCTGAAAGGTGACAGTGACACTGAAAGGTATATTTCCCTCCTGCCCCCTAGAGGTATGGGCAACAGCGCCCACAGAATGGGGATAAAGTGAAGATGAGCAATTTATTAAAAAAGGGGCTACAAACACGTCACAAATTCGGCAATAAATGTCTGTAAAATAAAAGGAACCTCCCCATCCCCCAATCACCTGTTGCTCAATAACCCACATCATAAAACTTTTTTTTTTTTTTTGCATGAAAACAGGTATACCAAAACACCCCCACAACATGACACTGCCATTCCTCCTAGTCATCTTGTTTTGCTGGAAAAGGGACTGGTGCACTTCAGAAAATAGATGGTATCATGAGGAAGGAGGATTATCTAGAAATACTGAAGCAACACCTCAAGACATCAGCTAGAAAGTTAAAACTTTGTTGCAACTGGGTCTTCCAGCAGGACAATGATCCTAAGCATACCTCCAAAGTTGTAATAAAATGGCTTAAAAACAACAAAGTGAAAGTATTGGAGTGGGCATCACAAAGCCCTGACCTGAATCCCATAGTACATTTGTGGACTGAACTGAAAAAGCGTGTCTGAGCAAGGAGGCTCACAAACCTGACTGAGTTACGCCAGTTCTGTCAGGAGGAATGGGCAAAAATTCCGGTATTGTGAGAAGCTTGTGGTAGGCTACCCCAAGCGTTTGATTCAAGTTAAGCAATTAAAAGGCAATGCCACTAAATACTAACAAAGTGTATGTAAAACATTTGATCCACTGAAAATCTGATATAGTACATAAAAGCTGAAATAAATCTGTCTCTTAGCTATTATTCTGAAATGACCTCTTATGGAAATAAAGTAGATTCCCTAATTGACTTAACATGGGAAGTGTACGGTAACATGAAATGTGTGCAGCTGTGAAAAATAGAGTTTGAATGTCTTTAGCCTAGGTGTATGTAAACCTTTGGCCTGAACTGTATGTAAGAGTTTCTGTAATCCAAAATGCCTCGGCTTATATTCAAGCTAAGACTGCTAGCTAGGTCAGGTGCCATTTTCAACAAGAAAGTCTTTCTACATGAAATATGTTGTGGCAGGGCTCGTTTTGCAGGAGGAATTCAGGGCAACTAGACCACGCCTACTGGTTAAGCCTACCAGGCACACACCTGGATGATGTTATGAATCAATCCAGGATTTAAAAGTGTGCTTCTTTCCACAGTAGGCGTCTGAGACTGGTATCCCCCACGACGGTGAGAGAGAGCACGTACAGACCAGAGAAAAGGCTGAAAAGCACTCGTATAATTTCATTTATTTTGTCTTTGTTATTTTAGTTTATTGTTTTTGTCCAGATCCCGTGAGGGTGACGGGCGAAGGTTTTTTCATGTTTGTGTTTGAATATGCTCTCTCTCACTATTGAAAATAAAACTCTGGAGTTATCTGAAATTCCCGCATCTCCATGTGTCCAGCTCTTCTGTCCCTAACAGGGTGATCACGGCATGTGACCTATGTAAATAATGCTCTTGCCACTTTTGTGCAGGTGAGGCAAGCTAAATTGAAAATGCCTAAGCATTGACCCTTCTCCGGATGCACAGAAAGCAATATACTTTTTTCTTTTCCCAAAAATGAAGAGAACTACAAGAAAACAACACTGAAGTTAGCTCCCGATTCGAAAATTCCAGTCCACCGTAAATTGGTTGTTATATGATTGAATGTTTTCAGTCTTCCTTACATGTTTGCAAAGGTTATAATGTGCTTCTAAAAGTGAGCTACGGCTCGAGAGAAATTGAACAATGGTGGTAATGTGAAAATTTTTTAAAAATTATGTTCTGTTCTCACATGTCTTTTTAAAGCTGTAATATGGAAAGTGCGATAAATGCCATGCATTTTGTTTTCTCCTCAAAATCTAATGGTCTCACCATAGCATCACGTACTGTATGTATGAGAGAACAGGAACTAATGTACATGTGAAATGGTGTTGATGAAATATCACTGCACCGTATGCAAATAAAACTCCAAACTGTCTCTATTAACAAATACAGTAATAAAATCCTATTGAAAATGATCATAAGGCATGGCAAATTCTCCTCAAAATTTAAAGGTCTCAAACTTTTGACACTTAATTATGACAGAAGAGGTCCTGAAGTAGTAGTGACCTGATTTTGGTGAAATATTCCTGAAGCGTTTTTAAATAATCCCACTCCAAACTATGTAATCCAATAGTGGCTAATTGAAAAAAATTAAAATAGGCATTTCTCCCCAAATTTATAAGATCTCAAAGTTTTGACACATGTTCATAACAGATGGGGTCCTGCTCTATGTCCTACCCATTTTCGTGAAATTTCACTGTACCATTTTTGAATAATCCCACTACAAACCTTCTATGTAATCCAATACAAATGAATAGAAAAAATAAAAATTTGGATTGGAATTTCTCCCCAAATTTTAAAGGTCTTAAACTTCTGACACTTGTTTATGATAGGAGGGGTGACCTAAGGTGAATAATGAATAATGCATTTCGCCTGCCCAACATGCATTTCAATGAATCACGATGCATTTTATCGGTCACGTGCTTTGAAAACGATGACAGCATCTAAAATGCGCTCACATTGCATCCGGCTCTAAAGGGAGAAGCAGGCAAATGTCGCGCCCGGAGTGTTGGAGGACAGACCTTATGGCGATGTAAAACCAATTATGTCGACCAAAAATGAAGACGCAAAAGGAAGATTTATTGTCTTCTAGACAGGTGGAGAAAAGGATGCCAGTATTTACAATGAACAAAAGTGAAACAATAATAAAAATAAACAAACAAAAAGACTTGCAAAACAAAAAGAAAGAAACATGTATCTACGTTTTTAAGGTTCAATAATAATAATAATAATAATAATAATACTTCGCACTGACTCAGACCAGTCTGCACCCAACAACCAACCAACCACAAATGATGGTGGTAGCTGCACTTAAATAGCTTCTCCACCCTTGGACCTGAAACTTGGCCGGCATATCTGACCACCCGATGCTGTCTTTACGTATACTATTTTGTTCAGCAGGCATTTGGTTATCTGAACAGCGATAGGTTTACTTTTAAGTCAGTCAAGTTACAGAATGAATTAAACAAGAGTGTCACCTGCCCATGTTCGGGGCGCAGACACTATCACCTTATTTAAAGCTAGACTCAAAACGTACATTTTTATTCTCTCCTATATTTGAGGGGTAGGAGTGGGTGGCGGGCATAGCTATAGAGTCTCTGGTGGACTGAGCGGTTAGTGCTGTCACTGGATCTTCATTGGTAGTGCTGTGTTAAGCTGAACCGGTCATGGTTTGGTGATGACTGTCTCAAGCCTGCCCTCATGGCTGCGTTGGCCCCTGCCACTGTTTCCCTTAGCTATGCTGCCGTAGCCTTTTTCTGCTGGGGTTTTCCTTATCGCACGCAGGCACCTCTGTCTCTTCTGCTCTGCTTGCTAATCTACCATTTGAACCCCCTAACAATTTTTTTTTGTCTTCCTCGGCTCTGGGCACCTGCCCACAGCTCTAGCCCAAGTTTGCTGAGCAACCCCCCCCTGGCCCGGAGCTCCAGCCCTAGACCAGCTAGACCAGCTGGGCACCCCCACCTCCTGCCACTGATGATTCAGCTGTAGCACCAAGCCTGTCCCCCTGTCTGACCCTGCCACCCATCAGTGTTCCTGCCCATCTCTCTACGTGACCGGAGTCACCTTTGCTTGGACTTAATTAATACTGGATTGGCTGTTATTATATTATAAAACAGGTGAATTATACATACTATAATTTATCTGTTTTATTGTAAGCCATTCCCATAACAAACCGGTGCCTGCCCACGGCAGATGGGTTCCCCCTCTGAATCCGGTTCTGCTCAAGGTTTCTTCCTGTTATCAGTCAGGGAGATTTTCCTTGCTACTGTTGCCCTAGGCTTAATCTTTGGGGGCTGGATCTCTGTAAAGCTGCTTTGTGACGAAGCTCCATTGTTAAAAGCGCTATACACAAATAAAAATTAATTGATTAACCTGTCAAATGAGCCCTCATTGCTGTCTGTGGGTCCAGCCATTTGCTAGTAACCCAAGTGCGTATCTGCCTCCACTCCCTGTGCGTAATGCAGATTGTGCTGACAAGCAGAGAGTGCATGCAGACTGAAGCGAGCTCGCTCTCAAAACAGCTTAGCATTGTACTATGAAATGAATTCATAATTATGGTGGATTGAAGAAAAGGTTTTTGCACTGTGATAACAGTAATTGAAGAGCTTGAAAAAGCAAATCTCAATTAGAGGCATTATTTCCATATTTAGAAAGTTCCGATTGGTTTGGAGAGTGTGCTCTAGACCATGTGAGAGCCATACTGGTGGGCATGTAAGTTTACTGAAGTGAATTTAGTGTTCTCCTTATTATTTCTTCTTATTCCACATCAAGTCAACATCCTGTACCCTACTCCTCCTTCAGTTTTTCAGCAAGACCTACCTTTTTTATCTCGTAGCTTCACCTAGTTGCTTGTGCTTTTCTTGTCAGTAGTGCAAATATTTTTTTGATATTTACCATTTTATTTATATTTTATTTATGTTTACCAAGAAAATTTCCCATTAATTAACACTAGTGGAATGTTCGGAATGTAAACAACACACTTGCAGCTGGCATTGCAATCAGCCGCTGCAGCAGCGACAGATACAGACCGTCTCTTTCTTTTGCAAAGCCTCTAATGGATGAAATCCCTAGCAAAGTGAGCAACGGCAGCAGCCGCAAAGCAAGTTCAACTCAAATTAATATTGGTTTTCTGTTATAATTTCTGCTAAATCCTGCCAGCTACTGTAACATTATTCAGCATAATGTTAACTGCTGTAAGATATTAACTCCCAAAAACATGTTAGAACGGATCCACCTCAGTTATTTATTCAAAATATGTGATTTTGTGAGAAGAAAATGTATTTTGTAGTGTAGATAACCTGTTCAAAACGTTATCTAAAATGTGCAATTTGGAAAGGTTTTGGGATGTCTTGGAAAATCCATTGCAACATTTCACTGCTGTTAGTTATCGGCACAACAATCTGTGAATTCTTTGCTGATGTGTCATTTTATTACTGTTTTACATTCACGAATGGCCCAGAAATACTTTCAAACAATTATTGCAAAAGACAAAAAAAGAAAAAACAAATAAAAGCCTGTGCTGAAATTGGCTTGCGCTCCCCCTTGGCTAAACGCCAGGTTTTCAATGGGCAGGGTTCATTGGGTGTTAGTTATGTAACAAAACCCTTAAGTCCAGTGAAATTCTTTCTACATGTAATGTGTAAATAATGCTCTTGCCACTGTTGTGTACACGAGGCAAGCTAAATTGAAAATGTCTAAGCATTGCCCCTTCTCTGGATGTGGAGAAAGCAATACATTCTTTTCTTTTGCCAAAAATGAAGAGACCTACAAGAAATGGGTTTTAATTCTGGAGCCCACAGGCACTGCAGTATTACAATAACCAGTGCAGTTAGTATTTGCATTGCCCATTTTCTCAGAAAAAAAGAACTTTTCGCAGAACGTGCTGGATCGGTAAGGATGCCTACCATTAGCTAGCGACAATTAAAACGTTTTCAAGCTAAGACATGTGGAATCAAAGCCTGTCTTTATTTGGGTGTAATGTCCAGAATTTGAGACTGCTATCGAGTGTAATGTTAGTGTACAGTAGCTCAGTGTTACAATGCTATAACAAGTTGAATAATTTTCAGGTTTAATTAAACGATGGGAATGCCTAGTTTATGTTGCTTTCTTTCATGTTGTTGGGTACTGCATGGGACAATCTGCTCTAACCAGCTCTAACCGAGCTAGCGATGAGAAACGGTTTACATACTGTATGATGTGTCTTACAGGTATGAATGTTAATGAGCGCAGGATACACACCCAACCTGCCCATGTCTGCTAAACAGGTCGCAATAATCTAATCGTGTCTGTTACAATTCAATGGTTCTAATTTGGTTAAAAACGTGAAAGAAGCATTAAGAAGATGATCTGTCATCACTTCTGGGGAATATAACAACAATCTAGTTTCCTGGACCTTTAAGAGCACTGCAAACCAGGTGGAAATTGCCTTTTTAAATGCTTGGGGTTAAGGGGTTAAATAGTGTCAATTTAAGCCTATTTAATTACCTTTGGTCACCTGTGAACACTCCTCTGAAATTGAGTGGAGGTTCCATTGAATGATCACTCTTCAGAGACACACAGCTGGGTATAGGTGACCCTGCTCTTTCTACCTGGACCCTGTGAACAAAACATAGAGACAGAGCTTCCAGTTAAATTCATCCTCTTACTGCAGTTCTAACTCACAGCACATGGAGACAGAGCTTCCAGTTAAACTCAACCTCTTACTGCAGCTCTAACTCATATCACATTAAATATCTGATTCATGCATTTATACCTCTTCCTCTCACTGCTGAGGGTTCCTCCTTTGGTCTTTGGCTCCTCTGAGAGATTCATTTTAGAAACAGCGCCCCCTATCTAAGGAGACAGGAACACATCAAACCAGACTGGACCACAAGTGGCTTCCAACCAAAATTAGCCTGCAAACACACAACATGAGCACACACTGAACACTCGCTTGGACACACAGAAACACACACACACACACACACACAATATAGCGTGGTTATGACTGGATGTAATGCAGAATTTAAATTGGCCCTGAACATGTACTATACAGACATCTCAAAAGGAGTGGTGTTACCCTTGTTATGAGGCTTGCGAGCGTGTGTCCAGAAAAACACCAGAGTGCACTAGAAACAGTGTGCCGAGGCTTGATTAGTTTCTGCCATAAACACGTGATCAATGACATCCGAAGCTTCATTCAGTACACGCAACCATGTGACCGCTTTGGTAACTGACTCAAAGGAAGCAAAGCTTTGGCGCAGGTTTTGTGGGTAGAGCAAGTCGTGAGCTCGTGAGTCACAGTGTCTGCTTTAAGAATCTGAGACATTGTGCAGAGATGGAACCAGCCAGGAACAGAGAGCGGCCTGCAGTTTTGGAGCATTTTAAAATGATATCAGCAACTAAGCTTTATCCTACTGAGACCCAGGGGGAAAAAGGTTCAAAATGACATTTGTTCTATATTTTTTGTGTTATAATATATATATATATATATATATATATAGTAATAAAAATGTATAAAAATACAAACTAAATAAAATAAAAACAATAAAAACAATCTGTTATGAATAATGATATATACGTGCAGTTTTACTTATTATAACAATTCTAAAAAATACACATTAAATTTTTTACTCCGGAAAGACCACCAGGCCCAAGAACATGTAATCTCACATCCAAATTTATAACATTTAAAGACCATTATGTATTATAGACACAGAGACAATTAAGCTATCATGAAGGCTTGAAGATACAACTAGAATGCCACATTTTCCACAGAGGACAAACATGAAAGTCTTTGTCTCAGAAAGATGAGAGAAAATGATTATATGAATACATACAAGAATAACCTCTTATTTCAATGCCCTGTTCAATGTTGCATGAGCACCTCCTCTCCCCATTTAATAGTTATTACTCCGAAGATTCAAGTTGGACACAACGCTGATGACTGTCTTTTATAAGTCTTTTATTGAATCTCTTTTAACCTTTAATATGATCTGCTGGTTTGGTAACCTAAATCTTAAGTACAAGAGTCAACTGGCCAACATCGTAAAATTAGCTGGCAGGATCATTTAATACAGCTGACACCTCCCAGCTGTATCAGATAGGATCTATAAGGAAGGCCCAGTCCATTCTGAGAGATTCCCAGCATCCCCTGTTCAATCAGTTTGTATTACTTCCCTCAGAGCGCAGATATACACCGATCAGCCACAACATTAAACCACCTACCTAATATTGTGTAGGTCCCCCTTGTGCCACCAAAACAGCCCTGACCCGTCTCCACCTCTGAAGGTGTCCTCTGGTATAATTGTATTTCTGTATATATTTGTATCTACTGTATATTTGTATCTGATATTTTGTATCTACTGTAAATGTCAGGGTGCAGGAGGGTTAGGACCCAAATGCGGAGGGGGGAAAAACTCAAACTCCAAAATGGGATGAACAAAAAAGACTTTACTTAATAAAAAGGGAACACAAGGGAACAAAAGGCCTCGCAGGGCAACTCTCAATAAACAAAGGAAAACTTCAAAACACTGAACAAAGAAAATCCAACATCCAAAAGCGCATGGAAACAGAACATGGCAGGTACACACTGGGCAGGAACATGAACAAGACACGCAACCAAACGATCAACAGCCAACAAGGATCCAGCACCTGAGTCCAGGAGAAGGGAAATTTAAATAGACAGACACTGACGAGACACAGGAGGGCACCATGAACAATCAGGCCACAGAGAGGGAAGGGAAAACGAGACAGCCAGAAAACAATGATCGGACAATTGAAAACAATCATACAATTAAACATGGAACAAGCAGGACACAAAACAGAAGTGCCGCCATCTGGCGGCCCAACAAGGGAAACACAGACAGGAACACAGAACCATGACAGTAAATTTGTATCTGATTGTGTTACTTTATTGTCTTTTATGCTGCAACAGTGCAAATTCCCCCCGGGGATCAATAAAGTACACTACTACTACTACTACTTATTACATTATTGGTTTTTATTACTTAAAAAATTTGAAATGGATTACATTATTGGGAGTTATTACACTATTGGTAGTTTATTACATTATTACTTGCTACAGGGTTATAAAAAGCCAAGATACTGTTAGAGGGTGAATTATTTCCAAATGATTTTAAAAACTCTCGATGGGTCAGAGCGGTTTTGGCAGCACGAGGGGGACCTACGCAATATTAGGCAGGTGGTTTTAATGTTGTGGCTGATCGGTGTAGGCTCCCTATTTTAAAATAGGATCCCTATGTTAAAAACAAACCGGATTAAACGCTCTTTCATCCCAAGTGTCACTGGCTTTCTTAATAAGTAATAGTGATACGTTTTGCAATGATTTTAATGTTTATCTGTTGTCATAAATATAGTTATTGCTATGTATTATATATATGCTGCAGTACAAACTGCCCCATGGGGACAATAAAGATGCTAACTAACACCAAACCTATATCCTTTGTGTTATATACTGGCCACTTTATTAGGAATACCCCCTCATTAATGCAAATAGGCTACTCCTAACTGCACATTATGTGGCTGTAACTCAATATAGACATTACATTACATTACAGGCATTTAGCAAACTCTCCTATCCAGAGCGACTTACAACTTCTTTTTTGTCGCATATTTTTTAAAATTACATCCATACAGCTGGATATATGCTGAAGTAATGCAGGTTAGGTACCTTGCTCAAGGGTACTACGGCAGTGTTCTACCTGGGACTCGAACCTGTGATTTATAGGTTAAAAGGCCAGGTCCTTACCTATTAGAATGGGCAAGATGTGTGATCTAAGCGACTTTAACTTCTGTGGATTCTCACACCCCTCCACACCTAGAGCATGACAAACAATGAGTCTGCGCTGAACCCTGGAAACCAGGTGCTAGATATAGGGCTCCCACACCTGCCCCTCATCAGGGACAATTAACTCAGAGCCAATGCGTGTGAGGTGCCATCACCTCACCATAGGACTCACACACCTGACCCTCATCAGGGACAATTAACCCACAGAAATCTGTCAGAGAGAGGTGCCACCACCTCATAACTGTACCTGCTTTAAATATGTTCCTGTCAATGTGTTCAAAAAAACGACCTGCCAAACCAGACATTTAAACTGCAACAGGGAGATCTAAACCGAACTGCCTGTGCCTTAAAGTCAATTGTTCTGCATTGCAGGAGATATGGCTGTAAACTGCTGTTTCATAAATGATCCAGATAATGTTTTAACAATCAAGAACAGTTTATGTATTGATGGTGTGGCGTGGATCGGGGCATGCTCCCGCAGGGCCCCTCCCAGCCTGGTGGGCATCAGGTAGAACCCACCACCAGGCCAGCTCTTCAGGACCCGGGACAGCGCCGCACTGTGAAGCCCAGCCACAGGACCCTGGAGAGCGGCAGAGTGGAAATTCCCCAACTCCCTGCTTTGCACTTAACCCACCTGTCAGCAATAAAGCAACACAGCTGCCGCCACTCCAGGGAATTAGCTGGGAGCTTAAAAGGAGGCCCTTTGTCTCCCTTGAGAGGAGGGGTTTTGGGCTGCAGGAAAGTGTGTGAAAACTGTTTCTAACTTGTTTCCTAAGTTTTCAGAATCCGGTGGAGACCCAGGACCACATCCCTCTCCTTGCCTTGACGAGGGATCCCCTCAGCAGTCTCCCGGATATCGCTACGCCTAATTTTGGGTTGCTTTACTTTAATTTAAGTCTGACAAGAGACTTTAGTTGTTGAGTTTGGTTTGTTTATTTCTGTATACCATTTTTTGTTAAATAAAAGGCCCTGTTGGGCTATTTTGTCCTAAACCTCCGGTCTGTGTATTTCTGTGCCGCCCCACCTGCACCGTCACGCCCAGTACGGTGCCACAATGGGATTATATATAGTCTATCAGTGCTTTTTCATTGATTGATGGTACACTGTAATGACATACTTATAAAGCATAATACTGTCCAATCATGTTAAAAAGCCAGCATGATCACTCTGACCTCACTTGCAATAGATTTTTTGTAGAGAACAGTGCTGTCATTTATACTCAAGGATTCCAAAAACAAGATGGACCCACTGCACTTTGCACACAAGGTGAAGCACAGCATTGATGGTTCTCTACATTTTTTTTCCATTGTAATTTACTTTCAGTTCAGTGAACTCTTGAGAACCTGTCAACTTCTTTGATAGTTGTCAAAAAATACTCAGATACTTTTGGCCGTTTCCAGCTCCTGCCACGGTACATAATGGTTTCATTAAATTCCATTTATCTTGAGGATGGAGGTGCAATTTCAAAGAAATTCACTGGTCGACGCACTGAAGAAGCTCATTGTTGTTGTATACAAAGCACACACACAGCACACTGATGCACACAGCCTCACAGTACATTAACACACAGGCCGCCAGGCCCCAGCCATAGACACACACACACATGCAGCATACACACACACACACACACACACACACACGCACACAGACACATACACACACATATACGCACACAACATGCACACAGACACATACACGCACACAGACACATACACGCACACACACAACATGCACACAGACACATACACACATACGCACATGCACACACACGCACGCACGCATGCGCGCACACACACATTTTGATTCTTTATTTAGGTCCACATTTATAAAATACATCAATAACGGCCCAAATATATTTCAGTTGCTGTCTGATGTCCTTCACTTGAGTGGCAGAAAGCATACCAGTAGGGATAAAGCAAACAAAATGCAGGTTAGACATTTGCATCTCAATTGTACCGGCAGGAAACATTATGGGTACAAGAAACATCTTCTCCTCCATATACTGCGACTGCCTATAATGGAGGAAACTGAGCAATATTTTGCCAGCCGCATTATCCTAAGACCTCTGACCACAAGCCTGTGGACATGGCCAAGGCTTCCAAATATAAAAACTAGAAGTTGACACTTATACCCTAGTGCTGTTATGGCTTGTAATAATGGCTGGTATTTTAATTGTTTAGTAAGAAATGCTTCTTCTAGGCTTGCATCGAAGGCACAGCCTACTTCCAGTAGGAACACCTCTCTGTGGTTCTCATCAATCACAGTAAGATCAGGTTTGTTTGAATTTACATTTGAAAATTGATAGAGGTTATTATTACATTGAAACATTTGTGATTTTACAGTGGAGTTTATATGTAACACAGCAGTTGGATGGAGAATGGATGATACATCTTTAGATATAATTAACAATTCAATCGTGTCTGGCTATTGCAGCAGAACCAGGGGTGTGGGGTTTCCAAGTTGAATAACTAAAACACACAAACAAAGTATAATTAAACAAGGAAAGTTTATTGGGGGAAACTCACAAAAGGGGAAAAAGGGGGAAATCAGGCAACCAGTCCAGTTCCACAATCCGTATCCGTATTGTGTGTCCGTAATCCAAAGTCCAAATCCAAAGCCGGGTTCTCAAACAAAACAAGACGATACACAAGCGGGTAGTCAGGCAGTCCAGGTCACAACAGTAATTCAATCAGATATTCGCAATGCTCTCTCTCTCTCCTCACCAAACGCGTTTCCCTCACGGTACTTTGCAATTACCTCATGTTTCGGCTCTCGAGCCTTGCTTGTGTAATGACCGGCCGGTGCGTCTGATTATTGCCGGAACACCTTCTGTGGTTCGGGGGTGGAGCCAACGTGCTGCCAGGTACCTGTTCTCCACTACCAATCCCTGCACCTCTCCCCGCCGTCTGTCACACTATGAACAGCCCTTTATAGCAGAAACAACCATTTAGTATATGTGACATTGATTCGACAACCTGTTGATGTCCATGATGTAAACAGTAAGGGTCGTGGCTATTAGGATACCAAATGGATAAATTGAGTTTGGTCTGTAACACTTGGAGGCATGCTTTTACAGTGAAGATGAGGATTTCCTCATCAGTCGCTGCATTTTTAAAAACAGTATGCGACACAGTATGATCCGCTGACGGGAGGCAAGCAAGCTTCCCTTGTAGCCGGAGTCCCATCCAGTGCTGCTGCCGCCGCTGCTGATTAAGCGCTAGCAAATGAGCTCGCGCGCCATTGATGGGGAGCGCGCTTGTAATTCCATCGCGTCTCACTGTACCGCTCACGGAGATTGTCGGGTCGGTAATCACAGTCCTAGAAATGTTCCCGGTCTCAGAGTCGGCTCCTTTCCATTCAGCAGAAACACCAGTCCAGTTGCATGGATCGTTCACGTCTGGCCAGTCTGAATTAATGCCAAAACCGGCTGCGTTGGTGTCCAGTTTTCCACTAGGTTTTCTCTTAAATCCTAGGAAGCTGGATGACAGCTCATTCGCTTGTGGGACCTTGCGTTTTTATAGATCAAGGAGGAAAGAGGCTCTGGCGAGCTCCCTGACTGTTCTGTCATCATTGTTGAGCATATTTAGTAAATGAGCGAGTCTTGTAGACATATATGCCCATTCAAAGTTCGGTACCCCGAATCCTCCCTCCCGTTGGCTAGGGAAAATGATGTCACGGGTTGTGTGAGTGCTCAGACCAAACCACTCTCTTACCCACTGCACAATCCTGTTGTTCAGGTCATGGAGGACTCTCTTTGGTATATGAACGTTGGGGAAAAGATGTTGTACCTTAGACAGCGCCACTTGTCCAATAGCTTCCAACTTCATAACCAATGGCAAGGGAGATGAGTTGATCAGGTCGGGCCTAGACGTGTACTCTTAAATTATGCTACCCACTTGCCCCTTCCATTCACCAGCGATGTTAAATTTATGGCCAAGATAGTTGTACGTTTCATGGCATGCATAAACTCTGATCGGTTCGTCATTTATTTTAAACATGGGATCTCGGTCTGACTTTGCACAATACCAGCGGTTCCCCCCACTCCACCTCTCATAAAAAACAGCACGTTTGGATTGTTTGACTTCTAATCCTGACCACTCCAAAAAGGAGTCGGTTCTGGAGAGCATGTTCTTAATAGTTTCCTCTTGACGGGAACATATCAGTACATCGTCTGCATAACCTTGCACGGGGTTCGGGGAAAAAACATTGGGGGGTGCGCACTGGTTCACCCACTGTAACCATCGATTAATTGCCAGCACAGAGTTCACTGCACTCCATGGGCAGCCTGTTTTAATACCCATTTGGAGAGGAATTGGACCCGTGAGCTGTTTACCGCAGATCACTTGGATGAAAGAGTCTTTATATATGTCCTTAACTATGTCAATGTATACCTGAGGCAAATGGATTTCCTTGAGTGAATCTATCATGACATTTTGAGTCAATGTTCCAAACGCGTCGCGGAAATCCAGAAAAATTGCATAAAATCGGGCAGACTCGTGTTTAAAATCATCTGTGCCGGTTTTAAGGCAAAAAAACACGCTCATTCATACCTTGCCTGTCTATATAGGCTTTCTGCTTTGTGGACAGAATATTGGCTTCCACCAGCCACGGTAGAATACGCGAGAGGAGTCATTTCATGAACACTTTATATATGGTCGGTAGTAGAGAAATGTCTCTCCATGTTGATGGGTTGTCAGGAATGTTGTCTTTCAGACACACACACGCACACACACACACACATGCAAACCCACATACACACATGTACATGCACACACACACACTTACGCACACACACACACATATACACGCACACACACACACATGCGCACACACACACAACACACACAGAGCAACCTGATACACACAGCCTCACAGTACATTAACACACAGCCTGCCAGGCCCCAGCCACACACACACACACACAGACACACACACACACACGCAACATACACACAGACACAGGCACGCACACACACGCACGCAACATACACACAGACACAGGCACGCACACACACACACACGTAACATACACACATACACGCAGACACACAAACGCGCACACACACACACACACACACACACATGCACACACACACACACACATATACATGCACACAAACACACATATACACGCACACGCACGCACACACACACACACACGGACGCACACACACACATACACGCACACACACGCACGTATGCACCCACACACGCATGCACGCACGTACACACACACACGCATGCACACACACGCACTGAGTTGGCCCACACAGCATTTGAACACTCTACCTCCAATGTAATCAGATCCAGGGCTCTTTCTCGCTTTGGTGTGGCTAAATGCTTTAAAAACCTTATAATAATCAATATGAATGCAGCAATCTCTCTCTAAAAAACATTAATTCATCATTAACATCATGGATGTCAAATCGCAGGTAAATGTTATTTAATTCCTCAGCAAATTCAACATCAGAACTATAAGAATCAGCTCTCAGAATTATGTTTCTATTCTTGGACTCCATTCCAATCATTGTTTTCATTCCCTCCCAAGCAGAACGCACATTTTGACTACTCAATTGGGCATGAATTACATTAATGTAATTATATGTAATTCATGACTCTGTGACTGAAACATGCTCCTGTTTTTAACCTCTGCACTGCTTTTAATTACTGTAACACTGCTGTCTCTTTCCCCATTTGATGTTCACAACTTGTTTGCCTACTGTCTTGTTTAACTTTGTAACTTTGTGTTTTATGTCAGGTGCCCCTTGCAAACAAGATTTAGATGTCAATGAGGTTTTTCCTAATTTAATTAAGGATAAATACATTTTTTTAAATGCTGTTAAAGTTTATTTTTAAGAAATTTGTTTTTCAGCAGCCAGTGATTTGCAGACACTTACAAATGCGAACAGAACTGCAATCAACAGTGTGCCACTTGAGCTGGCAACAGTGTACAGTAACAAGTGTCACTGTTTAAATGTAGCCTAGACTGTACCCTTTTAATCAAATGACCAGTGAGGTAAAATGGCAATAAAGTATCAAAAAATACCTTAATAAATGAAAAACTTTCTAAAAGTATTTTTTAAATTACTTTTTTTTCCCAAATGGGAAATTTGTAAACATCTGTTACACCTAAACCACACCATTTATTTTCAGTTTTCTGTCTACTGAATTAAGGGTGTTATTTTCATTATACCTGCAGATTCCCATTCCTCCCCACACCCCTTCACCAGCTTCTATTCTCTCCATCTCACTCCGCAACAGGCTACTTACTCCGTTCTTTTATTCCTTCTTTTACTCCCTCTTCTTTCTTCACATCTTTAAATTGGCGTTTGAGTTTGAAATACTTTATTTCACAATGACAGACAACAGGAGCAGAGTAAACACCATCCTACAGCCATCCTGCTTTTCTCTTATGACTTCTTCATATCATCACGTAAACAGACACACATAACAGCATTCCTGTGCTGAACATGGGCTCATGTTGGTTGATCTGATGTACTGGATAAACAGGTGTGGGCTGGGTTGGGGATAACAAATGCATGCATAACTGCTTTTAATACAACATTTGAAAACTTTATCTATGCTTCCTGGACTCTATAAAACTGCTTTTGACAGATACACTTAGACTTAGGGATTTTAGTCTGGTAAAGCAATATTTACACATTTGAGGAAACCAAATTAAAGATGAAGAAACAGTCAAATGACTTTACCAAATGTGGGAAAGCATGGTTAGCATTTGGCCTGTTTGTTTCTGTGAGACATATAATGTAGCAGCACACATTTGGGAGCTGGGGGTTTGGGGAGCACACAGGATGGGGGGTGCGGGGCAGGAGGGGGGCGGGGGGGGGGGTTGCACAGCGCCTCAGAACTGGAGTCGGAGAGTTAAAAAAAGGTATTAAAATGGGCGCAAAACAAGTTCAGCTGGTCTGGCAAGTCCTCATCACCGTTGACCCCACCTGATCTCGCCTTGTATGGAATGATCACCTCCACGCCTTGCCAAAGATAACAAGAGATTGTCTCTTTCTCTTTCTGTTTGAGTCTCTAACCTGTCCTTGTGTTGGCGCTTGGCAGCTTTTATAGACCTTTCTGGGCTGTGTCTAGATGTCTTATACAACAGATCATTGCCAGAAAATGTTAAAAATTTTTAATTTATTTATAAAAATTTAATTGAGTGCCAACAGCTGCAGTTTATTTGTAATAAAAATGTTTTGTCAATGGATAATCAACTTCGAGTTTCCAATTGGATTCACCCATTAACATTTTTATAACCAATAATTTGTCAAAAAGGCCTTTAAAATACAGCCAGGTATAATGAAATAGAACGATTGACAGACATGCTATCAGTGAGCTGTAACCAAAAGAGTACATATTTGGCCTGTATCTGTATGATTGTACATTATGTATCAGTGCCCATTATTTGATTGATGTTAAAATGGAGTTACACTTGTGGAGTCAGGTCAGGTTTCCTCTACAAACCACTCCCTCATTGCCCATCTTCCGCCGTGGTCTGAAGACTCATCTCTTCAGACTATACCTGGACTAACTAACTATCGCCACACTGCGGATCATTTCTATCACTTAAATTCCCCTCTTTCATGCTACACATGTATCTCCTGTGCCGCTCATGTTACATGTACCTCCATCCAGCACTTATTGTGCCTTGTATCATTGTCTTGATGTTGTAGCTTGTAATGCCTCCTGGTTTGACAGCATAGATTAGGTCAGAGTAATGTTCACTGTGTGTACTGGACTTAATGTGTTCATGGCTATGAGTAACTGTACAAGGTATTGTATCTCATCGGACCTGTGTTCTATAGTTGTTTCAATGACCTGCACTGTGTGCCGATTTGGATAAAATTGTCCGCCAGATAAATGTAATGTAATGTAATGTCTCAGTGATCAGATTCAATGAAAAAAATACAAAGGAAAAGTCATTTATGATTCCGTGGCCCTTAAATCTTAATAATAATAAATGTGATGTGGAGGTATGATGACTGTGTAAAAGATTTTTTACAGTTTACGGTGTAGAAGATGCATACTCCTACACGGACTATTGAATAATCAATTATATCTGGTATTTTGAATCTGATCTGAGAAATCTGATCTCAATGACAAATGTCATGGTCACTGTTACCACATACTCCTAATAAAGAAATAATTACTAGTTCTGTCCACAGATGTTAAAAACCAAGACTGAATCTATAATCTTACACAATATAGAGGGTCTCTTCAGAATAAAAAACATCAGTGTCCCTGTTCTTGCACACCAGTGAAAACATGCAACCATTTATGATCTCTGCAATAATGACAATTTGACAATACTCGTAGTGCAACAGTAATACACAAAACCAACCTTCATACCAATGCCTGTGATGGTTTGACCACAGTAAGCTCCTGTAATACATCTTATTACAAGACTAGCTCTCAGAACTCAGCAAAATGATTACTATTGCTTAATGTACTTGTTATACATATTCTGTTATTTGTCTTTATCACAGGCCAAACATTTAATTATGGTTCCAGCCAGGAAGTGCCCAACAGACAACAACTCAGTGTGAACTTCCACTACCATCTAGTGGGTATTTAAAGGAACTGCAGCATTATATTTCTTACAGTCATTTCCACACCTCCACAGGTGTTCTCATGTCTTAATAATTTCAGTTGATGTAGCAGTTAAGTAAAATATTTTACAAATATTTCAATGTTTGATCGATCAGAAAAACAGTTTTCATGTTTATATGAGTGTACATAGTGAATCACTGCCCATTCTTTCACTACTCCACCTCAATGGGATTCAGTGGGAATCACCTGCAATGATTAATGCACTTCAGACTGTGTTCTGCAGTGTACAGCTGCTTGGAGGCTTAAGGTAGTGAAGGGAAGTGTATGCTTCTGTATTTCTGTATGCACTCCTGGCCACTTCTGCCTAGGCCTGCGGCCTTGTCCCCGTCTCCATATTCCCAGTTACCATGGTGATGAGGGCAAAGAGGGAT
Organism: Anguilla japonica; assembly: GCA_025169545.1. Classification (NCBI taxonomy): domain Eukaryota; kingdom Metazoa; phylum Chordata; class Actinopteri; order Anguilliformes; family Anguillidae; genus Anguilla; species Anguilla japonica. Next base: position 11,696,723 of record CM045898.1, on the reverse strand, counting down.
GGAGAGCTACGGGGAGGATGGAATGCAGCTCAAGGCCGTCCCGAGTGCACTCCTGAGAGGACCCGAAAAAGCTCTGGCACCCTGTGCTGGAGCTGTCTCACAGCCTGAGAGAACGTGCTGGAGGCCTGCTCAGTGTCCCTGAGCCGGAGGCCTGCTCTGTGTCCCTGTGCTGGAGGCCTGCTCTGTGTCCCTGTGCTGGAGCTGTCTCACAGCCTGAGAGAACGTGCCGGAGGCCTGCTCTGTGTCCCTGTGCTGGAGGCCTGCTCTGTGTCCCTGTGCTGGAGACCTGCTCTGTGTCCCTGTGCCGGAGACCTGCTCTGTGTCCCTGTGCCGGAGGCCTGCTCAGTGTTCCTGTGCCAGAGACCTGCTCTGTGTCCCTGTGCCGAAGGCCTGTTCTGTGTCCCTGTGCTGAAGGCCTCCTCTGTGTCCCTGTTCTGGAGGCCTGCTCTGTGTCCCTGTGCTGGAGGCCTGCTCTGTGTCCCTGTTCTGGAGGCCTGATCTGTGTCCCTGTGCCGGAGGCCTGCTCAGTGTCCCTGTGTTGGAGCTGTCTCACAGCCTGACAGAATATGCCACAGGCCTTGTTTGGGGGCAGCACAGAGTGGACGGTCTCATCTGCACCAAACCATTAGCGCAGGTTCTGAGGAGAAGGCAGGGTGTCATAATTGGCCCTGATCAGGAAGCTAGACCTGGTTTGTGGTATCTTCCACCAGTCTGACCCACTGAGCGATCGGTCCTCCACACTTTCCCACGCTGTCCATCCTCCCAGACCACCTTAGCAAACTGCTAAAACCTGAGATGCGTTCAAGTTCAGCGAACAGAGGCGAATGTTCGTGGCGAACGTGTTTCTCAATTTGAACGGCTTTTTACGAACATTCCAAATTGTTTGCATTAAGCATAAACAGACATGGCGACGAGAGCGTTTGTACTCACAGCCGCTTCTGTGATCATCGATGATAAAAAACAATAGCTAACTAGCGAACAGTAATAACATGGGCCAGCGTTAGCAATAACATTATTGAAAAAACTGATCACACTTAACGGCATCTTCAATTAAAATACCCAACTGGGAACATTTCCCTCAGTCTAGCGTCCATTTTTGTTCGCCGCAAACTACCTTTTCAGACTGTTCGCTTATGTTTACAAACGTTCGCGCGAACACAAAGCTAACGGAAAAAAGTGTGAAATAATAACGTTTGCCTTGTTCGCTGAACTTGAACGCACCTCTGCTACCTCTCCTGCGCCATCCATGGTGGGATGTCCCAGAGTCTTCTGTGCCCCTCTGTTTCCCTGCTGGGGGCGTCGTGCCCCTCTGTTTCCCTGCTGGGGGGGGCTGTGCCCCTCTGTTTCTCTGCTGGGGGGGTTGTGCCCATCTGTTTCCCTGCTGGGGGGGTTGTGCCCCTCTGTTTCCTTGCTGGGAGGTTGTGCCCCTCTGTTTCCCTGCTGGGGGGATGTACCCCTCTGTTTCCCTGCTGGGGGGGGGGGGGGGGGGCTGTGCCCCTCTGTTTCCCTGCTGGGGGGGTTGTGCCCCTCTGTTTCCCTGCTGGGGGGTTGTACCCCTCTGTTGCCCTGCTGGGGGGGTTGTACCCCTCTGTTTCCCTGCTGGGGGGGTTGTGCCCCTCTGTTTCCCTGCTGGGGGGGTTGTGCCCCTCTGTTTCCCTGCTGGGGGGTTGTACCCCTCTGTTTCCCTGCTGGGGGGAAGCAGTCAGGTAAGAAGCAAACTGCAAACATAGAAGGCATATCAGGCCACTGCTATATGTACCACAATTAAACCATCAGTGAAAGCCCAGGATATACTGGTATATTTATAAATCAATGACAAACTATGTTCTACAGCATATCCAGCAATTTACCCACCCAGATATAATTTCTGATTAACAATGTTGTACATTTTAAGCTTTCATAAAATGCCAATAGTACAGATCCTGATTTAGTCAGCTGAAAGGAACTTCTTAGCTTACAAAGGAGATTGTACAGTAGAATGGGCACATCCAATTTGTTCAGGTGCAGGGCATAAACAATATATAGAGTAAAAAAATGTCTGATGTTTGAACAGACTAGGCAGAATTTGTGTCATTTCAAACAGATTGGAATATGGGTTTAACATCAGCATGCCTTTAGAGCTGAGATGCGCAAGTGAGTACGTTTAAGATGGTTGGTGAAAATAGCGGTGATGTGTGTTATTCAACCAATCATTTAAACAGAAACATTTACACTCTAGACATTTGACACGTGAACAGTATAAATAATACATACAAATGCAACATTACAAACTTCCACCAGCAGGCCTTATCTGATAGAAGAAAAATAATTACATTATCAGAACAGACAGAACAGACATTGCCACAGGAATACCTAACACAAACACAATTTTCCCTCGTGGAATAAGCCGGCATTTTGGAAAAACAGAGTTGCACGGTCTCTAATAAAAATGATTAACATGGCTTACAGGCTCGTCACGGAACAGAAATAATATAAAATGACACCAACACAACAATCCTGTAATGTAATCACTGTATCACATTTTGCAGTAAATTATTGACTCATCAATGTTCAGTCCAAAAGCTCTTATTAGATGCCACTGTTGACATTTTTAAGTTGGGCCTTACAATCCTTCCAGCTTCTCCCATTGTTATGCCTGGATTTATGACATGGTCAATCACTGTGGCTCTAAATTCATTCGATACAACAATATTTCTGCTACCTGCTTGACCACAACCTCAGCCACAATGACCCGTCCATCAGTACCAACTGCATTGGGCTGCTCCATGTTGTCAGACACTGCTGAATATAGTGCTGTAAAACAGCCTTTTATGTTGGGATTACCAATCATGCTGCAATGCGACTCACCTGGGCAATGTTTCTGGAAGTGACGAGACAGGATTGCAAACATGTTGACTTCATTTCACAATCTGCATGTCTAGCAATAAGCGTTGGAACACTGTACTAATACGAGACGACTGTATTGTGAAAACTGAGTGCGATTTAGAGTTGTGCACTTCGTTGGTAGGTACTGCAATTAGTGCCTTAGGGTAAGAATTTTGCCAGTCAGTTTGGCAAATTGAGTTTTGCACATTGAGCCAAAGCAATCATAACACACTGTAATGCATTTGTAATGTGTGACTGCAGATATTAGAAATGCATCTGAAAAATGAGATAAACTGTAGGGTCTCAGGAACATCTCAAGAGACTGGATGTCATGCAAACCACACTTCTGCCCTGATTTTGGCTTAGTGGTCCAATCCATTCAAACGAAATTCCAAATTCCACTGATGTGCAGCAGATCCAGGTTCAAACCTACAGGAGAACCATTTATTTGAGAGGTAACATAAATATACCAGCTCAAAAGATAAGCAGTGACATTTCAAAATGTATTGAGTTGTGGTTACACTACAGTAACAGAAGCAAGCATTCATCAGACACTACACAACTTTTCTTACAATGGATTTTATTTCCACTACTGTAGATTAATGTCATTGCTTCAACTGCAGATTTTAGCCCCATGCTGATCTACTCATATTGAGCCCAAACATAATCCCATACAGAATATGAAATAAGTACTACTGTGTCACAGGAGTTCAATACATCACACAATAATAAATCACAAAAGCAAAACATTTCATATTTTTATAATTCAGGTTTAATCATTGCATATTATTGTCTGAAAATACAGAAAATTAAAGCAAAAAAAAAAAAAAAAAAAATCCTAACAGAATAAATAAGGAAACTCAATCCATCATTGTTTACAGTTGCTTACAGTAATGAAAGGAAATAAGTACAATGCAGTGATCATTCTGCATTCTCCCTATCAGCTGCATTTGCCCACAGAAATTTGCACATTGGAACTCTTGTGAAAATGAATGAAAGCAACTGTAAAAACTAGTAAAATGCACATTTAAGTGGAGGAGTTTGCCACTGGCTTCTTTTATACAAAGATGCAGATACAGGAGACAGAATTATTACTTCAAAAACATTTCACTCTGCCATCTTTTGGCATTATTACTCGCAATGTTATATTAATGTTTTAATAATCAAAAGTACACAAACACACCATGAACATTTGAAATATAAATGTATTAAAATGTAAAAAAAAAAAAAAAAAAAAAATCATATTTAGATAGCGAGTGCTTAACCTGAACCTGCTAAAAGATCATACTCTTATGTACAGGGTTTAAGCTGTGCTGAGGTTAATATTCGGCACAGCTGAAATTGCAGTGGTAAGGCATTGCTCAAGAAAGGCTAGAAGTGTGTCGACGTGTGTGTGTGTGTGTGATTGGGTGAGAGTGTGTTTCTGTGTGTGTGTGTGTGACTGGGTGAGAGTGTGTTTGTGTGTGTATTTGTGAATGTGTGTGCATGCATGCGTACGTTTGTGGGAGTGACTGTTGATGTGAACATGTGTGTGAGTGCGTGAGTATGCGTGTGTGTCTGTGTGCCCGGGTTGCGTGTGTGAATGGGTAAGAGAATGTGTGTGTGTGTGTGCACGCATGTATGTGTGTGTGCATGTGTGAGTATGATTGACTGCATGAGTATGTGTGCACACGGGTGCGTGTGTGTATGGATAAGAGAAAGTGTGTGTGCGTGCGTTTGTGTGAATGTGTGTGAGACTGTGTATTTGAGTGTGTGCGCGTGCAAGAGAATGAGTGTATGTATGTGTATGTGTGTGTGCGTGAGAGTGCCTTTGTGAATGTGTGTGTGTGTATGTATGGGTATGGGAATGTTTGTGTATACATGTGTATATGGTGTGTGCACGCATGTATGTGTATGCATGTGTGTGCATGTGTGAGTGCATGAGTATGTGTGTGTGTGTGTATAGGTAATAGAATGTGTGTGTATACATGTGTGTGTGTGCGTGCGTATGGGAATGAGAATGTGTGTGTGTGTGTTGATGCATGTTTGTGTTTGTGCATGAGTGTGTGTGTGTGCGCATGCGTTTGCGAATGTGTGTGTCTGTATACTGTATGTGAGTGTGTGAGTGAGAGAAAGAGTGTGTGTGTGTGCATACGGGTATGAGCGTGTGTAAATTTGCATGCGCGTGTGTGTGTGTGCGTGAGATTGTGTGTGTGTGTGAGTGACTGGGTGTGAGAGAGTGTGTGTGCGTAGGTGTGCGAGTGCGTGTGCATGAGTAAACATGTGTGTGTATTTGTGAGTGCGTGTGCATGACTGAGAGAGAAAGGGTGTGTGTGAGAGTATGTGTGTGTGATGGAGTGTATGTGAGAGAGAGAGGGTGTGTGGTGTGTGTGTGTGTGTGTGTGTGACTGAGTGTGCGAGAGTGTGTGTAGGTGTGTGAGTGCGTGTGTGTGGGTATAGGTGCATATAGTGTGTGTATATATATGTGTGAGTGTGTGATTGAGTGTGTGTGTGTGAACATGAATATGAGTGTGTGTATATAAGTGTGTGTGTGTATACGTGTGTGTGTGTGTATGTGAGTGTGTGTGTAGGTGTGGGTGTGTGAGGGTCTAGGTGTATATGAGTGTTTGTGTTTATATATGTGTGTGAGTGTGTATGTGTATATGAGTGTGTGTATATATGTGTGTGTGTGTGTGCATGCGTTCGAGTGTGTATGTGCACGTGCGTGTGCATGGTTGTGTGTGCACGCATGTGTGTGTGTCTCTACTCCAGTTAGCAGAGGGACACTGAGGAGTGTGTGTGTTGACACGTGTTTGTGTTTCTGCACGCATGTATGTGCGTGTGCGTGCGTTTGTGCGAATGTGTGTGGATGTGACTGAGTATGAGAGAGAGAGAGAGGGTGTGTGTGTGAGTGACTGAGTATGAGAGAGAGAGAGAAAGAGAGGGTGTGTGTGTGTGCATACGGTTATGAGCGTGTGTACGTATGCATGCATGTATGTGTGTGCGCTTGAGAGTGCCCTGGTGAATGTGTGTGTTTGTGTGTGCGAGAGATAGTGTGTGTTCATGTGTGTAGGTGTGTGATTGGGTGTGTGAGTGGGTGTGAGAGAGTGTGTATGTGTGTGTAAGAGTGTGTGCGCACGAGTGTGTGCGTGCGTAGGTGTGTGAGTGGTGTGCATGAGTGTGAGTATGAGAGAGAGCATTAAAATTCTGGATGCACCTCAATTCAAGACACATTGCAATTTAAGGCAATGAAAGCCCAAGAGCTCAGTCATGAAAAGAGTCCCCTCAGTGAGCTGGTAATGAAGCTGACTAACCCATTAACCCAACTAACACAAATCACAGACCAGCTTCATACCAGCACTGCTTACCAACAAATCAAAGTAAACCAAGTAATGAAACAGACCAAAATCTCTTATCTGGAATACTGGGATAATGTAACCAAAACACAAAACAAACTAGATTGCTATCGGACCCTAAAAAGAGACTACAAATTGGCTGAGTATCTCTTCTCTGTCAGAGATACAAAGCAGAGGCAGATCCTGACCAAGTACAGGCTCAGTGACCACGCACTTGCAATTGAAAAAGGCAGACACCGGAATACATGGTTACCAAAATAACAAAGTATATTTGGTCACTGTAAGACAGGAGAGGTGGAAACAGAGATGCACTTTCTCCTACATTGTGAAAAATATTCAGAAATTAGGACACATTACTTTAACAATTTTTTTCTAATTATAAAGGACTTCCTTTCCCAAACAAATGAGGAAAAAATGCAAATCCTGCTAGGAGAAAGGCCAACAGCTCCACTAGCAGCAAAGTACATCTCGGCCTGCCATAATCTGAGGGACACTGGTTGACCACCACAAATATATTTATTTTAATTATTAATTAATTTATATCTTTTTTTTTCTACATTATTATTATTATTATTACTATTATAATTTTTTTTATTTTTTATTGTTATTGTTATTGTTGTTGTTGTATAGCCTACTCACTGTGGCCATTGCCACACTGTTGATTGCATTGTTGTCGTTACCACAATGTTGTTTGTATTTCATGTTTCCTATTCCTGTTTCTGTGTGTACGCTTTGGCAATAAGTACAAGTGTATTTCATGCCAATAAAGCATTTTGAATTTTGAATTTGAATTTGAAAGCGTGTGTGTGAGAGTGTGTGTGTGTGTGTGTGGATGTGTGTGTGTAGGTGTGGGTGTGTGTGTCTATGTGTATCTGAGTGTGTATGTGTGAATGTATGTGTATATGAGAGTGTGTGTTGTATGTGTGTGAGTGGGTATATGGATGTGGTGTGTGTGTGTGCGTGCATGCATACGAGTGTGTATGCGCACGTGTGTGTCTGTGTACGCGTGTGTGCATGTGCATGTTTGTGTGTGCGCTCATGTGTGTGCATGTTCGTGTGTGCGCGCAAGTGCGTGTGTGAATGTGTATATGAGTGTGTGTGTGTGTGTGTGTGTGTGTCTCTACTCCAGTTGGCAGAGGGACACTGAGGAGTCAAACACATGAAATCCAGCACAGAGGGGTGTGTGTTGAGTGAAGTGTGTGTGGAATCTGTGCAGGAGGGTCAGTGTGTCAGAGTCAGAGACGCTGTAGAAGGACAGAGTGCCGGCCGGACGGTCCACACACACTCCTACCCTGTACACACACACTCCTCTACCATCATCATCATCATCATCACACACTCCTGCTGTGCGGTAGGGGGAGGGGGGGGCAGGTATGCGTGTTTGGTTCTTATTGTGCCAGACAGAGTATCTTAGTTTATCAGAGTAACTGAGTTTAGAGCACTCCAGACTCCAGGAGTTTTTATTGAATCCAAACCCACAGTCAGAATCCCCTCCTTTCCTGCTGATTCCTTTATCTGTCACTGCTATATAAACCGCTCCCCCCCCCTCAGACACACTGAACTCAGCCTCCCAGTAACAGCGCTCACACACACTCTCTCTGCATACAACCTGGGGCCCACACTCAAATCTCTCTGGATGATCAGGATACGGCTCCCATCTCCCCCATGTGTATGTCACCCTCCTGTTCCCCTCAGACAGAGACAGCCCTCTGTGCGCTGTGTTTGGGTCCAGTGTGAGCTGACAGCCGTCTGCACACCAGAGACATTAATGAGATTAATTATCATTATTAATATTCACCTCATTATGTGTGTGAGAAAGAGAGAGCTGTGATAGTACCTGTGTGTGTGTGTTTGTGTACATGTGTGCTTGTTTGTGTGTTTATGTGTGTAAGAGAGAAGTCTCTCTCTCTCACACACACACACACACACACACACAGAGTGCGTATCTATGGAAAGTGTTGTGTCGATACACACTCACATTTCCTGGGTCCTGGTTTGGTCCTGTTCTTTCCTCCATGGTCCACACTGTAAGAACAGCAGAAAAGAATTTAGAATTTTAACCATCCTTTATTTCCACTCTCAACACACCAATGACAGCACATAAATAAAAACAAAGACACAATAAAACACAAAATCAAGATCATATGAAAAACACACATTTGTCACAAAGGAAACTTATTCCATTCCCTCACCTTATTCCATGTGCAAAAATAGCTCCCCTCCCTCCACTGAACATAAAACACCCTTATAACACACACACTCTGAAAAACACACTCAGGTTCTCCATTGCTTTGTAATACTGAAACTCCACCATCACTGTGTCCCTGATCAAACCCCTAACTACAACAACCACATCTTATTTACTGCAGTGATCCCCTGCAGCACCCTCCACAGGAGATCCCCAACCCTCTTGAGTAACGCTGGTTTGAACAGTGCCCTCCATGCGCCCCCCCCCCCCCCCCCCAACTCCGTTTGTGTGTGTGTGTGTGTGTGGGTGTGTGAGGTGCAGTGTGGAAACTCTCTGTACTTACAGCAGTGTGAGTGTGTCAAGTTTAGCAGCAGACAGCGCTCTCACTCCTGAGTCTCCTGGGTGATTGTATCTCAGGTCCAGCTCTCTCAGGTGTGAGGGGTTTGAACACAGAGCTGAAGCCAGAGAATCACAGCCTCTCTGTGTGACTCTACAGCCTGACAGCCTGCAGAGAGAAGGACACACACACCTTGCACACATTAATATAAACTAACAGGGCTGTGTGTGTCAAACACATAGCAGTGTGTTACACACCTTACACACATTAATATAAACTAACAAGGCTGAGTGTGTCAAACACATAGTAGTGTGTTACACACCTTACACACATTAATATAAACTAACAGGGCTGTGTGTGTCAAACACATAGCAGTGTGCTACACACCTTACACACGTTAATATAAACTAACTGGGCTGTGTGTCAAACACATAGCAGTGTGTTACACACCTTACACACATTAATATAAACTAACAGGGCTGTGTGTGTCAAACACAGCAGTGTGTTACACACCTTGCACACATTAATATAAACTAACAGGGCTGTGTGTGTCAAACACATAACAGTGTGTTACACACCAAACACACATTAATATAAACTAGCAGGGCTGTGTGTGTCAAACACATAGCAGTGTGTTACACACCTTACACACATTAATATAAACTAACAGAGCTGCGTGTGTTAGACACATAGCAGTGTGTTACACACCTTACAAACATTAATATAAACTAACAGGGCTGTGTGTGTTAGACACATAGCAGTGTGTTACACACCTTACACACATTAATATAAACTAACAGGGCTGTGTGTGGCAAACACATAGCAGTGTGTTACACACCTTACAGCACATTAATATAAACTAACAGGGCTGTGTGTGTCAAACACATAGTAGTGTGTTACACACCTTACACACATTAATATAAACTAACAGGGCTGTGTGTGTCAAACACATAGTAGTGTGTTACACACCTTACACACATTAATATAAACTAACAGGGTTGTGTGTGTCAAACACATAGCAGTGTGTAACTCACCTTACACACATTAATATAAACTAACAGGGCTGTGTGTGTCAAACACATAGCAGTGTGTTACACACCTTACACACATTAATATAAACTAACAGGGCTGTGTGTGTCAAACACATAGCAGTGTGTTACACACCTTACACACATTAATATAAACTAACAGGGCTGTGTGTGTGAAACACATAGCAGTGTGTTACACACCTTACAGCACATTAAAATAAACTAACAGGGCTGTGTATGTCAAACACATAGCAGTGTGTTACACATCTTACACACATTAATATAAACTAACAGGGCTGTGTGTGTCAAACACATCGCAGTGTGTTACACACCTTACAGCACATTAATATAAACTAACAGGGCTGTGTGTGTCAAACATATAGCAGTGTGTTACACACCTTACACACATTAATATAAACTAACAGGGCTGTGTGTGTCAAACACATAGCAGTGTGTTACACACCTTACACACATTAATATAAACTAACAGGGCTGTGTGTGTCAAACACATAGCAGTGTGTTACACACCTTACACACATTAATATAAACTAACAGGGCTGTGTGTGTCAAACACAGCAGTATGTTACACACCTTACAGCACATTAAAATAAACTAACAGGGCTGTGTATGTCAAACACATAGCAGTGTGTTACACACCTTACACACATTAATATAAATTAACAGGGCTGTGTGTGTTAGACGCATAGCAGTGTGTAACACACCTTACACACACTAATATAAACTAACAGGGCTGTGTGTGTTAGACACATAGCAGTGTGTTACACACCTTACACACATTAATATAAACTAACAGGGCTGTGTGTGTCAAACACATAGCAGTGTGTTACACACCTTACACACATTAATATAAACTAACAGGGCTGTGTGTGTCAAACACATAGCAGTGTGTTACACACCTTACACACATTAATATAAACTAACAGGGCTGTGTGTGTCAAACACATAGCAGTGTGTTACACACCTTACACACATTAATATAAACTAACAGGGCTGTGTGTGTCAAACACACAGCAGTGTGTTACACACCTTACACACAGTAATACAAACTAACAGGGCTGTGTGTGTCAAACACATAGTAGTGTGTTACACACCTTACACACATTAATATAAACTAACAGGGTTGTGTGTGTCAAACACATAGCAGAGTGTTACACACCTTACACACATTAATATAAACTAACAGGGTTGTGTGTGTCAAACACATAGCAGTGTGTTACACACCTTACACACATTAATATAAACTAACAGGGCTGTGTGTCAAACACATAGCAGAGTGTTACACACCTTACACACATTAATATAAACTAACAGGGCGGTGTGTGTCAAACACATAGCAGTGTGTTACACACCTTACACACATTAATTGTCTTCAACCTGCCCAAGTTCTCCCCTGCTGAGGTCACTCCACTGGCTACCAGTCACTGCAGGATCAAAGTCCTGACCCTCACCTACACTGCAGCCAACAGGACGGCCCCCGTCTACTTACAGCACATGATTAAATCCTATACGCCCACTTGACCACTGCCTTGCACACCCTGCCATCCGGGTAAAGGGTTCAATCTTGTCTCTACCACAGAGCTTCTCCACCCTAGCTCTCCAGTGGTGGAACAAACTCCCTGTTCCTCTACGAACCTCTCCCTCACTACCCATCTTCCGCCGTGGTCTGAAGATGCATCTCTTCAGACTATACCTGAACTAAGTATCCCCGCTCTGTCGATCATTTCTATCACTTAAATCCCCCTATTTCTACACATGTACCTCCTGTGCCACTCATGTTACATGTACCTCCATCCAGCACTTATTGTGCCTTGTATCATTGTCCAGATGTTGCTTGTAATGCCTCCTAGTTTGACTTAGCATAGGTTAGGTCAGAGTAATGTTCACTGTGTGAACTGGACTTAATGTGTTCATGGCTATGAATAACTGAAAAATATTGTACCTTATCGGACCTGTGTTTTGTAGTTGTTAGAATTACCTTTTGTATGCACTTATTGTACGTCACTTTGGATAAAAGCGTCTGGCAAATAAATGTAATGTAACATAATATAAACAGGGCTGTGTGTGTTAAATTAAAATAACATGAATGTGGAATGAGATATTATCAAACACATTTGAGTTTACACCCCACTACAGCTCAGTAAACAGGACTAATTCATTTTTTTCATTCATTTGTGTAGTCGAATTCTACCAAGATGAAGAACAGGAACATGCTGTTTCAGTTCTGTGGAGTGTCTGTTTTCACATTAAAAACATCAGTGTTGTATTTAGTCACATTGTAGCCCTAATTTATTGAAGGGGTTTGTGTTTGTACTCACCCCATTCTATGCAGTTTACAGTGTGGGTCCTCCAGTCCAGCAGAGAGCGCTCTCACTCCTGAATCCTGCAGCTCATTGTCTCTGAGCTCCAGATCTCTCAGCTCTGAGTGAGGAGAACGCAGGACTGAGGCCAGAACATCACAGCAGCCCTCTGTGAGACTACACCAACCCAGCCTGTGGAGAGACCACACACACACAAACACGCACGCACACAAACACACACACAAATTCTTTGTGACATTGTTCACCCTGACAGTTGATACATATGTACCTATGCATTCCTGAGATGTACACACAAAAACAGGGAGGGGAGTGTGTAAATTAAGTTCATAAAGTATTCTGACTAATCCACAATAGTCTAAGGCAATTACTGGGCTCTAATAACCCTTTCCATGTGATGAACTTATCTGATTTGCAGACATATTTTCATCTGCAAACACAAAAAACAGCATTTTTGTGGTGCACTTTACCTCACCTGACATGTTCTCCAGTTCATAAACATCTATACATTTCAAAGACGCTGAATATTCATCACTATGAATAGATAAATATAACTGTTAATGTACTCGTATAACCCATTAGCTAAATACATTACTGTCATCATGATAATATTTTCTTCCTAATCTTGTAACCATCAAGTTATCAAACAATTTAAGTTTAACAAAATATACAGTCTGTTAGGGTTTTTGACATTAATTAATTAATTTTAAAATATTCAGCAAGGTGAAATGAAACCGCATTCAATACAAAATTGCGCTCTTCCTTATTTACCTCTCGCCAAAGTAACGTGACGGTAACTATGACAACGCTGTTTAAAACGTAGCCTAGGAGGGTTGGTTGGTTACCATGGGGATGCCAGCTCGCTCTGAGTTCTTTACTGTTACCTCAGCTAGTTCATTCTTTGAAAATACAGAACTACAGTTACATAACACAATTATTTGATAATAACTATTAACACTTTGCAAATATCATTTGTTCACCATTTACATCAAACAACATGACCCTCAAGTTGACACCTGTTGCCGTTGTTCTAAGTTCAGCTTTCGCTTTGACTCACAGGCACGAGTTAGCTAGCTAGCCAGCCAGCCCAACCTACCTTAACGTTACTTCATGACGCAACCAAGCTAGCGGAGCCAGTGAGGAACTAAGCAGCTAACTGTCACAGACAACTTAAATATATACACCAGTATATAAAATAAGGTTTTATCTAACCAGTCATGACATTATTGGTCAGACCAGCGATATTGTACCTGCTAACAGCTGAAGCAGTGCGGAGCCATGTACGAGCTGTGCTACACTTCAGTTCATCTGGCATGATCTTACAGCAATGCAACTACGGCATAAACTGGAATTACACTGCATCGCCATCTAGTGGCTGTATGAGAACAGCACAACTGATTACTGCCACTAACTTTTATTGCTGGTAAACACTAGAGTTCTAAAAATGTGGTGTCTTTTGAAACTTCCACACATTGCACCTATGTTCTCCATGTTTTTACGCTATAATCCATCCATTCATTTTATTCTCGCACACTTTTGCGAATATAATAGGTTAATTATTGCGTTACATTTAATTATTATTGTAACAATGATAATAATAATGAAAATAAAAGCCTGATGTATTAGGTCATTTTTTTCTTTTAAAACCCTTTATTAACATGTTTGGTAGCCCTTGTGGAGTAATATAAACTGCACAAAAAATGTAATAAGTGGGGGCATTTGAAGATTATTAGAATACTTATATAAGAAATACTCCTGTAAATGATGTTATTCTTTAGATGATAGGAGCTAGAGCCAGAATATTGATCTCTGAATCAGACTATTCCACACAGCATGACTGCTTACAAAGGTATAATATCCAGGCTATGACTTGGGACTGGAACCACAGAAAAGTTACTAAACTAAACGATGTAACACTGCATCTAAACAGCAGCTCACATGTTGTTCAGATGGACACTCCCCCACCAAGATGTACACACATACCTTGCTGGTGAGTTAATGCCCGGCTTTACCAGCAGAATAAAATACCATTTTATTCACAATCCTTTCAGAAACACCACAATCCTGCAGCACACACAGGTGTGTGAAGAAGGAGTAAAACTCACCTTCATCAAAATGTCAGTGTGTGAAAGACAGTGGGTTAAATGTATGGATTACATTAGAGTTCATAGCAGGTAGTGAATAATGGAGATGGATGTAGACTTCAATGTGTGACAGACCTGAAACATTTTACTATACAGGCGGTCAATCTTTTACCATGTCAATCAGACACTCAGCATCCAGTCATCACCTGTGACCTTATACTACAGACTCCACTGAAACCTTACATTCTGCTCAGGAACCACAAACCTGGCAATCCTCATAAGGTTTTATCCTGCTTTCATTTGCTTGTTGTGATAGAGAAGTAAGGTATATATGGGCAAAGAAAGAATGCTGGTGGACAGAGGAGTAAACAGAGAGATAAAGAGCTTTTTAATATTTCACTTAATAGAACCATAATCACAAATACTATTTAGTTAAGATCACACAATAAACATCCACCACTCACCCCAGTCTCTGTAGTTCACAGTTTGGACTCATCAGTCCAGCACAGAGCAGTTCCACTCCTGAATCTCCCAGGTTATTGCAGCTGAGGTTCAGATATCTCAGGGGTGAGTTTGATGACTGGAGAGCTGAGGCCACAATATTACAGCACTTCTGTGTGAGTTTACAGTTGTTCAGTCTGCAAAGAAGAGTTAATATATTATAGTATTATTATATTAGGTATACATGAAGCATGTATCTAATATGAGAAATGTGCCAATGACAGTGTTCAGTGATGAAGAGTGAAATTGAGGATTTTAAAGTTGATGATGCTCTGAGGAAGATGTCTGTGCTACATTCTCCAACTGCAGTATTTTGGACCTGAAAATTAAACATCCTGCTGGACTGTTCTACAGATGTAATTCTGACCCAAATGTCCCCTTTTCTTATACTGTAAGTTATAAGAATTGGGGCGAAGGGCTCATCTACCTTTTCTATAATCTGTTCTCTGGGCTTAACCCTCCCATCCCATCCCAGAAGTACAGCTGCCATCTTTCAAAGTGGACAGTGAGTTAGTTTTCAGTGCTGTAGGATGTTTGGCCAACACCAAAAGTAAAGATGTAAAAGGCAACACACATTTTTCAGAGTGGACAGTGACTTTGATTATTTCCTTTTGGTTAACTTCCCACAGCACTGCAAACTAACACACAGCTAAAGGCAGATTCACTGTAGAAACAGGAAGTAATGCACATGCTCATATATAAGTATTGTGGTGTCGGCCTCTGGAGCCCCGCCCCTCCCTGCCATCAGCCACCACTCAGCGCCGGAGGGACAGGGCTTCAGCACCTCCACTCCACACTCAGACCTGGACCTGAGATACAATTAGGGCACCAGCAGCATACCAGTGCTTTTTCCACACCACTTTCCCCTTTGCCTGAGTAGCTGCTGGCCCTATATAGGCCTCATGGTCTCACTCCAGGGGTGTGCTGGCTTTCCCCTCACTGAGTGACTAACAGAGTCTCTGATTCTCATTTTTTTTTTTTTGTGGCAGACTCAGACGTGCCCCTCCTCGTGGCCTGAATTTTGGACCCACCTGCACTTCCCTAGCACTTTTCCTTCCCCCAACATTTGAGTAGCCTGATCTCTCTCTTTGAGTAGTCTTTCACCTTGTCTTTTGTGTTTCACTTTTCCCCTGTCTTCATTCATTGTGATACTGCTGTCACAATAAAAGTCCTCAACAGGCATGTTGCCAGCACTGTCTGCCTCGTCTGTGCCTCGTTCCCATAGCATACAGTATGGATGTGATAAAAGTTTATTAAAGGATATGAAAGATATGGAATTGAAGGTATCTGTAAGTGGGTGGAAAATCACAACCTGTACCTGTACAACATGCCATATAAATGATTTGCAAATGTAGCACACAATGCAAATCACGCAAACAATACAGACTACACAGAAGTATAAAACAGTCCTTAGAAGGACCATCACTGTCAACCCTTGCAGGAGGACATGCAACACATACAGGAATGATATATTCAATCATTAGGGCACACCAGTAGTACAATGCCCCTTATTTACGGTTAGTATAATTACCATGCAGCACTCCTGTCCCTGTGGGGGGGGGGGGGGGGGTCTCCTGGGATGGCGGTAGGTACTAGAGTTTTGGTCAGGTCAGACTTTATTTTGTCAAATGTAAACTAGTGTGGATTGTGGGAGATGTTCTCTGGATAGCATTTAAGGGAAGCTCAAACAATTTACTTCATTATCCAAAGTCCTTTCTTAAAAAGCATTTTTGGTATGCATCACAATTTCTTTGTGTTCCGTTTCTTTATCTTACAATCTCTTCAGGTGCATGTCCTTTCTTCTCTTATAGCATAGTGTCCAGTCCATCTTGCCATGTCTGGTAAATAAAATGATTGCCTCTTAACACTGTTAAAGCTTTCTATTCATGGTTAATGGCAACTCTCATATTTTGTCATATGATAAAGTACTCTTTCTCCTACAGCGCATCCAAAGTACGTGGCTTACTTATACACTGACTGAAGTATGCATCTCTGCTCGAACAAATCACTGCATTGGTGCCATAAATAAACTTCTCTTTCGTCATCTTGTGTTTGAAAGCCAACTCTAGGGAACAACATCCGGTCCAGACCTCCATAGAAGCATCCAGTTGCACCAAGTGTGGCTCTGACAGACAGTAGCGTGTCCAATGCGAAAGGAGGCTACCGCCCTCCAGGAAGAGCATATGGAACACTGCAGGCCTACTATAGCTAAGGGCTACAGACAATAGCCAAGAGCTACAGACTCCAGTTCAGAGTGAAACCCCCCATTTCAACAGAGTCATTTACTCTCAAACACAAGAGAGCAATCCCATGTTAAAGAGGAATAAATTCCTTCCCTCTTGTGTGCTTTGGGGTCAGTCTGGTGTGCAGTCCGCTGAAGGTGAGACCAGCAGCTGAGAAGACGTGCTCAGATGGCACTGATGTTCCAGGAATGGACCAATAATGTTTCACTAACGCTGCCAGTCAAGGGAACCGTGACTCTCTAATTTAACATTTTAGAAACGTCTCTTTCATTTGAAATCTAATCACCAACATTAGGTTATTTATTTAAATGGTTTATTGAAATTCAACTGTTTAATCTATAGAAATTCATCAATAAACATTCTTATTAAGAATTAACAGTTAATTGATTAACATAACATCACTATTCCACATCAGTAAATCTGAAAGATGCCTTCTTCCACATAGGCATTTATCCCCTCACACAAAATTCCTCCGCTTCGCCCATCGCGGTGTTTGCTACAAATACACAGTTCCACCCTTTGGCCTTTCCCTGAGTCCACAAGTGTTCTGTCTTTGTGTAGAGGCGGGTCTGGCTCCACTGAGACTAATGAGGATCAGAATACTGATTTACACAGACGATTGGCTGATTATTGCCAATTCAAAACCCAGAGTTGTGCAGGACACTCAGTGAGTTCTGACACATCTGTTGTCTCTTGGTTTCAGAGTAAACCTCCCCAAGAACAATCTCTCCCCATCCCAGAGTGAAACGATCTTGGGAGTGGATTTATACTCTGTATCCATGTGAACTTGTCGATCAGCAGACTGCATTTTATCTCTCAGAGTATGTCTCTCTCAGTTCAAACCGGGCTCAATAGTGCAGTATCACACATGCCTCAGACTACAGGGGCTGATGGTGTCAGCCTCTCAGGTTTTGCCACTGGGGCTGTTAAGAATGAGGGGCTTTATGAGGTGGATTTCATCCCCCCACCTCAGCCCTGTGCGCGATCTCCATTGCCGTCTCACGGTGACACACAAGCGCTCTGTAACTCTGTGTCACTGGGAAAACACAGACTCTTACTGTACACTCAGGGAACCCCTCTCAGGATCGTTTTCATATGGAAAAAAAGGACACACACATCCCTCTCTGGGGTGGGGGGTCTCAGGAGGGTCACATAGTGAATCAATTTGCTTTTAGCTATTAACTATATGGACAGCTCTCAGATATTTTCTTCCCCGTCTAAGGCAACATCATATGCTCGTACGCTGTGATAATGACTGCGGTAGCATATGTCAATCACCAAGGTGGCATGCGCTCCCTCCAGCTCCATGGTCTAGCCCACAGACCGTTGGTCTGGAGCAGCCGTCACTTTCTATGGTTACGCGTGACCCACGTTGCTTTAGGCTTGCTCCTGTGGGGGTCTAGGCCAGGGTTGTCTGTGAAGCGTATTGTGACAATTACTGTGAAATACGCTATATAAATAAAATTTGATTGATTGATTGATGTTCCAGGAATTCTGAACACGAGCGCTGATCTGCTGACAAGGGGAAACCCACTGTACGGGGAATGGTGTCTCCATCCCCAGATTGTAGAAATGTTACTGCAGTGATTATCCCTCTCCTTTATGTACAGCCATGCGTGCTCCCATTATGCACAGACCTCCTGTCTCAGGTGAACGGGGAAATACACCACCCCTGCCCTGAGCAAGTAGCTCTATGGGCTTGGCCCGTGAGAGGCATAACCTCAACACATTAGGGCTTCCCCCTCGTGTGACTGCAACCATCCAGAGCACGAGAGCGCCCTCTACCAGGTCACTTTATGACAATAAGTGTCAGGTGTTAGAAAGATGGTGTGCCTCTCATCAGTCAGTGCCTTACCAGAGCTCTGTTTCTGACGTGCTGTGCTTTTCACAGAACCTTATGGATAAAGAGAAATCCATTCCTACCATTAAGGTCTACCTGACAGCTCTCACTGCTTGTCATGTTGGTTTCAAAGACCATGCAGTGGGGCAGCACCCCCTCATTCACAGGTTCATGAAGGGGGCTCACTGTGCTCTGTCTGTTGCTAAAAAGCACATTCCCCCTTGGGATTTATCACTGGAGCTGGAGGCTCTGTCTCCAAGGCCGTTTGAGTCTATAAATAAAATTGTTGTCTCTCCAGACAGCGTTTCTGCTCGCACTAGCCTCAGCTAAGTGAGTCAGTGACCTCCATGCGCTCTCAGTGCATCTCTCATGCACAATATTCTCCCCTAAGATGGAAAGGCTTTTTCTTAAGCTCTAAAAGCTTCCCTCCTTTCACATGTGAGGTGTTGAAGCTTGCCGCTTTTCACCCACCACCTTTCTCCTCTGAAGAGGAGTATGGGCTGCATAAGCTGTGTTCTCCACACGTATATGACAAAGACTAAGGCTTTTAGAAAAAGCGACCAGCTCTTAGTCACCTGGGCACTTGCCTGCAAAGGGAAAGCATCTCTATGCAGCGGCAGTCCCATTGGCTTGTGGAAGCTATTGTTATGGCATATGATTCAAAGAGGATAACACCCTCTTGGGCCTCAGGGCTCATGCTACGAGGGGCATGGCTGCATTGTGGGCCCTATTCCATGGGGTCTCCTTGCAGGATATTTATTCAGCCGCAGGCTGGGTTTCTCCAGATACTGTTGCTAGGTTCCACTGTCTGAGGCCGGTAGCCCACTCAGTTCTGGGGGTGAGCTCTGTGTGAGGTGCACACATCTCCCCTCATCTGCTATGGGTTTTAGTACTTCACATTGTTCCCAGCACCTGGCTATAGCTTTGGGCAGTGGAAAGTCTTCAGTACTTCTCTACATGGGATGTGCCAGACACCACCCTCCCCTCAGGGGAGAAGGCATGCTTTGCTGGCCTGACAGCATCTCAGCTGTGAGCATAAGGCATTCTGGGAGCTGTCTATATCTCTCCGTAGGTGGATCTGAAACACGAGATGATGAAAGAGAACTTTAGGTTACTGTTGTAACCCCGGTGGAGAGATCCACCAAGACTGCCCTGCTTGCCGCGCATGAGAAGTGAATATGAAGAGTAGTAGCGCTGCAGTGTCCCATATGTTCTTTCAGGAGGGCAGTAGTCTCCTGTAACATTGAATGCGCTACTGGCTGTCAAAGCCACACTTGGTGCAATTGGATGACTGGATGTCATTCCCCATACGTGGATCTCTCCACTCTGTGTTTCAGAGAACCGGGGTAGCGACAGTGACTTAAAGTTTTGGGGTAACACCCTTACTGAGGTACTCACTGGGCATATTGTTAGATTCACTAGCAGGATATGCAGCTCTTCATGGATAGCTGCTAGGGTCAAAAATGTCATTTAATAGAATAATACAGAAGTCATGCCTCGTGATATTTATATAGTCTCGCTACCCAAATGGGGTAAATCTTTATTAGGTTTATCCCAGGGATAGTTGTTGGTTTTAGATTCCTGGATAAGCAGGATATTTACCTCCCAGGATTGAAGATCTTAATGTCAGAGATCACTTAGATGAATGCCTGGCAGCAGTAGCTAGTCTCTCTCTCCAGGATACAGGGTCAAGCTGCCCATCATTTCATATGAGCACACCTCAATAATCTTATATGTAAACTTACATGCACACATTCACACAAACATTTAGGTTACAGGCTCTGAAATGAATGGAGTCAGGAAATTAGTCTTTCCTGTGACAAAATTCAAACCCTTACATTGCCATAATCAGTAATTCTATTTAGTTAATGTCACACAGTACACAGCACTACTCGCCCCAGTCTCTGTAGTTTACAGTTTGGACTCCTCAGTCCAGCACAGAGCAGCTTCACTCCTGAATCTCCCAGGTTATTGTAGCTGAGGTCCAGATCTGTCAAAGGTGAGTTTGATGACTGGAGAGCTGAGGCCACAATATCACAGGACTTCTTTATGAGTTTGCAGTTGTTCAGTCTACAAAGAAGAGTTAATATAAGTAAAGAAGAATTATTGGCACTCTTCATTAAAATGAGCATAAATGATTGTATAAAAGAAACATTTTAACATAATGATTTTAATTTTCTGCTCAAACATTTGTAGAAACTGCTTACTTTCACTTTAATTAAACATAATTCTTACAAAAAACTTACAAAAATAGTATTTTTCTCAAAAACATTGGGGTCAAAATTATTGGCACCCCTAATGAATATTTAAAATAAAACCAAACAAAGTGGCATCTAAAGAAATCTTACTAAAACAAATTGATCTCAGTCCCCCGGAACTGTATTGCTCATTTATGACGAGGACTGCCTTATCTAAAAGCTGACAGTGTACTTATTAATTAAAGTGACCTTATGCTGTTGAAAGCATGGCTAAGAACCATACTATTACCAAAACATTCAGGAATTTAGTCCCTTTCTAACAAGATGAAATATGAATATATTAGGAGGTAATTCAGTTAAGTTATTGAATACCAATAAAAAGCACGGAAGTTTATTTGTGCTTCTAACATAAACATGACGTTTTCAGTCAACGATTTCAATAAAATGTCACAGATTGCATTGAAACTTAAGATCAAACAGAACAGGATCTTTGTTCATTCTGTAGCCACACTGGGCCTCTGGCCTTGTAAATAGCTTTGT
>CM045898.1:11337916-11674728 GCA_025169545.1 Anguilla japonica | reverse complement strand
ATGCTGCCACCCCCATGCTTCACAGTTGGGATGGTGTTCTTCGGATTAAAAGCCTCACCCTTTTTCCTTCATACATACCGCACTGATCTTATGGCAAAACAGTTCAATTTCTGTTTCATCTGACCAGCGAACACTCCTCCAAAGATCTTCATCCTGGTGATCACCTGCAACCCATTCTGGCTTTTTTTATACCGGTCTTGAAGTAGGAGCTTCTTCCTTCCATGACAGCCTTTCAGGCAATGTAATGTAGGATTCTTTAATGGTTGGATGTAGATACTTTGGTGCCTGAGGCCTCTAACTCTCCGTTCACCAGTTCCTTTGTTGTGTTGACTTGGGGTTCAGTTGAACCTTTCGGACCATAGTTCATTCAGCCCTGGGAGTTTAATTTGTGCCTCCTTCCTGAAACAAAGATGCAGTGTCTGTGTTGGTCCCAAGATTTTTTTATATTGCATACAATTTGTTTGTACAGATGCTCGTGGTACCTTCAGTTGTTTGGAAATTGCTCCTAAGGAGGAACCGGACTTGTGGAGGTCCACTTTTTTTTTTGAGGTCTTGGCTGAGTTGCTCAGATTTTCCCATGGTATCAAAGGCAAAAAGGTAGTGGCTCTAAAGGTAGACCCTTAAATATAGCAACAGTTGCCAATTAACTCCTAATTATGACAATTAGCCAATCAGAAGCTTCTAAAAAGTCATTACATCAATTTCTGGAATCTTCCAGACTGTTTAAAGAGACAGTCAACTTGGTGTATGTAAACTTTTGACCCACTGGAATTCTGATATAGTGAATTAAAGCTGAAATAAACCTGTCTTACCTCTGATGTGAACAAAGTAGATGCCCTAATTGACTTGCCAAAATAAATGTATGGTAACATGAAATGTGTGGAGTTGTGAAAAACTTAGTTTGAATATCTTTAGCCTAGGTGTAGTAAACTTTTGGCCTCAACTGTACTAACTTGGCACTTGATGTACATTAATTGTAATAAAAGTGGAAGTCCGCAGAATTTGATTGTTTGGCCTTAATGCTCACAGCTGTAGAGCATACAGTGAAGGGAATCTTCCCAGGGACATATATTTTATATAGAACCACTCTGCGAAGATTTATATAATTCTACTGAAAAGAGAGTTTTAGTATACTGGTTTTTATGCTCAGACGCAATGCAACAATGAAAGATTTAACGCCGGTTTTCCTCTCTTCAGATGAATCCATAAAAAGAGCCCAAGATGACCTGAAAACTCATCTCAGGAGGAAGTGTCAATGCATATTTGAACATGGCCACCGAATCCTCCTCAATAAGATCTATACAGAGCTCTACATCACAGAGGGGGGAAGTGGGGAGGTCAATAATGAACATGAGGTCAGACAGATTGAGACAGCATCCAAGAAACAAACCACACAGGAGACTGCAATCCTCTGCAATGACATCTTTAAGCCCTTACCTGGACAAGAGAAACCCAGAACTGTGCTTACAAAGGGCATTGCTGGCATTGGTAAAACTGTCTCTGCGCAGAAGTTCATTCTGGACTGGGCAGAAGGAAAAGCCAATCAGGACATTGATTTCATCTTCACTCTTCCTTTCCGAGATCTGAATTTGAAGAAGAAAAGAGCATTCAGTCTGATGCAACTTCTGCAGCACTGCTTTCCACAAATGAAAGAGATCAAAAGTGTTGAAGGTGATGAAGTCAAACTGGTGTTTATCTTTGATGGTCTGGATGAGTGTCGACTTCCTCTAGATTTCCAAAACAACAAGGACTGCGGTAATATAACAGAGTCATCATCAGTGGATGCGCTACTGACCAACCTCATTAAGGGGAATCTGCTTCCCTCTGCTCTCCTCTGGATCACCTCCCGACCAGCAGCAGCCAGTCATATCCCTCCTGAGTACATCCACCAGGTGACAGAGGTACGAGGGTTCAATGACCCACAGAAGGAGGAGTACTTCAGGAAGAGAATCATAGATCAGAACCAGGCCAGCAGAATTATCTCACACATAAAGTCAGCCAGGAGTCTCTACATCATGTGTCACATACCAGTCTTCTGCTGCATTTCTGCTACTGTTCTGGAGACAATGTTGGGTAAAGTACAGCGTAGAGATATGCCCAAAACTCTGACTGAAATGTACACACACTTCCTGCTCATTCAGACTAATGTGAAGAATCAGAAGTATCGTGGCACCAATGAGACAGACCCAAAGAAGATGTCAGCATCAGATACCAAAATAATCCTGAAACTGGGGCAGCTGGCTTTTCGACAGCTGGAAAAGGGTAATCTGATATTCTATAAAGAGGACCTGAAAGAGAGTGGCATTGATGTCAGTGAAGCTTCAGTGTACTCTGGGGTGTGCACAGAGGTCTTTAAAGAGGAGTGTGGGTTGTATCAGGAGAAGGTCTACTGCTTTGTGCATCGGAGCATTCAGGAGTATCTGGCTGCCTTGTTTGTGTTTCATTCATGTGTAAATGAGAACAGAAATGTACTCAGAGCAGAAGAATCAGAACCTCACAGTGAGAGAGTGCAGCTGTCTGAGTTACACAGGAGTGCAGTGGATCAGGCCTTAGGGAGTAAGAATGGACACCTGGACCTTTTCCTCCGATTCCTTCTTGGCCTCTCTCTGGACTCCGTTGAGACTTTCTTAAGACACAAAACAAATCCTGTTGTTACATTCTTTAAAAGACTGTTGACACAGAAAGACAAAAAGACAGAAAGCAGATCAGAGAGCATTGAGAAAACAGTCCAGTACATTAAAGAGAGGATCAGAGAGGAATCTTCAGCAGAGAGGACCATCAATCTGTTCCACTGTCTCAATGAACTGAATGACTACTCTCTAGTGAAGGAAATCCAGAATTCCCTGAGATCAGGAAAACTGTCTGATAAAAAGCTGGAACCAGACCAGTGTTCAGCTCTGGCCTTTGTGTTACTGATGTCAGAGGAGATCCTGGATGAGTTTGACTTGAAGACCTACAACACATCAGCAGCAGGTCATCAGAGACTGCTACCAGTAATCAGGAGCTGCAGGAAGGCCAAGTGAGTATTATGTCATTAATAATGTAGATGATTGACAGAATATTTTCCTACTTTCTATTTCTAGTGAGAATAAAGATTTCCGGGCAAGAGAAAATTTGGTTAAAAAAAGATTTCTGAATCAAAAGTTTTAACTCGTGCCCTTATTTAATGTCTTATATACAGAACATAAGCAGCTTCAAATGCAAAACCTCAGCACTTACCATATATTTTATTTTATTTACTATTACTATTTACTGATTTAATACACTTACTAATTATTTTCAAAGATAGCAATTGTGAAATAAATAAGGAGTTCATTGATAGGCAGAGTAATCTGATGGATCAACCTTTGTCAGAACATACAATTCAAGCAGATTAAAATGAAGAGATGCTATATTTGTCACGGTTTCTGTGCAGGGTAGATCATTTTTCCATGCCTGCACCGGCTCAGTGGTTAGCATCCAGATTAGCCATTCGGCTAATCGTTATTTTGGTGTTTGGGGACGATTAGTTTCGAGCTTGCAGATTAGCCACTCGGCTAATCGTTATTTCTGGTTCCTGCGGGACGACTGTTCCCGCCCTAACATTCCTTGCATTCCTGCAGGATTACCACGGTGATCTGTTTCACCTGTTGGCTGCCCACTTCTTCCACTGATTACCAGCCACACCTGTGGCTGGGTATTTAAAGCGTCAGTAGGCAGTGGAACGGTGCTTGAGTGTAACGTGTTTCACTCTAGCCAGTTCCCTGTCGCGTTATTTGAGCAAGGTATAAGTATTTTAGGAACCAAGGAATTACAACAAATTCAGGCTTCAGTTTTTTTTTTTTTTGGGAAAAAGGTATTAGGACGGTATTTGTCCAGATTCTGAGGTTGGCGGTTTTAGGGGTTACTGTGTCACCTTCGGGGCACAAATCTTTCCGCCCCTTACTAACCAGTTTTCCCCCTGGTTTTAGTTGGCCTCAGAACGTCTTCTGTTTGTTTGTGAAAAGACATTTTCTTTTTCTCAGGTTCGGATTGAAGTCGTTTATTGTTCTTTATTTCTTGTTTCCCTGTTTCTTTATTTTTATATACTCCTTCTTCCTCAGTTACCCGTTTAGGGGTTTATTCTTTATCTGGGATACGTCCCTTAGGAGTATAGCACCCCCTTCTTATTTCGTCTCTCACGAGACTTAGTGGTTACTGGAGTGCCCTTCGGTAACTTATAGATCCCCTGTTTGGTCGCGTCTGGTCTTCACACTTCCCCTCCCTCACAATATTAAGTCACAGTATTAAGAAAAGGGGCCCTATTTTGGTGACAGCATAGGCACAAACACAGTTGGAATTGCTAGTGTCATATTTTTCAGTATCACCATGGTTGTTAGTTTTATGGTCTGCGGTTAATCTGCTTGTGTCAACATGGGTTTGTTGGTGCAATCAGGGATGTGTCAATAGAAACTTTCACTACGTGAGTTTGGTGTTGAATAATGCATTTGCAGTCAATCCAACCCATACCAGGTTTTAACTGGTGCTATTTTGGCATTATAACTGTGCCACACGTGAATCCATACACACAACACAGATACAAGACATATTTTGTTTATTTCAGTTTAACAACCACTAGGGGGGCCACACGACCACGAGGGGGGGCCACATGATCCAATGTTTATCTATGGTAACTAACACGTTATTAATCCCTTATCGCGGAACTATGGGTATCAATTTTAAATGGAATAGCAACAGAACATTTCATAGCAATGTCATTTAGGGTTTTACCAAGGGACCCCCCCCCCCCACTGGACAGAATCCAACAGCACCCCCCCCCCCCTCCCTCACCCCAACTCGACAGCATCAAACAGCTCCCCCCCCCCCCACTCGAACACATTTGCATAGGGCCACCAAAATCCTAAGGCTGGCCCTGTTAAAGTCATCACCTTATAGCCAATTTTTCAATAAACATTTGTCCTTAACTTGGACTTGGACTAGTAAATGCACTTTACACCTTTTCTTCACAAACTCAGTTTGGTGAAGTTCTAGTTATGGCTGTGTTTGCCAAAGTGTTTGTGAAGAAAAAACAATCCTTGCTTTTAATTGTAAGTTTTAATAGTAAATTAAGAAAATAAATGTTGTTTGAATCCCAGCCATGTGTTTGAAAGAGGGGGGTTCCCCTTCTCTTCCTGGTCTATGCATAATTCATTACTAATTGTAGGTTTTAATACTAAGAACAAATGTTTAAATCCCATTCCTTCTATCCCTGGTCTATGCACAATTAATTAATTAATAATTAGAAAAGAATAAAGGAGAGACTTCTCTATCCCCCTTTTTATATTTTCGTTTTAAGCCACTTTGCAGGATAAAACTTCTTTTCAATGTTATGATTAAAATCGTGTTAAGTTTGGTTTGAGAGGGATACGTTTGGTTATGGATTAAAAGTTTGTGTTTCTATGTTGGGAGGCTAGGGCAGGCAGTAAATGCACCTTTAAAGGCCAGTAGTACCACCCTGGTCTCTGCTTTATTCCCTTATAGGCTGACCTAGAATCTCCAGCATAGTGCCTGTAGAAAGAGTGAAAATAGGAAGGTAGAGGAATCATAGGATATAATGGGTGCCAGAGTGAGGTCTTCTCAGGGAACTGTTAAATTAGCCTCAAACCCCAGTGCCTGATCTTGAGTTAATTCTGTGGCTTATGTCAGAGAATCCATAATAAGAGACGTTGTTTCCAGCGGTAGTTTGTAACTCTGTAGTGAGTGTTGCAACCGTGGAAAAATTATTTTTACACGCTACAAGCTTCAGCACCGCATTTTGTGAGCTTGTGTGGCCTACCACTTCACTGCTGAGCTGTTGTTGCTCCCATACCTTTCCGCTTCACTATACCAGCTTTACAGTTGACTGGAGCAGCTCTAGCAGGAAAGACATTTGATGAACTGACTTGCCTCAGCCGGAGACTTGAAAAGGTGCTGTGCACCATTGTGAGTGAGCTGGAGCGTGGCTGGGTATATTAGGAACATCTGGAGACCGCGATCACAGGTTACTGCCAGCAGAGAAGAGAAGGCTCTGTGCCGCTGTGCTGTGTAATCGCTGAAGTCTGGATAAAAACTAATTACTATCCCGTTAAACTTCACTGGTGATTTCCTGGTGGCTTGCAAAATATGCTGTCGATCCATGTACTCCAGCAGATTAATAATCAATGTTCTAGGCCTATCTGCTGTTTTTGATCAGCTGCCATAGAAACGGTGAGCCCTCATTACTTCTATAGTCCTGTCAGCCAGAGAGGGAAATCACTCTTTGAGGGAACTGGTAAGAAAACCAACCGGTCGGATCCTTCAGAATTCTCTGGTAGGTTAACAATGCGAAGGTTGCATCACCTGCTCCTATCCTCCAGCTCCGCCATTTTAGCCTCGAGCTGATCCTGTTTGGCCTGGTGCAGCAAGGCAGCCGTTTGGGCTAGTTTAACTTTGGCTTTCAAACCGGCAAATTCATGCCGAGCGAATATTGAGAGATTTCAGCTCATATGAACCGGGTTTCACCCTCGATCTGGGAGAGCTGTGTCTAAAAATATTGTCTGTGTTTTTCTAACACAGCCTCTACAATGGCCGTTAGCATGACACGTGATTCATCATGTCCCGTTCTGGGCGAGCCTTGCCTGAAAGAGTCTTTGTTTTTGAAGAAATTGACATTTTATATATTGGTCAACAGCACCAATAAACTGTACTGAGCGTGAACATTTAAGTTAGCCATTTGTAATGAAAACAGTTAAAAAAAAAAAAAAAAAGAGGAGAGAGGGCAATGAGCAAAATCACTAGGCAGATAAAGAAAAAGAACAGAACTTGTGATGCATACCCACAATCCTCAAATGAAATGAATTAGGTACCAAGATAATTAAAGGGATATTTCACAAATAATTTTGTGGAGCTTACCCCATTATATTTGGATAGCGTGACTACTAACAACATCCTAGCTGTCCCTGTTAACCGTTAATGGCATCGCCGTTCCTCCTGGTTGTCCAGCTCCCAGTTCACTCCCATTCATTTTCAGGACCTTGCTGAAAGTAATCTTTTTAAAACAAACTAACTACGAGGGATAATAGATCAATAAAAGAGAGTACTAATGTCAAACAATCCCTGTCCCTGTTGTAATAGGTCACCAGTGAGAACTGGATACAGACTGTCTGATTGATATGGTAAAACATTGACCTGCATAGTAAAATGTTTAAGGCCTGTCATACATTGCAGTCTTCATCCATCTCCATTTTCCTGCTATGAACTCTAGTGAAATACCTACATTTACCCCACTGTCTTTCACACACTGAACTTTTGTTGAAGGCAAGTTTTACTCCTCCATTACACACTGGTTTGTGCTGCAGGATTGTGGTTTTTCTGAAAGGATTGTGCATAAAATGACATTTTATTCTGCTGGCAGCACCGTCGCCTCAGCAAGAAGGTCCTGGGTTCGAATCCCGGCCTGGGCCTTTCTGTGCGAAGTTTGCATGTTCTCCCGTGTTCATGTGGGTTTCCTCCGGGTACTCCGAGTGTGTGTGAATGGTGAGTGAATGTTTGTGTGCCTTGTGAAAGTTTGGCGACCTGTCCAGGGTGTATTCCTGCCTCTCGGCTTGTGACCCTGACCAGGATAAGCGGGTATAGAAAATGGATGGATGGATTGATTCCAATTTCAGACTCTTGTTCACTGATTTTAGTTCCTAGTGAACGAGTGAGTCATGCAGTGACTGATTCCGACTTCAGTCTCTAGTTCCTAGTGAAATTAATTTCACCTACTGTGATTTGGATGTGAATTCCTACATGAACCTGGCACAGGCCTATGTTATTATACGATTCACAGGACTTTCCGTAACATTTAGCCGATTTAAAAATGTATAGCCAATATGTGTGAGGGAGGGGAAGGGCGAAGACCAGACGCGACCAAACAGGGGATCTATAAGTTACCAGAGGGCACTCCAGCAACCACTAAGTCTCGTGAGAGACGAAAGAAGGGGGAGCTATACTCCTAAGGGACGTATCCCAAAAAAAAAGAATAAACCCCTAAACGGGTAACTGAGAAAGAAGGAGTATATATAAAAAAAATGAAGGAACAAGGAAACGAGAAAAAGAACAATCAATGACTTCAAACCGAAGCTGAGAAAAAGAAAATGTCTTTTTGCAAACAGAAGACGTTCTGAGGCCAACTAAAACCAGGGGGAAAGCTGGTTAGTAAGGGGCGGAAAGATTTGTGCCCCGAAGGTGACACAGTAACCCCTAAAACCCGCCAACCTCAGAATCTGGACCGATACCGTCCTAATACCTTTTTCCCAAAAAAAACAAACTGAAGTCAGAATTCGTTGGAGTTTCTTAGTTTCTGAAATACTTACACCTTGCTCAAAAAGGCGACAGGGAACTGGCTAGAGTGAAACACGTTACACTCAAGCACCGTTCCACTGCCAACTGAGGCTTTAAATACCCAGCCACAGGTGTGGCTGGTAATCAGCGGAAGGTGTGAGAAACCAACAGGTGAAACAACTCAGTGGCAATCCTGCTGAAATGCAAGGAATGTTAGAGTGGGAACAATCCTCCCACAGGAACCAAAAATAACGATTAGCCGAGTGGCTAATCCGAATGCTAACCACTGAGCCGGTGCAGGCACGGAAAAATGATCTACCCTGCACAGAAACCGTGACAATATGGGCATGTTTCTGTGCAATTCACTCAGTTAGCATTTAGGGGTTAGCTCACAAATAATTGGCACGAGGTTGACTGAATAATTAGCAATTAGCTAATGACAACAATATAATCGATAGGCTAATTCTTTTTTTTTAAACACATTAATTTGCAGTGTGGGACAATTTCTTATGAATTTGTAGCTTTATCCATGCAGATGTTATTTAGTGGATCAAACAAGTTGTAAAACAGCGATTAGCAATTAGCATTTAAAGCTGGCTCACAAATAAGTGGCACGAGGTTGACGACTAAATAATTTGCAAACAACAGAAGAGCTGATGCTGATATCCGTGCAGATATTGGATATAGTAGATCAAACAAGTTGTAAAACAGCTAGCCAAATTATGTATGTGTGTACTAACTGATTTTACATTTCAGTTAGTCGAATTCATCATTTGGCTGTTCTGAGCCATAGGAAGCTTCAAAACACTTGGCCAGGATAGCCTAGAGATAAGACAGAGCACGAACTTGGGGGTAGCCATTGGAGGTGTGTGTGTGTGTGTGTGTGTGTGTGTCAGAGGGGGTGTCCATTCCCCTCCCCCCCTCCCCTCCCACTAGATAAAATATGTGGCTTTCTTGTAGTTACCATTCTAGCATCTAGGTCTGGTGTCTACCTTTATATCTCTGGTTTTTAAAAAATATTCTGCTGCCTTTTTGTTTTTAAATTTTGGTCTTTGTTAATTGTTTTAAGGTAGCTGAACTTGTCTTTAGATTTGATATGTTTGATAATAATTACCAAATTAAATCAAATAAATATATTTTACATGTTGGATAAGTGAGGTGTTTTAGCTGCTGATGCACTGTGTTCGGTATTCAGAGTGCCGGATGCCAAACAAGGGTGTTAACGGTTAAAACTGCTGGGTTCAGAAAATTAAACATAGTTCAGATAATCCTCACCTTGCCGAAAGGTTTTACACTCTTTATCTT
Source organism: Anguilla japonica (assembly GCA_025169545.1). Lineage (NCBI taxonomy): Eukaryota > Metazoa > Chordata > Actinopteri > Anguilliformes > Anguillidae > Anguilla > Anguilla japonica. The sequence continues at coordinate 11,665,122 of CM045898.1, read as the reverse complement.
CTTAGTCAGTGCCTGTCCTAATTTTATGACCTGTAATTCTACTGAATGCCGTGCCTTGCATAACTGCAGCGGGATTGTTGATCTTACTTGCCTCGGCTATATCTGGAACTGTGTTGACTAAATGCGTTGTGTCAATTTCCTGCATCATACATTGTTCATCAAGCTAGCTGCATCAATGTCAAAACAATGTTGACCTCTCGAATTATCCACAAAGTGTTGATGAGTTCTTAAAGCCTAACATATTATGTTTGAATAAAGGAAATGACTGCAGTTTCTTTGCTTGAATTGAGACTGAACCTAGTTTACATCTCTGCCTCAGTGTTGCCAGATGCCTGAATCAGTTACTCTTAAAAAAAGTCCTCAAAATCTTCAGTCAACTCCCATTCAAATTCCTGACAAATGTTCCCCCATATCTAATTTAAAATCCCCCTATCTGTCATTGACTTCCATACATCTTTACTGTGAAACATCCCCCATGAATGTTCAAATCCCCTACATACATTCAGGGAAAAGTCTGGCAACCCCACTCTGCGATGTGTGATGATCTTTGGGAAATAATATACTGATGGCCTCTTTTGTTCACGGTTTGGCTACCCATAGCTTATAGCGTTTCTCAGATGTAAGTGGACTGACCAGTTAGTTTAAGACAATTTCTTTTAATTCTATAGGTTTATTTATTATTCAGGCTAAGTTTGTCATTGCAATACAAAGTCTTTAGGGGTAGGAAGACACGTAGAGCTGCGGTGACTAGTCTTAAACTCGTTCCAGTTCCGGACCCAGACCCGGACCCGAATCAGAATGTCCAGTTCGGTCCGGTCCTCAACGGCAGGTCCTGTTCCTTCCCAGATTAGGTCCCCACCGCTTTAAATTTCAAATAATCCCACTCCTAACTATGTAATTCTGAGGAAAAATTCCAGTACAAAATTTCACTTTTTTCAATTGGCCTCCATTGTATTACATAGAACAGGCCTATTCAACTAGCGGCCCGCGGGCCAGATACGGCCCTTTTGAATTTTACTATGGCCCGCAAGAGGCTGCCTGCAAATCAGGTGGGCATGTGTGTGTTATGATAAATAAAACTAAGGTACATATCTCTGAGCTACTTTGAGACCTCTGAACCATAGACTATGATCTGAACCAATATGATATTTGTTACGTCTTTTGTAAAGTGCCTATGTTCTGTGATTGGCTGCAACAGGATTACACCCGCTCCGCACCTTCCATTCGCTCAGTCTAGCCTCACGTTGCATTCTGGGCTGGCGGGCCACAGAGAAAGTCATGTTAGCTATACTATTCGAAAATCTTTTTTTTTTTTTTTTTTTTTTCAATTATTTTTTTAAGTTCGAACCTAAATTTGAGCATTCGAATATTAGTTTGGATCCCACGTTTTGTAATTAACAACATAAATATACCGGCTTTAATTTCAGTCGGCGAATCATGTTCATGCACGCAAAGTTCATTTCCTGTGCTAACGTTACTAGTCAGCTAACAATTTATGCTAAATAAGTTCCCATGGCAAGCTATGTTTCATTTCTATTCTGAAGATTTTGATAAAATTGGATGATGAAAGAAGTTAAATTACTCTGTTTAGTTTGTTTATGTTGTTTAAAGCTACAGGTATTAGCCGTTTGAAAAATTTTTGTGTTAAGAAATAAACAGGATTTCCTATAAACAATCATTTCCCTCTTATTGTGATTAATAAATGCCGAGTTGTGGCAAATTACATCCACGAGAAAGTGCTTTATTCATTTGCGCATTATAGAGGCTATAGAAACTGCAGGGGGCTTATTTATAAAATGAACTTGCATGCATGTGTAAAGTGAAGACCTGACAGAGCTAATACCGTTTCCATGGTCAAATCGATTCATGTTGAAATTTTATAAATCACTACTTTGACGTGATTTTCTACGTACGCGCCACACAGTTGATCTAAAACACGTTTTATAAATGAGGCCCCAGATGTAGTAACCTAGTATGAAAGTTCACCGATGTCCTCTATTCTACTGCCCGCTTGTGGAAAATAACGCGCAGGCCAGCCCGACAATAAGCAGCTTATTTTTTGTGAATTATAGGCAAATGATATTCGAATATATTCGAACGCTAACTAATTACTAAAGCTAATATTCAAACTCAATTTCATGGCACTTGACAGCCTTACTAAGCTAACAACAAACTTCAAAATGTCTCTCTCGAAGCCAAAGAGACATAAAGTTGATTGTGAAAATCGCCAATTCCAGAGCAAATGGACTGACAAGTATTTATTTACTTTGCCAGCCGTAACCATAGCTTTCCTACTTTTTTGTATGGACTGGCGGCTGTCTGGAATTGATTATAATGGTACCATTAAAGTGAAAGAAAAGGGATGCACGTGACTAGTTTATTCCATGTAGTAATATATCTAGTAACATTATACTGTTAGAGTTATTTGTAGCCATTAATTGACAAAGTATTCTGTGTGGCCCACGAACCCCCAGTGATTTTCCTATTTGGCCCACTTGCTGTTGAAGTTGAATAGCCCTGACAGAAGGTTTGAAGTGCGATTATTCAAAAATGCTGCAGTAAAGTTTCACAGAAATGTGGTAGAACGTACATAAGGATCCCTTCTGTCATAAACAAGTGTCAACAGTTTGAGACCTTTTAATTCTAAATCCAAAATTGTTTTTATTTTTTTTATATTAGCCTGTATTGGGCTACTTGGAAGGTTAGAAGTAGGATTATTCAAATGCACCTATTTAAGGTGGACCAGAAATTTTGAATCAGGAGTCAACTTCAGGATGGTAGCGTTACCAATAGCATACCAGGCTACTTAGCTAGAGAGCTGTAAAATGCATTGAGAGATTTTTTTTTTTTTTTCCCAAACTCTTACTATTGTAACTGATTATAACTATAGCTGAAAAAATGTATGCTCCATCAAAGTAATTATCCTATAATTCAGAAATGCATTTCTTATGATTATGTGACTGATTGATTTACCCATGAATCTGAACAGGAGCACCTGAAGAATGCCCACCAAACAGGAAAATGTTGCAGGGAATACAACACACACCTGAAGCCCCAACTTTCATTCTAGAGCATTTTAATCCCTGTGAACTTTCTATCTTTGGATTCCAACAGTATGTGGAGTGTGAAATATGTGAGTAGAGAAAAGATTCAGGTGCCTCACTGTAGGCTTACCTGCTATAAACATTCATTCATGGTGATGACAATTTAGCTTCTTAGTGCTAAAAGATGATGTGTGTTGTTGGCTGCATGGGTGTTGCAATATGTCTTCACTGCTATAATTCTTTTTTTTTTAATGTTAATTAATTATTCATTATTTTTCAATTGGCCCACCAACTCCCCCACTTGATGGAGGACAAGTTTATTTATACAGTTACAATGTTTACATATCATAGTGGTGAAGTCACTTAGATTTTTAAGTGAGACAATTATTTTTTTCCATTGATATGTGTTCAGTGAGAGTTTTGCCATTGTGTGATACTTGATGAATTCCTAGATTTTCAATTTAGGAGGATAGTTTTCTTGGTGATCGTTAAGATAATCAATGTGGGTTTTATGTATTGAGATGGTGTGTTGATTGTAGACAGATTTGTGTTATGCTAATGCTAACTAATGGTTTGCAGCTTGCAGTGTAGCTTCTGTCATTCTGTTTGTGAAGCCTTCTGCAGACAGGAGGTACTGACACATCCATACCTGTATTACGTAGAGTGTTTCTGATTTGTTGGACAGGTGTTTGGGGGTTTTTCTTCATTATGGTGAGAGAACTTTGGTCATCAACTGAGGAGGTCTTTTTTGGCCTACCAAGCCATTTGCAATTATCAAACTCACCAGTGCTCTTTTTTTTTTCTTAATGATGTTCCAAACAGTTGATTTTGGTGAGCCTAAGGGTGGCCTATGTCTCCAACAGTTTTTATTCTTATTTATCAGCCTCATAACTGCTTCCTTGACTTTCATAGGCACAACTCTAGTCCTTATGTTGATGTTGACAAACTTCAAACAAACGATACAGAATAATGACTCTAGGTCACTAATATCCTGTCCTGTACCCTTTAGGTATGGGAGATGGATATCACCCAATAAGTGAGGAGATACGTGATGTCATGTTGAAGGCCCTGAAGGGGGAATTTAATGTCCTTGTTGCAGAACAAACAAGGTTTAGTTGGGCTGTGGAGAACTGTCCATTCCCTCAGTTAGGATCAGTGGACATTATTGTGTGCAGGAAAACAAATGGTACCTTGGTGGTGCAAACCGTAAGAGGAACAGGGCTGCTGTGTGTGTGTGTGTGTGTGTGTGTGCCTCTGAAAGCCTTTCTAATACTTTAATCCTTTTCCTATATTTATGGTATGCTTTACTGGACAGTCAATGGAATTACTCCAGAAGTACAAACCCTATTAGGGTTCATGTTGTAGTGTTTCTATATCTTCATGAGTCTTACAGTTCTTTTTAAGTAAGTACACTTGGTATAATGGAAGACTGGATTTTTGATGTGTTAATAACAGTTGAAGTATTGCATTATTCATCAAAACATTTATAACCGTAACAAGTTCTTACATTAACCAGCAAACGTTACATTAGCCGTTCAAGTTTTTTATTACATTAACCATTACATTTACATTACATTTATTTGGCAGACAATTTTATCCAAAGCAACGTACAATTAGTGCATACCGAAGAGCATTGAAACAACTACAAAACACAGGTCCAATAAGGTACAGTACTCATTATGTAACAGTTATTCATAGCCATGAACACAGTAAGTTCAGTTCACGCAGTAAGCATAGGCTAGGTCAGTATATTAAGTATATTAATATTAAGTATAATATTAAGTATATTAAGAATGTTAAGTCAAACTAGGAGGCAAGATAACAAGCTGCGACATCAAGATAACGATACAAATGCAATGTAAGTGCTGGTTGGAGGTGCATGTGTAACATGAGAGTGCTGCAGGAATAAGGTAGAAGGGTACAATGATACGTGATCCTAGTTGGGAGTACCCTGCAGAGTAGTAATAGTTAGTCCAGGTACAGTTTGAAGAGATGCATCGTCAGACTACAGCGGAAGCTGGGCAATGACTGAGTGGTTTGTAGGGAACGGGGAGTTTGTTCCACCACTGGGGAGCTAGGGGGAGAAGCTTTGTGCTAGGGACGAGTGAGAACCATTCACCCGGATGGCAGAGAGTGCAAGTCGCCCTGCTGTAAAAGAGTGGAGTGGTCGAGCTGGCTTGTAGGACTGTATCATGTCCTGTAGGTAGGCAGGGGCTGTCCTTTTGGCTGCAGTGTAGGTGTGGTAAGGACTTGAACCTGATCTTGGTGATGATTGGTAGCCAGTGAAGTGGCCTCAGCAGGGCAGCCACATTCTGAATCATCTGTAGTGGCTCTGTGGCACAAGCTGGCAGGGTTGCAAGGAAGGAGTTGCAGGAGTCAAGACGGGAGGTCACTGTACTCTGGGCAAGTAGCTGGGTGGAATGCATGGTCAGGTATGTTCGAATTCTACTGATGTTGTACAGGAGGAATCTGCAGGCCTTGATGTGATCCTTGAGGTCCACCTGGTCATCCAGACCACCCCCAGGCTTGTTGCAGAGTGAAAGGCAGTCACTATAATGCCATAGACAGTGATTGAGAGCTCCTGTAGTAGGGATGTCTTGTAGGGGATGAACAAGACATCCCTACTACAGGATACAAGACATCCCTACTACTGATAGCTCAGTCTTGTTGTCTCTCATTGACCAGTATAGTCGAGGGAGGGACAGAGAAGAAGATTTGTGTCATCAGCATAACAGTGAGAAGAGAAGCCGTGTGAATTAATAACCGAACCAAGTGATTTTGTGTGAATGTATAACAGCAGAGGCTCCAGTACAAATCCCTGTGGGACTCCTGTAGCAAGGTGATGAGGAGCAGAGGCAGACCTCATCCAGGTGACCTGGTATGAACTGGGGCAGTCCCAGAACTGCCCATCTCAGCCAAGGTGGAGAGGGGTAGTTTTGGTTGACCATGCTGATTCCTGCAGACAGTTCTAGGAGGATCAGGACAGAGGAGAGGCGTGAGGAGGACAGTCCCTGTTGAGTGCCCATATCGAAAGCCAGACTGGCGAGGACCAGGCAGGTTAACCGGCAATTATTACATGAAAGAGGACAAAGTTATTACATGAACTGTTTTTATTATATTAACTATTATATTATTATATTATATGTGGCTCTGATTTGTTTGCTTTTTACCCTAAATAAGATGGCCCTGCATTCAAATCTGAAATTGATCCGTATTTGCCAGGAAAAAAGCTAAAATTCCTTTTTTTTTTTTTTTTACATGAGGCTGCAACCATCTTGGAACAAGATAGTTTGTGACATCATTGGCATTAGTCTCGGCTGCTCAGTTCCTATTGGTAGATGGCTGACATTCAGCGAGCTCAGCGATGAATTAGGAGGAATGAAACGAAACAAAAAATGCATAGAGAGTCCTTCTGTATTGCCTCAGGGTGCTCAAATGAGTATTACTACACAATACCTATCATTTTCACGAACTGCCTCTGACGGGACTGCAACCACTGAGCTGCTGGCTGCTCTAAAATGGTCCACCTGTGGGACGGGGCAACGGGTCTGCAGTGATGATTTGTTCTTCAGACCACAACCTGGCTGAAGTCAGACGCGGTAGTTGGGCGGGAGGTCAAAATTAGCAATTAATTTATCTACAGTATGTCAGATATCAAGTGTTTAGATTATGGCCTCAGAGAAAGAAACAGTGGATGCAATATTGGCTTGAAGACTGCTACCTACCCTCCCCTCCACGAACATTAAAGGAAACGTCATTTACGCCACTCTGATACCCTAATCTAGGCAGGCGATCTATGGGTCCCACCTCCTGCAGAGTTTGTCTCAGGAGAGACAAACCAGAAGACAGAGCTATTTACAAGGCCAGAGGCCAAGTGTGGCTACAGAATGAACAAAGATCCGGTTCTGTTTGATCTTAAGTTTAAATGCAATCTGTGGCATTTTATTGAAAGCGTTGACTGAAAACTTTGTTTATGTTAGAAGCACAAGTAAACTTCCATGCTTTTTATTGGTATTCAATAGCTTAACTGAAATACCTCCTAATATATTCATGTTTGGTCTTGTTAGAAAGGGACTAAATTCCTGAATATTTTGGTAATAATATGGTTCTTAGCCATACTTTAAACAACATAAGTTCACTTTCATTAAAAAGTACACTGTCAGCTTTTAGATAGGCCAGTCCTTGTCATAAATAAGTCTGCCTCCCTTTCTACATCTGAACGTGGCATTGCCCAATCAGTGCAAACATGCTCAAGCCATGCTGCGTCAAGTGTTTATGATGGCCTCAGGACAAAGTTGTGTTGTGTTGCAGTTGGTCTTTATTTTGGTGGTGGTTTCTTGGTTGTGCATTTTAGCTCATTTCCTTTGTTCCTGTGGCACTGGTAGAGGGGAATACTTTAATAAGGTCGGGTTCTTCAGTCTTTCTTTTCTGGTAATCTAAATTTAGCATCTTGTTTGATGTCTTCTGTTTTGTTTTGTAACTTAGAAGTAGACCTGATACAGAGTTTGTTTTGGTTTGTCAGTTGATTCCACCAGGTCACTGTTGACTGACCTATCAATGATTTGAATTCATAATTGTCATTTTCAATAATACTTGTTAAATTAAATCACGTAAAATATATTTTATATGTAGGTTAAGTGAGGAGTTTTAGCACGCAATACCACTTGTGTTCAGTATTCAGAGTGCTGAACATTTTAACAAGGGCATTGACCGAAGCACTGGATTCAGAAAATGAACATATTTTTACTTAATTGTTGCTTGCCTGACAGTGCCTCCTGGAGTTTTAAATACACTGCTGTCTGAGCTTTAATCCCAATATAAACTGCCGTTGGGTCCGTACAGCCTGCTCACTGCTTATTCCTGTATTTTAATGTATAAACACAATGTGCAGATATTCCCCTGTCATACAGCACTGCACTGCTGCCCTGCTCTCCCTGGGAGTATCGGGGCTCCCCCCACTCCCTGCCCGCTGATCCCTTAGCAGTGTGCAGCACCAGGGGGTCCTGAGACGGCCTCAGCACAGGGGCTCAGCTGATCCCTTAGCAGTGTGCAGGATAAGGGGATCCTAACTAGCCTGCTGGTAGCTGTCGGCTGCCTAGCATGAGGAACCGACAACACACAAACCAGATTTGTGTAGGTCAACAACCGTCTCTTCTTAGTTGAAGGCTCTTTGGTTTTCCCCATGGTCATAGATGACAAAGGCATTTTGTGTGTGTGCAACCTCATATTTATATGCCAGTGATACAAGCTATACAGTTTCTGGGGGCTGAGATCAAATAAAGTAAAAAGATTTCTTCAGATGCCACTTCAGATGTTTAGTTTTATTTTAAATATTCTTTAGGGGTGCCAATAATTTTGACCCCTATGCTTTTGAGAAAACTGCTATTACTCAGAAGTTTTTTTTTAAAAGAATATTTTTTAAATTAATTATACTGAAAGTAAGTAGTTTCTCCAAATTTTTGAGCAGGCAATTTGCATCATTGGGTATATTGTTTGTCTTGCACAATAAATTTTTGCTAATTTTCATAAAGAGGGCCAGTAATTCCTGAGTTGAATGTATAAACTCTTCTTTGCAGACTGAACAGCTGTGACCTCACAGTGGAGTCCTGTGATATTGTGGCCTCAGCTCTCCAGTCATCAAACTCACCCCTGAGAGATCTGGACCTCAGCTACAATAAACTGGGAGATTCAGGAGTGGAGCTGCTCTGTGCTGGACTGATGAGTCCAAACTGTAAACTACAGAGACTGGGGTGAGTAGTGCTGTGTACTGTGTGACCTTAACAAAAAAATAATTCCTGAGTATGGTTGTGTATGTCAGAATTTTGTCACAAGGAAGAAAACAAATTTACTGATTGCATTTTCAAAGCCTGTAGCCTCACTGATTGTGTGAATACGAGTTTGCAGATCAGCGTATTGACTGGGGTATGCTCATACAATACATTTCCAAAAGTGTGTGTGGACACCTGAACATCAAACCCTTGTTGAACATCTCATTCCAAAACCATGGGCATTAATATGGAGTTGGAACCCCCTTTGCTTCTGTAACTGCCTCCACTCTTCTGGGAAGGCTTTCTAGTAGATTTTGGAACATGGCTGCGGGGATTTGCTTCCATTCAGCTGCAAGAGCATTAGTGAGGTTGGGTACTGATGTTGGGCACAAGGCTTTCTAATTCACTCAAAGGTGTTTGATGGAGTGGAGGTCAGGGCTCTGTGCCAGCCAGACAAACTCTTGCCCACCAAACTCAGCAAACCATTTATTTATGTGCCTTGCTTTGTGCACAGGAACAGTGTCATGCTGAAACAGGAAAGGCCTTTCCCCAAGCTGTTGCCACAAAGTTGAAGCACACAATTTTCTTGAATGGCATTATATGCTGTAGCATTAAGATTTCCCTTCAGAGGAACTAAGGGTCTAGCCCAAACCATGAAAAAACAGCCCCAGACCATGATTCCTCCTCCTTCATACTATCAGTTGGCACTATGCATTCCACCAAGCCCAGATTCGTCCGTCAGACTGCCAGGTAGAGAAGTGTGATTGATCACTCCAGAGAATGCATTTACACTACTCCAGAGTCCAATGGCAGTGTGTTTTACACCACTCCAGCTGATGCTTGGCATTGCACATCATGATCTTAGGCTTGTGTACCGCTGCTTGGCCATGGAAACTCATTTCATGAAGCTCTTGACGAGCAGTTTTTGTTCTGATGTTGTTTCCAGAGGTAGTTTGGAACTCTGTAGTGAACCATGGAAAGATGCTTTTTACACGCTACAAGCTTCAGCACCCCTTTTTGTGAGCTTGTGTGGCCTACCGCTTCACTGCTGAGCTGTTGTTGCTCCCATACCTTTCCGCTTCACTATACCAGCTCTTACAGTTGACTGGAGCAGCTCTAGCAGGAAAGGCATTTGATGAACCCACTTGCCTTAGCTGGAGACTTGAAAAGGTGCAGTGCACCATCGTGAGTGAGCTTGAGCGTGGCTGGGTATATTAGGAACGTCTGGAGACCGTGATCACAGGTTACTGCCAGCAGAGAAGAGAAGGCTCTGTGCCGCTGTGCTGTGTAATCTCTGAAGTCAGGATAAAAAACTAATTACTATCCTGTTCAACTTCACTGGTGATTTCCTGGCTGCTTACGAAATATGCTGTCGATCCGTGTACCCCAGCAGATTAATAATCAATGTTCCAGGCCTGTCTGCTGAAAAGGCCATAGAAATGGTGAGCCCTCATTACTTCTATAGTCCTGTCAGCCAGAGAGGGGAATCACTCTTTGAGGGAATTGGTAAGAAAACCAACCGGGTCGGATACTTTGGAATTCTCTGGTAGGTTAACAATGTGAAGGTTGCACCATCTGCTCCTATCCTCCAGCTTCGCCATTTTAGCCTCTAGCTGATCCTGTTTGGCCTGGTGCAGCGAGAGAGTGGTTTCGGCTAGTTTAACTTTGGCTTGCAAACGGGCAAGCCTTGAGCTGTGTCTCAAAATATTGTCTGTGTTTTTCTAACACAGCCTCTACAATGGCTGCTAGCATGACACGTGATTCCTCATCATGTCCCTTTCTGGGTGAGTCTTGCCTGAAAGAGTCTTTGTTTTTGAAGAAATTGACATATTTTATATATTGGTCAAGAGCACCAATGAACTGTACTGGGAGTGAACAGTTAAGTTAGCCATTTGTAATGAAAACAGTTAAATGAAGAGGAGAGAGGGCATGGACCAAAATCACTAGGCAGATAAAGAAAAAGAACACACAAAGAACTTGTGATGCATACCCACAATCCTCATATGAAATGAATTAGGTACCAGAATAATTAAAGGGATATTTCACAAGTAATTTTGTGGAGCTTACCCCATTGTATTTGGATAGTGTTGAATACTAGCAACTAGCTGTCCCTGTTAAACCCGTTAACGGCATCGCCGTTCCTCCTGCTTGTCCAGCTCCCAGTTCACTCCCATTCATTTTCAGGACCTTTCTGAAAGTAATCTTTTTCAAAAAATAAACTAACTACGAGGGATAATAGATCAATAAAAGAGAGTACTGATGTCAAACAATCCCTGTCCCTGTTGTAATAGGTCACCGGTGAGAACTGGATACAGACTGTCTGATTGATATGGTGAAACATTGACCTGCATAGTAAAATGTTTCAGGCCTGTCACACATTGCAGTCTTCATCCATCTCCATTTACCTGCTATGAACTTTAATGAAATCCATACATTTACCCCACTGTCTTTCACACACTGAACTTTTGTTGAAGGCAAGTTTTAATCCTTCATCACACACCGGTTTGTGCTGCAGGATTGTGGTGCTTCTAAAAGGATTGTGAATAAAATGACATTTTATTCTGCTGGTAGCACTGTCGCCTCACAGCAAGAAGGTCCTGGGTTTGAACCCCGGCCTGGGCCTTTCTGTGTGAAGTTTGCATGTTCTCCCGTGATCATGTGGGTTTCCTCCGGGTACTCCGATTGTGTGTGAATGGTGAGTGAATGTCGTTTGTGCCTTGTGATAGATTGGCGACCTGTCCAGGGTGTGTATTCATGCCTCTTGCATTGTGACCCTGACCAGGATAAGCGGGTGTAGATAATGGATGGATGGACTTCCACAAACGAGAACGAGAGTTAATGCAGCAACTGATTCCAACTTCAGACTCTTGTTCACTGATTTTAGTTCCTAGTGAACGAGTGAGTCATGCAGTGACCGATTCCAACTTCAGACTCTAGTTCCTAGTGAAAGTAATTTCACCTACTGTGCTTTGGATGTGAATTTGTGCATGAACCTGGCACAGGCCTATGCTATTTTATGATTCACAGGACTTTCTGAAACATTTAGCCGATTTAAAAATGTATAGCCAATATGGGCATGTTTCTGTGCAATTCACTCAGTTAGCATTTAGGGGTTAGCTCACAAATAATTGGCACGAGGTTGACTGAATAATTAGCAATTAGCTGATGACAACAATATAATCGATAGGCTAATTCTTTTTTTTTAACACATTAATTTGCAGTGTGGGACAATTTCTTATGAATTTGTAGCTTTATCCATGCAGATGTTATTTAGTGGATCAAACAAGTTGTAAAACAGCAAGCCAAAATCTTGATTTTACATTTTATTTTTTCTAATTCCACTTTTGGCTGTTCTGAGCCATAGGAAGCTTCAAAACACTCGGCCAGGACAGCCTAGAGATAAGACAGAGGACGAATTTGGGGGTAGCCATTGGAAGTGTGAATGTGTGTGTCTGTGTGTGTGTGTGTGTGTGTGTGTTTGTGTCTGTGAGTGAGTGTGGGTCTGCATGTGTGTGTGTGTGTCTGTGTGAGTGTGGGTCTGTGTGTGAGTGTGTCTGTGTGTGAGTGTGGGTCTGTGTGTGTGCGTGTGTGTGGGTCTGCATGTGAGTGTGTCTGTGTGAGTGTGGGTCTGTATGTGTGTGTGTGTGTGTCTGTGAGTGAGTGTGGGTCTGCATGTGTGTGTGTGTGTCTGTGAGTGAGTGTGGGTCTGTGTGTGTATGTGTGTGTGTGTGTGTCTGTGAGTGAGTGTGGATCTGCATGTGTGTGTGTGTGTGTGTGTGTGTGTGTGTGTGTGTGAGTGTGGGTCGTGCATGTGTGTGTCCGTGTGTGTGTCTGTGTGTGTCTGTGAGTGAGTGTGGGTCTGTATGTGTCTGTGTGTGTATATGTGTGTGTGTGTGTGTGTGTGTGTGTCTGTGAGTGAGTGTGGATCTGCATGTGTGTGTGTGTGTCTGTGTGTGTATGTGTGTGTGTGTCTGTGAGTGAGTGTGGGTGTGTGTGTGTGTGTCTGTGAGTGAGTGTGGATCTGCATGTGTGTGTATGTGTGTGTGTGTGTGTGTCTGTGAGTGAGTGTGGGTCTGCATGTGTGTGTGTGTGTGTGTGTATATATGTGTGTGTGTGTGTGTCTGTGAGTGAGTGTGGGTCTGTGTGTGTGTGTGTCTGTGTGTCTGTGTGTGTGTGTGTGTGCCTCTGTGTGTGTGTTTGTATGTCAGAGGGGGTGTCCGATCCCCTCCCCTCCCACTAGATAAAATATGTGGCTTTCTTGTAGTTAGCATTCTAGCATCTAGGTCTGGTGTCTACATGTCATCTCTGGTTTTTTAATATATTCTGCTGCCTTTTTGTTTTTAAATGTAGGTCTTGGCACATCCTTAGATTACTTTGGGACAGACAATCAATCATTCCTCGTGTGAGTGTCCATGTCTATAACCTTTGTTAATTGTTTTAAGGTAGTTGAACCTTGTCTTTAGATTTGATATATTTGATAATAATTACCAAATTAAATCAAATAAATATATTTTACATGTTGGATAAGTGAGGTGTTTTAACTGTTGATGCACTGTGTTCGGTATTCAGAGCCAAACGAGGATGTTAATGGTTAAAAATGCTGGGTTCAGAAAATTAAACATAGTTCACATAATCCTCACCTTGCTGAAAGGTTTTGCACTCTTTATCTTCTTTGTCAGTGCCTGTCCTAATTTTATGACCTGTAATTCTACTGAATGTCGTGCCTTGCATAACTGCAGCGGGATTGTTGATCTTACTTGCCTTGGCTATATTTGGAACTGTGTTGACTAACTGTCAGTTTCCTGCATCATACACTGTTCATCAAGCTAGCTGCACCAATGTCAGAACAATGTTGACCTCTTGAATTATCAACTAAGTGGTGACGAGTTCTTATAGCCTAACATATAATGTTTGAATAAAGGAAATGACTGCGGTTTCTTTGCTTGAGTTGAGACTGAACCTAGTTCACAACTCTGCCTCAGTGTTGCCAGATGCCTGAATCAATTACTCCGAAAAAAATTCCTCAAAATCTTCAATCAACTCCCATTCAAATTCCTCACAAATGTTCCCCCATATCTCATTTAGAATCCCCCTATCTATCATTGACTCCCATATGCCTTTACTGTAAAACTTCACCCATGAATGTTTAAATCCCCTACATACATTTTGAGGAAAGTCTGGCAACCCCACTCTGCGATGTGTGATCCTCTTTGGGAAATAATATACTGATGGCCTCTTTCGTTCACGGTTTTTTACATCATGCAAATAAGAGAGTTGGCTACCCAAAGCTTATAGCGTTTCTCAGATGTAAGTGGGCTGACCAGCTAGTTTAAGCCAATTTCTTTTAATTCTGTAGGTCTATTTATTACTCAGGCAAGTCTGTTATTGCAATACAAAGACTTTAGGGGTTGGAGGACATGTAGAGCTGCGGTGACTAGTCTTAAACTCGTTCCGGTTCAGGACCCAGACCCGGACCCGAATCAGAATGTCCAGTTCGGTCCGGTCCTCAAGGACAGGTCCTGTTCCTTCCTGGATTAGGTCCCCACCGCTTTAAATTTCAAATAATCCCTCTCCGAACTGTGTAATTCTGAGGAAAAATTCCAGTACCAAATTTCACTTTTTTCAATTGGCCTCCATTGGATAGTTGTATTTTTTATTGAAAATACAACTATTACCATGTTGGCAGGTTCCTTTCATCTGTGGCTTTATTATCTATGTTCTCTAAATTAATTAGCATTGTGGATATAGTCTTTTTATGTGAATTTATGTCCCTTAAATTTTTTGGATGAAGCAGACAAGATTTAGCTCTTTTTCAAGAAAAGTGGCAGCAGTGTAGAAGCTAGTGTAGAAGTGAATGAATAAGTGAGTGTCATTTCCAAAAAACATAACAGCACAAATAATTGACATGAAAATCTCCAAATAAATATACAGTATTTACCCTAGTATAAAGTGGGAGCTTCCTGAGCTACAAAAACTAATTTAGTGACGTTTTAAAATAATCCCCCCACAGTCTTTGAATATATATGTCAGATTGCAGTAAATTGCGTCATTGTTTTCTTTCTTTTCCTGGGAAGGACCCCCATGTCCCCAGCTCTAATTGTGCCCCTCCAGAATTCTGCATGACGCCCCTGCATGCACGCATAGATGCATGCGCGTGTGCGGTCGCAGCTATTGCGGATTCACGCTTGTTACCTTAAAAAAGGTATGGCCCTGCATTTAATTCTGAAATTCATCTGTATTTGCCAGGAAAAAAGCTAAAATTCCTTTTTTTTACATGAGGCTGAAACCATCTTGGAACAAGATAGTTTGTGACATCATTGGCATTAGTCTCGGCTGCTCAGTTCCTATTGGTAGATGGCTGACATTCAGCGATGAATTAGGAGGAATGAAACGAAACAAAAAATGCATAGAGAGTCCTTCTGTATTGCCTCAGGGTGCTCAAATGAGTATTACTACACAATACCTATCATTTTCACGAACTGCCTCTGACGGGACTGCAACCACTGAGCTGCTGGCTGCTCTAAAATGGTCCACCTGTGGGACGGGGCAACGGGTCTGCAGTGATGATTTGTTCTTCAGACCACAACCTGGCTGAAGTCAGACGCGGTAGTTGGGCGGGAGGTCAAAATTAGCAATTAATTTATCTACAGTATGTCAGATATCAAGTGTTTAGATTATGGCCTCAGAGAAAGAAACAGTGGATGCA
This sequence comes from Anguilla japonica, assembly GCA_025169545.1. Classification (NCBI taxonomy): domain Eukaryota; kingdom Metazoa; phylum Chordata; class Actinopteri; order Anguilliformes; family Anguillidae; genus Anguilla; species Anguilla japonica. The sequence goes on along the minus strand of CM045898.1, from coordinate 11,649,604 downwards.
ATATTGGCTTGAAGACTGCTACCTACCCTCCCCTCCACGAACATTAAAGGAAACGTCATTTACGCCACTCTGATACCCTAATCTAGGCAGGCGATCTATGGGTCCCACCTCCTGCAGAGTTTGTCTCAGGAGAGACAAACCAGAAGACAGAGCTATTTACAAGGCCAGAGGCCAAGTGTGGCTACAGAATGAACAAAGATCCGGTTCTGTTTGATCTTAAGTTTAAATGCAATCTGTGGCATTTTATTGAAAGCGTTGACTGAAAACTTTGTTTATGTTAGAAGCACAAGTAAACTTCCATGCTTTTTATTGGTATTCAATAGCTTAACTGAATACCTCCTAATATATTCATGTTTGGTCTTGTTAGAAAGGGACTAAATTCCTGAATATTTTGGTAATAATATGGTTCTTTAGCCATACTTTAAACAACATAAGTTCACTTTCATTAAAAAAGTACACTGTCAGCTTTTAGATAGGCCAGTCCTTGTCATAAATAAGTCTGCCTCCCTTTCTACATCTGAACGTGGCATTGCCAATCAGTGCAAACATGCTCAAAGCCATGCTGCGTCAAGTGTTTATGATGGCCTCAGGACAAAGTTTGTGTTGTGTTGCAGTTGGTCTTTATTTTGGTGGTGGTTTCTTGGTTGTGCATTTTAGCTCATTTCCTTTGTTCCTGTGGCACTGGTAGAGGGGAATACTTTAATAAGGTCGGGTTCTTCAGTCTTTCTTTTCTGGTAATCTAAATTTAGCATCTTGTTTGATGTCTTCTGTTTTGTTTTGTAACTTAGAAGTAGACCTGATACAGAGTTTGTTTTGGTTTGTCAGTTGATTCCACCAGGTCACTGTTGACTGACCTATCAATGATTTGAATTCATAATTGTCATTTTCAATAATACTTGTTAAATTAAATCACGTAAAATATATTTTATATGTAGGTTAAGTGAGGAGTTTTAGCACGCAATACCACTTGTGTTCAGTATTCAGAGTGCTGAACATTTTAACAAGGGCATTGACCGAAGCACTGGATTCAGAAAATAAACATATTTTTACTTAATTGTTGCTTGCCTGACAGTGCCTCCTGGAGTTTTAAATACACTGCTGTCTGAGCTTTAATCCCAATATAAACTGCCGTTGGGTCCGTACAGCCTGCTCACTGCTTATTCCTGTATTTTAATGTATAAACACAATGTGCAGATATTCCCCTGTCATACAGCACTGCACTGCTGCCCTGCTCTCCCTGGGAGTATCGGGGCTCCCCCCACTCCCTGCCCGCTGATCCCTTAGCAGTGTGCAGCACCAGGGGGTCCTGAGACGGCCTCAGCACAGGGGCTCAGCTGATCCCTTAGCAGTGTGCAGGATAAGGGGATCCTAACTAGCCTGCTGGTAGCTGTCGGCTGCCTAGCATGAGGAACCGACAACACACAAACCAGATTTGTGTAGGTCAACAACCGTCTCTTCTTAGTTGAAAGCTCTTTGGTTTTCCCCATGGTCATAGATGACAAAGGCATTTTGTGTGTGTGCAACCTCATATTTATATGCCAGTGATACAAGCTATACAGTTTCTGGGGGCTGAGATCAAATAAAGTAAAAAGATTTCTTCAGATGCCACTTCAGATGTTTAGTTTTATTTTAAATATTCTTTAGGGGTGCCAATAATTTTGACCCCTATGCTTTTGAGAAAACTGCTATTACTCAGAAGTTTTTTTAAAAGAATATTTTTTAAATTAATTATACTGAAAGTAAGTAGTTTCTCCAAATTTTTGAGCAGGCAATTTGCATCATTGGGTATATTGTTTGTCTTGCACAATAATTTTTTGCTAATTTTCATAAAGAGGGCCAGTAATTCCTGAGTTGAATGTATAAACTCTTCTTTGCAGACTGAACAGCTGTGACTTCACAGTGGAGTCCTGTGATATTGTGGCCTCAGCTCTCCAGTCATCAAACTCACCCCTGAGAGATCTGGACCTCAGCTACAATAAACTGGGAGATTCAGGAGTGGAGCTGCTCTGTGCTGGACTGATGAGTCCAAACTGTAAACTACAGAGACTGGGGTGAGTAGTGCTGTGTACTGTGTGACCTTAACAAAAAATAATTCCTGAGTATGGTTGTGTATGTCAGAATTTTGTCACAAGGAAGAAAACAAATTTACTGATTGCATTTTCAAAGCCTGTAGCCTCACTGATTGTGTGAATACGAGTTTGCAGATCAGCGTATTGACTGGGGTATGCTCATACAATACATTTCCAAAAGTGTGTGTGGACACCTGAACATCAAACCCTTGTTGAACATCTCATTCCAAAACCATGGGCATTAATATGGAGTTGGAACCCCCTTTGCTTCTGTAACTGCCTCCACTCTTCTGGGAAGGCTTTCTAGTAGATTTTGGAACATGGCTGCGGGGATTTGCTTCCATTCAGCTGCAAGAGCATTAGTGAGGTTGGGTACTGATGTTGGGCACAAGGCTTTCTAATTCACTCAAAGGTGTTTGATGGAGTGGAGGTCAGGGCTCTGTGCCAGCCAGACAAACTCTTGCCCACCAAACTCAGCAAACCATTTATTTATGTGCCTTGCTTTGTGCACAGGAACAGTGTCATGCTGAAACAGGAAAGGCCTTTCCCCAAGCTGTTGCCACAAAGTTGAAGCACACAATTTTCTTGAATGGCATTATATGCTGTAGCATTAAGATTTCCCTTCAGAGGAACTAAGGGGTCTAGCCCAAACCATGAAAAACAGCCCCAGACCATGATTCCTCCTCCTTCATACTATACAGTTGGCACTATGCATTCCACCAAGCCCAGATTTGTCCGTCAGACTGCCAGGTAGAGAAGTGTGATTGATCACTCCAGAGAATGCATTTACACTACTCCAGAGTCCAATGGCAGTGTGTTTTACACCACTCCAGCTGATGCTTGGCATTGCACATCATGATCTTAGGCTTGTGTACCGCTGCTTGGCCATGGAAACTCATTTCATGAAGCTCTTGACGAGCAGTTTTTGTTCTGATGTTGTTTCCAGAGGTAGTTTGGAACTCTGTAGTGAACCATGGAAAGATGCTTTTTACACGCTACAAGCTTCAGCACCCCTTTTTGTGAGCTTGTGTGGCCTACCGCTTCACTGCTGAGCTGTTGTTGCTCCCATACCTTTCCGCTTCACTATACCAGCTCTTACAGTTGACTGGAGCAGCTCTAGCAGGAAAGGCATTTGATGAACCCACTTGCCTTAGCTGGAGACTTGAAAAGGTGCAGTGCACCATCGTGAGTGAGCTTGAGCGTGGCTGGGTATATTAGGAACGTCTGGAGACTGTGATCACAGGTTACTGCCAGCAGAGAAGAGAAGGCTCTGTGCCGCTGTGCTGTGTAATCTCTGAAGTCAGGATAAAAACTAATTACTATCCTGTTCAACTTCACTGGTGATTTCCTGGCTGCTTACGAAATATGCTGTCGATCCGTGTACCCCAGCAGATTAATAATCAATGTTCCAGGCCTGTCTGCTGAAAAGGCCATAGAAATGGTGAGCCCTCATTACTTCTATAGTCCTGTCAGCCAGAGAGGGGAATCACTCTTTGAGGGAATTGGTAAGAAAACCAACCGGGTCGGATACTTTGGAATTCTCTGGTAGGTTAACAATGTGAAGGTTGCACCATCTGCTCCTATCCTCCAGCTTCGCCATTTTAGCCTCGAGCTGATCCTGTTTGGCCTGGTGCAGCGAGAGAGTGGTTTCGGCTAGTTTAACTTTGGCTTGCAAACGGGCAAGCCTTGAGCTGTGTCTCAAAATATTGTCTGTGTTTTTCTAACACAGCCTCTACAATGGCTGCTAGCATGACACGTGATTCCTCATGTCCCTTTCTGGGTGAGTCTTGCCTGAAAGAGTCTTTGTTTTTGAAGAAATTGACATATTTTATATATTGGTCAAGAGCACCAATGAACTGTACTGGGAGTGAACAGTTAAGTTAGCCATTTGTAATGAAAACAGTTAAATGAAGAGGAGAGAGGGCATGGACCAAAATCACTAGGCAGATAAAGAAAAAGAACACACAAAGAACTTGTGATGCATACCCACAATCCTCATATGAAATGAATTAGGTACCAGAATAATTAAAGGGATATTTCACAAGTAATTTTGTGGAGCTTACCCCATTGTATTTGGATAGTGTGAATACTAGCAACTAGCTGTCCCTGTTAACCGTTAACGGCATCGCCGTTCCTCCTGCTTGTCCAGCTCCCAGTTCACTCCCATTCATTTTCAGGACCTTTCTGAAAGTAATCTTTTTCAAAAAATAAACTAACTACGAGGGATAATAGATCAATAAAAGAGAGTACTGATGTCAAACAATCCCTGTCCCTGTTGTAATAGGTCACCGGTGAGAACTGGATACAGACTGTCTGATTGATATGGTGAAACATTGACCTGCATAGTAAAATGTTTCAGGCCTGTCACACATTGCAGTCTTCATCCATCTCCATTTACCTGCTATGAACTTTAATGAAATCCATACATTTACCCCACTGTCTTTCACACACTGAACTTTTGTTGAAGGCAAGTTTTAATCCTTCATCACACACCGGTTTGTGCTGCAGGATTGTGGTGCTTCTAAAAGGATTGTGAATAAAATGACATTTTATTCTGCTGGTAGCACTGTCGCCTCACAGCAAGAAGGTCCTGGGTTTGAACCCCGGCCTGGGCCTTTCTGTGTGAAGTTTGCATGTTCTCCCGTGATCATGTGGGTTTCCTCCGGGTACTCCGATTGTGTGTGAATGGTGAGTGAATGTTGTTTGTGCCTTGTGATAGATTGGCGACCTGTCCAGGGTGTATTCATGCCTCTTGCATTGTGACCCTGACCAGGATAAGCGGGTGTAGATAATGGATGGATGGACTTCCACAAACGAGAACGAGAGTTATGCAGCAACTGATTCCAACTTCAGACTCTTGTTCACTGATTTTAGTTCCTAGTGAACGAGTGAGTCATGCAGTGACCGATTCCAACTTCAGACTCTAGTTCCTAGTGAAAGTAATTTCACCTACTGTGCTTTGGATGTGAATTTGTGCATGAACCTGGCACAGGCCTATGCTATTTTATGATTCACAGGACTTTCTGAAACATTTAGCCGATTTAAAAATGTATAGCCAATATGGGCATGTTTCTGTGCAATTCACTCAGCTAGCATTTAGGGGTTAGCTCACAAATAATTGGCACGAGGTTGACTGAATAATTAGCAATTAGCTGATGACAACAATATAATCGATAGGCTAATTCTTTTTTTTTTAACACATTAATTTGCAGTGTGGGACAATTTCTTATGAATTTGTAGCTTTATCCATGCAGATGTTATTTAGTGGATCAAACAAGTTGTAAAACAGCAAGCCAAAATCTTGATTTTACATTTTATTTTTTCTAATTCCACTTTTGGCTGTTCTGAGCCATAGGAAGCTTCAAAACACTCGGCCAGGACAGCCTAGAGATAAGACAGAGGACGAATTTGGGGGTAGCCATTGGAGGTGTGAATGTGTGTGTCTGTGTGTGAGTGTGGGTCTGTGTGTGTGTGTGTGTGTCTGTGAGTGAGTGTGGGTCTGCATGTGTGTGTGTGTGTCTGTGTGAGTGTGGGTCTGTGTGTGAGTGTGTCTGTGTGTGAGTGTGGGTCTGTGTGTGTGCGTGTGTGTGTGTCTGTGAGTGAGTGTGGGTCTGCATGTGAGTGTGTCTGTGTCTGTGTGAGTGTGGGTCTGTATGTGTGTGTGTGTGTGTGTGTGTCTGTGAGTGAGTGTGGGTCTGCATGTGTGTGTGTGTGTCTGTGAGTGAGTGTGGGTCTGTGTGTGTGTGTGTGTGTGTGTGTCTGTGAGTGAGTGTGGATCTGCATGTGTGTGTCTGTGTGTATGTGTGTGTGTGTGTGTGTGTGTGTGTGTGAGTGTGGGTCGTGCATGTGTGTGTCCGTGTGTGTGTCTGTGTGTGTCTGTGAGTGAGTGTGGGTGTGTGTGTGTGTGTCTGTGAGTGAGTGTGGATCTGCATGTGTGTGTATGTGTGTGTGTGTGTGTGTCTGTGAGTGAGTGTGGGTCTGCATGTGTGTGTGTGTGTGTGTCTGTGAGTGAGTGTGGGTCTGTGTGTGTGTGTGTCTGTGTGTCTGTGTGTGTGTGTGTGTGCCTCTGTGTGTGTGTTTGTATGTCAGAGGGGGTGTCCGATCCCCTCCCCTCCCACTAGATAAAATATGTGGCTTTCTTGTAGTTAGCATTCTAGCATCTAGGTCTGGTGTCTACATGTCATCTCTGGTTTTTTAATATATTCTGCTGCCTTTTTGTTTTTAAATGTAGGTCTTGGCACATCCTTAGATTACTTTGGGACAGACAATCAATCATTCCTCGTGTGAGTGTCCATGTCTATAACCTTTGTTAATTGTTTTAAGGTAGTTGAACCTTGTCTTTAGATTTGATATATTTGATAATAATTACCAAATTAAATCAAATAAATATATTTTACATGTTGGATAAGTGAGGTGTTTTAACTGTTGATGCACTGTGTTCGGTATTCAGAGCCAAACGAGGATGTTAATGGTTAAAAATGCTGGGTTCAGAAAATTAAACATAGTTCACATAATCCTCACCTTGCTGAAAGGTTTTGCACTCTTTATCTTCTTTGTCAGTGCCTGTCCTAATTTTATGACCTGTAATTCTACTGAATGTCGTGCCTTGCATAACTGCAGCGGGATTGTTGATCTTACTTGCCTTGGCTATATTTTGGAACTGTGTTGACTAACTGTCAGTTTCCTGCATCATACACTGTTCATCAAGCTAGCTGCACCAATGTCAGAACAATGTTGACCTCTTGAATTATCAACTAAGTGGTGACGAGTTCTTATAGCCTAACATATAATGTTTGAATAAAGGAAATGACTGCGGTTTCTTTGCTTGAGTTGAGACTGAACCTAGTTCACAACTCTGCCTCAGTGTTGCCAGATGCCTGAATCAATTACTCCGAAAAAAATTCCTCAAAATCTTCAATCAACTCCCATTCAAATTCCTCACAAATGTTCCCCCATATCTCATTTAGAATCCCCCTATCTATCATTGACTCCCATATGCCTTTACTGTAAAACTTCACCCATGAATGTTTAAATCCCCTACATACATTTTGAGGAAAGTCTGGCAACCCCACTCTGCGATGTGTGATCCTCTTTGGGAAATAATATACTGATGGCCTCTTTCGTTCACGGTTTTTTACATCATGCAAATAAGAGAGTTGGCTACCCAAAGCTTATAGCGTTTCTCAGATGTAAGTGGGCTGACCAGCTAGTTTAAGCCAATTTCTTTTAATTCTGTAGGTCTATTTATTACTCAGGCAAGTCTGTTATTGCAATACAAAGACTTTAGGGGTTGGAGGACATGTAGAGCTGCGGTGACTAGTCTTAAACTCGTTCCGGTTCAGGACCCAGACCCGGACCCGAATCAGAATGTCCAGTTCGGTCCGGTCCTCAAGGACAGGTCCTGTTCCTTCCTGGATTAGGTCCCCACCGCTTTAAATTTCAAAATAATCCCTCTCCGAACTGTGTAATTCTGAGGAAAAAAATTCCAGTACCAAATTTCACTTTTTTCAATTGGCCTCCATTGGATAGTTGTATTTTTTATTGAAAATACAACTATTACCATGTTGGCAGGTTCCTTTCATCTGTGGCTTTATTATCTATGTTCTCTAAATTAATTAGCATTGTGGATATAGTCTTTTTATGTGAATTTATGTCCCTTAAATTTTTTGGATGAAGCAGACAAGATTTAGCTCTTTTTCAAGAAAAGTGGCAGCAGTGTAGAAGCTAGTGTAGAAGTGAATGAATAAGTGAGTGTCATTTCCAAAAAACATAACAGCACAAATAATTGACATGAAAATCTCCAAATAAATATACAGTATTTACCCTAGTATAAAGTGGGAGCTTCCTGAGCTACAAAAACTAATTTAGTGACGTTTTAAAATAATCCCCCCACAGTCTTTGAATATATATGTCAGATTGCAGTAAATTGCGTCATTGTTTTCTTTCTTTTCCTGGGAAGGACCCCCATGTCCCCAGCTCTAATTGTGCCCCTCCAGAATTCTGCATGACGCCCCTGCATGCACGCATAGATGCATGCGCGTGTGCGGTCGCAGCTATTGCGGATTCACGCTTGTTACCTTAAAAAAGGTATGGCCCTGCATTTAATTCTGAAATTCATCTGTATTTGCCAGGAAAAAAGCTAAAATTCCTTTTTTTTACATGAGGCTGAAACCATCTTGGAACAAGATAGTTTGTGACATCATTGGCATTAGTCTCGGCTGCTCAGTTCCTATTGGTAGATGGCTGACTTTCAGTGAGCTCAGCGATGAATTAGGAGGAATGAAACGAAACAAAAAATGAATAGAGAGTCCTTCTGTATTGCCCCAGGGTGCTCAAATGAGTATTACTACACAATACCTATCATTTTCACGAACTGCCTCTGACGAGACTGCAACCACTGAGCTGCTGGCTGCTTTAAAATGGTCCACCTGTGGGACGGGTCGATGGGTCTACGGTGATGATTTGTTCTTCAGACCACAACCTGGCTGAAGTCAGACGCGTTAGTTGGGCGGGAGGGCAAAATTAGCAATGAATTTATCTACAGTATGTCTGATATCAAGTTTTTAGATTATGGCCTCAGAGAGAGAAACAGTGAACTGGATACAATATTAGCTTAAAGACTGCTGCCAACCTTCCCCTCCATGAACATTAACGGAAACGTCCTTTACGCCACTCTGATACCCTAATCTAGGCAGGCGATCTATGGGTCCCACCTCCTGCAGAGTTTGTCTCAGGAGAGACAAACCAGAAGACAGAGCTATTTACAAGGCCAGAGGCCCAGTGTGGCTACAGAATGAAAAAAGATCCTGTTCTGTTTGATCTTAAGTTTAAATGCAATCTGTGACATTTTATTGAAATTGTTGACTGAAAACTTTATGTTTATGTTAGAAACACAAATAAACTTCCATGCTTTTTATTGTATTCAATAACTTAACTGAATTTCCTCCTAATATATTCACGTTTGTTCTTGTTAGAAAGGGACTAAATTCCTGAACATTTTGGGAATAATATGGTTCTTAGCCATACTTTAAACAACATAAGTTCACTTTCATTAAAAAGTACACTGTCATCTTTTAGATAGGCCAGTCCTTGTCATAAATAAGTCTGCCTCCCTTTCTACATCTGAACGTGGCATTGCCCAATCTGTGCAAACATGCTCAAGCCATGTTGCGTCAAGTGTTTATGATGGCCTCAGGAAAAAGTTGTGTTGTGTTGCAGTTGGTCTTTATTTTGGTGGTGGTTTCTTGGTTGTGCGTTTTAGCTCATTTCCTTTGTTCCCGTGGCACTGGAAGAGGGGAATACTTTGATAAGGTCTGGCTCTTCAGTCTTTCTTTTCTGGTAATCTAAATTTAGCATCTTGTTTGATGTCTTCTGTTTTGTTTTGTAACTTAGAAGTAGACCTGATACAGAGTTTGTGTTGGTTTGTCAATTGATTCCACAACGTTACTGTTGACTGACCTATCAATGATTGAATACATAATTGTCATTTTCAATAATACTTGTTAAATTAAATCACGTAAAATATATTTTATATGTAGGTTAAGTGAGCGGCTATAGCACGCAATACCACTTGTGTTCAGTATTCAGAGTGCTGAACATTTTAACAAGGGCATTGACCGAAGGACTGGATTCAGAAAATAAACATATTTTTACTTAATTGTTGCTTGCCCGACAGTGCCTCCTGGAGTTTTAAATACACTGCTGTCTGAGCTTTAATCTCAATATAAACTGCCGCTGGGTCCGTACAGCCTGCTCAATGCTTATTCCTGTATTTTAATGTATAAACACAATGTGCAGATGTTCCCCTGTTATACAGTACTGCACTGTTGTCCTGCTCTCCCTGGGAGTATCGGGGCTCCCCCACTCCCTGCCCACTGATCGCTTAGCAGTGTGCAGCACCAGGGGGTCCTGAGACAGCCTCAGCACAGGGGCTCAGCTGATCCCTTAGCAGTGTGCAGCACCAGGGGGTCCTGAGACGGCCTCAGCACAGGGGCTCAGCTGATCCCTTAGCCCATAGTGATGGATGACAAAGGGATTTTACATTTGTGCAACCTCATAGTTGTACCCCAGTGAAACAGGAAATGGTGAAAGGCAGCAAACAGTTCTGGGGGACTGAGATCAATTTTTTAAAATCAAATTTCATTAGATGCCACTTTTATTTTAAATATTCTTTCAGGGTGCCAATCATTTTGGCCCCTGATTTTGAGAAAAATACTATTTTCGTACATTTTTTATAAGAATTATGTTTTATTAAAGTGAAAGTAAGCAGTTTCTACAAATGTTTGAGCAGAAAATTAAAATAATTTTGTTTAAATGTTTCTTTTATACAATCATTTATGCTCATTTTAATGAAGAGTGCCAATAATTCTTCATTACTTGAATGTATGAACTCTTCTTTGCAGACTGAACAGCTGTAACCTCACAGTGAAGTCCTGTGATATTGTGGCCTCAGCTCTCCAGTCATCAAACTCACCCCTGAGAGATCTGGACCTCAGCTACAATAACCTGGGAGATTCAGGAGTGGAACTGCTCTGTGCTGGACTGATGAGTCCAAACTGTGAACTACAGAGAATGGGGTGAGTAGTGCTGTGTATTGTGTGATATTATCTAAATAGTATTTGTGATTATGGTTCTATTCAGTGAAATATTAAAGAGCTCTTTCTCTCTCTGTTTACTCCTCTGTCCACCAGCATTCTTTCTTTTCCCATATATACCTTACTCCTCTATCACAACAAGCAAATGAAAGCAGGATAAAACCTTATGAGGATTGCCAGGTTTGTGGTTCCTGAGCAGAATGTAAGGTTTCAGTGGAGTCTGTAGTATCAGGTCACAGGTGATGACTGGATGCTGAGTGTCTAATTGACATGGTAAAAGATTGACCGCCTGTATAGTAAAATGTTTCAGGTCTGTCACACATTGCAGTCTACATCCATCTCCATTATTCACTACCTGCTATGAACTCTAATGAAATCCATACATTTACCCCACTCTCTTTCACACACTGACATTTTGATGAAGGTGAGTTTTACTCCTTCATCACACACACCTGTGTGTGCTGCAGGATTGTTGTGTTTCTGAAAGGATTGTGAATAAAATGGTATTTTATTCTGCTGGTAAAGCCAGGCATTAACTATTGGCCGGTAGGGTATGTGTGTACATCTTAGTGGGAGAGTGTCCATCTGAACAACATGTGAGCTGCTGTTTAGATGCAGTGTTACATCGTTTAGTTTAGTCACTCTTCTGTGGTTCCAGTCCCAAGTAATAGTCTGGATATTATACCACTGTAAGCAGACATTTTGTGTGGAATAGCCTGATTCAAAGATCAATGTTCTGGTTCTAGCTCCTATCATCTAAAGGATAACATCATTTACAGGAGTATTTCTTAGATAAGTATTCTAATTCTTTCAAGTGCCCTGACTTATTAAATTTTTTGTGCAGTTCATATTACTCCACAAGGTTTACCAAACATGTTGATAAGGGGTTTTAAAAGAAAAACATGACTTAATATATCAGGCTTTTATTATCATTATTATCATCATTGTTACAATAATAATTAAATGCAACGCAATAATTAGCCTGTTAGATAATTAGCCTGCGAGACTAAAATGAATGGATGGATTATAGGGCAAGGACACACGGAAAATAGGTGAAATGTGTGGAATTTTCAAAAGACACCACGTTTTAAAATATCTAGTGTCTATCAGCAGTAAAAGTTAGTGGCAATAATCAGTTGTGGTGTTCTCATACTGTCGCTAGATGGCGATGCAGTGTAATTCCAGTTGATTCCGTAGTTCAGTGGTACTCACTAATTTTCTTAGGGGAGTCACTTATGAGTAAGACCATTACTCAAAGAGCCACAGAGATTGCAGATATAACTCTTTTTTTATCATCACTCTCAAGATATTTACCATCTTTTTGTATGTTTAAAAAAAATACAGTACCATGCTTTCCATCCTTACATCTCTTTTTATTCTCTATTCTTTTAATTCATAGTTACATTGCATTATTAAAAGGTATAATGCTTGTGTGTGAGTGTGTAAGGCTGGGAGTGGAACTCATCTTATGTATATATGTACATATGCAATTATACATAAGCATTATCAACATGAAATAAAAAAGTTCACAAAAATGTATATATTGGCCTACTAATAGAGATGAAAAACTTCTTTTTCTCTGTTATATTTGTATCAATATGTTGAGGCTCTCATGTATTTTAGCTGTCCCTTGACTTTCTCCATGCAAAACTTGTAGTTAGTGGTTGCAATCCTAGTCAAACAATCAAGATGCACATCTGTAAGCCTACATTTATCTTTTCTTTTGACAATGCTCATTAAGGAAAATGTTGCCTCACGTGAGTGCTCACAAAAAAGCTCATTACCTTCTGCACACAGAGCTTTAAATGTGGATAATCTGAGGCTGGGACCATGCTCCAGAAATGAGCAACGCCTGATCTGAGCTCAGTTTTCAGTACATCGTTGACCTGCAGCTCAAGAATCTCACTCTGTATTACAGCAAGGTCTGGACAAAGGTTTTTCAGAGCAGGTGTAAGGCTTGACAATGGCACATTGAAAGGGTTCTCAATGAAATTGAAAAGCTCCCTATACCCCACAACATCTTGAAATCTCCTTTCAAATTCATTTCTTATTTCCTCACATATGCCTACAAATTCATCATAGTCAAAATGTTGCAGTAGATCAGGGTTAGCAGTTGTGCAGGCTCTTAGATTGGGAAAGTGAAGAAATTCTCTGTTGGGTATGAAGAGAGTGGTAATCTTGTGCTGGAAAGCAGTGACTGCTCTTAGCATGTTACCTGGGTGCTTCCCTTTTCCTTGGAGTTGGAGGTTAAGGGAATTCAGCTGGGACGTGATGTCAGTGAGGAGTGTCAGCTATAATATCCAGTGTGGGTCCTCAAGCTTTGGCTCAGCCCTCCCCTTGCTTGCAAGAAAATCAGGGATGTGAGGAAATTGAGTACAGAATCGTTCAAGCACCCGGCCACGCGATAGCCATCTCAGTTAGTTGTGCATCACCAGATCCCCGTACTCTGCCTCGTATTCTTCCAGAAGTGCACGGAATTCCCAGTGATTAAATGCCCTGGCCTCGATAAAGTTGATGACTCGCACAACGAGCTGCATCACATTCTTTAGCTCTTGGTTTTTAAGTTTTGACACCAGTGCCTCCTGATGAATTATACAATGAAAGGAGACAAACTTGGGAATGCTGTCTTCCATCAGTCCGATAAGTCCCTTCTCTCCTTCCCTCTCATGCTTGGAGCTCCATCGGTGCACACCGACACAAGTTTCAACCAGTCGATTTGTTTCTCTGCAAAAAAGTTCATCAGTGCTTGAAAATCGTCCTCCACTCATATCTGTTACCACTTCATGGACAGACCAAACAGCTCCTCCCGCAATTTGTTCTTGAATAAAGCGAACTCACAAACACAATTGCGCCAGGTCGCCTATATCCATGCTCTCATCAAGTGCAATGCTGTAACATGGTGTTGCTGCAAGATCTGCAATTCGCTGTTCCTAGTTATCTTTCCCAATAAACTCGATCCTCCTCATTCATGTTGAATCTGAAAGCTGCAGTGCATGTATTTGCTTTATTATTATTATTATTATTATTATTATTAATAATATTATTATTGTTGTTGTTATTATTATTGTTATTATGCACGGTACATTATCTCAGCTGAGGTCAAAAAGCATTGTTTAACAATTTCAGCGTCCGTGAAAGCCTTTTTATGCCTAGCTAAAATCCATGCGATCTCCTAAGTGGCCTCGGTCGATTTCTCGGCAACAGAGACTGATCTCGCCATCATTTTTTGCTGCTCAGTCAGAGTCTGTGTCAACTGTTTACTTTTATTAGTCCTCAGGTTGCTACCTGGCAGGTACAACATGTTGTACTTGGCGTGAAAAGCACTAAAGTGGCGTTCAAGGTTAGACCATTAACAATTGGCACTAGTCTTCTGGCAAATTAGGCAGAATGGAGTGGATTCGTATTGCACAAAGAAAAACTCATCAGTCCATGTATCCTGAAATTTTCGGTGTTCGTCCTGAATTGACCGCACCTTTTTCTTTGCTGGTGCAGCATCGGTGTCTTGGGCTTCTCGGCCAAACTGATCCACATTTTCCCCCGTTCTTTCCTCACGTTGCTCTTTCTCCTCGGGCCTGTTTATAACTTTGTCACCGTCAGCTAATGAATCACTTTTCTCGTTCTGCTTTTTTCTAATCGTAAATCTGTCCATTTTGAGTGGGCAGAGGCCGAGACAATATTTGATATAACCTTATATCAAACGGCATTATGGAATATCGAATTTAGGCTTACGTGCTAAACTTGCAAAACCATTCGCAAATGCAAAGCTACACACATAGGCTATACGACTACCCATGATCCCTCGCTGTTACGTAGCCCACGTTCTTTGACGTATCTTCAGTATGCTGCCATCTGCTGGATAATTCATTTCAATGTGCTAAAACAGGACATACATGGAACATATAGAAGTAAGTTATAGCTATATTCTTATTGTTATCAGTATACATATTATATATGAGCCGCAAAACAAAGTCTCACAAGCCGCATAATGAGTAACAATGTGCTACAGGAATAACGTGGAAGGGTACAAGTGATAAGTGATCCTAGATTGGGAGTGCCCTGCAGAGAGTGCCCTGGGAGTGGTGGCAGTGTAGCACAGTGGGTAAGGAACTGGGCTTGTAACCGAAAGGTCGCAGGTTCGATTCCTGGGTAGGACACTGCTGTTGTACCAAGGTACTTAACCTGAATTGCTTCAGTACATATCCAGCTGTATAAATGGATACGATGTAAAATGCTATGTGTAAAATGCTATGTGTAAGTCGATCTGGATAAGAGCGTCTGCTAAATGCCTGTAATGTAATGTGATGTAATGAGTAGTGATAGTTAGTCCAGGTACAGACTGAAGAAATGCGTTTTCAGACTACGGCAGAAGGTGGGCAATGACTGAGTGGTTCGTAGAGGAACAGGGAGTTCATTCCAATACTGGGGAGCTAGTGTGGAGAAGATCTGTGGTAGGGAGAACCATTCACCCCGAGGGAGTGCAAGTCACCCTGCTGCCGCAGAGTAGAGTGGTCAAGTTGCCGTGTAGGATTGAATCGTGTCCTATAGGTAGATGGGAGCTGTTCTTTTGGCTGCAGTGCAGGCAAGGGTCAGGATTTTGAACCTGATCCTGGCGGCGATCGGTAGCCAGTGGAGTGACCTCAGCAGGGGAGTGATGTGAGAGAACATAGGAAGGTTGAAGATAAACAGCATTCTGAATCCTCTATAGTGGCTGTATGGCATACAGGAGAAATCTATAGGACTATGATGTTGCCTTGACGTGCTCCTTGAGGTCCTGCTGGTCATCCAGGACCACCCCCAGGCTCTTTGTGGAGTGAGAGGCAGTCACTGTGGTGCCGCCAGCAGTGATTAAAGCTCCCGCAGTAGGGAGGTCTTATGATGGATGAACAGCATCTCAGTCTTTTTGAGGCTGAGCTTCAGGTGATGGCTGGCCAACCAAGTTGAGATGTCAGCCAGGTTGGAAGATATTCTCTCATTAACCGTAATGGAAGAGGAGGGAAAGAGAAGAGTTGTGTATCATCAGCATAGCAGTGATAAGAGAAGCCATGTAAATTAATGACCGAACCAAGAGATTTGGTGTAAATGGAGAACAGCAGAGGCCCCAGTACAGATCCCTGTGGGCCTCCTGTGAAAAGGGCATGAGGTGCAGAGACAGACCCCATCCAGGTGATCTGGTAGGACCTATCTGAAAGATAGGAAGTAACCCAAGGCAGGGCAGTTCCAGAAATGGCTATCTCAGCCAAGGTGGAGATGAGTAGTTTGTGGTCAACCGTGTCGAATGCTTCAGACAGTTCTAGTACGATCAGGCAGTGGCAAGTGCCTCTGTCACAGCCAGGAGGGCAGTCTCTGTTGAGTGCTCGGATCAAAAGCCAGACTGGTAAAGGTCAAACAGGTTAACCAGCATTTATTACAGTAAAGAGGACAAAGTAATTACATGAAGGACAAAGTTATTAGATTAACTATTTTTATTATATTAAGTGTTGTTACACTTGTTCATGTGACTCTGGTTTGTTTGCTTTTTACCTTAAATAAGATATAGCCCTGCATTCAAATGTGAAATGAATCCGTTTCTGTCAGGACCACTGTCATCAAAGTAGATCTTTATTGACAATAAAGGCAATACAGTTGTTTGGCGGTATGGCTCTGTTCTGGAGCTCTCCCGCCAACCACGCAGCCCGCGTGGATAAGGCCGGGAGGCCAGCAGCCAAACCCCAAAACAACCATATGCCAACATGCTATTAATAAGTGTCTCCGGCTGAAGTGGTGACTATGTGAAATGCCATTCGGCTACCGGAAGGGCCCTTCATCTGGTCAGCTCGAGGCCATTCTAACATTGTGGGTCAGTGGCTATGTGTACCAAGTTTTTTTTGGCCTTTCCCCTGAAGCAAGAGTAAAATTAAACCAGGGGAAAATACTATTTGTAATGTTGAAGGCTATGCCTATGTGTATGGCCTTAGCTTCAATCAATCAAATTTATTTTACGGAAGTCGTCACAATGCGCTTACAGACAACCCTGGCCTGAACCCCCACAGGAGCAAGCCTAAGGCGACAGTGGCAAGGAAAACTCCCTGTGGCAGATAGGAAGGAACCTCGGAAGGAACCAGGCTCAAGGGGGGAACCCCTCCTCCTCTGATCGGCTCAGGGTGTTGATTGTGACAAGCATGTCAGTCAGTGGCTTAGCTACCTCGTAAGCCCAAGGCCATTCAAACTAATCACCAAATATTATTAGGCTATGTGTACCAACAGCTTGTTGGTATTTCCCCCCAGCACCGAGATTTAAACTAATTAGAGGGAAGTATACTACTCATATCAGTGTAATGAATCCTTGTTCGGTAGTAGTAGCAGCAGCAGCAGCAATAAACAGCAGCAGCAGTAGGAGCAGTAGCATCAGCAGCAGCAACAGCAGTAGCAGTAACATCAGCAGTAGCGGCAGCAGTAACGCAGCAGCAGCAGTAGCACCCAGCAGCAGTAACAGCAGCAGCAGCAGCAACAGAAACAGTACCAGCAGCAGCAGCAGTAGCAGCAGCACTAGCAGCAGCAGGAAACTGATTATAGAGGAAACATTGGCAGCTGCGACACCGGTACTTGCCAGTAGACAGTAGCAGCCGTGCTCCTATACTGCAAAGTTCATAGCTTTTGAACGGCAATTATTTCAATGCCAACGGATGAAAGAATCACATGTCCAAAGCCCCGTCGCTTCACTGAGGATGCCGGGAACCATCACTGCTGTCGTTGCCGCACTGGAGCAGGAGTGGTGGTGTAGAACTCCGGAATGGGGACCACATTGCCAATGAGACGGAGGTGGATGGCAACCAGATTTCGTCATGGCATTTCCCACTAAAGGCTCCTCAGGGCTCGCATGGGGGCGCCACCACAGGTACCGGGTCATGGAGGAGAGGATGGAAAACAGTGCTAGTATGCAATAATGACACAAGTTCCTTCATTCTCTCAGATTAAAAGCTTGAGGTGTATACAAAATATAGCTAATTTAAGCATATTTGCCATGGTGAGATCACAAAGAACCATGAAGCATAAGGAAATGCAGTTTCGAACAGTGGGTACTTCGGAGTTGAAACTCTTGCCTTAAAAGAGAGACCAGTTGTGAACGGAGTTATGAGGCTGAAGAGTCTATGCATCTTTTAAAAATTGGGGGGGGGGGAATGCATTCTACAGAGATTGGATGAACATATTACTGCTTCTGCCCATCAGGCGTCACGATGAGGCTAATCTTGCGTTGCGCTATCGGAAGCGACTCCTGCCAAATGGATACGCTGGAAAAGATGCATAGCCCGGTTCCGAAAGCCGAGATGATTGGCGATCGCGTTTTTGAGTTTCGCTTAATTCGCTGACATAAGGGCCACGCCGGGCGAGAGCCGGCATCGAAGCAATAAGGTTCAAAGAATTATTTCTCAAGATGTCACTATTTAAATATTATTTAACAGTTGGTCACAGTGGGCTGCTTTAAAGCGCCACATTGCATTACTAATATGCTTACCAAATGAGTAGGCTATATTAGGAGAGGAATTGGAACCAGTCTCATTTTTATTTTTTAACCATCGTATTGCACTCTTTATTTAAGACGAAAATGCAATGTACGATTAAAGAAAACTATGACAAAGTTGCGAAAGCACATGCTACAAAGCTGCCTGGAACCAGCCATAACCGGGAGCTCCAGGAGTCATGGTTAAAAGCAAGTTTAGATTTTATAATAAATGGATACGTGGCAATCAGGCGGGACAGGAAGGATGGAGCAGGAGGGGGTTGTGTCACCTTTGTGAAGGAGGGCATTCCTTTTAGAAATATTGTTATTGGAAATGAGTTGGAGTGTGTGGTTATTGAAGTGTGGGCAGAAAGGAAGAACCTGGTGGTTATGAATTTCTATAATCCATGCAGGAAATTAGAACTCAGCAGACTGGAAGACATAGAAGGATTACATAGAGGAAGCATTGTGTGGTGTGGAGACTTCAATGCACATAATACGTTATGGGGGAGTGATAAAACAGATTACAATGGGCAGGTAGTGGAAGAGTTGTTGGATGGAAAGCACCTTGTCTGTATTAATGATGGCAGAAACACAAGGATAGATGTGAACACTGGAAAGGAGTCTGTAATAGATCTGACGTTAGTAACCAATACCTTAGCGCCATTGTGCGAATGGGATGTGTATCAGGAAGGGACCATAGGCAGTGATCATTATCCAATATACAGTAAAATAAATATAGTATTGATACAGAATACAGAGAACACAGGTGGTAAATGGATTTTTGGAAAAGCTAACTGGGGAAATTTCATGACTGAAAGTGATAAACATCTACAACAGATCAGCGACAATATGAGTATAGAAATGAGTAACTGCAAAATATTGCAGGGTATAATGGCAGCTGCAATAGGTTGTATTCCTAAAAGTACAGGTAGGACAAAGAGGAAATTAGTACCTTGGTGGGATGATAAGTGCAAACAAGCAGTAAAGAGTAGGAACAGGTCAAAAGATCCTATAATTTTCAGCATTTGGTCCAGTACAAAAAAGCACAGGCAATGGTTAAGAAAACGATAAGACAAAGAGGTCATATTGAAGGAAGTTCTGTGGGTCAATTGGGAACACCACTCAGATAGGAGAAGTTTGGGGAATGATAAAGAAAATGGGAGGAGATAGGAGGGAATGGAACTACCCTGTCCTGAGCACCGGAAATGAAGTGGCGATAACCAATAAAGAAAAGTCTGAATTACTTTTAAAAACTTTTGTTACAGTACACAGTTCCTATAATCTGAATGAGGAAGGAAAGCAAGGCAGGGAAAAAACCAAAGCTGGAAACATGGATGCATCAAGGAGAAAGAATACCAGTGGTAATGAACTAGATGTCCCATTTACTGTTGGAGAGATGAAGAGGGCATTAGCCAAAACAGGAATGAGTGCACCGGGAAAATATGGAATAAGCTATATAATGATTAAACATTTAAGTGAAGGAGGATTAAATAAATTGCTGATGTTATTCAATAAAGTGTGGAAGGAGGGGCGAGTCCCTATGAGCTGGAAGGAAGCAATTATAATTCCAATCAGAAAGCCTGGGAAAGATCCTAGTAAGCCAGGAAACTACAGACCCATTGCTTTAACGTCACATATATGTAAACTAATGGAACGGATGGTTAATGAGAGGCTCATGCACTTTCTGGAGAAAGGGGGACTGATGGCTGCATATCAGAGTGGATTTAGGAGAGGCAGGAACACAATGGATCCAGTTCTGTGTTTAGAGGATGAGATAAGAAAAGCCCAGGTGAATAAAGAGATTGTGGCTGCAGTATTTTTCGATGTGGAAAAAGCTTATGATATGCTATGGAAAGAAGGGTTGTTAATCAGGCTTCATAAAATGGGAATTGAGGGAAACATGTTCAATTGGATTAGGGATTTTCTAAGTGATAGGTCAATTCAGGTCAAGATAGGGTCAGAGGTCTCAGGTAAACATGTTGTAGAAAATGGTACGCCCCAGGGGAGTGTTGTAAGTCCGACTTTATTTTCCAGTCATGATAAATGATATATTGGGATGGCAGGTATGCCATCCCGCCAAGTTATGCCTTGGCGGGGGCATGCCCCATACCTATACAGCACCGAGAGTTTGGCACTTTTCAGGGTTCCCCACAGAAATAACCACAACAGCCACAGACACTCAGCCCTTAAAAACATTAAATTATGTACATTCTGACCCCATTTCAACAGCCAGATTTCATAAACAACTTCACATGTCCACACAATAAAGCCCTAAACTAAGGGGATTTTGCGTTTTCTCCTTCTTCTTCTTCTTCTTCTTCTCTTTCTTCTTCTTCTTCTTCTCATTCTTATTTTTCCTGCCGCCAATCCCACTAACAACATGTCTCCCCATTAGACATTTCACCAACACCAGCCAAATCTTCACCTACACGACCCAATCAAAAAGGCGCATACGCACGCAAAATACCCATACCTTTTTACTCTGAAACATTTTCAGCACAACCGGCTAGTCTGCCTGTGGCCTAGTGGGCAAGGTCCCAGGCTTGGGAACATGGGGTTCTAGGTTCAAGCCCAGCTAGGAACATGTTTCTTCAACCTGCTTTTACCCTCACTAATAATTGTCTGCTACTTCTCAATTATTGTATTTGCACCATATCTACCCGCCGTTCACCGAACGTATACACTGCATTATGACGTACCATCTGCACGTTCAGTTATTAACCAGCTACAATATTGCAAAGCCATATGGATTCAACGGGAGCTCTTCTGTGCTTACTGGTCTGTGTTCTTCTTTAAAACCACGGACAGGTTTGCTAATGATATTTCACGCATTGCACAGCTATGTCATGGTGCTGCACTAATAAAGTCACAGACTGGTAAACCTCCGGTTGAAGGATTGAATCCCGCCTCGCCCACCGGCAGATAATTTCCTCTTTTACACTAATGTTTTCTTACGCTTTTATATTTGCTTTACCAAAACTCACTCACGGCCACCCATATGCATTTCATGACGGCAAATGTATTCATTTTATTAAAAAGTTACACCGGTTCACCACTCTGACATTTCTACTAACTATATTTCTTCACTTGGCTACCGTACAAAACCTTCTTATCAGCAAACGCCATGTTTCTACATGTTTCACAAGTAAGAAAATCAGGGAAGCAAGGAATCTGAAGTTATACGGAAGTAACCTAGAGAGAGTAGAATGCGTTCGTTTCTTGGGTGTACATTTTGATCCCAGACTAACATGGAAAGAGCATATAAGAAGCATAGTAGAAAAAAGTAAGAAAGTCATTAATGTTATGAGATGTCTTGCTGGGCTGGAATGGGGAGCTGATACAGCGTCATTGAAGTGTATATATATATAGCGCTAATCCGGGCAAGAATTGATTATGGTAGTGTGGTGTATGGCTCAGCAGCCAAGACTGTGCTGTCAGACCTGGATGTTGTGCAGGCTCGTGCTCTGAGGATTTAATTAGGGTCAGTAAAAACGGCGCCAGTGTGTGCACTGCAAGTTGAGGCAGGAGAAATGCCTCTCTGGATTTGTAGGAAACAGTTGATGGCCAATTACTGGATAAATCTAAGGCGACACACAGAAAGTCATCCAACTAAGAGGGTATTGGAGGCTAGTTGGGAGAGGGAAAAAGCACAAAAAACAAGCTCTGGATGGGTAGGCAAGGAACAATGCAGAACAAATGCAAATTCATGAAATTGAATTTTGTCCAACTGTGTCGTGGCCTGTGAGACCAGTCTGGATGTTGCAAAATGCTTATGTGGACTATTGAATATAAAGCACAGAAATAAAACAGCAGATTTAGTTCAGGAATATTACATGCATAGGGACAGGAATTACAATGACTATTTACAGGTTTTTACAGATGGGTCAAAGGATCCAATAACAGAGGTGACAGGGGCTGCAGTGGTGATTCCCAGTCACCAGACTGGAATCAGTAAGAGAACGTCAGATTATTTGAGCATTTATGCTGTTGAGCTAATTGCAGGTCTGTTAGGATTAGAGTGGGTGGAAGGAGTGACGGCAAATAATATACTCATCTGTAATGACTCTGTATCAGCATTGTCAAGCATTAAAACAGGATCAGGAAGTAATCACCAAGACATATCATATGAACTGTTGTTTAATAATTCAAGGATAACTAATCAAGGGAAAAACATAAAGTTCATGTGGGTACCAGCACATTCAGGAATCCAGGGAAATGAAAAAGTAGATAAATTGGCGAAGGAGGCGGTCAGGAGAGAGTATGTGGACCTTAATGTTAAACTTTCAAAATCAGAGGGGAAAAGCATAGTTTGGAGGGGAGTAATCAAACAATGGCAACAACATTGGGATAGTGAAACAAAAGGAAGACATTTATATAAAATACAAAATAAAGTAGGAATGGTAAGAAACAGTGGAACCGATAGAAGAGAGCAAGTAATCATAAATAGATTAAGAATTGGTCACAGCAATTTGAATAGCACATTATTTATTATAGGAAAACATCCAACTGGCTATTGCGATCAGTGCCAGGAATCAGAAACAGTGGAGCATGTCCTGATTGAATGCAGGAAGTATGAGCAAGTAAGAAGGGTAATGTTTACAGGATCACAGAGACTAGGAGTGGAGGCAAGGCTTACAGATCTGCTTGAGTGTGAGGACACAGTGGATGGCAAAGAAGGAGATATTTAGTTTTTTGAGGGCAACTGGAATAAGTAACAGGATATAAGAGATCCAGACAGCAATACATGGTTAGATCCAGAAGGAGGCGGTAATGCAACTAAAAAGGATGCCAACTGCCGTAAAATACCAAAGAAGAAGAAGAAGAACATAACCGGGAGCAGATGCAATGGATGACGCGCAACGTCATTCGCGTGAGCATGCAATTGTAGAAACAGCGCGGCCAATACCTAGGCTATGCGGAGCATGTCCGTACCAGGAGGAATAATTTTTCCTCAACATACGTGCTCAGTCGTGTGGTCACATGCCTGATCACATGCACGGTGAAGAAGTCAGAGCAGTGACGTGGAGAAGGCTACATCAAATCCCTTCTCCACTGTGATAAGCCTAAACGCCCGTTTAAGTGTCATGGAATACAACGATACACTTACGAATGCGGAACGTACGCATTCGCGTCTTGCAACAGCACGATATTGAAAGAACCAGTTGGACGAGTCAACATTAAGCCCAATTTGTCTCATTAAAATGGACATTAGCAGTCCCTAAACATTCAGTATCGTGATCTGACAGCTAAATTAGATAGCCAACCAAGTTGTATCCTCGCATATTTAACACCAATATGAATTTAAAGTTTTCAATTTTCTGTCGCGATGATTGGGTCCCGATAGGGAACCGGCTTTTTAAGCGCAAATCAGTGGAGAAAACTTTATCTCATAAAAAACACGTACAAAAATGCCAAGTTACTCACACATACAAGACATACACCGTCTATAACTCATTCATTCAGACTGCCAAAATCCAGGCCAGCCATTAAAAGTTTTGATATCAAAATGACGCCGGTACTACAAACAATATAGGCTATCTTGCCTCACCGAAATTAAATAAGATGTATTCCAAAGCAATGCTACCCAATATTTCCTCAATTCTTTCAAGTCACTTGGCCCTGTGTTTTGTAATCTTAGCATTTTACAATGTCATGCAAACTTTGTGTCAGATCAAAGTGTGAAATATTTCGAATTACCTCATAGAACACATTGAAATTCATGTAGAAATTCATGCAGACGCATATGTCCCAGCAGGCTTTGTATATGAGAAAATAACAACAGTGTGAGAGAAATTAGGATGAAATGATGAAATTGCGTAGTTGAAACAATATGTGTTTAGCAGAATGGTCATGTAGGTGAAGGTTGACATGATCACAGAGTATAGTGCGAAGTAAATGGAGTGACCATGAGCGAACTTAGTTTCCTTATCGAACGGTATATATAAGTCCTTATAAAGCATTAGCCATTAAAGTGGAGGGTTAAGTAAAGGGTGAAATCTATTGCACTGATGTGCTTTTCTCATGTTCAGTACTAGTAGTTATAATTATGAGTGAGTCATGATTTTAAATGTAATGTTTTAATGGGGAGTTGCAGAACGTACATACGTAGTAATTGTTTGTATGTGGCTAGATAGAGAACAGGGCGAGGTAACAAGAATGTAAAAACGTGGAGTTTGCTGATAAGAAGGTTTCGTACGGTAGCCAAGTGAAGAAATATAGTTAGTAGAAATGGCACAGCGGTGAACTGGTGTAACTTTTTAATAAAAGGAATAGCCTACATTTGCCGTCATGAAATGCATATGGGTGGCCGTGAGTGAGTTTTGGTAAAGCAAATATAAAAGCGTAAGAAAACGTTAGTGTAAAAGAGGAAATTATCTGCCTGAGGGCGAGGCGGGATTCAATCCTTCAACCGGAGGTTTACCAGTCTGTGACTTTGTTAGTGCAGCACCATGACATAGCTATGCAATGCGTGAAATATCATTAGCAAACCTGTCCGTGGTTTTAAAAAACAACAGGCGAGTAAGCACAGAGGAGCTCCCGTTGAATCCATATGGCTTAGCAATATTGTAGCCGGTGAACAACTGAATTTGCAGACGGTACGTCATAATGCAGTGTATATGTTCGGTGAACGGCGGGTAGATATGGTGCAAAAGCAATAATTGAGAAATAGTAAACAATTATTAGTGAGGGTAAAATCAGGTTAAAGAAACGTGTTCCTAGCTGGGCTTGAACCTAAGACCCTATGATCCCAAGATTGTAACCTTGCCCACTAGGCCAGGGCCAGACTAGCTGTTTAGACTGGAAATGTTTCAGAGTAAAAAGGTATGAGTATTTTGCGTGTGTACGCAAGTTTTTGATTGGGTCGTGTAGGTGAAGATTTGGCTGGTGTCGGTAAAATGTCCAATGGGGAGACATGTTGTTAGGGGGATAGGCGGCAGGAAAAATAAGAATGAGAAGAAGAAGAAGAAGAAGAAGAAGAAGGAGAAAATGCAAAATCCCCTTAGTTTGGGGCTTTATTGTGTGGACATGTGAAGTTGTTTATGAAATCTGTCTGTTGAAATGGGGTCAGAATGTACAGAATTTAATGTTTTTAAGGGCTGAGTGTCTGTGGCTGTTGTGGTTATTTCTGTGGGGAACCCTGAAAAGTGCCAAACTCTCGGTGCTGTACAGGTATGGGGCATGCCCCCGCCAAGGCGTAACTTGGCGGGATGGCATACCTGCCATCCCAACCCAATCTGGTTCTGAAGTTGAAAGCTGAAAGC
This sequence comes from Anguilla japonica, assembly GCA_025169545.1. Lineage (NCBI taxonomy): Eukaryota > Metazoa > Chordata > Actinopteri > Anguilliformes > Anguillidae > Anguilla > Anguilla japonica. Next base: position 11,624,199 of record CM045898.1, on the reverse strand, counting down.
TGGTTTGCATTTTACAACATTGGCTGTAGCCTACTTGCCGGTGTAAGAGGGGATTCAAACTGGGACCCAGAAAAGGCTGGCATTTGAACGAGCCTGCACGCTGGGACTCATCCTGTACTTCAAAGGACCCGAGAGCCTTGTGATAAAACAATTGGTTACTCGGACTTCCTCTGGATGAGCAGGCCATTTGGCTCTCTGGACTGTCACCCTTTGGACAAGACTGAGATAAGGGGAACTGCACTGGTTGTTTATGGTTGTGTGAGCAAGCCGTTGGCTCTCTGGAATGTTGCCATCTGGACACGACTAAGATAAGGGGAACTAGTCTCTTTGTCTAGGGTTGTGGGTGTGTGTGTTTTGGGGCCATTAAGGGTGAAAAGATCATTAGGCCTCTGGCAAAATGGTGGGGCAACTATTCTTGAGAATACCACAGTGCCCTTATGTGGGCCCCTCTGTCATTTCACTTTTTATTTCTTTTCTGGATCTGGACTCTAAACCATCTGTTTATCATATTTACAAACCCTGGAAAACCTTACAAACCATGCACATGTTTTCATTGTATTACTGTATTATGCCTTATGTAATAATAACATGGATTGCATGTAAAATGGTTCAACAAAAGGGTATTTTCATGACAACTGCACCATAATATTACATCCCCTGGACATGTTTGGTATGGACGTATCAGGGAAATTCAAGAAATTGAATGAAATATGTTTCATACCAAAAAAAATTAATAAAACATAGTTTCAGAAACTCAGGGAAAAACTATCACAATGGAATGTCCTCTCTGGTAACCATCTCCTTTTCCCAATTTCCCCACTAATTGTTTTGACAACAGCCTCCAAATGGTGGGGGCCGAAATTCCAGATTTTATTATTCGGCCAGGTTAATTTATGGCAATGCCACCTAGATCAAACGCGGGATTTGGCTTAAAAGGAAGGGAGACAAAGCAATCTGGGAAGATCGTAATCGACTTCCCACATTGCACATACTCTGTGCTCTGTGTGTAGCTAGACAAGGAAGATCGTAATCGACTTCCCACACTGCACATAGCCTACTCTGTGTTCTGTGCGTAGCTGAACAAGGAAGATCGCAATCGACTTCCTACACTACGTATACTATGTGTTCCGTGTGTAGCTGAACAGGCTGGGTAAGAACTTTTACTCTGTATATATGTTCTAGAAGGTTTGTATTTTATAATTGACTGTGAATTTGAAGCTAATGACCTACCTGCCTGTTAAATAAATTCTTCTTATTTTTAACTTGCGTGGTCTTCATGACTCTAATCCATTTTATCTTCTTTTCAGCCGAAATTCCGATTAAATACTCAGGGGGACAATTATGACTAGGACCTACTGATCAGGGGTCTAGTACAGCGAAAGTCTTTAGTGAGGTCCTCAAGTTAGATAGGCGACCACGATCTGCCCGCTAACGGGATTGGTGTTGTATTGGTTCTGGTGTTTTGGCTTAAGAGGACCCATGGGCGTTATACGCCGGTTCTTGTCAAATTCGCCTTAAGGAACCCGATAGATACACACTGTCCTGGGCTCATAACTATCTATGCACAAAGGAAGGCATGTATTATGGTGGTCCGCCTCCTACCCTCTGGGGGCTTCACCGAACTGAGATTTAACAATAGTGCTAAACCCGGGAGCATATATTGAGGAATGATGGCACAAGATAGAGTCGAGTGTAACCACTCCAAGTTCCACGTATAGTTAAAACCAAATTTTAAATTTTAATTTCATTTGGAGTCAGATTATTACGAGGGTAAAACCTAGTAACTGTTACGCTTACTTGCTGTGGTCAGGGACATATTTGATGTGTTGTTCCGCTCATTTGTGAGTATTCTGATGCTCCCGTTGGAATATTGACGGTCTGGCGACAGATCAGATATATCTCTGATGGCAGCATAGCCCCGTTTGCGAACGGAGAGTAACAAGAATCTTACTGGTCCGTTTCAGGCCCGTCTTACCCGTGACGACGGAACCAGTGCATTCTTAAGTATAATTGTGCCCTGTTCTTACGAACAGAGGAAAAATAACTAATATCTCTGGTTTTGAATCACATCAGCCAAGGGAAAACATGCGGTGCCTTCCCCTCCAGCTACAAACCCTCATTGGTCTAGCTGTGAGGTGTTTACACCGGTAACAGTCTAACACTCCTTGTAGTGTAGCGATTCAGCAAAGGGTAGAATGCAGCTTTGAACAATTTAGACGACTCTGCATCTCTGCTCTTGCAACACGACCTGCCGCCCATGTTCAATCTGCCAAACCTATAACAGACAGAGCTTAACTGGCCATCTCACAGCCCAATCCTCCCGGAATAACTGTTTACACCAGGAAGTAGGCCATTAGCCTACAAATACACAAACTATAGCCTAGGCCTGTGTGAGACATGTGGGCTACCTACTAGCTGCGTAGTAGCAACTGCCCATAATCCATTAGCCGTTCACAATGAACAAAGATTCTTTATCGATACGCCTACTTTTCCATCTCAGCCAAGCGTGAGAACTTTGGCGCTTCCCAATTCAGACATTTCCGCTTAGATTTACGTGCACGAATTCCAAATTTGCGTAAAACGATTGATTGGAAGACTCTGATCAACTAAGGGATGTGCCTACAACCCAATTCTACTGCGTTCCGGAAGGTAGCCGAAAGCATTCACGCCAGGGATTCTTTAGCAGTGAGAGCATCTAGCGTTGACTCTGATGGTGAGCAACTCAACAATAAGCATGCCATTAACTTTTGCCCGCATATGTTGGAACGTTTCTGCATTTAGTGAAGGACTTGCGATATTCGTGAAACCAGCCCCTCTGTGAGACGTCCCCGCAATCAAATATGTATATTCGGTGTTGTCAATTTAGCGACTTTTAGAGGAGGCCATAGCTACTTTCCATAGAAAATAGTTGGCAACACTGTGTATATTATGCGTTTACCACTAGACTCAGAGCTCAGCAGAATTTAAATAAGGTTGATGACATTACCCGGCTAAAATCTGCAGCTAGCAGATATGACGTGGGAGCAGCTTCCAGGCTTGAACATGGCGTCCTCCGTGGAGGGGAGGCGGCCGCCGCAAAGCAGCACTCCTTGAATGAAGCTCCCTGGCCAGTTAGCAGTGAAGACAGTGCACCGGTATCCTCGATATCTGGAATATTGTCGCTTAAAACAACGCTTTTCGTGGCTGGCCCCAAATGGGTCGCCTGCCTGCTGCAGCTATAGAGCTTAGAGGTAAGGAGCAATGCAAATAAATAGCAAGACTTCCTCATAGTGCCTAGGCTGTGAGCTTAGACTAGCAGCGAACATGTAGCGGGCAGACATGGTTTAGACTGGCAGTGTGCCGTAGCTGGATTGCAGGAAGAACCGCCGATTTACAAAGCAACGTGCAGCAGCTTGCATGCAGGAGGAGCAGCCGAATGAGTAGAGGGAGGCTGTTTAAGTAGACCGTCCTGTTAAGTGAATGTACTGTGATAGGCGAACATCACTCAGCTGAGCCATCAGCTGATTCACCTGGAGCGCTTGACTCTCGTGGCCTGCCAGAACTACGCGATGCTCCATATTTGCCAGAAAAATGAGCTACAATTCCCTGTTTTGCATGAGGGTGCAGCCATCTTGGAACAAGCTAGTTGCCCTCATAGCGATCTGGTTGGGCTTGCCCCTGGGTCGACGGTACTGCTGCCCCCGGTGCCGGACGGTCAGGCGGAGAGTAACGTTTGTGCCTGAGGACATCAGGCTGATTCATGATCACCTCTCCCCTGCACTCTCTGAGCCTGAATGGCACAAGTGAATTTGTACATGTGCATGCGTTTTTACATGTACATATCTACTCCATAACTTTTTATTGCACTTTTTTTACTGCATATTTTAAAAATTTGTTTATTTGAATTTCAGTTGTATGTGACGTCAGGTCATTGAGTATATTATCTCCCATCTGTTTTTGATGTTGATTGACAATATTCCCAGAAATTAATTGCTCCTTGGGAATAAATAAAGTTTATTGAATTGAACATCATTGGCGTTAGTTGTGGCTGCACAATTCTTATTGCTAGATGGCTGACTTTCAGTGAGCTCAACCATGAAATGGGAGGAAAGAAACAAAACAGAAAAAAAGGAACAAAGGGTCCTGTTGTATTGCCCCAGGGTGCTCACATGAGTCTTGCTACACAATACCTATTCATTTTCACAAACTGCCTCTGAGGAGACCGCAACCACTGAGATGCTGACTGCTCTGAAATGGAAGAGTCCACCTGTGGGACGGGGCGACGGGTCTGCAGTGATGCTTCAGACCACGAGCCGACTGAAGCCAGACGCTGTGGTTGGGCGGGGGGGCAAAATTAGCAATTAACTTATCTACAGTATGTCAGATATCAAGTGTTTAGATTACTGGCCTCAAAAGAGAGAAACAGTGAACTGGATACAATATTGGCTTGAATACTGCTACCTACCCTCCCCTCCATGAATATTAATGGAAACGTCCTTTACGCCCCTCTGATGCCCTTATCTAGGCAGGCGATCTATGGGTCCCACCTCCTGCAGAGTTTGTCTCAGGAGAGACAAACCAGAAGACAAAGCTATTTACGAGGCCAGAGGCCCAGTGTGGCTACAGGACAAATAATGATCCGGTTCTGTTTGATCTTAAGTTTAAATGCAATTTGTGTCATTTAATTGAAATCATTGATTGGAAAATCTTTATGTCTGTGTTAGAAGAAGAAGAAGTAAACTTCCATGCTTTTTATAGGTATACAATAGCTGAACAGAATTACGTCTTATACTACCTATTATATTCCTGTTTGGTCCTGTTAGAAGGGGACTAAATTCATGAATAGTTTGGTAATAATTCATGAATATTTAGCCCTGCTTTCAACAACATAAGGTCACTTTAATGTAATAAGTACACTGTCAGCTTTTAGATAGACCAGTCCTTGTGTTAAATGTGCCTGCCTCCCCGCCCACCCCCCAACTTTCCACACCTCAACTCGGCATCTCTCAATCAGGGCAAACATGCTCAAGCCATGCTGCATTAAGTGTTTATGATGACCTCAGGAAAAAAGTTGTGTTGTATTTGGTCTTTATTTTGGTGGTGGTTTCTTGGTTGTGCATTTTAGCTCATTTCATTTTTTCCTATGGCACTGAAACAGGAAGAGGGTAATACTTTGGTATGGTCTGGCTTATCTGTCTCTCTCTCTTTTCTGGTAATCCCAAATTAGCATATTGTTTAATTTCTTCTGTTTTGTTTTGTACCTTAGATGTAGTGAGCCTGCATTCAATAAGTGCATGATTTCAAGAGTGTATCATTTCAATACACTATTTTAATTGACTCCTTATTTAATAAAATTATTTAGTCTTCTTACCTGATACATAATTTGTTTTGGCTTGTCACTTGATTCTACCAGGTTACTGTCGACTGGCCTATCAAATAATTTGTCTATTTAATTTATAAATGTCATTTTCAATAATAATTGTTAAATTAAGTCATGTAAAATACATTGTATATGTAGGTTAAGGGACAGGTTCTTGCACGCAATACCACTTGTGTTCAGTATTCAGAGTGCTGAACATTTTAACAAGGGCATTGACTGAAAGTACTTGTCTGAGGGTGGCACGGTGGTGCAGTTGGTAGCACTGTGACCTCACAGCAAGAAAGTTCTGGGTTCAACTCCGGTGTAACACACCGTGACTACCCTGATAGGGACAGAAGAGCTGGACACAGGGAGATTTGTAAATTCCAGATATCTCTAATGTTTTATTGGGGTAGCGAGAGAGAGCGTAATCACAAACAAACACACACGAAAAACCTTCGCTCATCACCCTCACGGGATCTGGGCAAAAACAATAAACTAAAATAACAAAGACAAAATAAATGAAATAATACGATCGCTTTTCAGCCTTTTCTCTGGTCTGTACGTGCTCTCTCTCACCATCGTGGGGGATCCCGGTCTCAGACTCCTACTGTGGAAAGAAGCACACTTTTAAATCCTGGATTGATTCGTAATATCATCCAGGTGTGTGTCTGCTTAACCAGTAGGCGTGGTCCTCTAATTGCCCTGAATTCCTCCTGGAAACCAAGCCCTGTCACATCCGGCCTGGGCCTTTCTGTGTGTAGAATGGCCTTTCTTTTTCATGTTCTGCCCGTGTCCACGTGGGTTTCCTCCGGGTACTCCGGTTTCCTCCCACAGTCTAAAGACATGCAGGTAGGCTAATTGAAGACAGTAAAGTGCCCATAGGTATGAGTGTGTGAGTGCATGGTGTGTGTGTCCTGCAATAGATTGGCAGCCTGTCCGGCCTAATGCACACTGGGATAGGCTCCAGCACCCCTCGCGACCCTGTCCCGGATAAGCGGGTATAGATAATCGATGGATGATGGATGGATGTCGGTTGTCCGACAGTGCTTCCTGGAGTTTTACATCCAATATTGAAATGGAGTGATCTTTGTCTGCAACATGTTACACGTGCATGTAAATACACTGTCTGGGTTTTAATCACAATATAGACCGCTGCTGGGTCCGTACAGCCTGCTCACTGCTTATTCCTGTATTTTAATGTATAAACACAGCGTGCAGATGTTCCCCTGTCATACAGTACTACACTGCTGCCCTGCTTTCCCTGGGAGTATCGGGGCTCCCCCACTCCCTGCTCACTGACCCCTTAGCAGTGTGCAGCACCAGGGGGTCCTGAGACAGCCTCAGCACAGGGGCTCAGCTGATCCCTTAGCCCATAGTGATGGATTACAAAGGGATTTTACATTTGTGCAACCTCATATTTGTACCCCAATGAAACAGGAAATGGTGAAAGGCAGCAAACAGTTCCGGGGGACTGAGATCAATTTTTTTTTAATCGAATTTCATTAGATGCCACTTTGTTTGGTTTTGTTTTAAATATTCTTTCGGGGTGCCAATAATTTTGAACCCTACGTTTTTGAGAAAAATACTATTTTCGTACGTTTTTTTATAAGAATTATGTTTTATTAAAGTGAAAGTAAGCAGTTTCTACAAATGTTTGAGCAGAAAATTAAAAGCATTATGTTTAAATGTTTCTTTTATACAATCATTTGTGCTCATTTTAATGAAGAGTACCAATAATTCTTCATTACTTGAATGTATGAACTCTTCTTTGCAGACTGAACAGCTGTGACCTCACAGTGAAGTCCTGTGATATTGTGGCCTCAGCTCTCCAGTCATCAAACTCACCCCTGAGAGATCTGGACCTCAGCTACAATAACCTGGGAGATTCAGGAGTGAAGCTGCTCTGTGCTGGACTGAGGAGTCCAAACTGTAAACTACAGAGACTGGGGTGAGTAGTGCTGTGTACTGTGTGATCTTAACTAAATAGAATTTGTGATTATGGTTCTATTCAGTAAAATAATAAAAAGCTCTTTCTCTCTCAGTTTACTCCTCTGTCCACCAGCATTCTTTCTTTGCCCATATATATCTTACTCCTCTATCACAACAAGCAAATAAAAGCAGGATAAAACCTTTTGAGGGTTGCCAGGTTTGTGGTTCCTGAGCAGAATGTATGGTTTCAGTGGATTCTGTAGTATCAGGTCACAGGTGATGACTGGATGCTGAATGTCTGATTGACATGGTAAAAGGTTGACCGCCTGTATAGTAAAATGTTTCAGGTCTGTCAAACATTGAAGTCTACATCCATCTCCATTATTCACTACCTGCTATGAACTCTAATGAAATCCATACATTTACCCCACTCTCTTTCACACACTGACATTTTGATGAAGGTGAGTTTTACTCCTTCATCACACACCTGTGTGTGCTGCAGGATTGTGGTGTTTCTGAAAGGATTGTGAATAAAATGGTATTTTATTCTGCTGGTAAAGCCGGGCATTAACTATTGGCCGGTAGGGTATGTGTGTACATCTTGGTGGGAGAGTGTCCACCTGAACAACATGTGAGCTGCTGTTTAGATGCAGTGTTATATCATTGAGGTTATGCCTCTCATGGGCCAAGCCCATAGAGCTACTCGCTCGGGGCAGGGGTGGTGTATTTCCCCGTTCACCTGAGTCAGGAGGTCTGTGCGTAGCGGGAGCATGCATGGCTGTACATAAAGGAGAGGGATAATCTCAGTCAGCCATGGCAATTTCTGCCACCTGCGTGCGATTAGGATCAGTGTGAAGCTCTGCTCTCTCACTCTGGCTGGAGTGGGACAGATGAGAGTGAGGGGGGCAAATGCCTGTGAAGAGATCTACAGCTGCACCGCCAAATCTCTGCCATAGCATTTCCACAGTCTGGGGATGTAGATGCCATTCCCCGTACAGTGGGTTTCCCCTTGAGAGCAGATCAGCGCTCGTGTTCAGAATTCCTGGAACATCAATCAATCAATCAATCAAATTTTATTTGTATAGCGTATTTTACAGCAATTGTCACAATACGCTTCACAGACAACCCTGGCCTAGACCCCCACAGGAGCAAGCCTAAAGCAACATGGGTCACGCGTAACCACAGAAACTGATGGCTGCTCCAGACAAACAGTCTGTGGGCTAGACCATGGAGCTGGAGGGAGCGCATGCCACCTTGGTGATTGACGTATGCAACCGCAGTCATTATCACAGCGTACGAGCACATGATGTTGCCTTAGACAGGGAAGAAAATATCTGAGAGCTGTCCATATAGTTAATAGATAAAAGAAAATTGATTCACCATGTAACCCTCTTGAGACCCCCCACCCCAGAGAGGGATGTGTGTGTCCTCATGTCTTTCCTCATGAGAACGATCCTGAGAGGGGTTCCCTGAGTGTAAAAGTCTGTGTTTTCCCAGTGACACAGAGTTACAGAGCGCTTGTGTGTCACCGTGAGACGGCGATGGAGATCGCGCACAGGGGGCTGAGGTGGAGGGATGAAATCCACCTCATAAAGCCCCTTATTCTTAACAGCACCAGTGGCAAAACCTGAGAGGCTGACACCATCAGCCCCTGTAGTCTGAGGCGTGTGTGATACTGCACTATTGAGCCCGGTTTGAACTGAGAGAGACATACTCTGAGAGATAAAATGCAGTCCGCTGATAGGCAAGCTCACATGGATACAGAGTATAAATCCACTCCCAAGAATGTTACACTCCGGGATGGGGAGAAATTGCTCTTGGGGAGGTTTACTCTGAAACCAATGTGTCAGATGTGTCAGAACTCAATGAGTGTCCTGCACAACTCTGGGTTTTGAATTGGCAATAATCAGCTAATCGTCTGTATAAGTCAGTATTCTGAGCCTCATTAGTCCCAGTGGAGCCAGACCCGCCTCTACACAAAGACAGAACACCCGTGGACTCAGGGAATGGGCGAAGGGTGGAACTGTGTATTTGTAGCAAACACCACGATGGGCGAAGGGGAGGAATTTTTGTGTGAGGGGGATAAATGCTTACGTGGAAGAAGGCATCTTTCAGATTTACTGATGTGAAATAGTGATGTTAAGTTAATCAATTAACTGTTAATTCTTAACAAGAATGTTTATTGATGAATTTCTATAGATTAAACAGTTAATTTTCAATGAACCATTTAAATGAATAACCTAATGTTGGTGATTAGATTTCAAATTAGAGACCTTTCTAAAATGTTAAATTAGAGAGTCACGGTTACCTTGACTGGCAGCATTAGTGAAACGTTATTGGTCCATTCCTGGAACATCAGTGCCATCTGAGCATGTCTTCTCAGCTGCTGGTCTCACCTTCAGCAGACTGCACACCAGACTGACCCCAAAGCACACAGACATGCTCATACTCCTTAACAAAGTATTAAGCTAAGCATATTTTAAGTCATTCTTTTTATAGGCCATGGAGTAGATTTTAATCTAATCAGTTAATCATTATTAATCAATTATTGGGTACCAACGATTGATTAAAAAAATTGCACAAAAGTTTCCAGTCGTTCTGACATATTGAACATGAAAGAGTGCTGTATGTTAACATTTTGAAATTATATTGCCTCAAATGTTTGTTTAACACTGAGATCCAAGAAAGGAAGTTGAGAACCGTCCTTCTTTGGGAGCTGGAAATAATGAAAATAAAAACTATGTTGGGTTCGATCTCTGGGAACCACACGTATTACCCTCTTTTTGTAAGAAGGAAGGAATTTATTCCTCTTAAACATGGGAGCGCTCTCTTGTGTTTGAGAGTAAATGACTCTTGAAATGGGGGGTTTCACTCTGAACTGGAGTCTGTAGCCCTTGCCTATAGTAGCCCTGCAGTGTCCTATATGCTTTTCCTGGAAGGCGGTACCTTCCTTTTGCATTGGACACGCAACTGTCTGTCAGAGCCACACTTGGTGCAACTGGATGCGTCTATGGAGGTCTGGACCGGATGTTGTTCCTTAGAGTTGGCTTTCAAACACAAGATGACGAAAGAGAAGTTTATTTATGGCACTAATGCAGTGATTTGTTCGAGCAGAGATGCACACTTCAGTCAGTGTATACGTAAGCCACGTACTTTGGATGCGCTGTAAGAGAAAGAGCACTTTATGACACAGTTTGAGAGTTGCCAATAACCATGAATAGAAAGCTTTAACAGTGTTAAGAGGCAATCATTTTATTTACCAGACATGGAAAGATGGACTGGACACTATGCTATAAGAGAGGAAAGGACATGCACCTGAAGAGATTGTAAGATAATGAAATGGAACACAAAGAAATTGTGATGCATACCAAAAATGCTTTTTATGAAAGGACTTTGGATAATGAAGTAAATTGTTTGAGCTTCCCTTAAATGCTATCCAGAGAACATCTCCCGCAATCCACACTAGTTTACATTTGACAAAATGAAGTCTGACCTGACCAAAACTCTAGTACCTTCCGCCATCCCCACCAGACCACGCCCCTGCCCTACAGGGTTTGGGGGCACTGCATGGTAATTATCCTGACAGTAAATAAGGGGCATTGTACTACTGGTGTGCCCTAATGATTGAATCTATCATTCCTGTATGTGTTGCATACTCCTCCCGCAAGGGTTGACAGTGATGGTCCTTCTAAGGACTGTTGTATACTTCTGTGTAGTCTGCATAGTTTGCATGATTTGCATTGTGTGCGACATTTGCAAACGGGCATTTTTATGACATGTTGTACAGGTACAGGTTGTGATTTTCCACCCACTTACAGATACCTGCAATTCCATATCTTTCATCTCCTTTAACAAACTTTTATCACATCCATACTGTAGGTTACGGGAACGAGGCACAGACGAGGCAGACAGTACTTGGGCTGGCTAGCTAGCTAACTCGTGCCTTTGACTGTGTGAGTCAAAGCGAAAGCTGAACTTAGAACAAGGGCAGCAAGTGTCAAATTGAGGGTCATGTTGTTTGATGTAAATGGTAAACAAATGATATTTGCAAAGTTTTAAAAGTTATTATCAAATAATTGTGTTATGTAACTGTAGTTCTGTATTTTCAAAGAATGAACTAGCTGAGGTAACAGTTCAGAGCGAGCTGGCATCGCCATGGTAACCAACCGACCCTCCTAATGGCCACATTTTAAACAGCGTCGTCATGGCTACCGTCAGGTTACTTTGGCGAGAGGTAAATAAGGAAGAGCGCAATTTTGTATTGAATGCGGTTTCATTTCACCTTGCTGAATATTTTAAAATGAATGTCAAAAACCCTGACAGACTGTATAATTTGTTAAACTTAAATTGTTTGATAACTTGATGGTTACAAGATTAGAAAGAAAATATTATCATGATGACAGTAATGTATTTAGCTAATGGGTTATACGAGGAGTTATACATTAAGTTTTATTTATCTATTCATAGTGATGACTATTCAGCGTCTTTGAAATGTATAGATGTTTATGAACTGAAGAACATGTCAGGTGACGTAAAGTGCACCACAAAAATGTTGTTTTTTGTGTTTGCAGATGAAATTAATATGTCTGCAAATCAGATAAGTTCATCACATGGAAATGGTTATTATAGCCCAGTAATTGCCTTAGACTATTGTGGATTAGTCAGAATACTTCATGAACTTAATTTACACACCCCCCTCCCTGTTTTTGTGTGTACATCTCAGGAATGCGTAGGTACATATATATCAACTGTCAAGGTGAACAATATCACAAAGAATTTGTGCGTGTGTTTGTGTGCGTGCGTGTTTGTGTGTGTGTGGTCTCTCCACAGGCTGGGTTGGTGTAATCTCACAGAGGGCTGCTGTGATGTTCTGGCCTCAGTCCTGCATTCTCCTCACTCAGAGCTGAGAGATCTGGAGCTCAGAGACAATGAGCTGCAGGATTCAGGAGTGAGAGCGCTCTCTGCTGGACTGGAGGACCCACACTGTAAACTGCATAGAATGGGGTGAGTACAAACACAAACCCCTTCAATAAATTAGGGCTACAATGTGAATAAATACAACACTGATGTCAATGTTTCTAATGTGTAAACAGACACTCCACAGAACTGAAACAGCATGTTCCTGTTCTTCCTCTTGGTAGAATCTGACTACACAAATGAATGAAGAAAATGAATTAGTCCTGTTTACTGAACTGTAGTGGGGTGTAAACTCAAATGTGTTTGATAATGACTCATTCCACATTCATGTTATTTTAGTTTAACACACACAGCCCTGTTAGTTTATATTATGTTACATTACATTTATTTGCCAGACGCTTTTATCCAAAGTGACGTACAATAAGTGCGTACAAAAGGTAATTGGAACAACTACAAAACACAGGTCCGATAAGGTACAATACTTTGCACAGTTATTCATAGCCATGAACACATTAAGTCCAGTTCACACAGTGAACATTACTCTGACCTAACCTATGCTAAGTCAAACTAGGAGGCATTACAAGCAATGTCTAGACAATGATAAAAGGCACAATAAGTGCTGGATGGAGGTACATGTAACATGAGTGGCACAGGAGGTACATGTGTAGAAATAGGGGGGTTTAAGTGATAGAAATGATCTACAGAGTGGTGATAGTTAGTCCAGGTATAGTCTGAAGAGATACATCTTCAGACCACGGCAGAAGATGGGTAGTAAGGGAGAGGTTCGTAGAGGAACAGGGAGTTCGTTCCACCACTGGAGAGCTAGGGTGGAGAAGCTCCGTGGTAGAGACAAGATTGAACCCTTTACCCGGATGGCAGGGGGTGCAAGGCAGTGGTCAAGTGGGCGTATAGGATTTAATCATGTGCTGTAAGTAGACGGGGGCCGTCCTGTTGGCTGCAGTGTAGGCGAGGGTCAGGACTTTGATCCTGCAGTGACTGGTAGCCAGTGGAGTGACCTCAGCAGGGGAGAACTTGGGAAGGTTGAAGACAATTAATGTGTGTAAGGTGTGTAACACACTGCTATGTGTTTGACACACACAGCCCTGTTAGTTTATATTAATGTGTGTAAGGTGTGTTACACACTTCTATGTGTTTAACACACACAGCCTTGTTAGTTTATATTAATGTGTGTAAGGTGTGTAACACACTGCTATGTGTTTGACACACACAGCCCTGTTAGTTTATATTAATGTGTGTAAGGTGTGTAACACACTGCTATGTGTTTGACACACACAGCCCTTTTAGTTTATATTAATGTGTGTATGGTGTTTAACACACTGCTTTGTGTTTGACACACACAGCCCTGTTAGTTTATATTAATGTGTGTCCTTCTCTCTGCAGGCTGTCAGGCTGTAGAGTCACACAGAGAGGCTGTGATTCTCTGGCTTCAGCTCTGTGTTCAAACCCCTCACACCTGAGAGAGCTGGACCTGAGATACAATCACCCAGGAGACTCAGGAGTGAGAGTGCTGTCTGCTGCTAAACTGGACACACTCACACTGCTGTAAGTACAGAGAGCTTCCACACTGCACCTCACTCACACACACACACACACACACACACACCTGAGAAAGCTGGACCTGAGACACAATCGCCCAGGAGACTCAGGAGTGAGAGCGCTGTCTTCTGTTAAACTGGACACACTCACACTGCTGTAAGTACAGAGAGCTTCCACACTGCACCTCACTCACACACACACACACACACACACACACACACCTGAGAGAGCTGGACTTCAGCTACAATCACCCAGGAGACTCAGGAGTGAGAGCGCTGTCTGCTGCTAAACTGGACACACTCACACTGCTGTAAGTACAGAGAGTTTCCACACTGCATCTCACACACACACATATACACACACACACACTCACTCTGCTGTAAGTACAGAGAGTTTCCACACTGCACCTCACACACACACACACACACACACACACACAACAGGAGTTGGGGGGGCATGGAGGGCACTGTTCAAACCAGCGTTACTCAAGAGGGTTGGGGATCTCCTGTGGAGGGTGCTGCAGGGGATCACTGCAGTAAATAATATGTGGTTGTTGTAGTTAGGGGTTTGATCAGGGACACAGTGATGGTGGAGTTTCAGTATTACAAAGCAATGGAGAACCTGAGTGTGTTTCAGAGTGTGTGTGTTATAAGGGTGTTTTATGTTCAGTGGAGGGAGGGGAGCTATTTTTGCACATGGAATAGGGTGAGGGAATGGAGTAAGTTTTCTTTGTGACAGATTTGTGTTTTTCATGATCGTGGTTTTGTGTTTCATTGTGTCTTTGTTTTTATTTATGTGATGTCGTTGGTGTGTTGAGAGTGGAAATAAAGGATGGTTAAAATTCTGAATTCTGTTCTGCTGTTCTTACAGTGTGGACCATGGAGGAGAGATCAGGACCAAACCAGGACCCAGGAAATGTGAGTGTGTATCGACACAGAACACTTTCCATGGGTACACACTCTGCTGTGTGTGTCTGTGTGTGTGTGTGTGAGAGAGAGACTTCTTTCTTACACACATAAACACACAAACAGAAACACACATGTACACAAACACACACACACAGGTACTATCACAGCTCTCTCTCTCTCACACACATAATGAGGTGAATATTAATAATGATAATTAATCTCATTAATGTCTCTGGTGTGCAGACGGCTGTCAGCTCACACTGGATCCAAACACAGCGTTCAGAGAGCTGTCTCTGTCTGAGGGGAACAGGAAGGTGACACACACACGGGGGAGAGAGGAGAAGCCATATCCTGATCATCCAGAGAGATTCGAGCACGAGCTCCAGGTTGTGTGCAGAGAGAGTGTGTGTGAGCGCTGTTACTGGGAGGCTGAGTGCAGTGTGTCTGAGGGGGGACAGGTTTATACAGCAGTGACATATAAAGGAATCAGCAGGAAAGGAGTGGGTTCTGACTGTGTGTTTGGATGGAATAAAAACTCCTGGAGTCTGAGGTGCTTTAAACCCAGAGACTCTGATGAACTCAGTTACTGTGTCTGGCACAATAAGAACTACACAGACATACCTGCCCCCCCCTCCCCCTACCGCAGAGCAGGAGTGTGTGACGATGACGCTGGTAGAGGAGTGTGTGTGCACAGGGTAGGAGTGTGTGTGGACCGTCCGGCCAGCACTCTGTCCTTCTACAGCGTCTCTGACTCTGACACACTGATCCTCCTGCACAGATTCCACACACACTTCACTCAACACACACCCCTCTGTGCTGGATTTAGAATGTGGGACTCCTCAGTGTCCCTCTGCTAACTGGAGTAGAGACACACACACACACACACACTCCTCAGTGTCCCTCTGCTAACTGGAGTAGAGACACACATACACACACACAAACATGCACGTGTACACACGCATACACACACACACACGTGCGCATACACACTCGCATGCATGCATGCACACACACACAAACACTCACGTACGCACACACACACCACATTCACATACCCACTCACACACACACACACACACACACCTCACACACTCATATACACATACACACACACTCACACATACACACTCAGATACACGTAGACACACACACCCACGCCTACACACACACATCCACACACACACACACATACTCTCACACACACCCTTTCTCTTAGTCATGCACACGCACTCACACACCTGCGCACGCACACACTCGTGCACACACTCTCACACTCTTACACACACATACACACTTTCTCACACCCAATCACTCACACACCCAATCACACACATGCACACACACATCTACACACGCACACACACAATCTCTCGCACACACAAACACACACATTCACCAGTGCACTCTCACGCGCGTGCACACACACACATGCATGCATACGTACACACGCTCATAACCGTATGCACACACACACACCCTCTCTCTCTCACACACACACACACTCACATCCACACACATTCACACAAACGCACACGCACACGCACACACACAAACTCATGCACTCACGCACACACACATACATGCGTGCAGAGACACAAACACGTGTCAACACACACATTCACATTCCCATACGCATGCACACACATGTATAAACACACAAATTCTCTTACCCATGCACACACACACACTGATGTACACTCATGCACACGCACTCACACACCCGCGCACAAACACACTCGTGCACACACACTTACACTCTTACACACACATACACACTTTCTCACACCCAGTCACTCGCACCCCCAATCACACACATGCACACAACACCTACACACGGACACACACAATCTCTCGCACACACAAACACACACATTCACCAGTGCACTCTCACGCGCACACACACATGCATGCATACGTACAAACGCTCATAACCGTATGCACACACACACACACCCTCTCTCTCTCTCACACACACTCACATCCACACACACACACATACATGCGTGCAGAGACACAAACACGTGTCAACACACACACTCCTCAGTGTCCCTCTGCTAACTTGAGTACAGACATGCACACATGCGCGCGCACACACACACACACACACACGTGCGCATACACACTCGAACGCATACACACACACACTCATATACACATACACACACACTCAATCACACACTCACACACATATAAACACAAACACTCATATACACCTAGACCCTCACACACCCACACCTACACACACACACACACACGCACACTCATACACACACACATATATACACACACACTCATATACACATACACACACAGACTCAATCACGCACTCACACACATATAAACACAAACACTCATATACACCTAGACCCTCACACACCCACACCTCTACACACACACACACACACTCCTACACACACACACACACACGTGTACACACACACACACACTCATATACACATACACACACACACACTCAATCACACACTCACATATATATATATACACACACTCATATGCACCTAGACCCACACACACACACACTCACACACCTACACACACTCGCACACTCAATCACACACACCCTCTCTCTCTCACATACACTCCATCACACACACACATACTCTCACACACACCCTTTCTCTCTCAGTCATGCACACGCACTCACAAATACACACACATCTACTCATGCACACGCACTCACACACCTACGCACGCATACTCTCTCACACCCAGTCACTCACATACACCTACGCACGCACACTCTCTCACACCCAGTCACTCACACACACCTACACACAGACACACACAATCTCACACACACATACACACGCATGCAAACATACACACGCTCATACCCGTATGCACACACACACACTCTTTCTCTCACTCACACTCTCACATACAGTATACAGACACACACATTCGCAAACGCATGCGCGCGCACACACACGCATTCACGCACAAACACAAACATGTGTCAACACACACACATTCTCATTCCCATACGCACGCACACACATGTATAAACACACACATTCTATTACCTATACGCACACACACACATACTCATGCACTCACACATGCACACACATGCATGCATACACATACATGCGTGCACACACCATATACACATGTATACACAAACATTCTCATACCCATACATACACACACACACATGTATAAACACACATTCACAAAGGCACTCTCACGCACACACACATACACATACATACACTCATTCTCTTGCACGCGCACACACTTAAATACACAGTCTCACACACATTCACACAAACGCACACACTTTTTCTTATCCATACACACACGCACCCATGTGCACACATACTCATGCAGTCAATCATACTCACACATGCACACACACATACATGCGTGCACACACACACACACATTCTCTTACCCATTCACAAACACAACCCGGGCACAAAGACACACATGGCATACTCATGCACTCACACACATGTTCACATCAACAGTCACTCCCACAAACGTACGCATACATGCACACACATTCACAAATACACACACAAACACACTCTCACCCAGTCACACACACGTCGACACACTTACAACCTTTCTTGAGCAATGCCTTACCACTGCAATTTCAGCTTTGCCGAATATTAACCTCAGTACAGCTTAAACCCTGTACATAAGAGTATGATCTTTTAGCAGGTTCAGGTTAAGCACTCGCTGTCTAAATATGATTTTATTTTTATTTTTTACATTTTAATACATTTATATTGCAAATGTTCAAGGTGTAAAATGGTAATGGTAAATGGACTGCATTTATATAGCGCTTTTATCCAAAGCGCTTTACAATTGATGCCTCTCATTCGCCAGAGCAGTTAGAGGTTAGGTATCTTGCTCAAGGACACTTCGACATGCCCAGGGCGGGGTTTGAACCGGCAACCCTCCGACTGCCAGACAATCGGTCTTACCTCCTGAGCTATATCGCCCCAACCAGGTGTGTTTATGTACTTTTGATTATTAAAACATTAATATAACATTGAGAGTAATAATGCCAAAAGATGGCAGAGTAAAATGTTTTTGAAGTAATAACTCTGTCTCCTGTGTCTGCATCTTTTTTAAAAGAAGCCAGTGGCAAACTCCTCCACTTAAATTTGCATTTTACTAGTTTTTACAGTTGATTTCATTCATTTTCACAAGAGTTCCAATGTGCAAATTTCTGTGGGCAAATGCAGCTGATAGGGAGAATGCAGAATGATCACTGCATTGTACTTATTTTATTTCATTACTGTAAACAACTGTAAACAATGATGGATTGAGTTTCCTTATTTATTCTGTTAGGATTTTTTTTTTTTTTGCTTTAATTTTCTGTATTTTCAGACAATAATATGCAATGATTAAACCTGAATTATAAAAATATGAAATGTTTTGCTGTTGTGATTTATTATTGTGTGATGCATTGAACTCCTGTGACACAGTAGTACTTATCTCATAAAAAACACGTTTTCAACGTACAAAAATGCCAAGTTACTCAAAAGTATTGATATCAAAATGACGCCAAGTTACGGTACTACAAACAAAATAGGCTATCTTGCCTCACCGAAATTAAATAAGATGTATTCCAAAGCAATGCTACCCAATATTTCCTCAGTTCTTTCAAGTCACTTGGCCCTGTGTGTATAAGCATGCACTACATGGACAGGCCAAACATATGTGTGGATGGCTCTCTCACAGTCAAGATTGATTGAATAGGCGTGTATATGTCCAATTTGTATTGGTATGTATTTCGCTGCCCAGCCTTTCTGTTGCGTGAATGATTGTATGTGTCTTGGTATAAGTGTGTGTTCGTAAATGTGAATGTAACATGCTGTGAGAGAAATGTCCCCATGGGGATAAAGAAGTTCTCTATGTATGTATGTACAATATGTATTTTACATGCAATATTTATTGTACGTAGCAAATATACAATAACTTGTACATGTACTCAAATTCAGTTCAGAAGCAAGTGTAAACATATGTTTTCTGGAGAAATATGCTTCCTGTAGTTACTCAGCAGCAGTTTTGTACATGAATTTCAATGTGTTCCATGAGGCAATTCGAAATATTTGACCCTTTGATCTTACACAAAGTTTGCATGACATTGTAAAATGGTAAGATTACAAAACATAGGGCCAAGTGACTTGAAAGAACTGAGGAAATATTGGGTAGCATTGCTTTTGAATACATCTTATTTAATTTCGGTGAGGCAAGATAGCCTATATTGTTTGTAGTACCGTAACTTGGCGTCATTTTGATATCAATACTTTTGAGTAACTTGGCATTTTTGTACGTTGAAAACGTGTTTTTTATGAGATTGTAGTTACAGGAGTCGGCCAGTGTGTGCGGTGCACCCCTTTCTAATTGAGAGCACCTGGGGGTAAACCCTATAATAAGGAAGCCCCCAGTGCTTTCTGGGCCGCTTTTCTCTCTTTCTTTCTCACTCTGTTCCAGGTAATCCTGCACCAGGTCGGGCGGTTGGACGGCCCGCGGGTTTGTTCCTTCACCCTCTTTTATTCACAGGTTTTGCGTTGTACATTCACATCTCATAAAAAACACGTTCTCAACGTACAAAAATGCCAAGTTACTCAAACAATATAGCAATTAAGTAACGTGTGAAATCTATTGCACTAATGTGCTTTTCTCATGTTCAGTACTAGCAGTTATACTTATGAGTGAGTCATGATTTTAAATGTAATGTTTTAATGGGGAGTTGCAGAACGTAAATACGTAGTAATTATTTGTATGTGACTAGATAGAGAACAGGGCGAGGTAACATGAATGTAGAAACGTGGCGTTTGCTGATAAGAAGGTTTTGTACGGTAGCCAAGTGAAGAAATATAGTTAGTAGAAATGGCACAATGGTGAACTGGTGTAACTTTTTAATAAAGGGAATACATTTGCCGTCATGAAATGCATATGAGTGGCCGTGAGTGAGTTGTGGTAAAGCAAATATAAAAGCGTAAGAAAACGTTAGTGTAAAAGAGGAAATTATCTGCCTGAGGGCGAGGCGGGATTCAATCCTTCAACCGGAGGTTTACCAGTCTGTGACTTTGTTAGTGCAGCACCATGACATAGCTATGCAATGCGTGAAATATCATTAGCAAACCTGTCCGTGGCTTTAAAGAAGAACACAGGCCAGTAAGCACAGAAGAGCTCCCGTTGAATCCATATGGCTTTGCAATATTGTAGCCGGTTAATAACGGAACGTGCAGACGGTACGTCATAATGCAGTGTATACGTTCGGTGAACGGCGGGTAGATATGGTGCAAAAGCAATAATTGAGAAGTAGTAGACAATTATTAGTGAGGGTAGAAGCAGGTTAAAGAAACATGTCCCTAGCTGGGCTTGAACCTACAACCCCATGTTCCCAAGACTGTAACCTAACCCACTAGGCCACAGGCAGATTAGTTCTTAAAACTGGAAATGTTTTGGAGTAAAAGAGTATGGGTATTTTGTGTGTGTATGCAAGTTCTTGACTGGGTCGTGAGGGTGAGGATTTGGCTGGTGTCGGTAAAATGTCCAATGGGGAGACATGTTGTTAGTGGGATAGGCGGCAGGAAAAATAAGAATGAGTAGAAGAAGATGAAGAAAGAGAAGAAGAAGGAGAAAACGCAAAATCCCCTTAGTTTGGAGCTTTATTGTGTGGACATGTGAAGTTGTTTATTAAATCTGTCTGTTGAAATGGGGTCAGAATGTACAGAATTTAATGTTTTTAAGGGCTGAGTGTCTGTGGCTGTTGTGGTTATTTCTGTGGGGAACTCTGAAAAGTGCCAAACTCTCGGTGCTGTATAGGTATGGGGCAATGCCCCCGCCAAGGCGTAACTTGGCGGGATGGCATACCTGCCATCCCAATTTCATATTCTGTATGGAATTATGTTTGGGCTCAATATGAGTAGATCAGCATGGGGCTAAAATCTGCAGTTGAAGCAATGACATTCATCTACAGTAGTGGAAATAAAATCCATTGTAAGAAAAGTTGTGTAGTGTCTGATGAATGCTTGCTTCTGTTACTGTACTGTAACCACAACTCAATACATTTTGAAAAGTCACTGCTTATCTATTGAGCTGGTATATTTATGTTACCTCTCAAATAAATGGTTTTCCTGTAGGTTTGAACCTGGATCTGCTGCACATCAGTTTAATGGATTAGACCACTAAGGGCAGAATCAGGGCAGAAGTGTGGTTTGCATGACATCCAGTCTCTGAGATGTTCCTGAGACCCTACAGTTTTTCTAATTTTTTCAGATGCAGTCACACATTACAAATGCATTACAGTATGTTATGATTGCTTTGGCTCAATGTGGAAAACTCAATTTGCCAAACTGACTGGCAAAATTCTTACCCTAAAATTCTTACCCTTACCCTCAGTTTTCACAATACAGTCGTCTCGTATTGGTACAGTGTTCCAATGCGTATTGCTAGACATGCAGATTGGGGAAACATTGCACATGGGGGAAAATTGCGTTTGTGTTAGGTATTCCTGTGGCAATGTCTGTTCTGTCTGTTCTGATAATGTGATTATTTTTCTTCTATCAGATAAGGCCTGCTGGTGCAAGTTTGTAATGTTGCATTTGTATGTGTTATTTTTACTGTTTATGTGTCAAATGTCTAGAGTGTAAATGTTTCTGTTTAAATGATTGGTTGAATAACACATATCACCGCTATTTTCACCGACCATGTTAAACATACTCACTTGCGCGTCTCAGCTCCAAAGTCATGCTGATGATAAACCCATATTCCAATCTGTTTGAAATGACACAAATTCTGCCTAGTGTGTTCAAACATCAGACATTTTTTTACTCTACATATTGTTTATGCCCTGCACCTGAACAAATTGGATGTGCCCATTCTACTGTACCATCTCTATTGTAAGCTAAGAAGTTCCTATCAGCTGACTACATCAGAATCTGTACTCCTGGTGTTTTATGAGAGCTTAAAATGTACAACATTGTTAATCAGAAATTATATCTGGGTGGGTAAATTGGTGGATATGCTGTAGAACATAGTTTGTCATTGATTTATAAATATACCAGTATATCCTGGGCTTTCACTGATGGTTTAATTGTGGTACATATAGCAGTGGCCTGATATGCATTCTATGTTTGCAGTTTGCTTCTACCTGACTGCTTCCCCCCAGCAGGGAAACAGAGGGGTACAACCCCCCAACAGGGAAACAGAGGGGTACAACCCCCCAGCAGGGAAACAGAGGGCACAACCCCCCCAGCAGGGAAACAGAGGGGCACAACCCCCCCCAGCAGGGAAACAGAGGGGCACAACCCCCCCAGCAGGGAAACAGAGGGGCACAACCCCCCCAGCAGGGAAACAGAGGGACACAGAAGACTCTGGGTCATCCCACCATGGATGGCGCAGGAGAGGTAGCAGGTCTTAGCAGTTTGCTAAGGTGGAAGATACCACAAGCCAGGCTTAGCTTCCTGATCAGGGCCAATTATGACACGCTGCCTTCTCCTCAGAACCTGCGCTAATGGTTTGGTGCGGATGAGACCGTCCGCTCTGTGCTGCCCCCAAATGAGGCCTGTGGCACATTCCGTCAGGCTGTGAGACAGCTCCAGCACAGGGACACTGAGTAGGCCTCTGGCACAGGGACACAGAGCAGGCCTCCAGCACAGGGACACTGAGCAGGCCTCCGGCACAGGGACACAGAGCAGGCCTCCGGCACAGGGACACAGAGCAGGTCTCCGGTACAGGGACACAGAGCAGGCCTCCAGCACAGGGACGTTCTCATTACATTACATTACATTACATTACAGGGGGTCAGAATTTACATTTAATACAGAACACATTTAACACATTTAGTACAGAATTTAATGTTTTTAAGGGCTGAGTGTCTGTGGCTGTTGTGGTTATTTCTGTGGAGAACCCTGAAAAGTGCCAAACTCTCGGTGCTATATAGGTATGGGGCATGCCCCCGCCAAGGCGTAACTTGGTGGGATGGCATACCTGCCATCCCAACCAATAAAAATGAGCATCTTCAGTGCATCAACCAGTGCATTTCTTTGAAATTACTCCCCCATCCTCATGCTAAATGGAATTTAATAAAACCATTATGTGCTGTGGCAGGAGCTTGAAATGGTTGAAAATATCAGAGTATTTACTTTTGCTATCAGACCTGTGGGCTGTACTGGAATACTGGAAACACAAAGTGGATGCATTCTGCCATCTGGTGGTCTTGTGACGCTACTACAAGGGACTGAACTCCAGAGGGCGAGACACAAGGCAGAAGTTGGGAGTTTCTAAAACGTTGACTGCTTACTCCGGTTCCCTCTGTCTAATATAGCATTTTTTGTAAAAATCTGAAACTAGGCACTAATATAAAAAATCAGGATGGGGGAAAATATTTTTCATGGCACTGCACATGTGGTAGACAGGTTTCCTTTAACAGGCTTTAATACAAGGGGCACCAGGGAGAGACACACTACACAGCCTGCAGAGGAATTCTCAGAAGTTTGCTAGAGAGCGATGAAACACAGATCCCTGTCTGACTGAACCCTCCCGTATCCTGGGCAATACAGGCACCAACTGGCCACAGTTGGCACTGGCACGGTCCGGATTTGACCCGAGGCCATGAGGGTCATCTACACACCTCAGTGTGGTGCCAAACCGAATGAGCCATCCAGCAGCCCCAAGCCTAATTTCAATAAAATTACAACTTATCAGCATCCATAAGAAATGCTAACTACCATACAATGTGCCAAATAATCACTGCATTGATAGGAACAACTCAAAGCAGGTACATGAGGTAGACAGGAAATCATCAGGCCAGATGTCATTTTCCCACTGTAACAGACTTTAGTACAATATGCACCAGAGAAATACCCACTACACAGAAAGCAGTGGCATTCTCCAAAGACTCAATAAGTTGTCTCAGTCTTGATAATAGTTTATAAGCATCACACCTCATAAGGTCACATCTCACAAGCATGGAGTCTCTGTCTGTGGTCACACATGCTTGTTACATCAGTAATTAAGCATCTCAGCATGCAACACAACAGCACAGTATAGTGCCTGGGACGGGGGCGGTATATCCCCATGGTGGGTGCCAGAGCATTTCGGGTCCACTCAGGATTGCACTTGGGATGGCCCTGACCTGCATTCCATCCTCTCCGTAGCTCTCCATTGCTCTTTGCTCTCATCACCATGGTAACTGGGAATGTGGAGACTGGGGAAAGTCCACAGGCCTAGGCAGAAGTGGCCAGGAGTGCATACAGAAATACAGAAACATACACTTCCCTTCACTACCTTAAGCCTCCAAGCAGCTGTACACTGCAGAACACAGTCTGAAGTGCATTAATCACTACAGGTTTCCCACTGAATCTACAGGAACTGAGGTGGAGCAGTGAAAGAATGGGCAGTGATTCACTGTGTGTGCTCATATAGCCATGAAAACTGTTTCTCTGATCAATCAAACATTTTGTCTGGATTATTTGTAAAACATTTTAGTTTACAGCCATATCTGCTGCAATTACTATGACATAAGAACACCTATGCAGCTGTGGGAATGACTGAGTTTTGGTCTAATGGGCACTTCCTCGCTTGAACCAGAATCCAATGTTTGGGCTGTGACAAAGGCCGATAACAGAATAAGCATAGCAAGTACATGAAGCAGTAATGTTCTGAGAGTTCTGAGAGCTAGCCTTGTAATAACTTGTCACTAGATGGATTACAGGAGCTTTCTCTGGTCAGAGCGTCACAGGCACCAGCATGAAGATTAGCTTTTAGTGTATTACTGCATCATTTCAGCAAGAACAGGGACACTGATGTCTCTTGTTCTTAAGGGACCTTCTATGTTGTGTAATATTATAGATTCAGTGTTGGCTTTTTAACGTCTGTTGGCAGAACTAGTTATGCTTTATTAATCTGGAGTACATGGTCACAGTGACCACAGTATTTGTCATTGAAATTAAATTTCTGTGATCAGATTCAGAATACAAGTAATCATTGACAAATAAAGTGGTCTGTGAATGCACACCCCCAATGGTCCATATGGGGGACAACCTCACGTCGCCACTGAGCACAGCACACTTTCCACATTTCCCTACCTGTCGTGAACACATCCCCACATACTGTCACTAAGCTGTGAAACCCCAGCCAATCTGTGCCCAAAATCAGAGGATGCACAAGGCGGGAACTAACCGCAGCCTTAATACTATGCGTTTTGCCCTTGTAGATAATTTCAACCGGTACAACAGGGTACTTGTGAATATCCCCATGCACACACCTAGTAGATACCCCAGATGCCTCTACCAAAGCCCCGGGCCGAACCAGGCTCTGGTGGATTATAGACCGCATGCAGCCCGAATCCACCATCGCCTGGTGAATACCCCCTTGGATCCTTACTGGAACGCTGTATGTCTCTCCTGAACCGGGGGAGGATGCCGGTGGGCCAGCAACCCGGATCACTTGGCCGACCTCCATCAGTGGGCACTCGCTGCAGAAGTGTCCGGGCTGCCCGCACCGCCAGCACTCCTGCCCCGACGTTTGAGGAGCCCCCTGTGAGGTGGGAACAGTGCCCGTAGCGGCTGGAACCTGTGGTGGAACAGGAGAAGCAGAGGGAGGGTTAGTGCGGGGGCGAGGGGGAGGGGGAACTGAAAATGAAGAAGGGGAGGGAGGGGGTTTTCGTCTTGGCGCTGGGGTAGGACGCTGCGTCGCCGGTGTCCTCCCCTCTTCTGCTGGGCGCTGAGGGTGCTCTGCCAGGTGGTCCTCCGCCAACGCGACAGCTGCTTCCATGTCCCTCGGCCGATGGCACCGGACCCAGGACGCAGTGCTGGCCGGTAGCCCCTCCACAAACTGCTCCGAACCAACTACTCCCAGCACCCGTTGCTCCCCAGCGGACTCCCCCGGCTTCAGCCACCTGGTCGCTGCGTCCCTTAGGTGTTGGCTAAAGACAAATGGCCGGTCCGACGGCCCCAGCTTCGCCGTCCGAAACCGGCGGCGGCAGTCCTCGGGGGAGTAACCCATCCTGTCCAGGATAGCCCTCTTAACATCCGCGTACCTCCCCTGAGACGCAGCTGGTAGGCTGCACGCTGCTGTCTGCGCCTCCCCCCTCAGCAGAGGGAGCAAGCGCACGGCCCACTCTGCTGCCGGCCAGCCACATGCCCCTGCAGTAGCCTCGAATACGTCCAGGAATGACTGGGGGTCATCCGCCGGGGACATCTTAGGTGGAGCCACGTTCAGGAGCGTTGAATGTGGAGGGGCTGAGGAGGCAGCCGCCATGGCTGCCGTCTGGATCACCAGCTGCTGGAGGATCTGCGTCTGCTGGTGGGTCTGTTGGCGGAGCGCATCCAAAAACTGGTGAGTCACTGCTGACTGCTCTCGGAGCACGGCTGCTTGCTCTTGGTGCACAGCAGCCACCTCCCCCACCATCTGTGCGAGGGAGGACACTGGCTGGGCAGTTGGAGGTGAAGGACGGGGTTCGGCCATGTTTATTTTGCTGAACTACAAGCTGGGCGCCAGTTGTGGCAATTCTCTAGCCACCGTGGGTTCAGAATCAGCACAGGACCGACAAAACACACGGGAAGTGCAGGGATGACGTCTTTTATTTTCACACACACACACACACACACACACACACCCAAACCACAGTTTATAACAGAAATGCCGGTGCAGCTCCTAAAGCATGCTGCCGCTCTCTGCAGGGCGTGTGTGTGCCTTTTTCCTCCCCCCAGGCCCAGCCGCTACTGCATATATAAAGGGAGAGACTAATCAGTGACAAGGAACACCTGTGCTAATTAACTCAATCAGTGACAAGGAACACCTGTGCTAATTAACTCAATCAGTGACAAGGAACACCTGTGCTAATTAACTCAATCAGTGACAAGGAACACCTGTGCTAATTAACTCAATCAGTGACAAGGGACACCTGTGTTAATTAACTCAATCAGTGACAAGGAACACCTGTGCTAATTAACTCAATCAGTGACAAGGAACACCTGTGCTAATTAACTCAATCAGTGACAAGGGACACCTGTGTTAATTAACTCAATCAGTGACAAGGAACACCTGTGCTAATTAACTCAGTGACAAGTAACACCTGTGCTAATTAACTCAATCAGTGACAAGGAACATCCATGCTAATTAACTCAGTGACAAGTAACACCTGTGCTAATTAACTCAATCAGTGACAAGGAACACCTGTGCTAATTAACTCAATCAGTGACAGGGAACACCTGTGCTAATTAACTCAGTGACAAGTAACACCTGTGCTAATTAACTCAATCAGTGACAAGGAACATCCGTGCTAATTAACTCAGTGACAAGTAACACCTGTGCTAATTAACTCAATCAGTGACAAGGAACATCCGTGCTAATTAAATCAATTAGTGACAAGGAACACCTGTGCTAATGAACTCAATCAGTGAAAAGGAAAACCTGTGCTAATTAACTCAATCAGTGACAAGGAACACCTGCACAATTAACTCAGGGTGGGACGTGACTGGGTCCACGCCACGGAATGCCGGGCCTCCTCCACGTCCCACGCCGCCACACACACCTAAAAGAAACCCCCCCCGGGATTTCTCCCAAAAGGAAATAACAAAGAAAAATAAAAACGAAAGTAAAACCAAATCCCCTCAACCAAAAAAACCCGGCCGCAATAACTAAAGGAAAAAGAAAAAGAAAATCCAAACAACAAAAACAAAGAAAACAAAATCCAAAAAAACCCCAAGTTAAAAAGTCTACAGAGCCTGTTCCTTCCTGGCTGCCCAAACACAAACTGCCGCAATCCCTGCTCTCTTATCCCTCTCCCTGCGTCCGAGGAAACAAGCGGCAGCTGTGTGAGCTCGTTACCTGGCGAAGTGGAGGAAACCAATTAACCCTAGTCCACATACCCACACGTGCTCCCAATTACCAATTAAGGAAGTGCTCTTACCAAGCAGCGGCTCGTCAGGCTCACCTCCTGAAATATACACAAACATTATCATACCCACACACACACACACACGTATACACATATACATTCATTCTCAATCACACACACACTCACGTCCAGTCATTCATGCAAACATATGCATGCACACATTCACAAATGCACAAACACACACATTCACACAAACACACACTCACATATATAAACACACGCACAAATTCTCTTACTCATACACACACGCACCCGTGTGCACACACACACATGCACACACAGAAATACACACATACACACGTGCACACGCACACACACACACATTCTCTTACCCATGCACACACGCAACCTGGCGCACACACACACACACACACATACTCATGCGCTCACACATATTCACTCACTCACACACATGCACACACATACTCACATCCACTGTCACTCCCACAAACACACGCACGCATGCACACACACATTCACAAATGCACACACACAGAAACACACTCTCACCCAATCACACACACGCACACACGTCGACACACTTGCAACCTTCCTTGACCAATGCCTTACCACTGCAATTTCAGCTGTGCCCAATATTAGCCTCAGTACAGCTTAAACCCTGTACATAAGAGTATGATCTTTTAGCAGGTTCAGGTTAAGCACTTGCTATTGAAATATGATTTTATTTTTTTACATTTTAATAAATTTATATTTCAAATGTTCAAGGTGTGTTTATGTACTTTCGATTATTAAAACATTAATATAACATTAGTGTAATAATGGCAAAAGATGGCAGGGTAAAATGTTTTTGAAGTAATAACTCTGTCTCCGGTATCTGCATCTTTGTATAAAAGAAGCCAGTGGCAAACTCCTCCAGTTAACTGTGCATTTTACTAGTTTTTACAGTTGATTTCATTCATTTTCACAAGAGTTCCAATGTGAAAATTTCTGTGGGCAAATGCAGCTAATAGGGAGAGTGCAGAATGATCACTGCAGTGTACTTATTTCCTTTCATTACTGTGAACAATGATGAGTTGAGTTTCCTTAATTATTGGGTCAGGATTGTTTTTTTTTTTTTTTTTTTTTAATCTGTTGCTTTAATTTTCTGTATTTTCAGACAACAATCTTCAATGATTAAACCTGAATTATAAAAAATATCAGATGTGTTGGTGTTTTGATTTATTATTGTGTGATGTATTGAACCCCTGTGACACAGTAGTACTTATTCCATATTCTGTATGGGATTATGTTTGGGCTCAATATGAGTAGATCAGCATGGGGCTAAAATCTACACAGTTGAAGCAATGACATTCATCTACAGTAGTGGAAATAAAATCCATTATAAGAAAAGTTGTGTAGTGTCCGTTGAATGCTTGCTTCTGTTACAGTAGTGTAACCACAACTCAATACATTTAGAAAAGTCACTACTTGTCTATTGAGCAGGTGTGTTTATATTACCTCTCAAATAAATGGTTTTCCTGTAGGTTTGAACCTGTATCTGCTGCACATCAGTTGAACGGATTAGACCACGAAGCCAAAATCAGGGCAGAAATGTGGTTTGCATGACATCCAGTCTCTGAAATGTTCCTGAGACCCTACAGTTTTTTTCATTTTTTCAGATGCATTTCTCGTAACTGCAGTCGCACATTACAAATGCATTACATTATGATGTGCTTGCTTTGACTCAATGTGCAAAACACAAATTGCTGTACTTACATACAAAGTACAAAATTCTAAATTGCACACTCAGTTTTCACAGTACTGCCACTTCATATTAAGACGTCCAAATTGTTATTGCTAGACATGCAGATTGTGAAATAAATCAACATGTTTGCAATCCTGTCTCGTCACTTCCAACAACATTGCCCAGGTGAGTTGCATTGCAGCACAATTGGTAATCCCTTCAGCACTACATAAAAGGCTGTTTTACAGCACTACATCCAGCACTTTCTGGCAACATGGAGCAGCCCAATGCAATTGGTATTGATGGACAAATTTAGATATTGATCAAATGAATTTAGAGCCACACTAGATTGACCATGTTATAAATCCAGGCTTAATGATGGGAGAAGCTGGAAGGATTGCACAGCCAAACTTTAAAAGGTCAACAGTGGCCTCTAATGAGAGTTTTTGGACTAAACATTGATTAGTCAATAATTTACTGCAAAATGTGATACTGTAATTACATCTGATGAAAAACATGTTTTCAACGTACAAAAATGCCAAGTTACTCACACATCCAAAGCACAAAGACAGCCTTGAAAATCATCGGAGCCAGGCAACACCCTGCACTCCAGACTGTCTTTGAGAAGTCACTTATCAGGCAGGCAGAGAAGATCATCTCAGGTCCCACCCATGTGCTGAACCCTGAATACCAGCTCCTCCCCTCAGGCAGACGCTTCAGGATCCCCCAATGCAAACTGAACAGGTATAAGCACTCCTTTGTTCCCCTGTCTATTAAAGCTCTGAATAGCAGCCTAGGAGGTAAGGTTAGGAGCTAGGAGGTCCGCTGCGTTGTGCAATTTGTGTATTATGTATATAATGTATGTATGTGCTGTATATATGGTAGGTACCTGTCTTAAATGTATGTGTAATGGGCAATGTGCAATTGTGCTGTCCTATTGTGTGTTATTATGTATACTGCATTTGTCCAGCAAGCACCAGATGTGTCTAAAACAAATTTCCTTCGGGACAATAAAGATATACTTTATTGAAATCCCGTGGGGTACTTTGTCCTCTGCATTTAACCCATCCTTAGTTACCTAGGAGCAGTGGGCAGCCACAGTGCAGCGCCTGGGGACCAGCTCCAGTTCTGAGGCCAGTGACTTGGTCAAGGGCACCTGCAGGAGCGCACGTTGCATGCATGTCTTTCAAGTAATTTGGCCCTGTTAAAACATTATCTGGATCATTTGGGAAACATAGAAGAACAGCTGTGGAGGAGTGCAAATGACAGTTGAACAAATTACAGACAGCAGTACTTTAAGGCACAGGCAGTTCAGTTTATAACGCACTTCCAGTTTAAATGACTGGTTTGGCAGGGCATTTTGTGAACAAATTGACAGGAACCATTTAAAGCAGGTACACCAGGTAGACAGGAAAACACCAGGCTGGACAGTTTTCCACAGTAACAGGTTTTATTACAAGGAGCACCAGAGAGGTACACATGCCACAGCTTGCAGAGGAATTTTCAGAAATTTGGTGATGCCATACGCCAGTACTTTTATAAACAGGAGCGAGCTTGTCTGAGTAAACATCAAACACCCAGGAGAGAGAGTCCAGGAAGCATAGGTAAAGTTTTCAAATGTTGTATTAAAAGCAGTTATGCATACATTTGTATGAGATGTAAATAACCAAGCCCGTACCTGTTTATACAGTACGTCAGATCAACCATCATGCTGTTATGTTTCTACTTATGTTATGATATGAAGAAGTCATAAGAGAAAAGCAGGATGGTTGTAGGATGGTGTTTACTCTGCTCCTGTTGTCTGTCATTGTGAAACAAATTATTTCCTACTTAAAGACCATTTTGAAGACGTGAAGAAAGAAGAGGGAGTAAAAGAAGGCATACAAGAACGAGTAAGTAGCATGTTATGGAGTGGCATGGAGAGAATAGAAGCTGGTGAAGGTGTGTGGTGACGAATAGGAATCTGCGGGTATAATCGCAATATCAGGCTGAATTCAGTAAAACAGAAAACTGACAATAAATGGTGCAGTTTAGGTGTAACAGGCTTTTGTGTATGTGTGTGTGCGTGCATGTGTATGTGTCTGCATGTATGTGCGTGTGTGTGTATATGTGTGTGTATGTGTGTGTGTGTGGCTGGGGCCTGGCAGGTTGTGTGTTAATGTACTCTGAGGCTGTGTGCGTCAGTGCTATGTGTGCTCTGTATACAACAACAATAAGCATCGTCAGTGTGTCGACCAGGGAATTTCTTTGAAATTGCACCTCCATCCTCATGCTAAATGGAATTTAATAAAATCATTAAGTATCGTGGCAGGAGCTGGAAATGACCAAAAGTATCAGAGTTTTTTTTTGACAACTATCAGATCTGTGAGTTTGTTGGAATACTGTAAACACAAAGCAGATGTGTTCATGTGACAATACCGCAAGTGCTCCAGAGGTTGAGTTTCAAGGCAGAAGTTGACAGGTTCTCAAGAGCTCACTGAACTGAAAGTAAATTACAATGTAAAAAAAAAGCGAAAAAGAAAAGAATCATCAATGCCGTGCCTAACCTTGTGTGCAAAGTGCAGTGGGTCCATCTTGTTTTTGGAATCCTTGAGTATAAATGACAGCACTATTGTCTCCAAAAAATCTATTGCAAGTGATGTCAGAGTGATCATGCTGGCTTTTTAACATGATTGGACAGTACTATTCTTTAGAAGTACGTGCTCACAATGTAACATCAATCAATGAAAGGGCAATGATAGCCTATGTATAATACCAGCAATATACAAACTGTTCTTGATGGTTAAAACATCATCTGGATCATTTGTGAAACACAGCAGTTTATAGTCATATATCCAGCAATGCTTAAAACATGAGAACAACTGTTGAGGTGTGTAAATGACAGTTGAACAAATTACAGACAGCAGTACTTAAAGGCACAGGCAGTTCCATTTAAATCTCACTGTTGCAGAATATAAATGTCTGGTTTGGCAGGGCATTTTGTGAACATATTGACAGGAACAAATTTGAAGCAGGTACATTCCTGCTGGCACTTTCCCCAAACGACTA
Organism: Anguilla japonica; assembly: GCA_025169545.1. NCBI lineage: Eukaryota > Metazoa > Chordata > Actinopteri > Anguilliformes > Anguillidae > Anguilla > Anguilla japonica. The sequence continues at coordinate 11,590,921 of CM045898.1, read as the reverse complement.
TAGCCCCATCGACTGCCTGTATCTTTGCATTGAACAAGTAAATAGTTGGATGCGCCAAAACTTTCTCCAGCTAAATAAAGACAAAACTGAGATTATTGTTTTCTGGAGCAAAGTAGCGAGACAAAAAGTCGCTTCCTATCTTGATTCACGAGGCTTACAAACAAAAACACAAGTCAGAAACCTAGGTGTGCTAATTGACTCAGATCTCAACTTTGACAACCACATTAAATCAATAACCAAATCCGCCTTTTACCATCTCAAAAACATAGCTAGAGCCAGAGGTCTTATGTCCAAAAAAGACCTAGAAACTCTCATTCATGCTTTTATTTCAAGTAGAGTCGATTATTGCAACGCTCTCTTAGCCGGTCTCTCCAAAAAGTCCATCAAACGGCTTCAACTTATCCAAAATGCGGCTGCCAGGCTTTTAACTAGGTCAAAGAGGACTGAACATATCACCCCAATCCTCAGGTCCCTACACTGGCCTTCGGTTTGTCAAAGAATAGACTTTAAAGTGCTACTCGTTTACAATTCACTAAATGACTCAGGACCAAAATACATTTCTGAAATGCTAAAACATTATCAACCAACCAGAACACTTAGATCTGCAGAGTCTGGCCACCTAATAGTGCCAAGGGCCCAAACAAAAAATGGTGAAGCGGCTTTTAGTGTTTATGCAACACAAAGATGGAACCAACTACCTTATGAACTTATAAATGCCTCCAGTGTTCTGTCTTTTAAAGCAGGATTGAAAACTCTGCTCTCAAGGGCCTTTGACTCAAGGCACTTTATTTTAAATTTTCTGCCTTTGACTGTTTTTCTCCACTATAACTGTATTGCACTTTATTTTAAAATTTTCTGCCCTCTTGAACTCTTATCTTGTTTTTAAATATACATTCTGCATGAGGTGTGGTATTTCCCACAGTAACAGGTTTTATTACAAGGAGCGGGCAACACAGGCACCAATCGTGCGTCGCCCCGTGGAGCTACCGGCCACAGTCAGCACTGGCATGGTCCGGATTCGACCCGAGGCCGTGAGGCTCATCCACGCACCTCAGCGTGGTGCCTTAACCGAATGAGCCATCCAGCAGCTCCAAGCCTAATTTCAATAAAATTACAACTTATCAGCATCCATAAGAACATTACATTACATTACATTTATTTCGCAGACGCTTTTATCCAAAGCGACGTACAAAAAAGTGCATATCATGGTCGTAGGCAACTGCTGAACACAAGTTCAGAAAGGTATAATACTTATTTTGTACAGCTATTTCTAGCTAAGAACACAGTTCACACAGTGAACACTATTCTATCCTAACCTCTGCAAAGCCAACTAGGCAGAAGAGTAAGCTACAGTATTAGGACAAAGACAAATACAAGTGACATGAAAAAGGGGGGGGGGGGGGGGGGGGGGGGGGGGGGGGGGTTTGGTGGTGGTTAATCTAGGTATAGTCTGAAGAGATGAGTCTTCAGGCCACGGCGGAAGATGGGTAGTGAGGGGGAGGTTCGGAGAGGGACGGGAAGTTCGTTCCACCACTGGGGAGCTAGGGTGGAGAAGCTCTGTGATCCCTTTGGGCGGGTGGGAGGGGTTACTAGGCGCCCTGTTTCCGCAGAGCGGAGTGGTCGAGCAGGCACGTAGAAGCGAATCATGTCCTGCAAGTAGATGGGGGCTGTCCTGTTGGCAGCAGTGTAGGCAAGGGTCAGGGTTTTGAACCGGATCCTGGCGGCGACAGGTAGCCAGTGGAGTGATCGCAGCAGAGGAGTGACGTGGGAGAGTTTGGGAAGGTTGTAGATGAGTCGGGCAGCGGCATTCTGGATCATCTGAAGTGGCTGTATGGCACAAGCTGGCAGGCTTGCAAGGAGAGAGTTGCAGTAATCAAGGCGAGAGGTCACCGTAGCCTGGACGAGCAGCTGGGTGGAGTGCGTCGTCAGGTATGGTCGAATCCTTCTGATGTTGTACAGAAGGAATCTGCAGGACCGTGATGTTGCCTTGATGTGCTCCTTGAGGTCCAGTTGGTCATCCAGGACCACCCCCAAGCTCTTGGCAGAGTGAGAGGCAGTCACTGTGGTGCCATCAACCGTGATTGAGAGCTCACGAAGTAAGGAGGTCTTGCACGGGAACTACTATAGAAATACTAAAAATACTAACTACCATACAATGTGCCAAATAATCAAAGCAGGTACATGAGGTAGACAGGAAAGCATATGGTCAGATTAAATTTTCCCACTGTAACAGACTTTATTACAAATATGCACCAGGGAAATACCCACTACACAGCATGCAGAGACATTCCCCAAAGACTCACTAAGTTGTCTCAGTCTTGATAGTCGTTTCTAAGCATCACACCTCATATGGTCACATGTCACAAGCATGGAGGCTCTGTCTCTGGTCACACACAAATGTTACATCACTAATTAGGCCTCGCAGCACACAACATAACAGCACAGTATAGCACCTGGGACAGGGGCGGTATATCCCCATGGTGGGTGCCAGAGCGTTTCGGGTCCTCTCAGGAGTGCACTCGGGATGGCCCTGAGCTGCATTCCATCCTCCTCGTAGCTCTCCATCGCTCCTCTCCCTCATCGCCACGGTAACTGGGAATGTGGAGTCTGGGACAAGGCCACAGGCCTAAGCAGAAGTGGCCAGGAGTGCATACAGAAATACAGAAACATACACTTCCCTTCACTACCTTAAGCCTCAAAGCAGCTGTACACTGCAGAACACAGTCTGAAGTGCATTAATCACTGCAGGTTTCCCACTGAATCTACAGGAACTGAGGCGGAGCAGTGAAAGAATGGGCAGTGATTGACTATGTGTGCTCATATAGACATGAAAACTGTTTTTCTGATCGATCAAACATTGTCTGGATTATTTGCAAAACATTTTAGTTTACAGCCATATCTGCTGCAATTATTATGACATAAGAACACATGTAGTTGTGGAAATGACTGAGTTTTGGTCTGATGGGCACTTCCTCGCTTGAACCAGAATCCAATGTTTGGGCTGTGACAAAGGCTGATAACAGAATAAGCATAGCAAGTACATGAAGCAGTAATGTTCTGAGAGTTCTGAGAGCTAGCCTTGTAATAACTTGTCACTAGATGGATTACAGGAGCTTTCTCTGGTCAGAGTGTCACAGGCATCAGCATGAAGATGAGCTTTTAGTGTATTACTGTTGCTTTACGAGTGTCATCAAATTGTCATTGTTGCAGACATCATAAATGGTTGCACGGTTTCAGCAAGAACAGGGAGACTGATGTTTCTTATTCTTAAGGGACCTTCTATGTTGTGCAAAATTCAGTGTTGGCTTTTTAAAATCTGTAGCCAGAAATAGTACTTATTTCTTCATCTGGAGTACATGGTCACAGTGACCACAGTATTTGTCATTGAAATTAGATTTCTGTGATCAGATTCAGAATATAAGTAATCATTGACAAATAAAGTGGTCTGTAAATGCATACCCCCAATTGTCCGTATAGGGGTATTCATGTTTTACAATGTGCACTGTGTAAATGTGTGTCTTTTACACTGCATAGTCCTCATACCACAAAGATTTAAGGGCCACTGTATCATAAATGGCTTCTCCTTGTATTCTTTCTCATTGAATCTGATCATGAGATCTGATTTCACACGTGTAACTCTATCCACTGTAACATCAAATAATAGCCACAGATACACTATGTACAATCATACAGTTATAGGCCAGTATGTATTCTTTTGGTTACAGGTCACTGATACCATGTCTGCTGATGATATTTTGTGCTTAGTCATTATATTTCATTATAACTGGCTGTATTGTAAAGGCCTTTTTTGACAAATCATTGTTCATAATTATGCTGATGTATTCATCAAGGTGGAAACTCAGTTGATTATCCATTGAGTTATTACAAATAAACTGCAGCTGTTTGCACTGAATGAAAATTTCATCTTTTAATTCTAATGGTGCTAGTGATCTTAGCCAATGCACAACAGAGGTGGGTAGAGTAGCCAAAACCTGTACTCAAGTAAAAGTATTGTTACTTTAAAATAATAATGACTCAGTAGAAGTAAAAGTAGTCATCCAAATAATTACTTGAGTAAGAGTAAGAAAGTATCTCGTGAAAAGACTAAGTACTGAGTTACTTCATATAATCCGATTTAATGTTGAAATAAGAAGAGTAAGATGAACGTAAAAATCTAAATGTCCAAAATATAGGGGCGACATAGCTCAGGAGGTAAGACCGATTGTCTGGCAGTCGGAGGGTTGCCAGTTCAAACCCCGACCTGGGCGTGTCGAAGTGTCCTTGAGCAAGACACCTAACCCCTAACTGCTCTGGCGAATGAGAGGCATCAATTGTAAAGCGCTTTGGATAAAAGCGCTATATAAATGCAGTCCATTTACCATTTACCATATAAAATTGTAAATGCTTGTCCAATAGAAATAAACCAAATATAAAATAGCCATGTGCAAATTCAAATATGGCCTAAATCATATCCCTTAAAACAATAATACAATAAAACAATACACAGGAGGTTCGTCAGAAGAGGAGGATTTTCGCTTTCTGTTGGACTCTATTAAGTCTGTATACCCCGTCAGTTTGTTGGGGTGAACCCTCAGTTAACAGAAAAAATATCAATGAGGCTACAGGGATTTATCCATTAAAACAGACTCATCATCACAACAAAGAGGAGCCTGCTCAATTCAAACAGAAACTTTATATGTGGGAAACATAATGCTTTGTAGCACCATTATTGTACCTTATGAGGCACTTCTCCACGATATTCCAAAGTCCCATGATGCCTTGCGCGGAATATGTGCAGAACTTCCGGTTTAGCGTATGTATTATGCTATGCATGCTATGCAATGTTATGTATGCTATGCAATGTTCCAGCGCTTACCTCTTGACTGTTGCATGCTTCACAAAAACTATTACACTACTAACTAATGCTTACATTACAGTGTGAAATATCCACATTAATACCAGTAACCTATTTAAACACACTCAATTTAAAAAATAACGTATATAACCGAAGTATTTTGAGCAATAATAGCCTACTTACATAGCAATGATGAAATCTTATGCGTTCAGTAGATGGAGACAGAGACCGTAAATCAACAATACAGTTCAATCCGCTTGTTTTGCTCCATCAAAAGGTCTAGGTCTATCAGCAAACATACGGCTTAGCTATGCCCAGAAGTCCTCACTAATAATAGTATTTCCCAAGAAATTACGAATAATCGTTGACCACGTTCAGTGCTGCGTCTTTTACTGCTACCAAATGCATAAGTGAATGCGACGATAAGAAAAATTTCGGTTACGCTGACCTAAAAAACGCTATTCCAAAAGCAGAATTAGACATGTTATACATCGTTAGAAAGCTTATACTCTCACCTACTGAATAAATGAATTGTCAATCAAGCCAGACTGTACTAAAAAGGGCGACAACGCCGTAAACAACGCGTGTGGTATTACGCACAGCTATTTTGGAAGATACGAGGCATCACAAATGCCCGTATATTTCCCAAACGGATTGTCCAAGACAATAAATGACCACTCAGTCAAATAGTTAGCTATCCACAGCCAAAACTAACCTAAACTTACCGCCACATATTTTCTCAAGTTCGAAGTTGAGTTCTTGTAGGCTGAAATGTCCACATTTCTAGGCAGACAAAGAAGGCAGCGCATAATGTAACTACTGTTTTTGGTAGTCTGTAAGCAAAACGTAGTTTGAATGTGAGGCCAGGGGTGTTCTGCCTGCTACGAATCACCCGCCGTTGTTTCAGCCATTGTTGTCGCCCACTCATCCTTCTGTGTGCTATGACTGGCTACGTTTGATTGGTGAAACGGAGTCATGTGGGGCTATGACAGAGCCAAAAGCAAAGACCAGTCAGCCTCTTTGGCTGAAGTCTCTCTGAGAGAATGAAACAAACAGAACGTGCATTCATTAAAAAAATGGGTAAAAAATAAAAGTAACGAGCGGAATGTAGCCGAATATAACGGAGTAAAAGTAACATTTTTTCTTCACAAATATATTCGAGTAAAAGTGAAAAGTATGTTGCATTAAAACTACTCTTATAAGTACAATTTATTAAAAAATTTATTTAAGTAAATGTAACGGAGTAAATATGACGCGTTACTACCCACCTCTGATGCACAGTGAGGTAGATGGTTCAGGGGGCAAAGCATGGTTCAGGGAGCAAAGAAATATCCAGTGGCCACAGTTGGAGAATTACAGAACTTGGTTGCATCGGGGGGTCACCAAGTTTATATTAATTGCTACATTAGATGCTCCAAAATTAGTTGGTACCTCCATGCCAAAAGGCTATTTGGAATGGCTTCAGGAAAAATGGTTTTTTACTGGGAGTAATCGACAGTTTCAAGAATCTAAATTGTCTCCTTTGTCTCATCTACTGTGGTCCTGAGAGATGACATTAGAGCTCTTTGGCCAAGCATAGCTGTTATTTCATTTGTGGCTTTTCTGTTAGCTTGAACTAGTCTGCCCATTCTCCTCTGATCTCTCATTAACAATGTGTTTTTTGTTTATCACACCATTCTATGTAAACTCTAGAGACTGTAGTGCATGACAATCCCAGGAAGGCAGCTGTTTCTGTGATGCTGGAACCATCACATCTGGCACCATCCATATGGCACAGTCAAAGTCGCTTAGATCACACATCTTGCTCATTCTAATAGGTAAGGACCTGGCCTTGTAACCTATAGGTTATAGGTTCGAGTCCCAGGTAGGACACTGCTGTAGTACCCTTGAGCAAGGTACCTAACCTGCATTACTTCAGTGTATATCCAGCTGTATGGATGTAATGTAAAAAAAAATATGCGACAAAAAATAAGTTGTGTAAGTCGCTCTGAATAGGAGAATTTGCTAAATGCCTGTAATGTAATGTAATGTCTATATTGAGTTACAGCCACATAATGTGCTGTTAGGAGTAGCCTATTTGCATTAATGAGGGGGTATTTCGAATAAATGTGCCGGTATATAACACAAAGGATATAGGTTTGGTGTTAGTTAGAGTCTTTATTGTCCCCATAAGGGCAGTTTGTACTGCCGCATAGTATATAATAAATAGCAATAACTATATTTATGACAACAGATAAACATTAAAATCATTGCAAAACGTATCACTATTACTTATTAAGAAAGCCAGTAACACTTGGGATAAAAGAATGTTTAATCCTGTTTGTTTTTAACATAGGGATCCTATTTTAAAATAGGGAGCCTACACTGATCAGCCACAACATTAAAACCACCTGCCTAACATTCCGTAGGTCCCCCTCGTGCCGCCAAAACCGCTCTGACCCATCGAGAGTTTTTAAAATCATGTGGAAATAATTCACCCTCTAACAATATCTTGGCTTTTTATAGCCCTGTAGCAACTAATAATGTAATAAACTACTAATAGTGTAATAACTATTAATAATGTAATCCATTTCAAATTTTTTATGTAGTAAAAACCAATAATGTAATAAGTAGTAGTAGTAGTAGTATATACTTTATTGATCCCCGGGGGGAATTTGCACTGTTGCAGCATAAAAGACAATAAAGTAACACAATCAGATACAAATTTACAGTAGATACAAAATATCAGATACAAATATACAGAAGATACAAATATATACAGAAATACAAATATACCAGAGGACACCTTTAGAGGTGGAGACGGGTTCAGAGATGTTTTGGCGGCACAAGGGGGACCTACACAATATTAGGTAGGTGGTTTTAATTTTGTGGCTGATCGGTGTATATCTGCGCTCTGAGAGAAATAATACAAATTGAATGAACAGGGCATGCTGGGAATCCCTCAGAATGGACTGGGTCTTCCTTATAGATCCTATCTGATACAGCTGGGAGGGGTCAGCTGTATTAGATGATCCTGCCAGCTAATTTTACAATGCTGGCCAGTCTACTCTTGCACTTAAGATGTAGGTTACCAAACCAGCAGATCATATTGAAAGTTAAAAGAGATTCAGTAAAAGGCTTATAAAAGACATTCATCAGCATTGTGTCCACCTTGAAACTTCGGAGTAATAACTATTAAATGGGGAGAGGAGGTGCTCATGCAACATTGAACAGCTCATTGAAATAAAAGGGTATTGTTGTATGTATACACAATTTTCTCTCATCCTTCTGGGACAAAGACATTCATGTTTGTCCTCTGTGGAGGATGTGACATTTCTAGTTGTATCTTCAAGCCTTCATGATAGCTTAATTGTCTCTGTGTCTATAATACATAATGGTCTTTAAATGTCATAAATTTGGATGTGCGACTACATGTACTTGAGTTAAGTTAAGTTAAGTACTTTCCAGAGTTAAATTATTACTATTTTTTTTATTTTTATTTTAGTAATAATAAGTAAAACTGCACTTAGAAAGCATTATTCCTAACTGATTGTTTTTATTTTTTTATATTTGTATTTTTATACATTTGTATTGCTATATATATTATAACACAGAAAAATTTAATTTTGAACCTATTTTCCCCTGGGTCTCAGGAGGATAAAGCTTAGTTGCTGATATCATTTTAAAATGCTCCCAAACTCCAGACCGCTCTCTGTTCCTGGCTGGTTCCATCTCTGCACAATGTCTCGGATTCTTAAAGCAGTCACTGTGACTCACTAGCTCACGACTGACACGAACTGCTTGCTCTACCCACGAAACCTGCGCCAAAGCTTTGCTTCCTTTGAATCAGTTACCAAAGCGGTCACATGATTGTGTGTACCGAATTAAGCTTCGGACGTCATTGATCAGGTGTTTATGGCAGAAACTAATCAAGCCTCGGCACACTGTTTCTAGTGCACTGTGGTGTTTTTCTGGACACACGCTCCTGAGCTTCAGTATCAAGGGTAACACCACTCCTTTTGCGATGTCTGTATAGTGCATTTTCAGGGCCCATTTAAATTCTGCATTGCTTCCAGTAAGAACTACGCTATATTGTGTGCGTGTGTCTCTGTGTGTCCATGTCTCTGAGTATTCAGTGTGTTCTCCTGTTGTGTGTTTACAGGCTAATTTGGGTTGGAAGCCGCTTCTGGTCCAGTCTGGTCTGATGTGTTCCCGTCTCCTTAGATAGGGGGCGCCGTTTTCTAAAATGAGTCTCTCAGAGGAGCCAGAGGCCAAAGGAGGAACCCTCAGCAGTGAGAGGAAGAGGTACAAATGCATGAATCAGATATTTAATGTGATATGAGTTAGAGCTGCAGTAAGAGGATGAGTTTAGCTGGAAGCTCTGTCTCCATGTGCTGTGAGTTAGAGCTGCAGTAAGAGGATGAGTTTAACTGGAAGCTCTGTCTCCATGTGCTGTGAGTTAGAGCTACAGTAAGAGGATGAGTTTAACTAGAAGCTCAGTCTCCATGTTTTGTTCACAGTGTCCAGGTAGAAAGAGCAGGGTCACCTGTACCCAGCTGTGTGTCTCTGAAGAGTGATCGTTCAATAGATCTTCCACTCCATTTCAGAGGTCAGTTCACAGGTGATCAAAGGTAATTAAATAGGCTTAAATTGACACTACTATTTAACCCCTTAACCCCAAACATTTAAAAAAGGCAATTTCCACCTGGGTTGCACTACTCTTAAAGGTCCAGGAAATTGGATTGTTGTTATATTCCCCAGAAGTGACGACAGATTTTATTCTTAATGCTTCTTTCATCGTTTTAACCGAATTAGAACCTGTTACGACCCGAAAACCCAGCAGTGTTGCAATAACATAGAGGGCGGAATTGGTCGTAACATTAAACAGAAAACTAATATTAGTTTGAGTTGAACTTGCTTTGCTGCTGCTGCCGTTACTCACTTTGCTAGAGATTTCATCCATTAGAAGCTTTGCAAAAGAAAGAGACGGTCTGTATCTGTCGCTGCTGCAGCGGCTTTGTAGCCCCTTTTTTAATAAATTGCTCATCTTTACTTTATCCCCATTCTGTTGGTGCTGCTGCCCATACCACTAGGGGGCAGTGGGGGATCTTACACTGCAATGTCATTGTCACCTTTCAGGTGTAGGTGGGTGTATTACATCACATTTAGGTGTTGGCGGGGTTTATTATGTCACAGTCAGATGTTAAGCGACTGGGAGCTGCAGTAAGAGGACGAGTTTACCCAGAAACTCTGTTTCCATGTTTTGTTCACAGGATACGGCAGTCACAGGAGCCTAGCTCTTTAGATGAGACGAGTTCAGAGAAACTATCTTCCTCAAAAGAGGTGTGTGATCTGCATTTTTCTTCATTGTATTTAATTTGTTATTATGTGTTTTCTTCATACAGCAAGTTTCATTTGATGATATGAGACATATATCATGTACAATGCAGAGATAATGTTTTTAGGTTCCGCATATTGCACTTAACTTGAATAACATACCGTGCCTTTTCCAAAGATTACTCTTGTCAGACATCTAATTCACTATTTGGCCGTTTTCAGCCATTGGAAGTTTCCAAGCACTCGGCCAGCATAGCCTATGTGATACAGAGCAGGGGGGCAGGGGACAGGGAGGGGGTGGTAGCCATTGGAGGTGTGAATGTGTGTGTATGTGTGAGTGTGGGTCTGCATGCGTGTGTGTGTCTCAGAGTGGTAGTAAACAATCAAACTATAGAGGCTGCATGAAATTCTTCCAGAGAAAATACACGACACTACATGGCCAAAAGTATGTGGACACCTAACATCTCGTCCAAAAGTAAGGGCATTAATGTGGAGTTGGTCCACCCTTTGCTGCTGTAACAATCTCCATTCTTCTGGGAAGGCTTTACACTAGCTGTTGGAGCATTGCTGTAGGAATTTGCTTCCATTCAGCCAGAAGGGCAGTGAGGTTGGGCACTGCTTGGGCGATTAGGCCTGGCTTTCCAATTGATCCCAAAGGTGTTGGATGTGGTAGAGGTCTGGGCTCTATACAGGTCAGTCAAGTTCTTCCTCACCGTTCTGAACAAAACCATTTCAATATGGACCTCACTGTGTACCTGGGGGCATTGTCATGCTTGAACTGGAAAGGGCCTTGCCCAAACTGTTGGGGAAGCACAGAATCGTCCAGAATGTGATTGTATGCTGCAGCATTGCCTTAACTGGAACTAAGGGGTCTGGCTCAAACCATGAATAACAGCTCCAGACCAAGGAGTGTCCAGATACTTTTGGTCGTATAGTGTATCTGTCCCTGTTCTGGCTGTCAAAAACATATGACACAAAAGGCAAGGATCCTAGTTTGTTTAGTTGAGGTTTTATTTCAATTACTATGATATAGCACACAGTACTTCATGTGTTTGTTTCACACTGATACAGCAGACCTCTACGTGTGTTTGTTTCAGTCTCTCATGCGCACTCTGATGAAGCTGAAGAAGGATGAGAAGTTGAAACAGTTTCAGCGCCATCTGAGTCAGGATTGCCCAGAATGTTTTAAGAGTCTGTCTGAAGATCCTTCTGAGCTGGATAAGTTTAGGAAGATGAAGGAATTGTTCAAGAGTCATCAAATTGATGAAGAATGCACTGAGAGAGAGCAGGAGGATCCTGAGGCCCTGTACATAGTTGAGAAGATGCTGGAGACCTGTGGCAGTGAGAGGTCCCTGAAGATCACACTCCACATCCTGAGGAACATGAACCAGAAGGATCTCACCAACTCACTGGAGAGAGATGAGCAGCTCAGTAAGAGTTTTCTCTCATTGGTTCTGTGTCTCCATTAGAATGCTGAAATTAATTTAGCAAACAAATCTGACAGTGATTAATGTTCTGATTTATAGCATTCACATTTATGTATAGAAAACCAACATGTGCACAAAGCCATTTAAATAAAAATACAGCCTGGAGCAGTGGTGGTGGGGACAGGCATATGAACAAGATGAAATGTGCCTGAAGGGGATTTAACACCAGGAGCTCCAGACCATTCCGCAGGATTGAAATCGCTTAAGGCGCGGCCTGGGTCACATGATACATGAGACTTCAAACAGGAAATGTTTGAATTGTTTGCTAGATGGCACTTATTAGACACGAGCTGACAAAGGTTGCCAGCCCATTGTGCAAATGAAATATTTATGAAATATAAAAGCTATGTTTTAGTTATGGCTTGGCATTCTAGCCAACACATTGTCACAAACTAAATGTGTTTGGAATAAATTGATTGGCTAAACGTCAAATTTGAAGACCTTTTGAAGTGAACGATTCATGAAAAGCTAACAATGAACAGATAGTAGGGAGGTCAAACCTGCTTGGCGATCTTTCTTCATGCATAATGTCATAAATGCTAAGGTATAATCAAATAACAACGTATAATTGCCGATTTGCCAGAACTGTTGTTTCCTATAATATAATTTTTTTAATTAGCCGCTTCCCTCTACATGTAATCACTGTGGTTGGAGGGAAACGCATCATCACCTGTGTGACTTTTAGGGTCGAGTTTTCAGTTTTTTTACATTTGCCACAGACAAGTCATTTACACTTGTCACAGATGTCACAGGTTTTGTTCCCTCCACATCTGGATACCTGGCAGCGTTTTCTTTTCAGTGACCGCTCTCGCTGCGGTGTGTTAGGGGCTTGTGGACTGCACAGTGGCGTTAGGACGGTACGCCACAGAGTTTGGAAGCCTAGAGCCGCCTTTGCTGCCATGTGACTTGCACGCAACTCCTTGGCTCGCAAATCAAGAATAAATCTTCTAAATTGTTTTGTCCATGCACTGCGTGTACAAAACATGGGCACTTATAGCAGCCAGATGTAAAATGTTGTAAAAAAATGGCAACTGGCCAACGACGACTGCCCCCTTGACCGAATACAGCTGTGCCATCTGGTCTAAAACATCCACTCCAATTTTTGTTGCGTTATAATGGGCGATTGTTTCTGGCAGTTTTTTTGGATCACTGTCGCTCGATACTGTTTTGTGCATAGTGCTCAAGATGCATACATTTTTCTTGGGCTTGCACTGATAAACAGTGAGTGCAGCGTGTTCAGCTCTCCAGATTGTGGTGGAAAATCTCTCTTTATTTTGTGCCTTCGCAGAAGGGGGCACTTCTCTCCTCTTTTTGTTCATGGTACCAACTAATGTAGTTTTTTTTTTGCATATAGATTGTTCGCCAGGGCTATTGAGGAGAAGAAATTGTCTGAGGTTATATTTCTTCCTTTCCCAATGAAGGGTTCCACAAGGCGCATGACCACATTGTCAGCTAATTGTTTGGCAACAGGCCTCGTCTCATCCTTCCCAAGGGATGGGAAAGCGTTCAGCCTATACTTGGTTTCAATGCCGCCACTGATGCCTCGTAAATACAGCAGTCCCACCAAAGCTTTCAACTCAGTGACCAACAGGTCCCAATTTTCTGCCCCATCTCTGTGGGCCTCTGCCACAGTATACTTGACTCTGCTCCCACATCGGAATGTCAATCAGACATAGCAGACTGCTCAGCGGACTTTCAGTGTTCTCCTTGGCGCACCGTGTGGGCCCAGCCTTTTCCCGTAAGACATTGCATGATGGTGCCCTGCCCAGAGCATTACCAGCAGTCTGTTCAAACCAAACTGTCCCATTGTTTGCCTTTTCCTCTCTCTCTGAGACAAGCTCCGTCTCAGTCTCAGTCTCAACTTCAGAATCAGAATCAGAACCTGAATCATAATCAGTATCAAGCTCCATCTCCTTATCGCCCGAATGCATTTCATTTCCATTTTGAATCAGGTCTAAAGCTTGCTTGGCAGAGTATCGCTGTGCTCGTCTGTACATCTTTGCAACTGAACTGGTTGCCGAAATAATCATGCTTCTCCTTTATAGCCCTGTTTTCATAGCCCAGAAGTAATTTGAATAGAAATTATTATAACAGCCCCACCCATGCCATCATAGTATCAGGTGGTGTGGTGCGTGAAAAGCCAATTTTTTGATAGGGTGTAACATCCATAACATGTTACATTAATAATCTTTTTGATTAAAACTTGGATAATTATATAGCCTATATTGTCTCAAATAGCGTAAATATGACTACTCTGCGTAAAATAAAATAAAATAAATCAAGTTACACATAATAGCTACATCTGCAAGGTGTAGGATATTTGTTTCCATTGTGTGGTATTTTAACATGGATGCATTTCATTTCATTTCCACTTAATAACTATGTAGGACTATGGTTTCAGAACACAAGTGAAATGCATAGGCATAAACAAATGATAACGAAATGATTGCCATATATAAAATATTTTTAAAAGGAATATAAATAATGATAGAATGTATTCCTGGTTCTTTGACGTGGTTCTTGCTTGGGCTGTCAATCTTATGATAGTGTAAGAAAACTGCTCATCACAATGGTGATGTGCTGAACATTAGAAACATTAGTGGTAGTGACCTGTTTCTCCGATTGGTAACTGTAAAAGTATTGCTGAAATTGGAATAGTAATTATGTGGACAATTAGTTTCATAAACTCCATAAACTCTATCAATGGTTGCGCGGGCATGGCAAAGTGCACAGACGCCTATATTCCCACAAAACGCATCCTGATGGTTCATGCATGTGTTGTTGCATCTACACAGACAGCATGAACAGTCTTCTACCACAGTTCCTAATGTGCAAGGCTCTTATTTTTTATATGAAACAAGGTTCGGACCTATTATGACTAGAAATAAAACAAGTAAGAATGCGACTTTTGTATCTTTGTTTTGGACATTTATTTTTTACTACTTAGTAAAAGGCCTATTTATGATAATAGCTTCAGCAAAACTACCAGCTATTCACACACAATCGTTCAAGCTCATCCATGGAATCGGACCTCACCCCTCCCCCCTCCCCCAGCCCTAGAATACAGAATTCTTCAGCTGCCTTTAGCGAAACCAGAGCTGATAGTTTTTCTCTATGGCTCTGAGCCAAACTTTCAGCAGGTGTGAATGTTCCACTTCGCAGAGGGGCGTGACTTTGTTCCTGTCCACGACACCAGTGAAGGCAATTGGAGACTTCACTTCAATAGGCCTAACTTCCATTTTCAAAACCTACATTTTCAACTGTGAAAACAATATTTAGAAATTTCCATTCAATCTATGGGTAAGCAAATTAATTTATTGATATCAAATCAAAAAATAAGAAAAATCCATATAAAACATTAGTAAATGTTAATATTAGTAAATGTTAATAAAAACATTAGTAAAAACAAGCGCAAATCCGCAATAAATGCAACCACACATGCATCCACAGGAAGACACTTTTGTGGACCGACCGACCAACAGAGAGAGCTAGCCTAAAAAGCTGCTGATCGCCTCTATGCCATGGAGTTTGTAAGCTTAGAGCTGTGCATCATGTGACTTGACATTGCCTGCTTAGTCGATAGCACATTGCTTAAGACGCCGTCTCATCTTTATACGCGCATGCATGAATGAATTAATGTGTGCTTTCGTTTCTAAGTAAGTGAAAAATTACACTCAGCATAAGTGAAGAATGCTTTCATGGAGCATTCACACGTGCCATGCTTCGCTAAAGCAGCTGAAGTTTTCTGTGTTCTCGGGTGGGGGAGGGATGAGCGCTGAATGTCTTACCCATACAGTTCAGTGGTCTTACCCTTACCCTTAGATTGACATGTGAATGTCCCACTTGAGAATGGTGCACTTATGCCACGGTATGATACAGCTATAATTTTGAGCATATTTCGAAAAGTATGTTCACTATAATTTGTAATTTGGCAAATGGCAAATTTACACAAGTCTCTATATAACTGGGCGCAAGGCTCAACAATATCAATGAGCGAGGCATGAAAGTCCACTGATAACAAGTGCCCCAAATAAACGTAATCCCTCTGGGAAAAATCCATAGGAAATTTGCCGAGGGAACCCATGGCGGAAGAAACGTGTGGGTTGGCCTACAAAAAGAAGTCTTCACTGTAACACTCTATGAATAAACAAATTACCAGCCAAAACAACAGCTATTGTGGATTTGCACTTGTTTTACTAATGTTTTAGATTTAGTTTTTGAGCGCACGGTGGTGCAGTGGGTAGCACTGTCGCCTCACAGCAAGAGGGTCGTGGGTTCGAATCTCGGCTTGGGGCCTTTCTGTGTGGAGTTTGCATGTTCTCCCCGTGTCCGTGTGGGTTTCCTCCGGGTACTCCGGTTTCCTCCCACAGTCAAAAGACATGCAAGTAGGCCAATTGGAGACTCTAAATTGTCCATTGGTATAAGTGCGTGAGTGAATGGTGTGTGTGCCCTGCGATAAATTGGCGGCCTGTCTAGGGTGTATTCCTGCCTCTTGCCCAATGCACGGTGGGATAGGCTCCAGCACCCCCTGTGACCCTGCTCAGGATAAGCGGTATAGATAATGGATGGATGGAAAACCTCGCATTTGAAGACGGATCTATTTTATTTTAACCCTTATTTAAAAAATTTCCAGTTACATAATAACTGTAAAAAAAATAAAAATAAATAAATAAATAAATAAAATAAAATGATTTCAGAACATAAGGGAAAGGCATAGGCATAAACAAATGATCACAAAACGAGCGCAATATAAAAATATTTTTAAAGAGAACATAAATTATATAATTTATTCTTTGAAATAAACATAAACTAATATTTCTAATAACAAAATGCAATGAATAAAATATTTGTATAAATGAAAATGCAACAGCGTGTTCACTGTGATGAAAAGTGAATCCTTGCGCCTCCTGGTGTGGTGGAGGAGAACTGACTCTTTAGTCTGAAGATGGCCGAAATGTAACAACAGTGTTATAACACACTCGGAGGTGAAGTAAGGTGTTTTTGTCATTTTCCAAACGTGACTTTAACATTCCTGCAACGCTGGAATGTAAAGAACAAATATCTAGGAAAAGTCAGTGAATGCAGATGCTGTAGCTTGTTAGTAACTAAACGAAAAAAATCCTAAACTTGGAAATATTTCAGTATCTCAGCGCTTCTAGTGTTAAAGCAGGAACCCTGTGCTCAAAAGCTGGTGATTAAACCACTGTCCCTTCAGACAGATTGCCCTGAGTTTGTATCCAGGGCTAAAGAGCACTGAGGATAACAATATTAGATTTTAAAATCACCATGTGATATTTGAAGAAAGTATTTACCACACCAGTACATCCACAATGTAAACCTGAGAAATGAAATGCAAATGGGCAATTGAAATATTTATCATATTTTAAACATAATTATTTCTCATATTTACTCTCTTCAGATGAATCCATAAAAAGAGCCCAGCAGGCACTGAAAACTCATCTGAAGAGGAAGTTTGAACGCATATTTGAAGGTTTAGCAAAACAGGACCACCCAACCCTCCTCAATGAGATCTATACAGAGCTCTACATCACAGAGGGGGGAAGTGGGGGGGTCAATAATGAACACGAGGTCAGACAGATTGAGACAGCATCCAAGAGTCAAACCACACAGGAGACTGCAATCCTCTGGAATGACATCTTTAAGCCTTTACCTGGACAAAATAAACCCATCAGAACTGTGCTGACAAAGGGCATCGCTGGCATTGGGAAAACTGTCTCTGTGCAGAAGTTCATTCTGGACTGGGCAGAAGGAAAAGCCAATCAGGACGTTGATTTCATCTTCACTCTTCCTTTCCGAGATCTGAATTTTAAGAAGGATAGACCATTCAGTCTGATGCAACTTCTGCAAGACTACTTTCCACAGCTGAAAGATATCAAAAGCGTTGAAGATGATGAAATCAAAGTTTTGTTTATCTTTGATGGTCTGGATGAGTGTCGACTTCCTCTAGATTTCCAAAGCAATAAGAAGTGCTGTGATATTACAGAGTCATCATCATTGGATGTGCTGCTGACCAACCTCATTAAGGGGAATCTGCTTCCCTCTGCTCTCCTCTGGATCACCTCCCGACCAGCAGCAGCCAATCAGATCCCTCCTGAGTGTGTCCACCAGATGACAGAGGTACGAGGGTTCAATGACCCACAGAAGGAGGAGTACTTCAGGAAGAGGATCAGAGATCAGAACCAGGCCAGCAGAATTGTTTCACACATAAAGTCATCCAGGAGTCTCTACATCATGTGTCACATACCAGTCTTCTGCTGGATTTCTGCTACTGTTCTGAAGACAATGTTGGGTAAAGTATTCAATAGAAAAAGGCCCAAAACACTGACTGAAATGTACACACACTTCCTGCTCATTCAGACTAATGTGAAAAATGAGAAGTATTATCACACTGGTGAGACAAACCCAAAGATGTCAGATACAGAAATCATCCTGAAACTGGGGCAGTTGGCTTTTCGACAGCTGGAAAAGGGCAATCTGATATTCTATGAAGAGGACCTGAGAGAGAGTGCCATTGATGTCAGTGAAGCTTCAGTGTACTCTGGGGTGTGCACAGAGATCTTTAAAGAGGAGTGTGGGTTGTATCAGGAGAAGGTCTACTGCTTTGTGCATCTGAGCATTCAGGAGTATCTGGCTGCCTTGTTTGTGTTTCATTCATGTGTAAATGAGAACAGAAATGTACTCAGAGCAGAAGAATCAAAACCTCACAGTGACAGAGTGCAGCTGTCTGAGTTACACAGGAGTGCAGTGGATCAGGCCTTAGAGAGTAAGAATGGACACCTGGACCTTTTCCTCCGATTCCTTCTTGGCCTCTCTCTGGACACCGCTGAGACTTTCTTAAGACACAAAACAAAACGTATTGTTACATTCTTTAAAAGTCTACTGACACAGACAGAGAGCATTAAGAAAACAGTCCAGTACATTAAGGAGAGGATCAGAAATGAGTCTTCAGCAGAGAGGACCATCAATCTGTTCCACTGTCTCAATGAACTGAATGACAACTCTCTAGTGAAGGAAATCCAGAATTCCCTGAGATCAGGAAAACTTTCTGATAAAGAGCTGAAACCAGATCAGTGTTCAGCTCTGGCCTTTGTGTTACTGACGTCAGAGGAGACCCTGGATGAGTTTGACTTGAAGACCTACAACACATCAGCAGCAGGTCATCAGAGACTGCTACCAGTAATCAGCAGCTGCAGGAAGGCCAAGTGAGTATTATGTCATTAATAATTTAGATGATTGACAGCATATTTTCCCACTTTCTATTTCTAGTGAGAATAAAGATTTCAGGGCAAGAGAAAATTTGGTTAAAAAAAGATTTCTGAATCAAAAGTTTTAACTCGTGCCCTCATTTAATGTCTTACGTGCAGAACATAAGCAGCATCAAATGCAAAATCTCAGTACTTACTATATATTTTATTTTATTTACTATTACTATTTACTGATTTAATACATTTACTAATTATTTGCAAAGATAGCAATTGTGAAACAAATAAGGAGTTCATTGATAGGCAGAATAATCTGATGGATCAACCTTTATCAGAACATACAATTCAAGCAGATTAAAATGAAGAGATGCTATATTAAGTTACAGTATTAAGAAAAGGGGCCCTATTTTGGTGACATCATAGGCACAAACACACTTGGAATTGCTAATGTCATATTTTTCAATTTCACCATGGTTGTTAATTTTATCGTTTGCAGTTAATCTGCTTGTGTCAACATGGGTTTGTCGGTGCAATCAGGGATGTGTCAATAGAAACTTTCACTATGTGACTTTGGTGTTGAATAATGCATTGGCAGTCAATCCAACCCATACCAGGTTTTAACTCGTGCTATTTTGGCATTATAACTGTGCCACACATGTGAATCCATACACACATAACACAGATACAAAAAATATTTTGTTTGTTTCAGTTTAACTATTTGAAAGGAAAGCTGTATTCAGTTATGCAGTCCAATGCTGGCTATTTAGGCAGTGGAGTTAACTGTGTAAGCTACTTGAATGAGGTAGGAGGGAGACCGGCTTTACACCCCTCAGATAGTGTTTACAATGAGCCCAGAACGCACTGGAAGCTTGCTTTTAATCATGTGTTTGGCTGGGCTGGGTCAATTGAGTGGACCTTCGGAATGTTGAAAATGCATTTTAGAATTTTGGATGGATTGGGTGGTGCATTCTTTGTGGTGTGCTGTGTTCTACACTACATAGCCATATGCCATGGATATGACATAGCCCTCACAGAGGACACATTACAGGACTTTCATACAGAGAGAAGCAGAGTCGCATGTGACGATTGCTACAGAGATTACAGAGCACAGAGTGCACGAGAGAGTAGGGACTGGTTGGCTGTGGAGCCGTTTCACTAGTGAGTGTTCATTCATCTTATCAAGTGCATGTCTGAAATGAATGACACTTAGTTGAAGTAGAGAATTTTTTGTTTATTTTAAATAGTGGTGTGAAACACTGTAAAAAAAAAAAATTAAAAAAAAAAGCTCTAGTAAATCCAGAAAAAATGTCTTCTTTCCTGTCCTCTGGTGCACAAGCGCGATGCCTGCCTAGCTGAAACAGTAGCGGCAGCAGCAAGATGGAGAGGCTGACTGGAGGCTGTCTCTGCCAGCTGCCTCCTGCTCCTGGCCAGACTGGGAATATTCTGCGGAACTGTTCATGGGAACGCAACCATTTATTATAGCTTTTAGCACTGGCATATGAACAGAAAATACACTTTTGTTTAAATATTAAGAAAAGAATTAACCAAAACTGTTCAGTTTCATCTTCATTGGTTTGTAGAGGTCCTCATAACGGTTGTAATAGTTCATAGTGTTGGGCAGAGAAATTTCTACCCTTAGAATAACCAGCACGATGAGGTATATCCATGTAAGAAATAGGACTTATTTCTGCAGAAAGAGTCTGGAACCTACACACAACAAGATGGATAAGCCCGGTCTCTGCTTTTTTTTTTTATAGCAAAAAGTGGTTAACAATGACATACATATTTCTACTGATTGGCACATGGTTAATACATATGCAAATCATAAGATTTAACAAAATTAATGATTGTCTGTGTCTAGTCATATAGCATGAATACGGAATAAGCACAGGGTGACCTCTTAGTTTTCAGCGTTACATAAACAAAACTTTATATCAGGTATAATAGTTTGGTTTTTATTGATTGGTTGCTTTCAGAGTCCTGGGCAGCATGGCATCACAGCTGGTTTCATCCTGGCAGGATGGCAGGGGGGAGGATAAGGAGGAAGGCCAAGCTCACCAGTTTGGACTTATAGAAATCCATTAGAGACAGAGAGAAAGAAAAAAAGACATGCACATTGACACACACACACACACACACACATGCAATATTTTTAAATTCTTGTCCTTGGGAAGTTTGGTGCCTGGAGACGGAGGGGCCCTGCTGCAAGGCCTAGGAATTTAGTGTTGTACAGAATTCTAGTTATGCTAGAGAAAACTCTCCTCCCTTCAGTAGAGATGATCACAACACGCTTGCTCTTCAGCCATGGTGACATTAGCATTTGGCTGTGTTTCCTAAAGGGAATGAAATGAGGTGGTCTGATTGGCAATAATGAAACCAAACCCAACCACACCTACAGAACCATTTATTCTTATTGAGCCTCTTTTATAACTGTGCCGCAGTTGCACTAGTGCCGGAGTCAAGAAATGACTGAAATACCCAAATTCACCAGCGCCTTACATTGCTGCTAGTGTTTGACAGTTGTGCCTTGACTGAGAAAATAGGGCCCAATTAAACATCTAATTTAATAACACAGGCTCAACTACATGAACACAAACAAAATTAGACAGGCCTGGAAATTAAGTAAAAGATAATCATGAAAGAAACAAATGAAAGACAAAACAAAACCACAGCTTGTCTCTCCCACATTAAAACTGATCAAAGCCAAAGACACACAGCTGAGAAGAAAGACAAAGCTGAGAGAAGACCAAAGGCTCATGTTTGCTTCAAAAGCAGGGCCGGCCCGTGGCATAAACGCTCTATGCGGTTGTTTAGGGCCACAACCGCTAGGGGGGCCACACGACCACGAGGGGGGGCCCACACGATCCAATGTTTATCTTAGGTAAATAACGTTATTTTCGTAATTACGTTATTCATCCCTTATCGCGGAACTAGTGGTATAAATTTTAAATGGAATGGCAACAGAACATTTCATAGCAATGTAATGTAAGAAGTATTCTACCAAGCGACCCCCCCCCCCCCCCCCCAAACAAAGTCCCCCCCGCACACTGGACAGAATCCAACAGCACCCCCCCCCCCCAACTCAACAGCATCCAACAGCACCCCCCCACCCCTCCTCCGTTCGAACACATTTGCTTAGGGCCACCAAAATCCTAGGGCCGGCCCTGTTAAAAAGTCATCACTTTATAGCCAATTTTTCAATCAACATTTGTCCTTGACTTGGACTAGTAAATGCACTTTACACCTTTTCTTCACAAACTCAGTTTGGTGAAGTTCTAGTTATGGCTGTGTTTGCCAAAGTGTTTGTGAAGAAAAAACAATCCTTGCTTTTAATTGTAAGTTTTAATAGTATATTAAGAACAAATATTGTTTGAATCCCAGCCATGTGTTTGAAAGAGGGGGGTTCCCCTTCTCTTCCTGGTCTATGCATAATTCATTACTAATTGTTGGTTTTAATACTAAGAACAAATGTTGTTTAAATCCCATTCCTTCTATCCCTGGTCTATGCACGATTAATTAATTAATAATTAGAAAAGAATAAAGGAGAGACTTCTCTATCCCCCTTTTTATATTTTCGTTTTAAGCCACTTTGTAGGATAAAACTTCTTTTCAATGTTATGATTAAAATTGTGTGAAGTTTGGTTTGAGAGGGATACGTTTGGTTATGAATTAAATGTTTGTGTTTCTATGTTGGGAGGCTAGGGCAGGCAGTAAATGCACCATGTTTAAAGGCCAGTAGTACCACCCTGGTCTCTGCTTTATTCTGGTATAGGCTGACCCAGAATCTCCATTATAGTGCCTGTAGATAGAGTGAAAATAGGAAGGTAGAGGAATCGTAGGATATAATGGGTGCCAGAGTGAGGTCTTCTCAGGGAACTGTTAAATTAGCCTCAAACCCCAGTGCCTGATCTTGAGTTAATTCTGTGGCTTATCTAAGAGAATCCATAATAAGAGACGTTGTTTCCAGAGGTAGTGTGGAACTCTGTAGTGAGTGTTGCAACCATGGAAAGATGATTTTTACACGCTACAAGCTTCAGCACCGCATTTTGTGAGCTTGTGTGGCGTACCGCTTCACTGCTGAGCTGTTGTTGCTCCCATACCTTTCCGCTTCACTATACCAGCTCTTACAGTTGACTGGAGCAGCTCTAGCAGGAAAGACATTTGATGAACTGACTTGCCTCAGCCGGAGACTTGAAAAGGTGCTGTGAGTGAGCTTGAGCGTGGCTGGGTATATTAGGAACGTCTGGAGACCGCGATCACAGGTTACTGCCAGCAGAGAAGAGAAGGCTCTGTGCCGCTGTGCTGTGTAATCGCTGAAGTCTGGATAAAAATGAATTGCTATCCCGTTAAACTGGTGATTTCTTGGCGGCTTGCAAAATATGCTGTCGATCCGTGTACCCCAGCAGATTAATAATCAATGTTCCAGGCCTGTCTGCTGTTTTTGATCAGCCGCCATAGAAACGGTGGGCCCTCATTACTTCTATAGTCCTGTCAGCCAGAGAGGGGAATCACTCTTTGAGGGGAATTGGTAAGAAAACCAACCGGGTCGGATCCTTCAGAATTCTCTGGTAGGTTAACAATGCGAAGGTTGCATCACCTGCTGCTATCCTCCAGCTCCGCCATTTTAGCCTCGAGCTGATCCTGTTTGGCCTGGTGCAGCAAGGCAGCGGTTTTGGCTAGTTTAACTTTGGCTTTCAAACCGGCAAATTCAGCCTGTAGCTCTCTCATGCCGAGCGAATATTGGGAGATTTCAGCTCGTATGAACCGGGTTTCACCCTCGATCCGGGAGAGCTGTGTCTCAATATATTGTCTGTGTTTTTCTAACACAGCCTCTACAATGGCTGATAGCATGACACAGGATTCCTCATCATGTCCCTTTCTGGGTGAGTCTTGCCTGAAAGAGTCTTTGTTTTTGAAGAAATGGACATATTTTATATATCGGTCAACAGCACCAATAAACTGTACTGAGCGTGAACAGTTAAGTTAGCCATTTGTTATGAAAACAGTTAAATAAAGAAGAGAGAGGGCAATGAGCAAAATCACTAGGCAGATAAAGAAAAAGAACACATAAAGAACTTGTGATGCATACCCACAATCCTCAAATGAAATTAATTAGGTACCAAGATAATTAAAGGGATATTTCACAAATAATTTTGTGGAGCTTACCCCATTGTATTTGGATAGCGTGAATACTAGCAACATCCTAGCTGTCTCTGTTAACCGTTAACGGAATCGCCGTTCCTCCTGGTTGTCCAGCTCCCAGTTCACTCCCATTCATTTTCAGGACCTTGCTGAAAGTAATCTTTTTAAAACATAAACTAACTACGAGGGATAATAGATCAATAAAAGAGAGTACTAATGTCAAACAATCCCTGTCCCTGTTGTAATAGGTCACCAGTGAGAACTGGATATAGACTGTCTGATTGATATGGTAAAACATTGACCTGCATAGTAAAATGTTTAAGGCCTGTCACACATTGCAGTCTTCATCCATCTCCATTTTCCTGCTATGAACTCTACATTTGCCCCACTCTCTTTCACACACTGACCTTTTGTTGAAGGCAAGTTTTACTCCTCCATTACACACTGGTTTGTGCTGCAGGATTGTGGTGTTTCTGAAAGGATTGTGCATAAAATGACATTTTATTCTGCCGGTAGCACCGTCGCCTCAGCAAGAAGGTCCTGGGTTCGAATCCCGGCCTGGGCCTTTCTGTGTGAAGTTTGCATGTTCTCCCGTGTTCATGTGGGTTTCCTCCGGGTACTCCGAGTGTGTGTGAATGGTGAGTGAATGTTGTGTGTGCCTTGTGAAAGTTTGGCGACCTGTCCAGGGTGTATTCATGCCTCTCGCCTTGTGACCCTGACCAGGATAAGCGGGTATAGAAAATGGATGGATGGACTGATTCCAACTTCAGACTCTTGTTCACTGATTTTAGTTCCTAGTGAACGAGTGAGTCATGCAGTGACTGATTCCGACTTCAGTCTCTAGTTCCTAGTGAAAGTAATTTCACCTACTGTGCTTTGGATGTGAATTCCTACATGAACCTGGCACAGGCCTATGTTATTATACGATTCATAGGACTTTCCGAAACATTTAGCTGATTTAAAAATGTATAGCCAATACGGGCATGTTTCTGTGCAATTCACTCAATTAGCATTTAAAGCTGGCTCACAAATAAGTGGCACGAGGTTGACGACTAAATAATCTACAAACAACAGAAGAGCTGATGCTGATATCCATGCAGATATTGTATATAGTGGATCAAACAAGTTGTAAAACAGCTAGCCAAATTATGTATGTGTGTACTAACTGATTTTACATTTCAGTTAGTCTAATTCACCATTTTGCTGTTCTGAGCCATAGGAAGCTTCAAAACACTTGGCCAGGATAGCCTAGAGATAAGACAGAGCACGAACTTGGGGGTAGCCATTGGAGGTGTGAATGTGTGGGTCTGCATGTGTGTGTGTGTGTATGTGTCAGAGGGGGTGTCCATTCCCCTCCCCCCTCCCCTTCCACTAGATAAAATATGTGGCTTTCTTGTAGTTAGCATTCTAGCATCTAGGTCTGGTGTCTAATGTGTCTACATTATATCTCTATTTTTAAAAAAATATTCTGCTGCCTTTTTGTTTTTAAATTTTGGTCTTGGCACATCCTTAGATTACTTTGGGACAAACACGCTGTGGTTTGGTATCTTCTTTTAATCATTCCTTGTGTGACTGTCCATGTCTATAACCTTTGTTAATTGTTTTAAGGTAGCTGAACTTGTCTTTAGATTTGATATGTTTGATAATAATTACCAAATTAAATCAAATAAATATATTTTACATGTTGGATAAGTGAGGTGTTTTAGCTGCTGATGCACTGTGTTCGGTATTCAGAGTGCCGGATGCCAAACAAGGGTGTTAACAGTTAAAACTGCTGGGTTCAGAAAATTAAACATAGTTCAGATAATCCTCACCTTGCTGAAAGGTTTTACACCCTTTATCTTCTTAGTCAGTGCCTGTCCTAATTTTATGATCTGTAATTCTACTGAATGCCGTGCCTTGCATAACTGCAGCGGGATTGTTGATCTTACTTGCTTTGGCTATATTTGGAACTGTGTGGTGATGAGTTCTTATAGCCTGACATATTATGTTTGAATAAAAGAAATGACTGTGGTTTCTTTGCTTGAATTGAGACTGAACCTAGTTTACATCTCTGCCTCAGTGTTGCCAGATGCCTGAATCAAATACTCTTAAAAAAGTCCTCAAAATCTTCAATCAACTCCCATTCAAATTCCTGACAAATGTTCCCCCATATCTAATTTAAAATCCCCCTATCTGTCATTGACTTCCATACATCTTTATTGTGAAACATCCCCCATGAATGTTCAGATCCCCTACATACATTTAGGGGAAAGTCTGGCAACCCCACTCGGTGTGATCTTCTTTGGGAAATAATATACTGATGGCCTCTTTTGTTCACGGTTTTTTACATCATGCAAATAAGAGAGTTGGCTACCCATAGCTTATAGCGTTTCTCAGATGTAAGTGGGCTGACCAGCTAGTTTAAGACAATTTCTTTTAATTCTGTAGGTTTATTTATTACTCAGGCTAAGTTTGTCATTGCAATACAAAGGCTTTAGGGATAGGAGGACATGTAGAGCTGCAGTGACTAGTCTGAAACTCCTTCCAGTTCCGGACCCAGACTCGGACCCGAATCAGAATGTCCAGTTCGGTCCGGTCCTCAACGGCAGGTCCTGCTCCTTCCCAGATTAGGTCCCCACCGCTTTAAATTTCAAATAATCCCACTCCTAACTATGTAATTCTGAGGAAAAATTCCAGTACAAAATTTCGCTTTTTTCAATTGGCCTCCATTGTATTACATAGAACAGGCCTATTCAACCAGTGGCCCGCGGGCCGGATACGGCCCTTTTGAATTTTACTATGGCCCACAAGAGGCTGCCTGCAAATCAGGCGGGCATGTGTGTGTTATGATAAATAAAACTAAGGTACATATCTCTGAGCTACTTTGAGACATCTGAACCATAGACTGTATGATCTGAACCAATATGGTATTGGTTACGTCTTTTTAAAGCACCCATGTGCTGTGATTTGCTGCAACAGGATTACACCCGCTCCGCACCTGCCATCCTGCCATTCGCTCAGTCAAGCCTCACGTTGCATTCTGGGCTGGCGGGCCACAGAGAAACTTACGTTAGCTAAGCTATAGGGTTGTCAAAAAATATTCTAAGTTCAAAAACTATTCGAAAATCTTTTTTTTTTTTTTAAAGTTCGAACCTAAATTTGAGCATTCGAATATTAGTTTGGATCCCACGTTTTGTAATTAACATAAATATACAGGCTTTAATTTCATGCGGCGAATCATGTTCATGCACGCAAAGTTCATTTCCTGTGTTAACGTTACTAGTCAGCTAACAATTTAGGCTAAATAATGTTCCCATGGCAGGCTATGTTTCATTTCTATTCTGAAGATTTTGATAAAATTGGATGATGAAAGAGTAATAATAAGTAATTTATGTTGTTTTAGGCTACAGGTATTAGCCGTTTGAAAAATTTTTGTGTTAAGAAATAAACATGATTTCCTATAAACAATCATTTCCCTCTTATTGTGATTAATAAATACTGAGTTGTGGCAAATTACATCCACGAGAAAGTGCTTTATTCATTTGCGCATTAGGCTATAGAAACTGCAGGGGGCTCATTTATAAAATGAACTTGCGTGCATGTGTAAAGTGAAGACCTGACATAGAGCCACTACCGTTTCCACGGTCAAATCGATTCATGTTGAAATTTTATAAATCACTACTTTGACGTGATTTTCTACGTACGCACCACACAGTTGATCTAAAATACGTTTTATAAATGAGGCCCCAGATGTAGTAACCTATTATGAAAGTTCACCGATGTCCTCTATTCTACTGGCCGTGGAAAATAACGCGCAGGCCAGCCCGACAATAAGCAGCTTATTTTTTTGTGAATTATAGGCAAATGATATTCGAATATATTCGAACGCTAACTAATTACAAAAGCTAATATTCAAACTCAATTTCATGGCACTTTTGACAGCCTTACTAAGCTAACAAAAAGCTTCAAAATGTCTCTCTCGAAGCCAAAGAGACATAAAGTTGATTGTGAAAATCGCCAATTCCAGAGCAAATGGACTGACAAGTATTTATTTACTTTGCCAGCCGTAACCATAGCTTTTCCTTTTTTGTATGGACTGGCGGCTGTCTGGAATTGATTATAATGGTACCATTAAAGTGAAAGAAAAGGGATGCACGTGACTAGTTTATTCCATGTAGTAATATATCTATTAACATTATACTGTTAGAGTTATTTGTAGCCATTAATTGACAAAGTATTCTGTGTGGCCCACGAACCCCCAGTGATTTTCCTATTTGGCCCACTTGCTGTTGAAGTTGAATAGCCCTGCTGGTTTGAAGGTTTGAAGTGCGATTATTCAAAAATGCTGCAGTAAAATTTCACAGAAATGTGGTAGAACGTACATAAGGATCCCTTCTGTCATAAACAAGTGTCGACAGTTTGAGACCTTTTAATTCTAAATCCAAAAATTATTTTTTTTAAATATTAGCCTGTATTGGGCTACTTGGAAGGTTAGAAGTAGGATTATTCAAACGCACCTATTTAAGGTGGACCAGAAATTTTGAATCAGGAGTCAACTTCAGGATGGTAGCATTACCAATAGCATACCAGGCTACTTAGCTAGAGAGCTGTAAAATGCATTGAGAGTTTTTTTTTCCAAGCTCTTACTATTGTAACTGATTATAACTATAGCTGAAAAAAATTATGCTCCATCAAAGTAATTATCCTCTAATTCAGAAATGCATTTCTTATGATTGTGTGATTGATTGATTTGCCCACGAATCTGAACAGGAGCACCTGAAGAATGCCCACCAAACAGGAAAATGTTGCAGGGAGTACAACACACACCTGAAGCCCCAACTTTCATTCTAGAGCATTTTAATCCCTGTGAACTTTTTATCTTTGGATTCCAATAGTGTGTGGAGTGTGAAATATGTGAGTAGAGAAAAGATTCAGGTCCCTCACTGTAGGCTTACCTGCTGTAAACACTCATTCATGGTGATGACAATTTAGCTTCTTAGTGCTAAAAGATGCTGTGTGCTGTTGGCTGCATGGGTGTTGCAATATGTCTTCACTGCTATAATTCTTTTTTATGTTAATTAATTATTAATTTATTCATTATTTTTCAATTGGCCAACCAACTCTCCCACTTGATGGAGGACAAGTTTATTTATATATACAGTTACAATGTTTACATATCATAGTGGTGAAGTCACTTAGATTTTTAAGTGAGGCAGTTACTTTTTTCCATTGATATGTGTTCAGTGAGAAAGTTTTGCCATTGTGTGATACTTAATGAATTCCTAGATTTTCAATTTAGGAGGATAGTTTTCTTGGTGATCGTTAAGATAATCAAAATGGGTTTTATGTATTGAGATGGTGTGTTGATTGTAGACAGAGTTGTGTTATGCTAATGCTAACTAATGGTTTGCATCTTGCAGCGTAGCTTCTGTCATTCTGTTTGTGAAGTCTTCTGCAGGCAGGAGGTACTGACACATCCATACCTGTATTATGGAGAGTGTTTCTGATTTGTTGGACAGGTGTTTGGGGGTTTTTCTTCATTACGGTGAGAAAACTTTGGTCATCAACTGAGGAGGTCTTTTTTGGCCCACCAAGCCATTTGCAATTATCAAGCTCGCCAGTGCTCTTTTTTTTCTTAAAGAAATTTTCCAAACAGTTGATTTTGGTGAGCCTAAGGGTGGCCTATGTCTCCAACAGTTTTTATTCTTATTTATCAGCCTCATAACTGCTTCCTTGACTTTCATAGGCACAACTCTAGTCCTCATGTTGATAAACGTCAAACAAACGATACAGAATAATGACTCTAGGTCACTAATATCCTGTCCTGTACCCTTTAGGTCTTATGTATGTGTAACCCACCTAAGGGTCAGTTAGCAGTAGGTAAATATTTTCAGGTTAAAGCTAGGTTCGTAAGGAGAGGCTATGAATGAAGAGATGGACACAATGAACAACCGGAGCCAGAAAGTAAGTGCAAAATGGTTAGAACTGTATTAAAGAAAATGTAATGACAACAGGTAAAGCCGCCATTTACTTATCACATTCAAACACATTCATTTGTTTTCATATCAATGTCCTGAGTTTTGTAGCTATATCCACTGTCCATTAAGATCTGAATGTCTTCTGTTCAGTCTGGTTCAGTTCAATTGGTCAAGTTCAATTTAGTTAGTTTCAAGTCAGTTTTGTTGGTTGGGTGCACCCTTTTTACAAAAAATAAAGTATCAAATAAAATGTAATTGCTCAGTCACAATCCTACCACACCGGAGTGGGGTTGGGAGAAACAAGGGGTATCAGGGGGTCCTTCCTCAAGTGGATGAAGATGAATCAAGTTGATCAAGTTGGTCGGCTTGCCATCTCCCTCGTCAGGGAGAGAATCCTAGGTTCACAGGTTTCTTCTCGGGTATCCAAAAAAACCCAGCCAAGATCCCAAGGAAAGAGATTGAAGTGTGCGATCTGGAAAATATTTGGTCCCTGGGTCATTTACGGAGCTGCTCTTTAGGTTTACATGTTAAATTAACGATTATGATTTTCTACTTCTGATCGTCTTTTTCTCTCTCCCGTTCTCCCCTCTTGCTGTGCACTCTCCTGTGCGACAAACAGTCTCAACCAAGTCCCTGTGAGTGGGCGGGGCTAACTATTTTCCAGAATAATCTTAAGACATTACTACCTGTTACAGCCAATAAAACTAATTAGGGATGCAAAACAAGTCCTCCTAACAAGTTAGGTAGGGAGCCTCCCTTTCTTAAAGCTACAGGACTCTTTTAAAGCATTGCTATTTTTCTAACGGGTTACATATGGGAGATAGATATCACCCAATAAGTGAGGAGATACATGATGTCATGTTGAAGGCCCCGAAGGAGGAATTTAATGTCCTTGTTGCAGAACAAACAAGAGCTTTAGTTGGGCTGTGGAGAACTGTCCATTCCCTCGGTTAGGATGAGCAGACATTATTGTGCGCAGGAAAACAAATGGTACCTTGGTGGTGCAAACCGTAAGAGGAACAGGGCTGCTGTGTGTGTGTGTGTGTGTGTGTGTGTGTACCTCTGAAAGCCTTTCTAATACTTTAGTCCTTTTCCTATATTTATGGTATGCTTTACTGGACAGTCAATGGAATTACTCCAAAAGTGCAAACCCTATTAGGGTTCATGTTGTAGTGTTTCTATATCTTCATGAGTCTTACAGTTCTTTTTAAGTAAGTACACTTGGTATAATGGAAGACTGGATTTTTGATGTGTTAATAACAGTTGAAGTATTGCATTATTCATAAAAACATTTGTAACCGTAATAAGTTCTTATATTAACCAGCAGACGTTACATTAGCCGTTCAAGTTTTTTTATTACATTAACCATTACGTTTACATTACATTTATTTGGCAGACACTTTTATCCAAAGCAACGTACAATTAGTGCATACCGAAGAGCATTGAAACAACTACAAAACACAGGTCCAATAAGGTACAGTACGCATTATGTAACAGTTATTCATAGCCATGAACACAGTAAGTTCAGTCCACGCAGTAAGCATAGGCTAGGTCAGAAAGTATGTTAAGAATGTTAAGTCAAACTAGGAGGCAAGATAACAAGCTGCGACATCAAGATAACGATACAAATGCAATGTAAGTGCTGGTTGGAGGTGCATGTGTAACATGAAAGTGCTGCAGGAATAAGGTAGAAGGGCACAATGATATGTGATCCTAGTTGGGAGTACCATGCAGAGTAGTGATAGTTAGTCCAGGTACAGTTTGCAGAGATGCATCTTCAGACTACAGCGGAAGATGGGCAATGACTGAGTGGTTTGTAGGGAACAGGGAGTTTGTTCCACCACTGGGGAGCTAGGGGGGAGAAGCTTTGTGCTAGGGACGAGTGAGAACCATTCACCCGGATGGCAGAGAGTGCAAGTCGCCCTGCTGTAAAAGAGTGGAGTGGTTGAGCTGGCTTGTAGGACTGAATCATGTCCTGTAGGTAGGCGGGGGCTGTCCTTTTGGCTGCAGTGTAGGTGTGGTAAGGACTTGAACCTGATCCTGGTGATGATTGGTAGCCAGTGAAGTGACCTCAGCAGGGCAGCCACATTCTGAATCATCTGTAGTGGCTGTGTGGCACAAGCTGGCAGGCTTGCAAGGAAGGAGTTGCAGGAGTCAAGACGGGCGGTCACTACACTCTGGACAAGTAGCTGGGTGGAATGCGTGGTCAGGTATGGTCGAATCCTACTGATGTTGTACAGGAGGAATCTGCAGGCCTTGATGTGATCCTTGAGGTCCACCTGGTCATCCAGGACCACCCCCAGGCTTGTTGCAGAGTCAGTCACTGTTATGCCATAGACAGTGATTGAGAGCTCCTGTAGTAGGGATGTCTTGTAGGGGATGAACAGAAGCTCAGTCTTGTTGTCTCTCATTGACCAGTATAGTCGAGGGAGGGATAGAGAAGAAGATTTATGTATCATCAGCGTAACAGTGATAAGAGAAGCCGTGTGAATTAATAACTGAACCAAGAGATTTTGTGTGAATGGAAAACAGCAGAGGCTCCAGTACAGATCCCCGTGGGACTCCTGTAGCAAGGGGATGAGGAGCAGAGGCAGACCACATCCAGGTGACCTGGTATGACCTGGGGCAGTCCCAGAACTGCCCATCTCAGCCATGGTCGAGAGGGGTAGTTGACCATGTTGATTGCTGCAGACAGTTCTAGGAGGATCAGGGCAGAGGAGAGGCGTGAGGAGGGCAGTCCCTGTTGAGTGCCCATATCGAAAGCCAGACTGGTGAGGACCAAGCAGGTTAACAGGCAATTATTACATGAAAGAGGACAAAGTTATTACATGAACTGTTTTTATTATATTAACTATTATATTATTATATTATATTATATGTGGCTCTGATTTGTTTGCTTTTTAAATGCAATCTGTGACATTTTATTGAAATCATTGACTGAAAACTTTATGTTTATGTTAGAAGCACAAGTAAACTTCCATGATTTTTATTGGTATTCAATAACTTTACTGAATTACCTCCTAATATATTCATGTTTGGTCTTGTTAGAAAGGGACTAAATTCCTTAATATTTTGGTAATAATATGGTTCTTAGCCATGCTTTCAACAACATAAGGTCACTTTAATTAATAAGTACACTGTCAGCTTTTAGATAGGGCACTTCTCGTCATAAATGAGCACGCCCCCTTCTACACCTGAACTCGGCATTGCCCAAACAGGGCAAACATGCTCAAGCCATGTTGCGTCAAGTGTTTATGATGGCCTCAGGAAAAAGTTGTGTTGTGTTGCAGTTGGTCTTTATTTTGGTGGTGGTTTCTTGGTTGTGTGTTTTAGCTCATTTCCTTTGTTCCTGTGGCACTGGAAGAGGGGAATACTTTGATAAGGTCTGGTTCTTCAGTCTTTCTTTTCTGGTAGTCTAAATTTAGCATCTTGTTTGATGTCTTCTGTTTTGTTTTGTAACTTAGAAGTAGACCTGATACAGAGTTTGTTTTGGTTTGTCAGTTGATTCCACCAGGTTACTGTCAACTGACGTGTCAATGATTTAATTCATAATTGTCATTTTCAATAATACTTGTTAAATTAAATCATGTAAAATATATTTCATATGTAGGTTAAGTGAGGGGTTTTAGCACGCAATACCACTTGTGTTCAGTATTCAGAGTGCAGAACATTTTAACAAGGGCATTGACTGAAGCACTGGATTCAGAAAATAAACATATTTTTACTTAATTGTTGCTTGCCCGACAGTGCCTCCTGGAGTTTTAAATACACTGCTGTCTGAGCTTTAATCTCAATATAAACTGCCGCTGGGTCCGTACAGCCTGCTCACTGCTTATTCCTGTACTTTAATGTATAAACACAATGTGCAGATGTTCCTCTGTCATACAGTACTGCACTGCTGCCCTGCCCTCCCTGGGAGTATCGGGGCTCCCCCACTCCCTGCCCGCTGATCCCTTAGCAGTGTGCAGCAGCAGGGGGTCCTGAGACGGCCTCAGCACAGGGGCTCAGCTGATCCCTTAACAGTGTGCAGGATCAGGGGGTCCTGAGACAGACTCAGCACAGGGGCTCAGCTGATCCCTTAACAGTGTGCAGGATCAGGGGGTCCTGAGACAGACTCAGCACAGGGGCTCAGCTGATCCCTTCTCAGTGTGCAGCACCAGGGGGTCCTGAGACGGCCTCAGCACAGGGGCTCAGCTGATCCCTTAGCAGTGTGTAGGGTAAGGGGATCCTAACTAGCTGGCTGGTAGCTGTCGGCTGCCTAGCATGAGGAACCGACAACACACAAACTAGATTTGTGTAGGTCAACAGCCGTCTCTTCTTAGTTGAAAGCTCTTTGGTTTTCCCCATAGTCATAGATGACAAAGGCATTTTGTGTGTGTGCAACCTCATATTTACATGCCAGTGATACAAGGAATGGTGAAAGGCAGCTATACAGTTTCTGGGGGCTGAGATCAAATAAAATAAAAAATTTCTTCAGATGCCACTTCAGATGTTTAGTTTTATTTTAAATATTCTTTAGGGGTACCAGTAATTTTGACCCCTATGCGTTTGAGAAAACTGCTATTACTCAGAAGTTTTTTAAAAGAATATTTTTAAATTATACTGAAAGTAAGTAGTTTCTCCAAATGTTTGAGCAGGCAATTTGCATCATTGGGTATATTGTTTGTCTTGCACAATCATTTTTGCTAATTTTCGTAAAGAGGGCCAGTAATTCCTGAGTTGAACGTATAAACTCTTCTTTGCAGACTGAATAGCTGTGACCTCACAGAGAAGTCATGTGATATTGTGGCCTCAGCTCTCCAGTCATCAAACTCACCCCTGAGAGATCTGGACCTCAGCTACAATAACCTGGGAGATTCAGGAGTGGAGCTGCTCTGTGCAGGACTGATGAGTCCAAACTGTAGACTACAGAGACTGGGGTGAGTAGTGCGGTGTACTGTGTGACAGTAACTAAATCGAATTACTGATTATGGCAATGTAAGGGTTTGAATTTTGTCACAGGGAAGACTAGTTTCCTGACTCCATTCATGGATGTTTGTGTGAATGTGAGTTTACACATAAGATTATTGACTGAGGTGTGCTCATGTGAAATGATGAGCAGCTTGACCCTGTATCCTGGAGAGAGAGGCTAGCTACTTCTGCCAGACATTCATCTAAGTGATCTCTGACATTAAGATCTTCAATCCTGGGAGGTAAATATCCTGCTTACCCAGGAATCTAAAACCAACAACTATCCCTGGGATTAACCTAATTAAGATTTACCCCATTTGGGTAGGGAGACTATATAAATATCACAAGGCATGACTCCTGTATTATTCTATTAAATAATATTTGACTGACCCTAGCAGTTATCCACGAAGAGCTGCATATCCTGCTAGTGAATCTAACAATATGCCCAGTGAGTACCTCAGTAAGGGTGTTACCCCAAAACTTTAAGTAACTGTCGCTACCCCGGTTCTCTGAAACGCAGAGTGGAGAGATCCACGTACGGGGAATGACATCCGGTCATCCAATTGCACCAAGTGTGGCTTTGACAGCCAGTAGCGCATTCAGTGCTACAGGAGACTACTGCCCTCCTGGAAGAACATATGGGAAACTGCAGTGCTACTACTCCTCAGTGAACATATTCACTTCTCATGCGTGGCAAGCAGGGCAGTCTTGGTGGATCTCTCCACCGGGGTTACAACAGTAACCTAAAGTTCTCTTTCATCATCTCGTGTTTCAGATCCACCTACGGAGAGATATAGACAGCTCCCAGAATGCCTTATGCTCATAGCTGAGATGCTGTCAGGCCAGCAAAGGATGGCTTCTCCCCTGAGGGAAGGGTGGTGTCTGGCACATCCCATATAGGGAAGTACTGAAGACTTTCCACTGCCCAAAGCTATAGCCAGGGCCAGGAACAGTGTGAAGTAATAAAACCCATAGCAGATGAGGGGAGATGTGTGCGCCTCACACAGAGCTCACCCCCAGAACTGAGTGGGCTACCAGCCTCAGACAGTGGAACCTAGCAACAGTATCTGGAGAAACCCTGGCCATGTCTCATTCACCATGTGACCCTCCTGAGTGCCCCCCCCCCCCCCCCCCCAGAGAGGGATGTGTCTGTCCTCATGTCTTTCCTCATGAGAACAATCCTGAGAGGGGTTCCCTGAGTGTAAGAGTCTGTGTTTTCCCAGTGACGCAGAGTTGCAGAGAGTGCGCACAGGGCTCAGGTGGAGGGATGAAATCCACCCCATAAAGCCCCGGATTCTTAACGGTGAAACCACACTGTATGCGGTAACGCCAGGCATTCCATTCATTTAAATGAGAGGTGGCGGCACATCAGCAAGGCATTTTGGGATTGGCAGGGCTAGGTGGTGAGGCGGTGGGAGAGATGGCCAAAGTTTAACTTCAAGCCCCAGGCGGTACAACTACGTGTCGTGATAACCAATCAGATTTGATCTAAAGATCAGTCAAGTGAATTGTCCCCCTTTTCAAATTTTAGTTTAGTTCCACAATGGAGCACTCCCTTGTAATTGCCGTGTTGGGTTTCCCAACGATCCTGCGCTGCCCTCCTGCAGAGACGCTGACCAGAGGAACGCAGCGTGGAGGAAAGTCTCTGAAGTTGTCTGTGGCTCTGCTGTGTAGACAGTAGTAAACACCTCACAGCTAGACCAATGAGGGTTGTAGCTGGAGGGGAAGGCACCACGTGTTTTCCCTGGGCTGGTGTGGTTCAAACCGGAGATGTTAGTTATTTTTTCCTCTGTTCGTAAGAACAGAGCACAATTATACTTAAGAATGAACTGGTTCCGTCGCCACGGGTAAGACGGGCCTGAAACGGACCAGTAACACTCTTGTTACTCTCCGTTCGCAAACGGGGCTATGCTGTCATCAGAGATATATCTGATCTGTCGCCGGACTGTAAATATTCCAATGGGAGCATCAGAATATTCACAAATGCGCGGAACAACACATTGGGATGGCAGGTATGCCATCCCGCCAAGTTACGCCTTGGCGGGGGCATGCCCCATACCTATACAGCACCGAGAGTTTGGCACTTTTCAGGGTTCCCCACAGAAATAACCACAACAGCCACAGACACTCAGCCCTTAAAAACATTAAATTCTGTACATTCTGACCCCATTTTAACAGACAGATTTCATAAACAACTTCACATGTCCACACAATAAAGCCCCAAACTAAGGGGATTTTGCGCTTTCTCCTTCTTCTTCTTCTTCTTCTTCTTCTTCTTCTTCTTCTTCTTCTTCTCATTCTTATTTTTCCTGCCGCCTATCCCACTAATAACATGTCTCCCCATTGGACATTTTACCAACACCCGCCAAATCTTCACCTACACGACCCAATGAAAAACTCGCATACACACGCAAAATACCCATGCCTTTTTAATCTGAAACATTTTCAGTATAAACAGCTAGTCTGCCTTTGGCCTAGTGGGTAAGGTTACAGTCTTGGGAACAGAGGGTCGGCGGTTCAAGCCCAGCTAGGACCATGTTTCTTTAACTTGCTTTTACCCTCACTAATAATTGTCTACTACTTCTCAATTATTGCTTTTGCACCATATCTACCCGCCGTTCACCGAACGTATTATGTATTATGTATTACACTGTATTATTCAACGGGAGCTCTTCTGTGCGTACTGGTCTGTGTTCTTCTTTAAAACCACGGACAGGTTTGCTAATGATATTTCACGCTTTGCACAGCTATGTCATGGTGCTGCACTAACAAAGTCACAGACTGATAAACGTCTGGTTGAAGGATCGAATCCCGCATCGCGCTCAGGCAGATAATTTCCTCTTTTACACTAACGTTCTCTTACGCTTATATTTGCTTTACCAAAACTCACTCATGGCCACCCATATGCATTTCATGACGGCAAATGTATTCCTTTTGTTTAAAAGTTACACCAGTTCACCACTGTGCCATTTCTACTAACTACATTTCTTCACTTGGCTACCGTACAAAACCTTCTTATCAGCAAACGCCACATTTCTACATTCATGTTACCTCGCCCTATTCTCTATCTAGCCACATACAAACAATTACTACGTATGTACGTTCTGCAACTCCCCATTAAAACATTACATTTAAAATCATGATTCACTCATAATTATAACTACTAGTACTGAACATGAAAAAAACACTGCAGTGCAATAGATTTCACGTTACTTAACCCTCCACTTTAACGGCTAACGCTTTATAGCGACTGTTATATATACCGTTCGATAAGGAATATAAGCTCGCTCATGGTCACTCCATTTACTTCGCACTATACCCCGTGATCATGTCAACCTTCACCTACATGCCCATTCTGCTAAAAACATATTGTTTCAACTACGCTATTTCATAATTTCATCCTAATTTCTCTCACACTGTTGTTATTTTCTCATAAGCAAAGCCTGCTGGGACATATGCGTCTGCTCCTATTCTCCACTATCATGTTTTCCGGTTCTAGTTTAGCAAAACAGCGAAGAGGATTCCTACCTGCAGATAAGCCTATCAAAATGCCTTATAAACCTTACAAACACTGAAAGTGCATCTCCACGAAATAACAGACAAAACGGAGCACGACAGAAGGCTACACAAGTTGCGACCTAGGGAGTTATAATTCTACGGGCTTGCTGATTCTTTTGTCAGTCAAGGCTCGTTGGATGGATGTCAAATCCGTGAGTACATACACTGGCCATATTCCATCTGCGTTTCTTATGCGTTTACACTTATACGCCACCGCACCCTTTGTCACAGCCACTGTTTTAAATATATAGCAAACCGAAACTGCTGAACGGTACACGCTCATCAGACTGTATACAAATTCACGCAACGATAGCCATAATCCACAACCGTTTCTTACAGGGTCACTTCGCATTTCTCACTCTCATAATAAAACGTTTTGCAAAAATAAATGATATCTCATAAAAAACACGTTTTCAACGTACAAAAATGCCAAGTTACTCAAAAGTATTGATATCAAAATGACGCCAAGTTACGGTACTACAAACAATATAGGCTATCTTGCCTCACCGAAATGACAAGATGTATTTCAAAGCAATGCTACCCAATATTTCCTCAATTCTTTCAAGTCACTTGGCCCTGTGTTTTGTAATCTTACCATTTTACAATGTCATGCAAACTTTGTGTCAGATCAAAGAGTCAAATATTTCGAATTGCCTCATGGAACACATTAAAATTCATGTACAAAACTGCTGCTGAGTAACTACAGGAAGCATATTTCTCCAGAAAACATGTTTATACTTGCTTCTGAACTGAATTTGAGTACATGTGCAAGTTATTGTATATTTGCTACGTACAATAAATACTGCATGTAAAATGCATATTGTACATACATACATAGAGAACTTCTTTATCCCCATGGGGACATTTCCCTCGCAGCATGTTACATTCACATTTACGAACACACACTTATACCAAGAAACATACTATCATTCACGCAACAGAAAGGCTGGGCAGCGAAATACATACATACCAATACAAATTGGACATATACACGCCTATTCAATCAATCTTGACTGTGAGAGAGCCATCCACACATATGTTTGGCCTGTCCATGTAGTGCATGCTTATACACACAGGGCCAAGTGACTTGAAAGAATTGAGGAAATATTGGGTAGCATTGCTTTGAAATACATCTTGTCATTTCGGTGAGGCAAGATAGCCTATATTGTTTGTAGTACCGTAACTTGGCGTCATTTTGATATCAATACTTTTGAGTAACTTGGCATTTTTGTACGTTGAAAACGTGTTTTTTATGAGATAAAATATATCCATGACCACAGCAAGTAAGCGTAACAGTTACTAGGTTTTACCCTCGTGATAATCTGACTCCATATGAAATTAGAATTTAAAATTTGGTTTTAACTATACGTGGAACTTGGGAGTGGTTACACTCGACTCTATCTTGTGCCATCATTCCTCAATATATGCTCCCGGGTTTAGCACTATTGTTAAATCTCAGTTCGGTGAAGCCGCCAGAGGGTAGGAGGCGGACCACCATAATACATGCCTTCCTTTGTGCATAGATAGTTATGAGCCCAGGATAGTGTGTATCTATCGGGCTCCTTAAGGCGAATTTGACAAGAACCGGCGTATAATGCCCATGGGTTCTCTTAAGCCAAAACACCAGAACCAATACAACACCAATCCCGTTAGCGGGCAGATCGTGGTCGCCTATCTAACTTGAGGACCTCACTAAAGACGTTCGCTGTACTAGACCCCTGATCAGTAGGTCCTAGTCCCCCTGAGTATTTAAGCAGAATTCCGGCTGAAAAGAAGATAAAATGGATGAGAGTCATGAAGACCACGCAAGTTAAAAATAAGAAGAATTTATTTAACAGGCAGGTAGGTCATTAGCTTCAAATTAATAATCAATTAAAAAATCTAAAAAGTTTTAAAACATAAATACAGAGTAAAAGTTCTTACCCAGCCTGTTTAGCTACACACGAAACACATAGTATGCGTAGTGTGGGAAGTCGATTACGATCTTCCCCGATTGCTTTGTCTCCCTTCCTTTTACGCCAAATCCCGCGTTTGGTCTAGGCGGCATTGCCATAAATTAACCTGGCCAAATGAAGTCTGGAATTTCGGCCCCCACCATTTGGAGGCTGTTAAAACAATTAGTGAGGAAATTGGGGAAAAGAGATGATTACCAGAGAGGACATTCCATTGTGATCATTTTTCCCTGGGTTTCTGAAACTATGTTTTATTAAAGGTTATTTGGTATGAAACATATTTCTTTCAATTTCTTGAATTTCCCTGAACACGTCCATACCAAACATGTCCAGTCATTAGTCTATGTACAGTATAAATTTCACAGAAGATGCAATGCTGTTGACTAGCTAATGGCTAGTCGATATCAGATAAGCTAATGAAGTTTGTCTGCTTGAATGCCCAAGAATGTATATTCTGCTATATTGCAAACAATTTTATTTAAAAAATAAATGATAGCAGCACAAATGTTTTACCAAAGAAACTGGTGATTCTGAACAATAACGTTTATCGGATAACAATGAAGCACATACTGATCTACTTGTGAGAGAAACGTAGATGTGAAATCAAGGTGACCATAAAACTAATAACGTATTAATTGAGAGTTGTTTATGCTCATTTCTACCAGCCATCAAGCTAGCTAATCAGACCTAACTTTGATGACATTAGCTAGCTAATCCATTTCAGATAATGATAAAAACCAGTACTCCTACTTCTATTTATACAGTGCTATCCCTCCAAGTAGGATTGGATCCTATTTCATATTAAATTTAAATCACAAAATTAAATAGGGAGCCTAGTCTATCATAATAATTCAAATAACATATATTACATTTTCATAAGTTTAAAAGTTTTTATTCAAACTGGACAATGATAACATGAAACACATTAAACCCGTTCAGCATTTAACAAACATAACTGCCTGTCATAAAATAGGTGACACGCCCACAAGCGGCCGATTGTGGGATGCGGGAGCGGTGCCAGGTGGCTTTGCCGGAATCAGTGTGGCTTCACCGTAACAGCCCCAGTGGCAAAACCTGAGAGGCTGACACCATCAGCCCCTGTAGTCTGAGGCACGTGTGATACTGTACTCTCAAGCCCGGTTTGGACTGAGAGAGACATACTCTGAGAGATAAAATGCAGTCCGCTGATAGACAAGCTCACATGGATACAGAGTATAAATCCAGTCACAAAAGCGTTACACTCCAGGATGGGGAGAGATTGCTCTGAAACCAAGAGAGAACAGATGCGTCAGAACTCGCTGAGTGTCCTGCACAACTCTGGGTTTTGAAATGGCAATAATCAGCCAATCGTCTGTATAAGTCAGTATTCTGATAACCCATTAGTTTAATCCTATTACAAAGACAGAACACTCGTGGACTCAGGGAAAAGCCGAAGGGTGGAACTGTGTATTTGTAGCAAACACCACGATGGGCGAAGGGGAGAAATGTTTTGTGTGGGAGATAAATGCTTACGTGGAAGAAGGAATCTTTCAGATTCACTGATGTGAAACTGGGATCTTATGTTAATCAATTAAGTGTTAATTCTTAATAAGAATGTTGATTGACTATATTTCTATAGATTAAACAGTTAAATTTCAATAAACCATTTCAATGAATAACCTAATGTTGGTGATTAGATTTCAAATTAAAGAGACGTTCTAAAATTTTTAATTAGAGAGTCACGGTTCCCTTGACTGGCAGCAATTAGTGAAACGTTATTGGTCCATTCCTGGAACATCAGTGCCATCTGAGCGCGTCTTCTCAGCTGCTGGTCTCACCTTCAGCAGACTGTACACCAGACTGACCCCAAAGCACGTAGACATGCTCATATTCCTTAACAAATATGCTTAAGTATTAAGTTAAGCCTATTAGTTTATTACAAAGTTAAGCATTAATAAGCACCATAAATAAGCAGCTTTAATAAGCAGCATAAATAAGCAGTATGAATAAGCAGCATTAATAAGCAGTATAAATCATTTGCATTAATAAGCAGAATTAATAAGAAATATCTTTTGTCACCATCACAGTGGCAGTTCAGCGGTCCCTCCTCTCTTGAACAGATTTCTCAGTCTGTGAATCTGTGTTTTTATGATTTTGCTTCTTGTAGTTTTGGCCTTAATACACAGTCCTGTTTAAATGATTGTTTGAGCATGTCTTAATAAAACCTCTCTGATAGATACAGCTCATTAATTGGTATAAGTCTGTTAAATTAAATAAATTAAATTAAATAAGTCTGTTTTGAGTCATTTTTTTTATAGGTCATGTAGAAGATTTTAAGCTAGAAGTAGAGAACCGTCCTTCTTTGGGACCTGGAATTAAGGATAATAAAAGTTTTGTTGGGTTCATTCTTTGGGAATCAAACGTATCGCCCCTTTTTGTAAGAGGCAAGAAATTTCTTCCTCTTAAACATGGGCAGCACTCTCTTG
The DNA here is from genome assembly GCA_025169545.1 of Anguilla japonica. Lineage (NCBI taxonomy): Eukaryota > Metazoa > Chordata > Actinopteri > Anguilliformes > Anguillidae > Anguilla > Anguilla japonica. The sequence goes on along the minus strand of CM045898.1, from coordinate 11,548,013 downwards.
GGTTTGAGAGTAAATGACTCTGTTGAAATGGGGGGTTTCACTCTAAACTGGAGTCTGTAGCCCTTGGCTATTGTCTGTAGCCCTTAGAACACTGCAGCACTACTATAGCTATGTGCTCTTCCAGGATGGCAGTAGCCTCCTTTAGCATTGGACACGCTGCTGTCTGTCAGAGCCACACTTGGTGCAACTGAATGCTTCTATAGTGGTCTGGACCGGATGTCATTCCCTAGAGTTGGCTTTCAAACACAAGATGATGAAAGAGGAGTTTATTTATGGCACCAATGCAGTGATTTGTTCGAGCAGAGATGCACACTTCAGTCAGTGTATAAGTAAGCCACGTACTTTGGATGCGCTGTAGGAGAAAGAGTACTTTATCATATGACTAAATATGAGAGTTGCCAATAACCATGAATAGAACGCTTTAACAGTGTTAAGAGGCAATCATTTTATTTACAAGACATGGCAAGATGGACTGGACAGTATTCTATAAGAGAGGCAAGGACATGCACCTGAAGATATTGTAAGATAAAGAAAAGGAACACAAAGAAATTGTGATGCATACCAAAAGTGCTTTTTATGAAAGATTGTTTGAGCTTCACTGAAATGCTATCCAGAGATCATCTCCCACAATCCACACAAGTTCACATTTGACAGAATAAAGTTTGACCTGACCTAAACTGTAGTACCTACCGCCATCCACAGCTGATGAGGAGGGGCACGTCCGAGTCTGCCACAAAAAAAAAAAAAAACGAGAATCAGAAACTCTGTTAGTCACTCAGTGAGGGGAAAGCCAGCACGCCCCTGGAGTGAGACCATGAAGCCTATATAGGGCCAGCAGCTACTCAGGCAAAGGGGAAAGTGGTGTGGAAAAAGCACTGGTATGCTGCCGGTGGCCTGACTGTATCTCAGGTCCAGGTCTGAGTGTGGAGTGGAGGTGCTAAAACTCAGCCCTGTCCCTCCGGCTCTGTCCAGGTCTGAGTGCGGAGTGGAGGTGCTGAAACTCAGCCCTGTCCCTCCGACGCTGTCCAGGCCTGAGTGCATAGTGGAGGTGCTGAAACTCAGCCCTGTCCCTATGGTGCTGTCCATGGTGCTGCAGGCTGGCCGGTGAGACACAGGTGAAGTGGAGCAGAGTGGTGGCTGATGGCAGGGAGGGGCAGGGCTCCAGAGGCCCACACCACAATACATACATATGAGCATGTGCATTACTTCCTGTTACAGTGAATCTGCCTTTAGCTGTGTGTTAGTTTGCAGTGCTGTGGGAAGTTTGTGACAGATAACCAAAAGGAAATAAGCAAAGTCGCTGTCCACTCTGAAAAATGTATGTTGCCTTTTACATCTTTACTTTTGGTGGTGGCCAAACATCCTACAGCACTGAAATCTAACTGGCTGTCCACTCTGAAAGATGGCAGCTGCATGGATAGTATGGGACAGTAGGGTTAAGCCCAGATAAACGATCATAGAAAAGGTAGATGAGCCCTTTGCCCCAATTCAGAGAACTTACAGTATAAGAAAAGGGGACATTTGAGTCAGAATTACATCTGTAGAACTGTCAGAGTTCAGTCCAGCAGGATGTTTAATTTTCAGGATTGTGATGTTTCTGAAAGGATCGTGAATAAAATGGTATTTTATTCTGCTGGTAAAGCCGGGCATTAACTCACCGGCACGGTATGTGTGTACATCTTGGTGGGAGAGTGTCCATCTGAACAACATGTGAGCTGCTGTTTAGATGCAGTGTTACATCGGTTAGTTTAGTCACTTTTCTGTGGTTCCAGTCCCAAGTCATAGCCTGGATATTATACCACTGTAAGCAGTCATGCTGTGTGGAATAGTCTGATTCAGAGGTCAATATTCTGGCTCTAGCTCCTATCATCTAAAGAATAACATAATTTACAGGAGTATTTCTTAGATAAGTATTCTAATAATCTTCAAATGCCCCCACTTATTACATTTTTTGTGCAGTTTATATTACTCCACCAGGGCTACCAAACATATTGATAAGGGGTTTTAAAAAAATAAAAAAGGACCTATTACATCAGCTTTTATTTTCATTATTATTATCATTGTTACAAAAATAATTAAATGTAACGCAATAATTAACCTATTATATTCGCAAAAGCGTGCGAAAATAAAACGAATGAATGGATTATAGCGTAAAGACATACAGAACATACGTGCAATATGTGCAAGTTTCAAAAGACACCACATTTTTGAAAATCTAGTGTCTACCAGCAATAAAAGTTAGTGGCAGTAATCAGTTGTGCTGTTCTGATACAGCCACTAGATGGCGATGCAGTGTATTTCCAGTTGATGCAGTAGTTGCATTTCTGGGAGATCGTGCCAGATGAACTGAAGTGTGGCACAGCTCCTACACGGCTCCGGCACTGCTTCAGCGGTTAGCAGGTACAATATCGCAGGTATGACCAATAATATCATGACTGGTTATATAAAACCGTCATGTTATTTTATATACTGGTGTATATATTTAAGTTGTCTGTGACAGTTAGCTGCTTAGTTCCTCACTGGCTCCGCTAGCTAGGTTGGGTCATGAAGTAACGTTAAGGTAGGTTGGGCTGGCTAGCTAGCTAACTCGTGCCGGTATGTCAATGCGAAAGCTGAACTTGGAACAACGGCTACAAGTGTCAACTTGAGGGTCATGTTGTTTGATGTAAATGGTAAACAAATGATATTTGCAAAGTGTTAATAGTTATTATCAAATAATTGTTATGTAACCGTAGTTCTGTATTTTCAAAGAATGAACTAGCTGAGGTAACAATAAACAGCTCAGAGCGAGCTGGCATCGCCATGGTAACCAACCGACCCTCCTAACGGCCACATTTTAAACAGCGTCGTCATGGTTATCGTCAGGTTACTTTGGCTAGAGGTAAATAGAGCGCAATTTTGTATTGAATACGGTTTCATTTCAGCTTGCTGAATATTTAAAAATTAATGTCAAAAACCCTGACAGACTGTATAATTTGTTAAACTTAAATTGTTTGATAACTTGATGGTGACAAGATTAGGAAGAAAATATCATTATAACAGTAATGTATTTAGCTAATGGGTTATACGAGTAGTTATACATTAACAGTTATATTTATCTATTCATAGTGATGAATATTCAACGTCTTTGAAATGTATAGATGTTTATGAACTGAAGAAAATGTCAGGTGAGGTAAAGTGCACCACAAAAATGCTGTTTTTTGTGTTTGCAGATGAAATTAATATGTTTGCAAATCAGATAAGTTCATCACATGGAAAGGGTTATTAGAGCCCAGTAATTGCCTTAGACTATTGTGGATTAGTCAGAATACTTTATGAACTTAATTTACACAGCCCCTTCCCTGTTTTTGTGTGTACATCTCAGGAATGCATAGGTACATATGTATCAACTGTCAAGGTGAACAATGTCACAAATAATTTATGCGCGTGTGTGTGCGCGTGCATGTTTGTATGTGTGTGGTCTCTCCACAGGCTGGGTTGGTGTAATCTCACAGACGGCTGCTGTGATGTTCTGGCCTCAGTCCTGCATTCTCCTCACTTAGAGCTGAGAGATCTGGAGCTCAGAGACAACGAGCTGCAGGATTCAGGAGTGAGAGCGCTGTCTGCAGGACTGGAGGACCCACACTGTAAACTGCAGAGACTGGGGTGAGTACAAACACAAACCCCTTCAATCCAAAGGGCTACAATGTGACTAAATACAACACTGATGTCAATGTTTCTAATGTGAAAACAGACACTTCACAGAACTGAAACAGCATGTTCCCGTTCTTCCTCTTGGTAGAATTCGACTACACAAATGAATGAATGAATGAATGAATGTTCTGGCCCCACGATGGTGGAATGACCTCCCCGTGGAGGTCAGAACAGCTGAGACACTGACCCATTTCAAGGGACGACTGAAGACTCACCTCTTCAGGCTGCACCTCTCCCCATCCCTCCCTACCTCCCTGTAATCTCTTAAATGACTGTTAGCTTAGGGTTGTAACTGGGTAGCTGTTTCGTAGGTGACTTAGTTAATGCACCTGTCTTAACTAAAGCTTGTATTTTTCCATAGACTGCATTGTTGCTGTTCTCGTTTGTGTTAGTGTTAATCAGTTTAATCTTCAGGGTCCAAGTTGAACTATGCGGTTGTTCCCTGCACTTGGACCGGTACTTCTCTCTAGGGTTTTCGTCATACTTGTTCCTGGTTATGGTTATACACTTTGTTGTACGTCGCTCTGGATAAGAGCGTCTGCCAAATGCCTGTAATGTAATGTAATGTAATGAATGAAGAAAATGAATTAGTCCTGTTTACTGAACTGTAGTGGGGTGTAAACTCAAATGATATCTTATAAAAAACACGTTTTCAACGTACAAAAATGCCAAGTTACTCTCACATACAAGACATACACCGTCTATAACTCATTCATTCAGACTGCCAAAATCCAGGCCTGCCATTAAAAGTATTGGTATCCAAATGACGCAAAGTTATGGTACTATGGTACTACAAACAATATAGGCTATCTTGTCTCGCCGAAATTAAATAAGATATATTCCAATGTCCATTTTACAATGTCATGCAAACTTTGTGTCAGATAAAAGAGTCAAATATTTCGAATTGCCTCATGGAACACATTGAAATTCATGTACAAAACTGCTGCTGAGTAACTACAGGAAGCATATTTCTCCAGAAAACATTTTTATACTTGCTTCTGAACTGAATTTGAGTACATGTATACAAGTTATTGTATATTTGTACGTACAATAAATACTGCATGTAAAATACATATTGTACATACATACATAGAGAACTTCTTTATCCCCATGGGGACATTTCCCTGGCAGCATGTTACATTCACATTTACGAACACACTCTTATACCAAGAAACATACTATCATTCACGCAACAGAAAGGCTGCGCAGCGAAATATATACATACCAATACAAATTGGACATATACATGCCTTTTCAATCAATCTTGACTGTGAGAGAGCCATCCACACATATGTTTGGCCTGTCCATGTAGTGCATGCTTATACACACAGGGCCAAGTGACTTGAAAGAATTGAGGAAATATTGAGTAGCATTGCTTTGGAATATATCTTATTTAATTTCGGTGAGGCAAGATAGCCTATATTGTTTGTAGTACCATAACTTGGCGTCATTTGGATATCAATACTTTTAATGGCAGGCCTGGATTTTGGCTGTCTGAATGAATGAGTTATAGACGGTGTATGTCTTGTATGTGTGAGTAACTTGGCATTTTTGTACGTTGAAAACGTGTTTTTTATGAGATATCGTTTCTTTTTGCAAAGCGTTTTATTATGAGAGTGAGAAATGCGAAGGGACCCTGTAAGAAACGATTGTGAATTATGGCTATCCTTGTGTGATTTTGTTCAGTCTGATGAGCGTGTACCGTTTAGCAGTTTCGGTTTGCTATATATGTAAAACAGTGGCTGTGACAAAGGGTGCGGTGGCGTAAGTGTAAACGCATCAGAAACGCAGGTGAAATATGGCCAGTGTACGTACTCATGGATTTGACGACCATCCAACGAGCCTTGATTGACAAAAGAATCAGCAAGCCCGTAGAATTAGAGCTCCCTAGGTCGCAACTTGTGTACCCTTCTGTCCTGCTCCGTTGTCTGTTATTTCGTGGTGATGCACTTTTAGTGTTTGTAAGGTTTATAAGGCATTTTGATAGGCTTATCTGCAGGTAGGAATCCTCTTCGCTGTTTTGCTAAGCTAGAACCGGAAAAATTGATAGTGGAGAATAGGAGCAGATGCATATGTCCCAGCAGACTTTGCATATGAGAAAGTAACAACAGTGTGAGATAAATTAGGAGAAATGATGAAATTGCGTAGTTGAAACAATATGTTTTTAGCAGAATGGGCATGTAGGTGAAGGTTGACATGATCACAGACTATAGTGCGAAGTAAATGAAGTGACCATGAGCGAGCTTAGTTTCCTTATCAAACGGTATATATAACAGTTGGTATAAAGCATTAGTCATTAAAGTGGAGGGTTAAGTAACGTGTGAAATCCGTTGCACTCATACGCTTTTCTCATGTTCACTACTAGTAGTTATAATTATGAGTGAGTCATGATTTTAAATGTAATGTTTTAATGAGGAGTTGCAGAACATACATATGTAGTAATTGTTTGTATGTGGCCAGATAGAGAACAGGGCGAGGTGACATGAATGTAGAAACGTGGTGTTTGCTGATAAGAAGGTTTTGTACGGTAGCCAAGTGAAGAAATATAGTTAGTAGAAATGGCAGAGTGGTGAACTGGTGTAACTTTTTAATAAAAGGAATACATTTGCCGTCATGGAATGCATATGGGTGGCCGTGAGTGAGTTTTGGTAAAGCAAATATAAGCTTAAGAAAACGTTAGTGTAAAAGAGGAAATTATCTGCCTGAGGGAGAGGTGGGATTCAATCGTTCATCAACCGGAGATTTACCAGTCTGTGACTTTGTTAGTGCAGCACCATGACATAGCTGTGCAAAGCGTGAAATATCATTAGCAAACCTGTCCGTGGTTTTAAAGAAGAACACAGACCAGTACGCACAGAAGAGCTCCCGTTGAATCCATATGGCTTTGCAATATTGTAGCTGGTTATATAACTGAACGTGCAGATGGTACGTCATAATGCAGTGTGTACGTTCGGTGAATGGCGGGTAGAGTTGGTGAAAAAGCAATAATTGAGAACTAGCAGACAATTATTAGTGAGGGTAAAAGCAGTTTGACAAAATGTGTTTCTAGCTGGGCTTGAACCTGGAACCCCACGTTCCCAAGACTGAAACCTTGCCCACTAGGCCACAGGCAGACTAGCTGTTTAAACTGGAAATGTTTCAGAGTAAAAAGGTATGGGTATTTTGCGTGTGTATGCGCGTTTTTGATTGGGTCGTGTAGGTGAAGATTTGGCTGGTGTCGGTAAGATGTCCAATGGGGAGATATGTTGTCAGTGGGATTGGCGACAGGAAAAATAAGAATGAGAAGAAGAAGAAGAAGAAGAAGAAGAAGAAAATGCAAAATCCCCTTAGTTTGGGGCTTTATTGTGTGGACATGTGAAGTTGTTTATGAAATCTGTCTGTTGAAATGGGGTCAGAATGTACAGAATTTAATGTTTTTACGGGCTGAGTGTCTGTGGCTGTTGTGGTTATTTCTGTGGGGAACCCTGAAAAGTGCCAAACTCTCGGTGCTGTATAGGTATGGGGCATGCCCCCGCCAAGGTGTAACTTGGCGGGATGGCATACCTGCCATCCCAGTGTGTTTGATAATGACTCATTCCACATTCATGTTATTTTAGTTTAACACACACAGCCCTGTTAGTTGATATTATATTACATTACATTTATTTGCCAGACGCTTTTATCCAAAGTGACGTACAATAAGTGCATTCAAAAGGTAACTGGAACAACTACAAAACACAGGTCCGATAAGGTACAATACTTTGCACAGTTATTCATAGCCATGAACACATTAAGTCCAGTTCACACAGTGAACATTACTCTGACCTAACCTATGCTAAGTCAAACTAGGAGGCATTACAAGCAACATCTAGACAATGATACAAGGCACAATAAGTTCTGGATGGAGGTACATGTAACATGAGTGGCACAGGAGGTACATGTGTAGAAATAGGGGGATTTAAGTGATGGAAATGATCTACAGAGTGGTGATACTTAGTTCAGGTATAGTCTGAAGAGATGCATCTTCAGACCACGGCGGAAGATGGGTAGTGAGGGAGAGGTTCGTAGAGGAACAGGGAGTTCGTTCCACCACTGGAGAGCTAGGGTGGAGAAACTCTGTGGTAGAGACAAGATTGAACCCTTTACCCGGATGGCAGGGGGTGCAAGGCAGTGGTCAAGTGGGCGTATAGGATTTAGTCATGTGCTGCAAGTAGACGGGGGCCGTTCTGTTGGCTGCAGTGTAGGTGAGGGTTAGGTCATTGAACCTGCAGTGACTGGTAGCCAGTGGAGTGACCTCAGCAGGGGAGAACTTCGGCAGGTTGAAGACAATTAATGTGTGTAAGGTGAGTAACACACTGCTATGTGTCTAACACACACAGCCCTGTTAGTTTATATTAATGTGTGTACGGTGTGTAACACACTACTATGTGTTTGGCACACACAGCCCTGTTAGTTTATATTAATGTGTGTACGGTGTGTAACACACTGCTATGTGTTTGGCACACACAGCCCTGTTAGTTTATATTAATGTGTGTAAGGTGTGTAACACACTGCTATGTGTTTGACAAACGCAGCTCTGTTAGTTTATATTAATGTGTAAGGTGTGTAACACACTGCTATGTGTTTGACACACACAGCCCTCTTAGTTTATATTAATGTGTGTAAGGTGTGTAACACACTGCTATGTGTTTGATACACACTGCCCTGTTAGTTTATATTAATGTGTGTAAGGTATGTAACACACTGCTATGTGTTTGACACACACAGCCCTGTTAGTCTATATTAATGTATAAGATGAGTAACGCACTGCTATGTGTCTGATACATACAGCCCTGTTAGTTTATATTAATGTGTGTAAGGTGTGTAACACACTGCTATGTGTTTGACACACACAGCCCTGTTAGTTTATATTAATGTGTGTAAGGTGTGTAACACACTGCTATGTGTCTAACACACAGCCCTCTTAGTTTATATTAATGTGTGTAAGGTGTGTAACACACTGCTAGGTGTTTGACACATACTGCCCTGTTAGTTTATATTAATGTGGGTAAGGTGTGTAACACCTTCTATGTGTCTAACGCACGCAGCTCTGTTAGTTTATATTTAATGTGTGTAAGGTGTGTAACACACTGCTATGTGTTTGACACACAGAGCCCTGCTAGTTTATATTAATGTGTGTAAGGTGTGTAACACACTGCTGTGTTTGACACACAGCCCTGTTAGTTTATATCTCATAAAAAACACGTTTTCAACGTACAAAAATGCCAAGTTACTCAAAAGTATTGATATCAAAATGACGCCAAGTTACGGTACTACAAACAATATAGGCTATCTTGCCTCACCGAAATGACAAGATGTATTTCAAAGCAATGCTACCCAATATTTCCTCAATTCTTTCAAGTCACTTGGCCCTGTGTGTATAAGCATGCACTACATGGACAGGCCAAACATATGTGTGGATGGCTCTCTCACAGTCAAGATTGATTGAATAGGCGTGTATATGTCCAATTTGTATTGGTATGTATGTATTTCGCTGCCCAGCCTTTCTGTTGCGTGAATGATAGTATGTTTCTTGGTATAAGTGTGTGTTCGTAAATGTGAATGTAACATGCTGCGAGGGAAATGTCCCCATGGGGATAAAGAAGTTCTCTATGTATGTATGTACAATATGCATTTTACATGCAGTATTTATTGTACGTAGCAAATATACAATAACTTGCACATGTACTCAAATTCAGTTCAGAAGCAAGTATAAACATGTTTTCTGGAGAAATATGCTTCCTGTAGTTACTCAGCAGCAGTTTTGTACATGAATTTTAATGTGTTCCATGAGGCAATTCGAAATATTTGACTCTTTGATCTGACACAAAGTTTGCATGACATTGTAAAATGGTAAGATTACAAAACACAGGGCCAAGTGACTTGAAAGAATTGAGGAAATATTGGGTAGCATTGCTTTGAAATACATCTTGTCATTTCGGTGAGGCAAGATAGCCTATATTGTTTGTAGTACCGTAACTTGGCGTCATTTTGATATCAATACTTTTGAGTAACTTGGCATTTTTGTACGTTGAAAACGTGTTTTTTATGAGATATCATTTATTTTTGCAAAACGTTTTATTATGAGAGTGAGAAATGCGAAGTGACCCTGTAAGAAACGGTTGTGGATTATGGCTATCGTTGCGTGAATTTGTATACAGTCTGATGAGCGTGTACCGTTCAGCAGTTTCGGTTTGCTATATATTTAAAACAGTGGCTGTGACAAAGGGTGCGGTGGCGTATAAGTGTAAACGCATAAGAAACGCAGATGGAATATGGCCAGTGTATGTACTCACGGATTTGACATCCATCCAACGAGCCTTGACTGACAAAAGAATCAGCAAGCCCGTAGAATTATAACTCCCTAGGTCGCAACTTGTGTAGCCTTCTGTCGTGCTCCGTTTTGTCTGTTATTTCGTGGAGATGCACTTTCAGTGTTTGTAAGGTTTATAAGGCATTTTGATAGGCTTATCTGCAGGTAGGAATCCTCTTCGCTGTTTTGCTAAACTAGAACCGGAAAACATGATAGTGGAGAATAGGAGCAGACGCATATGTCCCAGCAGGCTTTGCTTATGAGAAAATAACAACAGTGTGAGAGAAATTAGGATGAAATTATGAAATAGCGTAGTTGAAACAATATGTTTTTAGCAGAATGGGCATGTAGGTGAAGGTTGACATGATCACGGGGTATAGTGCGAAGTAAATGGAGTGACCATGAGCGAGCTTATATTCCTTATCGAACGGTATATATAACAGTCGCTATAAAGCGTTAGCCGTTAAAGTGGAGGGTTAAGTAACGTGAAATCTATTGCACTGCAGTGTTTTTTTCATGTTCAGTACTAGTAGTTATAATTATGAGTGAATCATGATTTTAAATGTAATGTTTTAATGGGGAGTTGCAGAACGTACATACGTAGTAATTGTTTGTATGTGGCTAGATAGAGAATAGGGCGAGGTAACATGAATGTAGAAATGTGGCGTTTGCTGATAAGAAGGTTTTGTACGGTAGCCAAGTGAAGAAATGTAGTTAGTAGAAATGGCACAGTGGTGAACTGGTGTAACTTTTAAACAAAAGGAATACATTTGCCGTCATGAAATGCATATGGGTGGCCATGAGTGAGTTTTGGTAAAGCAAATATAAGCGTAAGAGAACGTTAGTGTAAAAGAGGAAATTATCTGCCTGAGCGCGATGCGGGATTCGATCCTTCAACCAGACGTTTATCAGTCTGTGACTTTGTTAGTGCAGCACCATGACATAGCTGTGCAAAGCGTGAAATATCATTAGCAAACCTGTCCGTGGTTTTAAAGAAGAACACAGACCAGTACGCACAGAAGAGCTCCCGTTGAATAATACAGTGTAATACATAATACATAATACGTTCGGTGAACGGCGGGTAGATATGGTGCAAAAGCAATAATTGAGAAGTAGTAGACAATTATTAGTGAGGGTAAAAGCAAGTTAAAGAAACATGGTCCTAGCTGGGCTTGAACCGCCGACCCTCTGTTCCCAAGACTGTAACCTTACCCACTAGGCCAAAGGCAGACTAGCTGTTTATACTGAAAATGTTTCAGATTAAAAAGGCATGGGTATTTTGCGTGTGTATGCGAGTTTTTCATTGGGTCGTGTAGGTGAAGATTTGGCGGGTGTTGGTAAAATGTCCAATGGGGAGACATGTTATTAGTGGGATAGGCGGCAGGAAAAATAAGAATGAGAAGAAGAAGAAGAAGAAGAAGAAGAAGAAGAAGAAGGAGAAAGCGCAAAATCCCCTTAGTTTGGGGCTTTATTGTGTGGACATGTGAAGTTGTTTATGAAATCTGTCTGTTAAAATGGGGTCAGAATGTACAGAATTTAATGTTTTTAAGGGCTGAGTGTCTGTGGCTGTTGTGGTTATTTCTGTGGGGAACCCTGAAAAGTGCCAAACTCTCGGTGCTGTATAGGTATGGGGCATGCCCCCGCCAAGGCGTAACTTGGCGGGATGGCATACCTGCCATCCCAATCTCATAAAAAACACGTTTTCAATGTACAAAAATGCCAAGTTACTCACACATACAAGACATACACTGTCTATAACTCATTCATTCAGACTGCAAAAATCCAGGCCTGCCATTAAAAGTATTGATATCAAAATGACGCCCAGTTACGGTACTTGAAAGAATTGAGGAAATATTGGGTAGCATTGCTTTGGAATACATCTTATTTAATTGAATACATCTTATTTAAGTGAGGCAAGATAACCTATGTTGTTTGTAGTACCGTAACTTGGCATCATTTTGATATCAATACTTTTAATGGCAGGCCTGGATTTTTGCAGTCTGAATGAATGAGTTATAGACAGTGTATGTCTTGTATGTGTGAGTAACTTGGCATTTTTGTACGTTGAAAACGTGTTTTTTATGAGATATATATATATATATATATATATATATATATATATATATATATATATATATATACATAATAAAATAAGCTAACATTAAACACTGGGAGGTCTTTGATTTGATAAGGTACCTTTTACAGCCCTGTTATTTCATTTATGGATTTTACCCTGTACAACATGTAACAAAGAAAATTGCCCCATATATCTTTGGGATCATTATTTTTTTCCAATCTTTTGGTTGGTATTAATTCAAACGATTATGTTTCTATTACAATGTCCAACCATTTTTTGAATGCTGGTCTTTGAAATAACATTCCGTGTGTCTATTTTCATTTATGAATGCTTTTGTTACAAATGAATGGCGCAGATTAGAATACGTAGGTCTATGCAGTGCAGGAGGACAACAAAGGAGTGAGGTGTGTGTGTGTGTGTGTGGTGTTGTGTGCGTGCACATGTATTGTGATGTCTATTATTTATTTTTGATATGTTCATGTTTAGGAAAAAGTCCTAAAAAATGAAAGAAGCATTAAGAGTCAGTGAAAAAAGACAAGTAAAATGGAATAGAGAAAACAGACAATGAGAAGTGCAGAGTGTGACGAACCGGCTCGTAGGTCCAACACACGAAATCACGCGACAACCAGGTGAAGGAATAATAAGAATTTATTACGCAAAAACGAACAGTTACAAACAAAGAACTGGCTGGGAATGCCAAAATGTGCTGCGCAGTGAGTTGGCAAATTGACAAGCTGGCAAGCTACTACGCAGGTGAGTCAAAAAAAGGCTAGCTGGTGAAAATGAAGAGAGCTCCAGCTGGTAGAACTCGCAGCCTTTTTAAAAAGCATGATCCCAGCTGACCACAGTTAAGCAATCCGCAGCCCCGCCTCCCAGCTGGAAGCAATTAAAGGTGATCGCTGGCTTCCACGAATGGTGTCAAGAGATTACCTGCTCAAACGAATATAAGAAAAAAGGTGGAAAAAACACAGGGCGGGCGCAAGGCCCCCCCCCCCAAAAGACATCACCAATAGGTGGCGGCATGGTCAAATCATATTTTGCACAATTCATACAATTCATTTTTTTACACAACAACAAGTTTTATTAATTGTTCCCTCCACCATCAGGCCCATCATACCGCCTCACCCATCATGTCACCTTCTGTTCAGCACCTCCTTTAGCTCCGGCTTTCTTCCACCCTGTGGTGCGCGCCCCCACAGGATAAAGACAACAAGACACATGCAGAGACACAGAGACAAAAAACAACAGGCGGAGAGGCAAAGCGAGCTATAGGCCTACTATACAGGTGCACGGCTAAGAGCATCTGCAATTAGGTTTTCTTTTCCTTTGATATGTTTAACTTCTAGGTCGAAGGGTTGAAGAAATAAGGACCATCGCATTAAACGGCGATTGTGATTAACCATAGAACGTAAATATGTAAGGGGATTGTGGTCTGTATACACCACTAATGGTCCTGGCACCTAGCCGACATACACTTCAAAGTGGCGGAGTGCTAAAATGAGAGCTAAGGTTTCCTGTTCTGTGACCGAGTACCGGGTTTGACAAGGGGGGAATTTTCGTAAGAAATAACAAACCGGATGCTCTACGCCCAAGTCGTCTGCTTGTAGCAAAGCAGCGCCAGCGCCTACCCCACTAGCATCCACTTGTAACACAAACGGACGATCGAAACGAGGAGCAGCAAGTACTGGCGCACTGCAAAGCAAGGCTTTTGCCGATTTAAAAGCCATTTCACATTGGTCCGTCCAGTGGAAGGAAACTTTGCCACGCAATAAGTTTGTGAGAGGAGCTACCACTGTGGAAAAATTCTCACAAAACCCCCGATAGTACCCGATCATCCCCAGGAAACGCATTAGCTCTTTTCTTGAAGACGGTACAGGGAAGTTGGCTATTGCAGCAACCTTACTTGATACCGGCCGAACTTCCCCTTGCCCCACGACCTTACCCAGGTAAGTCACCGTCCCTTTAGCAAATTCACACTTTGCTAAGTTGATGGTTAACAAGGCCTATGCCAGGCGGTCAAACAAGGCCTCCAACCTTGTCATGTGTTGTGGCCAGGTGTCATACCACTACATCATCCATAAAGGCCGCACAGCCTTCCAAGCCCTGCAACACCCGATTCATTAGCCGTTGGAATGTGCTAGGCGCATTTTTTAAACCGAATGGCATTACTGAATAGGAAAATAACCCATTATGGGTAATAAATGAGGAGATCTCCTGAGCACGGGGCGTAAGAGGCACTTGCCAAAATCCCTATTGGTTTTAGTGACAGCGTTCACTTTACGGAAGTCGGTACAAAAACGATATGTCCCGTCAGGTTTTCCTACCAAAATACAGGGAGAAGACCACTCAGAAAACAAAGGTTTAGCAATACCGTTTTTAATCATATAATCTATCTCCGTGTCCAAGTACCGTTGCTTGGGTAACGGGACTCTATAAAAACGCTGTTTTATGGGAATTGCGGAGCCCACATCAATATCATGAGTTAAAACATTCGTACGACTAGGGACATCAGGAAATAAACAAAGGTATTTTTGAACCAGGTGGATCAGGTCAGCACACTGTTCATTTGGCATGCATCTAAAATAATCCTCCAAAGACCGAAGGTACCCAGAATTTTTTAACTTTCCTCCGAAAACACCTTCTGCCAAAATGTCTTCCCCTTCCCCTTCATCACTGGTCGGGGACATATCACGACTGGCCAAGTCACGGCCCTCTGCAATCGGGGACAACAGAACAGATTGAACCGGAAGGGCAGGCTTGGAAGACTGTGCAGGCTCAAATAATTCCACAGAATGCTAAGGTTTAAGGAAATTAATATGACACAATTGTACTTTTTTTCTACGGTCGGGCGTAGAAATTAAATAATTCAAATCAGAAATAAACATTTCTACTTTATAAGGACCCACAAATTTGGCGTGAAAGGGATTATTAGGCATAGGCAATAACGCCAGTATGTGATCCCCAGGGTTAAAACTGCAAACCTTGGCCTTGCGATTAAACAAACGTTTCATTGTTGTTTGTGCCTCTCCCAGCGCCTTTTGGGCCGCAGCACAGGCGTGATACAGTCAGTATCGGAAGCCACTGTAATAATTAAAAATATTTTCAGGAGGTTTTGCTGTTTTCCATTCATCGGCTAACACAGCTGTAGGACCCAGAACCTCATGTCCGAAAACCAGTTTGTTAGGACTGAACCCCAGAATATCTTGCGCAACTTCTCTAATGGCTAACAGAAGCCAAGGAAGACCTTCTTCCCAGTCTGCTCCCAATTCGGTACAGTAAGAGCCAAGAGAGATTTCAAGGTTGAGTGAAATCGCTCTAAAGCTCCCTAACTCTGTGGGTGATAAGCAGTGGAAATGTTATGTTGCACTTTTAGTTGTTTCAACGCTTTATGGAACTGTTTGGACATAAAGTTCGACCCTTGATTGGTTTGGATAATCGAAGGGATACCAAAAGTTGACATAAAAGTGGCTAATGTCCTTTGAATGGATTTAGTGGTGATGGAGTGAAGCGGATAAGCTTCAGGATAGCGAGTACTCTGACACATTATTGTCAGTAGATAACTATGTCCTGCACGGGAACGAGGCAGCGGACCAGCACAATCGGCCAAAAGATATTGGAAAGGCTTAGACACCGCTGGAATGGGACACAAAGGGGCCACTGGTAAGCTTTGGTTCGGTTTACCCGTGATCTGACAGGTGTGACAAGTTCAGCGACATTTTTCTTTAGTTTTGGCCAAAAGAATCTTCGCATCACCCGGTTATAAGTTTTCCTAACGCCAGTATGGCCTGCTGTTTCGCCATGGGAAAGACGCAACACAGCCTCTCTGAACATAGAGGGAACAACGATCTGGACCACGTGGTCGCCAACAAATGAGTCTGTCCTCAAACCCCATTTACGGCACCGTAATCCTTTATCTAAAAAATAGCCAGACTGCATGTCCTCTAATTTATCTTCTGAAACCACTTTATCAAACGGATCTTTTAAAGTAGGATCGTTCGCTTGTTCTTTAATTAGTGTCTCGCGAGAGACCCCGAAAAGTGAGACCGGAAAGGCGTCACCTTGTGCGCCCCCACTGGAAAACACGCCTTCCTTGACAACCGCTCAGACACATCTTTAACAGAATCAGTTTCGACTTATTTTATCATCACCGTTAAAATCAGTACATATGTCAACAGCAGGAACTTCAGAGTCAAACTTTTCAACTGCAACAGGTTCGGTTTCACTGATAGAACTTTCTCGCTGTTCATTTAATTCAACAGCGGGGGTAGGCATAGCAATGTCTGGCATAGACCTTACTGGTGTAAGCTCTTGGGATTCCAAATCACCAAAGATAGTGTCCCCGAGACTATGCAACAAGGTATCATTTTTATTTTCCACCGCACATTTGCGAGTCATAGAACGTGTAACGGCACATGAAGTAGCCTAAAAACTTTCGGGAATTGCTTACCCACTTCGTCTTCACACTTGTGCGGATTGTCTGTTACCACTGGGAAGAGTGCGCCACCTACCGCCTGACCAGCTAGGTCATTCCCGAGCACAACAGACACACCTGGTACTGGAATCTCAGGACAAACTCCCATCACGACCTCTCCATTCACCAGTTCTGAAGACAGAGTAAGCATATGTAATGGAACAGTTGTATATCCTACCACAGTCTGAATAATAACACCGCGGCCAGTATACGAGTCCACAGAGAAAGGTAAAACGTTAGCCAATATTAAACTTTGTGAAGATCCTGTACCTCGCAAAATATTCACTGGCTTCTTGTTTTTCAATGAAACTACTCCACTGGAAATGAAAGGAGTGTAATCAGAGGCTTCGCCTCGAATTTATGACTTGTCTTTTTGATCAATTGAGCGAGGAGGAGAAATTAGCTGAGAATTTGACTTTACCATAAGACCTACATATTTAGGGTCTTTACGGTTTTTACTAGGACATTCGTTTATCCAATGTCCTTTTTCGTGACACCCATGACAGGAGCGAGTGAGGATCAATTTCCCATCAGTGCCAGCTACTTCTTTCGCCTGGGATGAACTACCTCTCTTGGAGGTAGACTGACTGAAACCAGACCCGGAAGACTGCGAACGAGAATCAGAACCCCCTTGGAAAACCCCCCGAGAGGAACCACCCTGGCGGGAACCACCACGGAAGCCTTGATTTGCAAAACTACCTTTCCTAATAAGAACAAATTCATCGGCTAATACTGCCGCTTCAGTTGCGGTACAGGCTTTACGCTCAGTTACGTAGGTGGCAACATCCTCTGAAACAGAATTTTTAAACTGTTCCAAGGTTATTAAATCACGCAGTTTCTCATAAGTATCAGCTCCAGTTGCATCACACCACCGTGTAAAATGGAGTCACATTTCATGGGTAAACTCTACATGGGTTTTACCCTCTCCACGCCTCCATTTTCGAAACTTTAAACGGTATGCCTCAGGCACCATCTCATAACTTTTCAAAATGGCTTCCTTAACCGCATCATATGACAATGTTTGTTCCTCAGTAAGAGCAGAATACGCTTCTTGAGCTTTACCGACCAAGACAGACTGCAGCATAACTATTTGATCGTTTTCAGGCCATTTACAAGTTTTAGCAAGTCGCTCAAATAAAACAAAAAGTCTCTGGATCTTTCTCTGAAAATTTAGGAAGGAGTCTTAAATTACGGGCAATGTCAGCGTGATTACCCGCTGTCGGATTCAAAGAATGTCTCCGAGAGCTTTGCTCTTGTAATCGGTCACGCTCTAAGGTCAGATTAGCTTCAAGCCTCAATTTCTCCAATTCAATTTCTTTTTCTCCTCGTTTCATTTTCATTTCTCTCTTTTTAAATTCTAGTTCTTTCTTCTAGTCTCATTTTTAGTTCTAGTTTTCATTTCAAAATCATATTTCATTTTTTTCAACGGAGTCTGTTCCTGAAATAACCATATCGGTTCTGACTCAGACCCAGATACTGGATCCGGTACAGTGTTTTATCCAAAACACTATACCCTGTTCCGAGGCTAGTTGACGTGCCAGATCACGCAACTCCTCTTTCTTCTGTGTAGATGTGGGAGTACCACCCCAAAAAACCACCAGTTATTTTGACTCTGCTTTACTAAAGGTCAAAAACACTATCTGAAGGTTCTTGAATAAAATTTTTAACCTTCTCACTTTCGACTTTTGTAATTTCCTGCGCCATTATGAAATTTTAACACTGTTTTCACTGCTTTGAAAAAATGAACACTAAATGCAACACAAGCCACCAGCAGAAGGGGGAGAGAAACACCATTCAAGGCAAACTAGCCTTAACCGAGCTGCCCAGCTAACTAAGCTTCGCCTGTACGTGTGACTTTACGGGAGGATTTTAATCACGGAGCCCATCGATGCAACACATAATATGCCACACAGCGGATGGTGAACCCGAGCACAATCGGCTTCTTCCGTGGCCACAAGAAAATAACAAACTAAAATAATAAACAAACGTTAGTTTGCCAAATAACCTCTAAATGGCGGGCTAACTGCTTCAGCCTAACAGGGCAAAACTCGCATACGGCTTTTTTCTCACCCTCGCCCAGAAGCGTCGGAAGCACAGAGCAGAGCACACAAAACACAACTCGGCGTTTTTTTTTTTTTTTTAAACGTTGCACCGAGTGTCATAAGGAAATCTCCAGCATCCAAACCCAAGCTAAATTCCAGCCAACAGGTGATTGACATTCAAAACAGCTGACACACTTTATTATTAAGCTCACACTTTACACTTAAGCCAACCAAACAAACATTAGACACTAGCAACTGCAGCAAATGCCCACACAAACCATTGACTTTAAATTTGAAATTACCACTAGAAGTGTTCAAACAATTTCACAGAAGCGCAAACTTATAGGCCTACACAGCTTCTACTAAAACAAGTGTTCAGAAACTACATCACAGAAGCGCGAACCCACGCAGCCTCTTCTTACGAACTTCTTCGACCAATACTGCAAGTCGTTTGCACTCGCAACCCGACTGCCAAAATGCGAAAATACCCACTACTTGTTTCCTCGACAGAAACAAGATCCCGGATGAGCCCCCAATTTCATGTGACGAACCGGCTCGTAGGTCCGACACATGAAATCACGCGACAACCGAGTGAAGGAATAATAAGAATTTATTACGCAAAAACAAACAGTTACAAACAAAGAACTGGCTGGGAATGCCAAAATGTGCAGCGCAGTGAGTTGGCAAATTGACAAGCTAGCAAGCTACTACACAGGTGAGTCAAAAAAAAAAAAAAGGCTAGCTGGTGAAAATGAAGAGAGAGCTCCAGCTGGTAGTAATCGCAGCCTTTTTAAAAAGCATGATCCCAGCTGACCACGGTTAAGCAATCCGCAGCCCCGCCTCCCAGCTGGAAGCAATTAAAGGTGATCGCTGGCTTCCACGAATGGCGTCAAGAGATTACCTGCTCAAATGAATATAAGAAAAAAGGTGAAAAAACACAGGGCGGGCGCCAGGCGTGACAAGAGCCCAAAAAAATGAGAAGACAAGGAAAAGGAGAACAGACTTATGGATGAGATGAAGTCAAGAGAGAGAGGAAGAAAGAGTCGTTAGATATGACATACGAACAGACACCCATCAGTCTCAGAGGATACATTAGACAGCACAGAGGACAGGGAAACACCGACGCCAAACACGGAAACGAGCTGCATCAGATAAAAAAAGAAAAAACATCAGGGAGGATGTAGGGAAAGAGAAAAAGAGAGCAGGACTAACACAGAAAAATGAGTAGGTAAGGAAAGGGAGATGAGAAGTTAGATACAAATGGTCAATGTGAAGATCTCAGAGAAGACAGCCATCAGAGAAACTGCAATCTAGGGCCAAAAGTCTTTGGATTTTACTATACAAAAGAGCAATGGAAATAATAAAACCAAAACACAGAGATACAAGCCTCAAGTCGCCATGGATCGACATGTTTTGGAAATAATTTATCAAAAGTAATCCATGTTGTACATTAGCACCATGGAGGTGTTTTATATGGGAGGGGCTTAGAGTGTTGCGGGCAGCTCAATATTAAGCAGGCAAACAGGCCAGCAGTCTGAGTCATAAGCTTGGAGCTTTAGGCAAAAACTCACTGCAGCCTCTGACTGTACTGGGCATGCCTGGCCATGGAGATGAGTGCACAGCTGCGGTCAGTCTGTGCAGTCGCAGTTATTGTGAGCAGCTGCAGTCAATGTGAGCAGCTGCAGTCAGTGCACACACTGCACTACCCCCCCCCCCCCCCCCCCCCTCCCCCCGCCACAGTGGAAAGGAATGTAGTAGACACTCTCTCATCTATTCTCATTGGCTGGTTTCTTAAGGCTGACAAATATTTCCTTGTTAAAGAAAGGCTTCCAAAGGATGCTTCAGCAAGGGTACATGAGTGCATCCTTTGCGGAATTATTTTTTTGGAAGACGTGACATATAATCGATCTACCTGTCAATCCATCTCCCCACATCTGCCACATCTGTAATTGACATGGATTAAAACTAACACCTGACTGAACAAGGATGTCTCATTTGCCAAATACACGTTTCCTCGATTCCTCTGCCCTCGTATCTCTTCCTCGCCTCCTTTCCATGCACCCTCTGTTGAGTGGAGCTGAAGAGCGAGGAAAGGATGTGAGGGAGAGACACAATGAATTACAGATACAGTGAAAAGAAGCGATTGGAATGAGCCCTAGGATTAGGCTGTGCTCTCCCCCACGGAGATCGCCCCCTCACACTGCTCCTGGAGAGGAGCTTGATGCCTGTCCTGTCAACTCTTTCAACCAGCTTCAGATAGGGCCGCCTGACTGCACGCTCATTACTGACTGAAAACCATCCCACAAATTGAATTCTTTATTTTCCAGGGCCAATTTAACAGTATGGTGTCTTTATCCCAGGGGGTGTCCAATCTTATCTGAAAAGAATTTGAGTGTGAGTGCAGCTTTTTGTTATAGACCAGTCCTAAAACACCTGGTTCTATGTGAAGAATTGAAAACCAAGAATAGTTCCTTAGTTGAACCAGGTGCATTAGTGGTGCTGGACTAAAACAAAAACCTGCACCCAACCAGCCCTTTTCGGGTAAGACTGGAAACCCCTGCTTTAAACCAGTGGTTCTCAAAGTCAGTCCTAGGGCTCCTGTGTATACTGGTTTTCTTTCCAAGCACAATTGCAATCCCAGAATTTAAAAAAGCTGTTAATTTTTTCTTCATTAGAGGCTTTTCATGTTTAGAGGGATTGTTTCCCCTCTCAAGTGACATTATGTCAGGAATAGGCATTTATCCCATGAAGAATAAACTTCTCATTTTCATAGTATGATTATTTTGCTATACTGCTAACAATTACATAAGAGCCAATTTTTTAAATGGATAAAATTGAAGGCAGTGGTTAAAATAAATAGCCTCCTAATTAGGTTGTTGAGCATATGCGTTCATGTTCTGTCTTAAGAGGCAGGTTTGGCTCGTTATCATTTGCTATGTCTTTGAGTAGAGGCTAGATGTCCACACTTTCAGCAATTAGGAGCCTGCCAGTGCATTAAACCTGAAATTGCACCTCCATCCTCATGCTAAATGGAATTTATTAAAGCCATTATATACTGTGGCAGGAGCTGGAAATGGCCAAAAGTATCAGAGTATTTATTTGACAACTATCAGATCTGTGAGTTTTTTGGAATTGGGATGGCAGGTATGCCATCCCGCCAAGTTACGCCTTGGTGGGGGCATGCCCCATACCTATACAGCACCGAGAGTTTGGCCTTTTCAGGGTTCCCCACAGAAATAACCAAAACAGCCACAGACACTCAGCCCTTAAAAACATCAAATTCTGTACATTCTGACCTCATCTGACCTTTCTTTAACCTGCTTTTACCCTCACTAATAATTGTCTACTACTTCTCAATTATTGCTTTTGCACCATATCTACCCGCTGTTCACCGAACGTATACACTGCATTATGACGTACCGTCTGCACGTTCAATTATTAACCGGCTACAATATTGCAAAGCCATATGGATTCAACGGGAGCTCTTCTGTGCTTACTCGCCTGTGCTCTTCTTTAAAACCACGGACAGGTTTGCTAATGATATTTCACGCATTGCATAGCTATGTCATGGTGCTGCACTAACAAAGTCACAGTCTGGTAAACCTTCGGTTGAAGGATTGAATCCCGCCTCGCCCTCAGGCAGATAATTTCCTCTTTTACACTAACGTTTTCTTACGCTTATATTTGCTTTACCAAAACTCACTCACGGCCACCCATATGCATTTCATGACGGCAAATGTATTCCTTCTATTAAAAAGTTACACCAGTTCACCACTCTGCCATTTCTACTAACTATATTTCTTCACTTGGCTACCGTACCAAACCTTCTTATCGGCAAACGCCACGTTTGTACATTCATGTTACCTCGCCCTGTTCTCTATCTAGCCACATACAAACTATTACTACGTATGTACGGTCTGCAACTCCCCATTAAAACATTACATTTAAAATCATGACTCACTCATAATTGTAACTACTACTACTACTGAACATGAGAAAAACACATCCGTATAGACTTCACACATTACTTAACCCTCCATTTTAATAGTGAATGTTTTATACCGACTGTTATATATACCATTCGATAAGGAAACCAAGCTCGCTCATGGTCACTCCATTTACTTCGCACTATAGTCTGTGATCATGTCAACCTTCACCTACATGCCCATTCTGCTAAAAACATATTGTTTCAACTATGCAATGTAATAATTTCATCCTAATTTCTCTCACACTGTTGTTATTTTCTCATATGCAAAGCCTGCTGGGACATATGCGTCTGCTCCTATTCTCCACTATCAACTTTTCCGGTTCTAGCTTAGTAAAACAGCGAGGAGGATTCCCACCTGCAGATAAGCCTATCACAACGCGTTATAAACCTTACAAACACTGAAAGTGCATCTCCACGAAATAACAGACAACGGAGCAGGACAGCAGGGTACACAAGTTGCGACCTAGGCAGCTCTAATTCTACGGGCTTGCTGATTCTTTTCTCAATCAAAGCTCGTTGGATGGCTGTCAAATCCGTGAGTACATACACTGGCCATATTTCATATATGTGTAAACGCATTTCTGATGCGTTTACACTTACACGCCACCGCACCCTTTCTCACAGCCACTGTTTTACATATAGCAAACCGAAACTGCTCAACGGTACAGGCTCATCACTCTGTACATTTTCACACAAGGATAGCCATAATCCACAACCGTTTCTTACAGGGTCACTTCGCATTTCTCACTCTCATAATAAAACGCTTTGCAAAAAGAAATGATATCTCATAAAAAAAACACGTTTTCAACGAAAAAAAAGCCAAGTTACTCACACATACAAGACATACACCGTCTATAACTCATTCATTCAGACTGCCAAACAACTATAAACAATATAGGCTATCTTGCCTCACCAAAATTAAAGGTGTATTCCAAAGCAATGCTACCCAATGATTCCTCAATTCTTTTAAGTCTCAGGTTAAAGAAATTTGTTGCTGGCTGGGTTCAAACCTAGTACCCCAAGGACCATAGACTGTAACCCTGACCACTAAGCCATTAACAGACTAGCTGTTTAGAGCAGAAATGTTTCAGACTAAAAAGGTATGGGTATTTTGCATGTGTATGCAAGTTTTTGATTGGCTCGTTTAGGTGAAGGATTGGCTGGTGTCGGTAAAATGTCCAATGGGGAGACATTTTGTTTGTGGGATAGGCAGCAGGAAAAATAAGAATGAGAAGAAGAAGAAGTGGAAGAAGGAGAAAACGCAAAATCCCCTTAGTTGGGGCTTTATTGCGTGGACATGTGAAGTTGTTTATGAATTCTTGAAATGGGGTCAGAATGTACAAAATTTAATGTTTTTAAGGGCTGAGTGTCTGTGGCTGTTGTGGTTATTTCTGTGGGGAACCCTGAAAAGTGCCAAACTCTCGGTGCTGCATAGGTATGGGGCATGCCCCCGCCAAGGCGTAACTTGGCGGGATGGCATACCTGCCATCCCAATAAGGGCTGTAACTTATCATGAGGAAGTGAATGGGCAAAGCATACTGAAAGTGTGAGATGGTCCAAAGTCCAAAAGTACCTGGGAGTGTTTCAAACTCGAACAGAATTTTTAAAGACAGATGAGAAAGAAGAGGGAGTAAAAGAAGGAATAAAACTGAAAAAAGAGTAGGTAGCCTCTTGTGGAGTGGGATGGAGAGAATATAAACTAAAGGTGAAGAGGTGTGGGAGGGAACGGGAATCTTCTAGCATAATCGCATTAACACGCCTTATTCAGCAAAACAGGTAACTGACAATAAAATGGCGGTTTTGGTGCAATAGGCTTCTTTTTTTTCTAATTTTTCATTTGGGGCCAAAAGTAATTAAAAAATAATTTTAAATAATTATGTGTTACTTCAGTTTTACAAAAAAAAATAGTTTATGATAATTTTACCTTGTGAGATGTGGTGGTAGTCACAGCCCCAGTAATTTGATTTAAAGAGTAGGCTACATTTTGACACCTGCAACTGTAACATTGAATAACATTCCAAACTTTTTTCAAACAGTAGTAGTTTTGTCTAGCAGACACTGATTTTGTACTGAATAACATAGAAAAAAACAGTTCAGCTGGACATGATGAGCCTTGTGTGGACAGTCTCCACTTTGTGGAAAAGGATATCAGAATTTAGTTTTCTCTATAATCAAGCAGTTTGGATTTGTGCAGAATGTAGAAATGTAAAATGTGGCAGAATGTACAGAACATGGCATGTTACTGTTACAGTTGTTGTGTTAATGCTATTTGGCTAACACAGCAGGTTTAGCTAAAGCACAGTAGGATACTGAGGTCAAACTGGTAATACAGAGCTACACAAGCAATGCAGCATTACTGTTACGGTTTTATAATTCTCCATAGAGAAGAAGGCTGCACATTCAAATGTTACCTGTTGCATAGTTAGGTCAGGCGATGGTTCCACTGACAGCACAGAGCAACTGACGCATTTTGATACTTGCAGGGGCAACAGCAGAGACAGTTTCCACAGGACGAACGATCAACTAAGGAAATAAATTTAACAGAGGTAAGCCCTAGTAGCCCCTTCACATAAGCTGTCTTTCTTTCCATTTAAAAGGGGGACAGTTCACTCTATCATAGGCTATTCAGCACACTCTGTCATAGGCTATTCAGCTCGCTTTTTCATAGGCTATTCAGCTCACTCTGTCATAGGCTATTCTGTTTACTCTGTTGTCATTGCTTAAGCATTTAAAATTTGTCCCTTTAAATGTTTAGCCATTTTTTTCTGCAGTTGAACATTGTTAAGTACGATGCATTGTTGAAATAATGGTATAAACTTCATCACATAATTTTACTATATGAGTGCCGCAATTCCTTGATCCTGGCCTCCAGGATGACAAACATGAAAATGACAAATAACCTTCCAGGCTGTCTAAAAAAGAAATCAAACGGTCAATGACTGGAAATGTCACATAACCAATGTACAGACATCATAATAGCAAACCTTACACCAAAACTTATGAACAAAACCAGTCAGTTAAGAACTGGAGCTAATAATTAACTTTAGTATTAACAGACATTATTCACCACAAACTTTAGAATATTATGTAAGGGCCATAACTGATCATAGGTATGGGGCATGCCCCGCCAAGGCGTAACTTGGCGGGATGGCATACCTGCCATCCCAATAAGGGCTGTAACTGATCATGAGGAAGTGAATGGGCAAGGCATAATGAAAGTGTGAGATGGTCCAAAGTCCAAAAGTACCTGGGAGTGTTTCAAACTCAAACACAATTTTAAAGACGGACGAGAAAGAAGAGGGAGTAAAAGAAGGAATAAAACTGAAAAAAGAACGGAGTAAGTAGCCTGTTGTGGAGTGGGATGGAGAGAATATAAACTGAAGGTGAAGAGGTGTGGGGAGGAATGGCAATATTCCAGTATAATCGCATTAACACGCCTAATTCAGCAAAACAGGAAACTGACAACAAAATGGTGGTCTGGGTGCAATTGGCTTCTTCTTTTTTTATATTTCATTTGGGACCAAAAGTAATTTAAAAATAATTTTTAAAAAGCTTATGTTTACTTCAGAATTTTGTAAATAGTTTATGATAATATTATCTTGTGAGATATGATGGTAGCCACAGGCCTAGTAATTTGATTAAAAGAGTAGGCTACATTTTGACACCTGCAAACGTAACATTGAAAGACATTCCAAACTTTTTGTCAAACAGCAGCCTGTCTAACAGGTATTCATTTTGCACTGGAATCAGGTAAATAAATAAAAGTAACGTGAGCAAACACACAGTGACGATTCAGCACTAACATCTGTGGATTCTATTTCAGTAAATCTATTTATTAATTGAATTGATATATCTATTTAACAACTAAACAATGCACATATTAAATTCAGTCCATCGCTTTGTCAGATGTTTTTCTTTTCCAACTAGTGTCATATTTATTAATGAATTTATTCTTCAGAAAATAATTAAGACACATTGGGAACAACTGG
Organism: Anguilla japonica; assembly: GCA_025169545.1. Lineage (NCBI taxonomy): Eukaryota > Metazoa > Chordata > Actinopteri > Anguilliformes > Anguillidae > Anguilla > Anguilla japonica. The sequence continues at coordinate 11,521,422 of CM045898.1, read as the reverse complement.
ATTTTCTCACATGGCAATGATAGGCCTATGGAAGCCAATCTGTGTGGACAATCTTCACTTTGTGGAAAGGGATGTCAGAATTTAGTTTTCTCTATAATCAAGCAGTTTGGATTTGTGGAGAATGTAGAAATGTAAAATGTGGGCAGACTGTACAGTATGTGGCGTGTGACTGTTACAGATTTTTTGTGTTAATGCTATTTGGCTAACACAGCAGGTTTAGCTGAAGCACAGTAGGATACTGAGGTAAAACTGGTAATATGATACACGCCCTGCTATTCACACACTACAGTATTTGTGTTATTATAATACACATGTTGATATTCACACATTACAGTATTTGTGTTATTATAATACACATGTAGATATTCACACACTACAGTATTTGTGTTATTATAATACACACGTTGATATTCACATACTACCGTATTTGTGTTGTTATAATACACATCCTGCTATTCACACATTACAGTATTTCTGTTATTACGATGCACATCCAGTTACTCACTCTCCCGCATTCATATTTATGTTTTAAAGAGTAACAGAAGGAAAATTTGGCAATATCCAGGCATGAACCCCCAAAAACAAGCAGTGAGGTAAAGATAAACTCCCAGATGGGAAGAAAAAACACACAAGCGGTGGCCAGAAAAAATAAATCTCAGGAGGAATCCAGCTTCAGATGTGCATTCTTACACAATTTTTTATTTGAATATTCTTCAGGGTTGATGTACGGATATTCGTTTAACCGTGGCGGCAGTGTAGCACAGTGAGTAAGGAACTGGGCTTGTAACCAAAAGTTCACAGGTTCTATTCCTGGGTAGGACACTGCTGTTGTACCCTTGAGCAACATACTTAACCTGAATTGCTTCAGTATATATCCAGCTGTATAAATGGATACAGTGTAAAAATTGTGTAAGTTAAATGCTAAATGCCTGTAATGTAATGAAACCGTGAAAATTGATGAACTAACCTTGAATAATATCAACGTCTCTTGAGTTGAAAGCAAATTTTGCCGCTGCAATTACAGTCAGCACAAACTTTTTTGGGGGGTTCAGGCCTGGTAAAGCCATTGTAAAGAGTCTTTGTGATAGCGTCGTCACCAGAACCATAGTTTTTCCTATCACTGCTGATACAGAGTGTCCTCTACAGGCTATACTGTAACTATTATGACATGTTAGCTGTCAACTCCAAGAATTCTTAAGAGTAACTTTTAAAAATAATTAAAAACAGAGGAGTACCCTTTTAATGCACATAAAAACTCAGTCCCCTACAAGTTTTCTCCCCAGTATTTTTGACATGTTGCCAAGCTAACTCAGCAGTGGAGTCTGGAAGAGGCAACACACGCTGGCATTTCCTCATTCGCCAATGCGTGAGCATTGGCTGGCCATCTCTCCTGCTTTATTTCATTATTTATTTTGTAGGAAAGTCAGACAGCGGGGATAGCAAGGTTTGCGGGGGAGAGTCGATGGAGGAAGAAAGTTCTTGGAGTAGTGTTAAGGGGAATAAGAGGAAGCCATTCAGCGAGCGTGGTGGGGATAGCCCCAAAAGCAATGCTAAAGTTAGGAGAGTGGAGGGTAAGGAGTTTGGTTTCAGTCAGACATAAGCAATGATGATTCTAACCTGATGAGACTGACTAAACTAGCCGGAGAGAGGGAAAATGGGTTATGTCCGTTACCCAGTCAGGCCGTTAGTGCCAGCCCCACTGCGGTGCTCAGGTGTCAGAGGTTGGGTCATGTGACTTCAGTGTGTAGAGAGGCACTGCTGCAGGTGTGGGGGGAACCATGACTACTCAGTGTGGGGGAGGGGTTGAGTCTAATTTCAGTAATCAATGCAGCTTTTTGGGGATGTGTAATGCAACAGCATGTGCAGGGGATACAGGTATAAGGCTGTCAGTCAGGTATCATATGCTGAAGCTGTGAGGGAATTCAGACAGGTGTGTGGTTCCACAGAACCTTCAACAAGGCAGGATGGGAGATCAGTGAAGAGAACACACAGGCCTGTACACACAGGTGCCCCAGGCAGACAGCCTGGTGCAGACAGATTTTCTGGCTAATGCAATTAACTGTTCTGCCCAAACTGATCCAAATCACAAAAAAATCATTGTGAATGCTGCAGGTGTGCATTTAGGGATAACTGGAGTGACAGTGGAGGACTTGACAGGGTTGTTGACTCCAGCGATGGCACATCCGTCTCAAAGTGGTGATTGACAGTTTAGTTTACAACTGGTGTTTTAGGGGCAGAAAAATCTAGGGAGGAGTGGGTGTCCCCGGGTAGATGGTGCTGGGAAAAAGGAGACTGGGAGGTGTTCAGTCAGGTCTGTGAAACTGGAGCAGCACAGATCCAGGTGGGGGGTGATATAGATGATTCAGTAACTGCATCATCTGAAGTTCTGTTAGCTGCCTTGTCAGCTGCTGTCCCTTGGTCTGAAGGGGGAAGGATGAGGAGGGTGGTGCTGTGGTGGTCACCGGAATGTTCTAAGGCTGTTTGAGCACACAGCCATGCGCTCCGGGTCCTGCACAGGAACCTTCCTCCAGACTGTGCTGGAGTATCACAGGGTGAGAGCAGTGGCCAGGAGAGTCATCAAGGCACCAAACAGGAAGTGCTGGAGAGAGTACTGCTCTCGGATAGGCCGGGGCACACAGGCTGGGGAGGTGTGGGGTACGATTGGGAAAATGACAGGGGTGTCTAAGGCCACTCAAATCCCAGTTTGGGTGGATGGAGATTGTGTTGCCAGGTCTGGGAAAGAGAAGGCAAATTTGGGGGAGGACAGACTGAATCGCTGACGAGCTGTTCTGAGCCAGTGGGGGAATGTATGTGAGAAGCGGACAGAGTTTGATAGCATTTCATAACAGCATAGGGTCTGGTGAGGGGGGAGGTTGGGCTGGCGTGGTGGTGTCCCCTGTTCCTCCCTGGTTATTCCCACTGCCTGTGGTTGGCATGGGACTGCTAGAATATGTGCATCAGGTTGGAGAATCTATAAAAAAAGATTTTTTATTAGTTTCTGCCAGTTTATACAGACATTTTGGTTTCATCACGTAGAAATGATCTGGTAGAACATGGCCAGCATCCTGCTACACACACCGAAGGAGCGTAACCTCCCCAGAAAGAAAAGCCTTCAGTCTAATAGGGCCTCCAAAGACACAAACCACTGTATCAAACCGACTATCCATGTGATCAGGAGAACAATGTGTGTGTGCCTGGGCCTGGCAGGCTGTGTGTTAATATACTTTGAGGCTGTGCGCATCAATGTGCTGTGAGTGTGTGTGTGTGTGTGTGTGTGTGGTGTGTGAGTGTGTGTGTGTGTGTGTGACTGGGGCCTGGCAGGCTGTACGTTAATGCACTCTGAGGCCGTGTGCATCAGTGTGCTCTGTGTGTGTGTGTGTGTGTGTGTGTGTGTGTGGTAACCTTTTCAACCTCCACCGTCTACAAGCCTTCACCAGGACCACAACCACCAGCATACAAGAGCTTCAATATGCAGACGACTGCGCCCTCCTTGCCCACTACCCTGCTGCAATGCAACACGCACTAGGCAATATCTGAAATCTACAGTGCCATCGGCCTTCAGATCAACACCCAAAAGACAGAAATTATTGTCCAGACTACAGCTCCTGTATCCACCCCCCCAGTGTTTAGCATCCATGGCACGCCATTAAAGGTGGTCCACCAGTCCTGCTACCTAGGCAGCATCCTTGCATCAAACTGCCAAATTGATGATGACATCCAAGCTCGAATCAATTGTGCTTCTTCCTCTTATGGCAGACTGCGCTTTGAGAGCTGCAACCTAAAGCTGTCCACAAAGGTAGCAGTCTACCGAGCAGTCTGTGTCTCCACCTTATTATACGGTGCCGATGCATGGACCCCCTATCGACGCCACATACGCCAGCTGGAATCATTTAATATCAAGTGCCTCATGCGCATCCTAAAAGTCACCTGGCAGGAACGCATACCCCATACATCCATCCTCCAGCGTACCCAGACAACCAGTGTGGAAGCAACTTTGCTACAGCGCCAACTCCGCTGGGTCGGGCACGTCATTAGGATGCCTGAACATCGTCTCCCAAGACAGACCTATATGGTCAGCTCCTGGGAGCCAGCAGGAAACCTGGAGGTCAAAAGCGGAGGTACAAAGACCATCTTAGAGAGTCACTCAAGAAATGTGGAATAAAGCCAGGGGCCCTTGAAGCAAACGCCATGGACCGCTGAGCCTGGACCACATCTGTGAACTCTGGCGTCGGCCTCCTGGAATCAAAACGCACGTCCCAGAGAGAAGCGCAACGACAGCGCAGACATCACCACGCGCAACAACCCCAAGCATCACCAGACCCAGCCCTCACGTGCCCCAGCTGTGGCAGGACATGCGGGTCAAGGATCGGGCTTCACAGCCACCTCCAATGGCACCGCCGACAGCAGCAGTAGCCACATCACTCCACTAACCCCCCCCCCCCCCCCCCCCCCCAAGGAAGTGACGTTATCTTCGGCAACGATGGACAGCCGCAAGCAAGTAAGCAAGCAAATGTGTGTGTGACTGGTGCCTGGTAGGCTGTGTGTTACTGTACTTTGAAGCTGTGTGCATCAGTGTGCTGTGTGTGTGTGTGTGTGTGTGTGTGTGTGTGACTGGGGTCTGGCAGGTTGTGTGTTAATGTACTTTGAGGCTGTGTGCATCAGTGTGCTGTGTGTGTGTGTGTGAGTGTGTGTGTGTGTGTGTGAATGTGTGTGTGTGTGTGTTGCTGGGGCCTGGCAGGCTGTGTGTTAATGTACTCTGAGGCTGTGTGCAGTGTGTGTGTGTGTGTGTGTGAGGTTGGGTGCTGGCAGGCTGTGTGTTAATGTACTCTGAGGCTGTGTGCATCAGTGTGCTGTGTGTGTGTGTGTGTGTGTGAGTGTGTGCATGAGTGTGTGTGTGTGTGTGTGTGTGTGTGTGTGTGTGTATGTGTGTGTGTGTGTGTTGCTGGGGCCTGGCAGGCTGTGTGTTAATGTACTCTGAGGCTGTGTGCATCAGTGTGCTGTGTGTGTGTGTGTGTGTGTGTGTGTGTGGTTGGGTGCTGGCAGGTAGAGAATCATCAATGCTGTGCCTCACCTTGTGTGCAAAGTGCAGTGGGTCCATCTTGTTTTTGGAATCCCTGAGTATGACAGCACTGTTCTCTCCAAAAAAATTACTGCAAGTGATGTCAGAGTGATCATGTTGGATTTTTAACATGATTGGACAGTACTATGCTTTAGAAGTATGTCGTCGCAGTGCAACATCAATCAATGAAAAAGCACCGATAGACTGTGTAATCCCATCTATATATAAACTGTTCTTGATTGTTAAAACATCATCTGGATCATTTGTGAAACAGCAATTTACAGCCATACTGTATCTCCTGCAATGCTTAAAACATGAGAACAACTGTGTGCAACATGAGGTGTACAAATGACAGATGAACACATTAAGGACTGCAGTACTTTAAGGCACTGGCAGTTCAGTTTAAATCTTACTGTTGCAAAGTTTAAATGTCTGGTTTGGCAGGGCGTTTTTTGAACATATTTCCAGGAAACATTTAAAGCAGGTACACGAGGTAGACAGGAAAATACCAGGTCAGACAACAGTTTCCCACAGTTACAGGTTTTATTACAAGGAGCACCAGAGAGGTACACATGCCACAGCTTGCAGAGGAATTCTTGGAAGTTTGCTAATGCCATACGCCAGTACTTTTATTAACATGAACGAGCTTGTCTGAGTAAATGTTTCCCTGTTTGTAATTACATCAAATACACATTTGATGGAGACAGAACCATGACATGGCCTTATGTTTAATCTTGATGCTTTGCTTTAAAAATTTTTTTTACCTTTGTTATGATAACAAGCCTACACATTAAAAGCTAATTTTAACATTTACCACATTTCAGCTTGTGCGCATATATATTTTGTAATGTAATAGAACAGAAAAGCTGTTTTTCATGCCGGAGGAAGACCTTTCATCAGCGGTTCTGACATGCAGTCATACGTGCGCCCAAGGGGGGTCGCCAGAGAGCAATGAATCACAGATCCCTGTCTGACTGAACCCTCCCGTACCCTGGGCAACACAGGCACCAATCGTACGTCTCCCTGTGGAGCTACCGGCCACAGTCAGCACTGGCACGGTCCGGATTCGACCCGAGGCCGTGAGGCTCATCTACGCACCTCAGCGTGGTGCCTTAACCGAATGAGCCATCCAGCAGCCCCAAGCCTAATTTCAATAAAATTACAACTTATCAGCATCCATAAGAAATGCTAACTACCATACAATGTGCCAAATAATCACTGCATTGATAAGAACCACTCAAAGCAGGTACATGAGGTAGACAGGAAATCATCAGGCCAGACGACATTTTCCCCCTGTAACTGTGACTTTAGTACAATATGCACCAGGGAAATACCCACTACACAGCATGCAGAGGCATTCTCCAAAGACACACTAAGTTGTCTCAGTTTTGATAGTAGTTTATAAGCATCACACCTCATAAGGTCACATCTCACAATCATGGAGGCTCTGTCTGTGGTCACACACGCATGTTACATCACTAATTAGGCCTCTCAGCACACAGCATAACAGCACAGTATAGTGCCTGGGACGGGGGCGGTATATCCCCATTGTGGGTGCCAGAGCTTTTTGGGTCCTCTCAGGAGTGCACTCGGGACGGCCCTGAGCTGCATTCCATCCTCCCCGTAGCTCTCCATCGCTCTTCTCCCTCATCACCACGGTAACTGGGAATGTGGAGACTGGGGCAAGGCCACAGGCCTAGGCAGAAGTGGCCAGGAGTGCATACAGAAATACAGAAACATACACTTTCCCTTCACTACCTTAAGCCTCCAAGCAGCTGTACACTGCAGAACACAGTCTGAAGTGCATTAATCACTGCAGGATTCCCACTGAATCTACAGGAACTGAGGCAGAGCAGTAAAAGAATGGGCAGTGATTCACTGTGTGCGCTCATATAGACATGAAAACTGTTTTTCTGATCGATCAAACATTTTGTCTGGATTATTTGTAAAACATTTTAGTTCACAGCCATATCTGCTGCAATTACTATGACATAAGAACACCTATGCAGCTGTGGAAATGACTGCGTTTTGGCCTGATGGGCACATCCTAGCTCGAACTTTAATCCAATGTTTGGGCTGTGACAAAGGCCGATAACAGAATAAGCATAGCAAGTACATGAAGCAGTAATGTTCTGAGAGTTCTGAGAGCTAGCCTTGTAATAAATTGTCACTAGATGGATTACAGGAGCTTTCTCTGGTCAGAGCGTCACAGGCATCAGCATGAAGGTTGGCTTTTTGTGTATTACTGCATGGTTTCAGCAAGAACAGGGACACTGATGTTTCTGGTTCTTAAGGGACCTTCTATGTTGTGTAAAATTATAGATTCAGTGTTGGCGTTTTAACGTCTGTAGGCAGAACTAGTTATTCTTTATTAATCTGGAGTACATGGTCACAGTGACCACAGTATTTGTCATTGAAATTAGATTTCTGTGATCAGATTCAGAATACAAGTAATCATTGACAAATAAAGTGGTCTGTAAATGCACACCCCCAATGGTCCATATGGGGGACAACCTCACGTTGCCACTGAGCACAGCACACATTCCACATTTCCCTACCGGCCGTGAACGCATCCCCACATACTGTCACTAAGCTGTGAAACCCCAGCCAATCTGTGCCCAAAATCAGAGGATGTATAAGGCGGGAACTAACCGCAGCCTTAATACTATGCGTTTTGCCCTTGTAGATAATTTCAACTGGTACAACAGGGTACTTGTGAATATCCCCATGCACACACCTAGTAGATACCCCAGATGCCTCTACCAAAGCCCCGGGCTGAACCAGGCTCTGGTGGATTATAGACTGCATGCAGCCCGAATCCACCATCGCCTGGTGAATACCCCCTTGGATCCTTACTGGAACGCTGTATGTCTCTCCTGAGCTGTATGTCTCTCCTAACCTATCCAGCCCAGGATAGCCCTCTTAACATCCGCGTACCTCCCCTGAGACGCAGCTGGTAGGCTGCACGCTGCTGCTCCCCCGTCAGCAGAGGGAGCAAGCGCACGGCCCACTCTGCCACCGGCCAGCCACATGCCCCTGCTGTAGCCTCGAATACGTCCAGGAACGACTGGGGGTCATCCGCCGGGGACATCTTAGGTGGTGCCACGTTCAGGAGCGTTGAATGTGGAGGGGCCGAGGAGGCAGCCGCCGTGGCTGCCGTCTGGATCACCAGCTGCTGGAGGATCTGCGTCTGCTGGTGGGTCTGTTGGCGGAGCGCATCCAAAAACTGGTGAGTCACTGCTGACTGCTCTGGGAGCACGGCTGCTTGCTCTTGGTGCACAGCAGCCACCTCCCCCACCATCTGTGCGAGGGAGGACACTGACTGGGCAGTTGGAGGTGAAGGACGGGGTTCGGTCATGTTTATTTTGCTGAACTACAAGTGGGCGCCAGTTGTGGCAATTCTCTAGCCACCGTGGGTTCAGAATCAGCACAGGACCGACAAATGACACGGGAAGTGCAGGGTTAACGTCTTTTATTTTCACACACACACACACTCAAACCCCAGTTTATAACAGAAATGCCGGTGCAGCTCCTAAACCATGCTGCCGCTCTCTGCAGGGCGTGTGTGTGCCTTTTTCCTCCCCCCAGACCCACCCGCTACTGCATATATAAAGGGAGAGAGTAATCAGTGACAAGGAACACCTGTGCTAATTAACTCAATCAGTGACAAGGAACACCTGTGCTAATTAACTCAATCAGTGACAAGGAACACCTGTGCTAATTAACTCAATCAGTGACAAGGGACACCTGTGCTAATTAACTCAATCAGTGACAAGGAACACCTGTGCTAATTAACTCAATCAGTGACAAGGAACACCTGTGCTAATTAACTCAATCAGTGACAAGGAACACCTGTGCTAATTAACTCAGTGACAAGGAACACCTGTGCTAATTAACTCAGTAAGTGACAAGGAACACCTGTGCTAATTAACTCAATCAGTGACAAAGAACACCTGTGCTAATTAACTCAATCCAGGCATTCTTCCCGTGAGCCACTTCCCGTGAGCTCCTAAACCATGCTGCCGCTCTCTGCAGGGCGTGTGTGTGCCTTTTTCCTCCCCCCAGGCCCAGCCGCTACTGCATATATAAAGGGAGAGAGTAATCAGTGACAAGGAACACCTGTGCTAATTAACTCAATCAGTGACAAGGAACACCTGTGCTAATTAACTCAATCAGTGACAAGGAACACCTGTGCTAATTAACTCAATCAGTGACAAGGAACACCTGTGCTAATTAACTCAATCAGTGACAAGGAACACCTGTGCTAATTAACTCAGTGACAAGGAACACCTGTGCTAATTAACTCAGTAAGTGACAAGGAACACCTGTGCTAATTAACTCAGTGACAAGGAACACCTGTGCTAATTAACTCAGTAAGTGACAAGGAACACCTGTGCTAATTAACTCAATCAGTGACAAGGAACACCTGTGCTAATTAACTCAATCCAGGCATTCTTCCCGTGAGCCACTCCCCCCCCCCCCCTTCCCCCACCTCCCCCCTATAGCTAAGCCACAACCACACCGCTCCACAGGCTTCTCCTTGTATTCCTTCAAATTGAATATGATCACTGAGCTCTGATTCCACAAGTGTAACTCCATCCACTGTAACATCAATCAAATAATGGACACAGATACACTCTGTACAATCATACAGTTACAGGCCAAATTTGTATTCTTTTGTTTACAGCTTACTGATACCATGTCTGCTGATGAGATTTTTGTGCTCATTCTTTTCATTATACAGTACCTGGCTGTATTTTAAACATGTCAGGCGTCGCCCCCTGCTACCCCTACCCACCACAGGTGCAAGGATCCACCCACCACGAACAATCAAGACACAGGGATAAGGTAAGCAGAGTCTTTATTGAATTTATAATAAAAACAGTTCATGGACAGGCAGCTGCCCTGCTCTGACCCCCCCTCCCTTCTCTAGCTCCCCCCCTGCTTGTACGGTGACCCCACCAATGACTGACCTTGTGCCGCGTGAGCCGAGCCCCAGGAGAGGGACTCCCCCTCACCGCACCGCAAGCCGTCACACACAGTGGTAAGTTACCCCGTGCCCCACACTCACTCCACACAGTGCTCGTTCTCTGACCCTCTCTCTCGGGTCTGCTCGCCCGGCCGAGACCGGCCCCGACTTGGCCACCCCAGGGGGGTCAACACACACAGGGAGAGGGAGGTCACACACACACACACACACACACACTGAACAGAAAGGGTGGGACGTGACTGGGTCCACACCACGAAATGTCAGGCCTCCTCCACGTCCCAAAATAAAAAACAAAACCCAAAATAAAATAGGCAGGGACTGCTCCTTCAGCTCCCTGGAACCGCTGCGGCCGGACGTCGTCGTTCTCCCGGGTTACAGAATCCTCCGGACGGGGGAACGGGGTCGTACTGGGGAGAGGAGAAGGCGCAGCACCAGTTACCCCACTGTGGACTGGGCAGGACAGAGCACACTCACGCTTCACGGCGTTCCTCGGTGCACGTCCCTCACTCGGCCGGGGCTCCGCCCCCGCTCGCCTCCTGCCCAGCCCGGGGCTCCGCCCCCGCTCGCCTCCTGCCCAGCCCGGGGCCCCGCCCCCGCTCGCCTCCTGCCCAGCCCGGGGCTCACGGCTCCACTTCAGGTTGCCTTCTCCTCCCGCCCGTGTTTTTGCCTAGCCGCCACCACCGTTCCTCTCCTCACTCGGCCGCCAACACCTGACCTGACTCCACAAGTGTAACACTACCCATTTTAACTTCAATCAAATAATGGACACAGATACATAATGTACAATCATACAGATACAGGCCAAATATGTACGCTTTTGGTTACAGCTCACTGATAGCATGTCTGCTCAATCGTTCTATTTCATTATACCTGGCTGTATTTTAAAGGCCTTTTTGACAAATCATTGGTTATAAAAATGTTTATAATCCATTTGGAAACTGAAGTTGATTATCCATTGACAAAACATTTTTATTACAAATAAACTGCAGCTGTTGGCACTCAATAAAATTTTTATAAATAAATTAAATTTTTTTTTTAATTTTCTGGCAATGATCTGTTGTATAAAACATCTAGACACAGCTCAGAAAGGTCTATAAAAGCTGCCAAGCGCCAATACAAGGACAGTTTAGAGACTCAAACAGAAAGAGAAAGAGACAGACTCTTGTTATCTTTGGCATGGCGTGGAGGCGATCATTCCATACAAGGCGAGATCAGGTGGTGACAACAGTGATGAGGACTTGCCAGACCAGCTGAACTTGTTTTGGGCCCGTTTTAATACCTTTTTTTTACTCTCCGACTCCAGTTCTGAGGCGCTGTGCAACACCCCCCCCCCCCCCCCCCACCCACCCCCCTTCTGCCCCGCACCCCCCGTCCTGTGTGCTCCCCAAACCCCCAGCCCCCTAATGTGTGCTGCTACTCTATATGTCTCACAGAAACAAACATGCCAAATGCTAACCATGCTCTCCCACAATTGGTAAAGTAATTTGACTGTTTCTTTATCTCTAATTTGGTTTCCTCAAATGTGTAAATATTACTTTACCAGACTAAAATCTCTAAGTCTAAGTGTATCTGTCAAAAGCAGTTTTATAGAGTCCAGGAAGCATAGATAAAGTTTTCAAATGTTGTATTAAAAGCAGTCATGCATGCATTTGTACAAGATGTTATCCCAACCCAGCCCATACCTGTTTATCCAGTACGTCAGATCAACCCATGTTCAGCACAGAAATGCTGTGTGTCTGCTTACGTGATGATATGAAGAAGTCATAAGAGAAAGGCTGGATGGCTGTAGGATGGTGTTTACTCTGCTCCTGCTGTCGAAATAAAGTATTTCAAACTCAAACACAAATTTAAAGATGTGAAGAAAGAAGAGGGAGTAAAAGAAGGAATAAAAGAACAGAGTAAGTAGCCTGTTGTGCAGTAGGATGGAGAGAATAGAAGCTGGTGAAGGGGTGTAGGGACGAATGGGAATATGCAGGTGCAGTTTAGGTGTAACAGGCTTTTTCCAAATTTCCCATTTTGGACCGAAAACAAAAAGTAATTTATAAAATACTTCTAGAAATTTTTTCATTTATTAAGGTATTTTTGATATTTTATGACCATTTTACCTCACTATATGTGAAGGAAGTCGCAGGCCGTGTCATTTGATTAAAAGAGTATAGGCTAGGCTACATTTTCACAGTGACAACCTGCTGCTGAAAAATAGACCGAACCTTTTGTCCAATAGTATCGAACAGACATTGATTTTGCAGTGAAATCGGACCACTCGTCCACTGTAAATTCAGCCGGCTGATTATTGGTCTAACGGCTCAGGAAAATACCTGAGTTCTGACTTTGTAGTGATACTGTAAAAGTAACGTGGCTATTATTTTGAAATGACCTCTTATGGAAATAAATTAGATACCCTAATTGACTTGACACAGGAAATGTATGGTAACATGACATGTGTGGAGTTTGAATGTCTTTAGCCTAGGTGTATGTAAACTTTTGGCCTCAACTGTATATAGGAATAAGCAGATTTCTGTTGGCTAGATTTGTTAAATGATTGTTCATAGGCTAACCGCAGTCGAAAAACTTGAAACATGCAAAGTAAAGTTAATGCTGCCAATGTTAGTTATAATTTTATATGAAACACAATGGCAGGGATGTCAGTATGAATTGTCAGTAGCTACATAGGCGGCTATTTGCCTACAGGCAACCGTACTGGTACCGACAGGAAAGAGGCTACACAGGACAACCAAATTTGTTTTAATAATTTCTCCCTCTTTCTCTCACATGCACACACATGTGCATGCATTCATGTGCACACAAGCAAACGCCAAACACACACACAAACACACTTTACACACACACTCACTCACATTTGTTTTTTTTATTATTTGGTATCTTCAGTCGCACCCGAATTTGGAATGTCCAATTTACAAGCAAACTCATATACGGCTGCCAGCCAGCTGCTTCTTTTCACGCTGCAGCTGCAAGCTGTACATGCGCAGAGCAGGGGCCGAGGAGATCCATTCATACGTGTGCAGGGAGAGCTAGCCATGGGCTTCCAGACGAAGAGAGTTAGCCATGGGCTTCTGGACGGAGAGAGCTAGCCATGGGCATATGGATGGAGAGAGCTAGCCATGGGCATATGGATGGAGAGAGCTAGCCATGGGCTTCTGGATGGAAAGAATTAGTCATGGACATCCATACGAGGAGAGCTAACTATGGGCTTCTGGATGGAGAGAGCTAGCCATGGGCATCCGTACGATGAGAGCTAGCCATAGGCTACCGGATGATGAGAACGAGCCATAGGCACCCAACAGAACGAGATAACCTTGGGCATCCGGATGGAGAGAGCTTGCCATGAGCTTCTGGAAGAAGAGAGCTAGCCATGGGCATCCGGACAGCCTGCAGGAGTTAGTCGAGCAGTGAACAACGCTATATCTTTACTGAGTGTGTCCCTCCCATATCCCTGAATGATGTGAAGTTGGCCTGCCAGCCACAGTCAGTACTGAGACGGGCCGGATTCACTCTGAGACAGTGCTGCTCACTCATGAGTCACAAGGGGCTCTTTCACTGTTTGAGCTACTCAGCACCCCCACACACACACACACACACGTGTATACTAATACATACACAGACACACACACATGCACTCATATGACATACACTCTTCTCTCTCCCTATTACACCCATGGTTGGGCACACATGCGCTCATTTGAGTTATTTAGAAGAAACGCAGTTTAATAACATTGGAAGAGTTCTGGTAGTACAACAGGATTATTGGACATTTATGAATGCCATGAAATTCAAGGAATTACGGCTACAGAATAAACAAAATAATTACATAGAATGAACATTAATAATGTTTATTGGATTTCATAGTTAAATGCCAAGTTATATTTAAAACTATGTGTCCATCTTCTCTTTAATTTTAGTTAAAACAGGAGGAAGCAAGTTGCCCAGACAGACCACCCTCATATATTTGCTCAATCTTCACATTCAGCTGAGAGGAAAAAAATGGCACTTCGTGAATATCTGGGATTGTTCCTAGCTTTTTCAAGTGCTTGCATCTGGATGTGATTCAATTTAGATAATACTATGTCACACTAAATTAATTACCAAAAAGCCTGAACGTCTTGTCATTCAGTAAAAGAATGGAATTAAAATGTAGATACGAGATGAAGTCCATGGCTTCCTGTTTCACTGGAGCAGTAAACTGAGGTAACATGCTTGTAAAACCCATTTTTCATCAAAGGCACCCGGATTCGCTTCAGTCAAGCCTACTGGTGGAGAGAGCTTGAAGTGTGTTCTCCGCGGTATGGGGCAGAGATTGGGAGTACACAGAGAGATAGCAAGTTTTTGAGTTTTGTCTGATCACAGCACAAAAAGAAAGAAAACTTGCCGCTGAAAAGCTGGAGGAGCTGACTGGGTGAAAAGCCAGCAAGCTATGAACGGTGAACTATAAAGCTACTGCTCAATGTTGCTTTCTTTTGTTTTTATTATTTTCTTTTTTTTTGTTTTAGTTTCTTGTTTTCTCCCGGAAGCTGTGAGGGGGGAGGGTGAAGGTTTGTTTATTTGTTTTATTGTTGGTATGGATGCGTTCTCTCTCTTTCTATGCAATTACACCAAATTAAAATATATCTGTGTCAAAATGACATAGTCAACCCTGAATGCATGTTCCTTTACCTTCACTAGGTAAATAGTGTTGCAGTCAAAAGATTATGCCACACAAAAGAATTCTCAACAAAAATATTTATTCACAAGTTTGACAAAATGTCTTTACTGTAGTAAAACCAGAACAAATGCAAGCGTTTACAGTAAAGCAAAACAATGATACAGCACTGTAAATTGGAGGTGGGCAAGCTGTAATGGGTAAAAAAAAGAGAAAATAACAAACTCAACACATTTCCTCTAGCTTTTTATTGCCCATCCACTCGCTCCTCTCTGTTGGGCCACAACTGTTCATCAACACCGCACCTGATAGTTTTCCTTGCCATGCAACGTTGGAAATATCTCCTTGTATGCCGCTGCCATCCTCTGCAAGCTTCCAGTGTGATGTCCTCACACCCAGCATCCATGGCTTCTAGCAAGGACATCTGGGTATGAGGCTGGCGGTCATACACTTTCCATCTCAATGCTGAAAAGAATTCCTCAATTGGATTGAAGAATGGTAAATAGGGTGGGAGGACCAGCATTGCCATCCTTGGATGGGCATCAAACCACTCCCTGATGAGAGCAGATCGGTGAAAGCTGACATTGTCCCAAATTACTACGTACACTGGCAAGTCAGCCCTGACCAACCCCCTCTCATCCTCTCATCCTCAGGAGTGAGATTGCCATAAAGGACCTCCAAGGAAGCCAGGAGACGCTTGGTGTTGTAGGGCCCAGTGAAGGGGATGTGGGCAATGACACCATTTTCTGATATGCCGGCACACATCGTTACGTTGCCCTCACGTTGACCTGGCACATCAATTGTGGCCCGGTGAACTATAAGATTTCTGCCACGTCGTCGAACTTTTCTTAAATTGAAGCCTGCCTCGTCAACATATACAAATATGTGTGGAGTTTCGTTTGCCTCCAACTCCATTACTTTCTGCAAAAGATACAAAAACATATAGTTTAGAAAACCATGCTACTAGAGTACAGTAAAGTGCACGCCTACAGTACATCCTAAATGTTGGTTATATATTCTAAAAAGAAGGCATTTATGTAATGTTACTATGCAATGGTAAGACATTACAGTAGTGTACATTGATGAGGCCTTACCTGTACGTACTGGTGCCTGAGCTTCTTCACCCGGTCACTATTCCTTTCAAAAGGAACAGTATACAGTTGTTTGAATGATAATTGGTTTCTCCTCAACACCCGGTCTATTGTGAAAAGGCTCACTGTGTTGATGTTTCCAAATATGCCATTATTTTCTGTCACAGCGCTCTGAATTTCTCTGAGTCTAATGGCATTACAGTTTTTCTCAATTGTTTAAACACGTTTTCTGAAACTATAGCTCAATTTCTCAAACTCTACACACAAAGCACAGCAACAGTTAACCTTTTGCCAAAACTACACAAATCTCTTGCAAAATGCATTCATGCATTCAAAACCATGTTCTCTTTTCTCAAAACTGACTTTTTCCATCAAAATGATTCATGATTCAGGCCTCATATGAATAGGTGTTATTGAGCATTGATTTCACACTGGTGCGATAAATTTAAAAACACAACCATCAAAATACTGTATATATGTTCTGGCCTCATGAGGTCATGTTACATATTCAAGTGTATAAAATTGTGTAAAAATTGCTTATTTTTTCTCCTTTTTTGAAGTTTTAGTTTTCTTTTCGAGGGGTCCCAAAATAGGCTCCAATTTTACAGTAAATATAAAGACTGTTGCCATGATACAATACAGGGAATATATCATCATATAAACAGTGCATTTGCTAGGTAAACCTAATTCTAATTCAGTACAGTACAGCAAAGTGTGTGAACTGTTATCACTTTGAGTGTTGTTGTTATTGTGTATGATACAATGCACATTTACTGTATTGTCCTGCCAATGAGGTCCAGTTTGGCTGCACTCACAACCCAGGTTCCATCATGAGTCGTACTGAAGATTGTTAGAAGTGTTTTTTCATTTTCCTTATCAGTGCAATTATGAGTTTTGCCAAAATAGATAACATTTGTGTCTTCTCAAAACTAGAACATGCTTAGACTGTGTCGGTCTGGACAATGGATGATCTGTTATCATATATGAAATCAATGAACAAATTCAAAAAGGTAACAAAGCAAATTTTTATTTGTTACTGTAAAATAAATCTTTGTTCAGCAGACTGCTGATAAAAATCGTAGTTTGTAGGCCTGCTGTAAAAAAAAAACAAAATACAAATACGTGATCAACCAAAGTTGCACGTATTTCATTTGAAATATTAGCTCGTCTCCCTCTTCTTCGTCCACCTCCTCCACCTCATACACGTACACCTCCTCCTCTACCTCTTCCTCTCTGTGCTGCGTGTTGCTCCATTGTTTTCCAAAACAATTGAGGTCACAGGAGGTCTCTTTTATGCTCTGACAGATAATTGAAAAGTTTAGCCAATTGAGTTTGAGCAGGTGTGGCGTGAGTGAGACCAGTTGGTACTTAGAGTTTGGCATTTGAAAGCCAGTGTTTTCCAGGTGAACAAACAGGGCTTGATTATGAAAATTGTGCTAAATGATGAGATTTTGTGTGTAGAGTTGTGCAAAAATGTGATTTAGAATTGCTATTTGAGTGAAAACAAAGGAATTGTGCTTAGAGTTTTGCAGAAATAGTCTTTGTTGTTGACACATGAGCTTCAAATTTTCACCATCGTGTACATAGTTCCAGTTTTAGTGTGTAAACATTTGAGAAAAACTGTAATAACCTTGTAACGACACTCGTTACAGTTTTTCTCGATCGCTTACACACTATAACTGGGCCTATTAACTGAACATCCCAAACCATGACGCCATCTACCAAAAGACAGACCCATTTCCCAAAACTATAAACACTATTCCCCTGTTTTCACACATGATTCAGATTTGTTGAACTTTTTGTGCAAAACTCTGCACACAAATCCCTTCATATATCACTGGCTGCACCATGTGCTCATTTAGAAAGCACTGGCATTCAATATCATTAACTCAAGTCATCACAGCTCAAACACAATTAACACACAGTTCCCGAGGTGGAAACACTAAGAGTCAGAATTGTTCACACACCAATCAGAACCTCAGGATAGATAGATAAAAGGGCCATGGGTCAGTTCACTTGTTTTGGAACAATGGATCCACAAAGACCTGAAGGTAGAGGAAGAGGACACAGGAGAGGAGGAGGAGGAAGAGGAAGAGGAAGGGCAAGGGCAAGGAGACAAATAGTTTCTGGAACAGGCTGAGGATGAAACAGGCCTATCGTGTTCCTTTTGAAAGGAACTCCGATAGAGTCAAAGACCAGCGCTTGGAATATGTGCAAGTATGGTTTTTCATACTGTATCAAGTATTTGAATACAGTTATGTATTACAGCAGTATATACTGTAGTACAGACTATATGATGGCCTACTTTTGTTTACTATAGCAGTGTGTTTCAGAGTAGTCATTACTGTACTGAGTGTCATCTCTTTTGTAGAGAATCTTTGATATTGATGCCAGAGACACTCCTCATGAACTCATCTTTTTTGATGAAGCAGGATTTACTGTAATCTTACCAAAAGGAGGAGAAGGGGTAGGAACATAATTGGCCAATTGGCCATTGTGAATGTCCCTGGCCAGCAAGGAGGGAATGTGACCATGTGTGCCGCCATCAGCCACCGAGGGGTCCTCCACCGCCATGCCACCCTTGGTCCATACAACACCATGCATCTTCTGCCTTTCCTCGATGGTCCGCGAGATCATGTATACCGACTTGACCAGAGGGAGCCAGCACAACCAGAGCAGCCATGCTATGTTGTCATTTGGGACAATGTCAGTTTCCACCGGGCTGCTCTAGTTCGTGACTGGTTCACGAACAACCCAAGATTCAGCAACATCTTTCTACCTGCATATTCTCCCTTCCTAAACCCCATAGAGGAGTTTTTTGGCATGGCGGTGGAAGGTCTATGACCGAGACCCCTACATCTGTGTTCATCTCCTCCAGGCCATGGAGGAGGCTTGTTTAGATATTACAGTTGAGGCTCGCCAGGGGTGGATAAGGCATGCAACGGGTTTTTTCCCCCGCTGCCTGGCTGGGGCTAATATTGATGTGATGTTGATGAGAATCTCTGGCCTGACCCAGATCAGGGAAGGGATGCTGAGGCAGAATGAATGTGATTTCTTTCTTTATGTACAAACAGTTTTTTTTCATTGGTTTATATTGGTAAATACATGGAAATTATTTTACTGTATTCTACGTTCTTTATGTATCAGCTGCATATTTTTATAGAACATTTACTTTTTCACTCAATTTCAGTTTATTTTCCTACAGTACATTGAGGAATTTAAAATTTAGCAAATTTATACATGTGTTGTGTCTTTATATTGTGTTCATCGTGTAAAGAGGTTGTTCTGGGGGAAAACCATAAGCGCCATTATTCATTGCAGTAACAGGTTTTAATGGTAGTGTTTCGAATTGATCTCACCAGTGTGTAATGGCTATTTTGTAATGTATGTGTATTTGATGGCTTTTGTGTGATGTCTGAAGGCAAAGTTTGGTTTAGATGTAAGATTACATGGTTCTGAGTGGAGAGTTTGGTTTTGACATGGAAGTTTGAAGTTTGTGAAGATGAGTGTGCAGTTATGCATTTGTGTTTAGAGTTTTGGGAAATGGAGCATAATTTCAAGAAATGTGTCTTGGCAATCAAAAAAAACTGTAATGCTCAAATTCCACGTTATAGGAAAACTCACCCCTGATGTATTCCAGTTGCCTGAAATAAGGGGTGCTGTTTCTAAAATGAGTCTCTCAAGGGAGCCAGAGACCAAAGGAGGAGCCCTCAGCACCAACAGAAAGAGGTACAAACACATTATTCAGATATATAATGTGACATGAGTTAGATTTGCAGTAACAGGATGAGTTCAACCTGAATCTCTGTCTCCATGTGCTGTGAGTTAGAGCTGCAGTAAGAGGATAAGTATAGCTGGATGCTCTGTCTCCATGTGCTGTGAGGTAGAGCTGCAGTATGAGGATGAGTTTAACTGGAAGCTCTGTCTCCATGTGCTGTGAGTTAGAGCTGCAGAAAGAGGATGAGTTTAACTGGAAGCTCTGTATCCATGTGCTGTGAGTTAGAGCTGCAGTAAGAGGATGAGTTTAACTGCAAGCTCTGTCTCCATGTGCTGTGAGTTAGAGCTTCAGTAAGAGGATGAGTTTAACTGGAAGCTCTGTCTCCATGTGCTGTGAGTTAGAGCTGCAGTAAGAAGATGAGTTTAACTGGAATCTCTGTCTCCATGTTTTGTTCACAGGGTCCAGGTAGAAAGAGCAGGGTCACCAGTACCAAGCTGTCTTTCTATGAAGAGTGATCATTCAATGGGGAAACCAATTGACTTCACAGGAGAGTTCAGAGGTGGTCAAAGGTAATTTAACAGGTTCAAATTGGCAATACTGTTTAATCATACTTCAATGTCACTGGCACCTTGCTGGTGTAGGTGGGTGTATTATTTCACAATCTTGTGTAAGTGAAGTATATTATCTCATATTCAGGTGTGCTGTGAGTTCAAGCTGCAGTTTGAGGATGAGTTTAACTGACTGTAGCAGTCTGAGTGCCACCGCTCGGTTAAGACAAGAGAGAGAGACGGGAGTTATTTTTGGACGCGAATGCGTCTTTTTATTTTTACGGCCGCCACGCGGCTTTTGGTTTTACACAAACACACTGTGGTTGCTGACTCTCTGTCAGCACGTTTTTCCGTCTCCAGTCCGTCCGTCTTCTGCCTCTGTAGACCGGCTTTTAAGCGTCCAGGCTCACTGTCGAGGTAATCAGCACATTGTCCATCAATCAAACAATTCTCCATCAGTGCTGATTAATAATCCCCAACAGCTGTGGCCAGAGTTCCGAGAGCCGCCCCGCCCACTCTCTCTCTGCAGCCAACGCAAAACCACGCCCACCCTACCACATACCCCCACCGCCCGACTTAGGCCGGGGAGTCATCCGGCCGATGACCAACCCCCCCCCCACCCCCTTCGGGGCGAGAGAGGAAGTCGGCCACCACCATCTGCGCCCCCGGCCTATGAACCACCCTGAAATTAAAGGGCTGTAGAGCCAGATACCACCGGGTGATTCGCGGGTTGGTATCCTTCATGCGGTGGAGCCATTGGAGGGGAGCGTGGTCCGAACAGAGGGTGAATGGGCGACCCAGCAGGTAGTAGCGCAGGGACCCGACCGCCCACCGGATGGCGAGGCACTCCTTTTCTATCGTGCTGTACCTCGCCTCCCGCTGTGATAGTTTGCGGCTGAGGTACAGCACCGGGCGGTCGACTCCCTCCACCTGCTGGATCAAAACAGCCCCCAGCCCTCTGTCCGATGCATCGGTCTGCAGGATAAAAGGAAGAGAGAAATTAAGGGTGAACAAGAGCGGCTCCCCGCAGAGGGCTTCCTTTACCCTCTCAAACGCTCGCTGGCACGGCTCCGTCCACTGGACCGGATCTGAGGCACCTTTGCGAGTTAAGTCAGTCAAGGGGCTGGTCAGCTGTGAAAACGCCGGAATAAACCGCCTATAGTAGCCGGCCAACCCCAAGAACCTCCTCACCTCTTTTTTCGTCTTGGGTCGTGGACAGGTCGCAATCGCCGCGGTTTTGTCCACAAGAGGTCGCACCTGTCCACTTCCCAAGTGGTACCCCAAATACCGTACCTCCGCTCGGCCAATCGCACACTTCTTTGGGTTAGCCGTGAGCCCCGCCTGCCTCAAGGACTCGAGCACCGCCCCCACATGCCGCATATGCTGTGCCCAGCTGCTACTGTGGATGATAACGTCATCCAGATAGGCAGCAGCATACGCAGCATGCGGACGCAGCAGCCGATCCATCAGGCGCTGGAAGGTGGCTGGGGCCCCGAATAACCCAAACGGAAGTGTTCGGAATTGGTACAAACCGTCCGGAGCGGAGAAAGCCGATTTCTCTTTGGACTTCGCAGACAAGGGAATCTGCCAATAGCCCTTAGTCAGATCCAATGTCGAGAAAAAACGAGCCGTGCCCAGCCGATCCAGGAGTTCGTCGACCCTAGGCATAGGATAGGCATCAAAATGTGACACAGCATTCACTTTCCTATAGTCCACACAGAACCGAATAGAGCCATCCGGCTTACTTACCAGCACGATGGGGCTATTCCAGGCACTGTGGGACTCCTCTATTACACCCAACTCCAGCATGACCTTTATTTCTGCCTGCACCAATTTCTTTTTATGCTCCGGCAGTCTATAGGGACGGGAACGTACCGTTACTCCCAGGGGGGTGTCGATATGGTGGTGTATGAGGTTCGTGCGCCCTGGTAGGGGAGAAAACACATCCGCAAACCGTTTCTGCAATAGGGCAAGGTCTGCTCTCTGATTTGGCGAGAGGTGGCTATCTGAAAGGGATGAGGTCTGATTGATTGAATTTGCTACCTCCGGCCCCAGCTCGTCCCTCTCCTGATCCACCATTACCAGAGAAACAGCCACCACCTCTTTCCATGCTTTTAATAGATTGAGGTGATAAATCTGTTTCGCTCCCTCTCTATCAGCACGCTCCACCTCATAGTCAACCTCCCCAACTCGCCGTGTGACCACGAAGGGCCCTTGCCACTTGGCGAGTAATTTTGTACTGGAGGTTGGGAGTAATACCAGGACTTTATCTCCCGGAGAGAATTGTCGTAGTTTCGTCCCTCTATTGTAGTGCCTCTGCTGACGTTCCTGAGCCTCGAGCAAATTCTCCCGTGACAACCGACCCAGTGTATGGAGTTTTGCTCGCAGGTCCATAACGTATTGTACCTCACTTTTACTGGGGCTTGGACCGTTCTCCCAGCTTTCTTTAACTAGGTCCAATATTCCCCGAGGTTTTCTACCGAATAATAATTCAAAGGGAGAAAAATCCCGTGGAGGCCTGGGGAACCTCCCGCACTGCAAATAATAGAGGGACTAACCATTTATCCCAATTTCGGCTATCGTCGTGAATGAACTTTCGAATCATGGACTTCAGAGTTCTATTAAACCGCTCCACAAGCCCATCTGTTTGGGGATGGTATACACTGGTTCTAATAGAGCGAACGCCCAATAATCCGTATAGCTCATTTAGTGTACGTGACATAAACAAAGTGCCCTGGTCAGTCAGAATCTCTTTCGGGATTCCGACGCGGGAGATAATTTGAAACAGAGCTTGTGCAACACTCTTAGCTGAAATATTGCGCAACGGCACTGCTTCGGGATACCGGGTCGCATAATCCACCAAGACCAACACGAAACGGTATCCCTGGGTGCTCCGTTCAAATGGCCCGATGAGGTCCATAGCGATTCTATCAAAGGGAACCTCTATTAAGGGTAGTGGGCGCAAAGGCGCTTTTGGGGTGGCCGGGACGTTCACTAATTGACATTCGGGACAGGACGCACACCACCGACGTACGTCCGCCCAAATGCCCGGCCAGTAAAACTGAGCCATTATTCGGTGTAGTGACTTATCATACCCTAAGTGTCCCGCCATGGGGTTGTAATGAGCCGCCTGGAAAACCATTTCCCGGCGGTTTTTTGGTACCAACAACTGGGTCGTTTCTTCACCGGTCTGAGCGTCACGACACACTCGATACAACCTGTCCCTAATAATAGAAAAATAAGGGTGCAAGAGTACTGCATCGGGGCGCACCTGCTGACCATCAATACGCATCACTTGATCATAGGCAAAGCGTAAGGTGTCGTCCCGAGACTGCTCGAGTGGGAAATCCTCCGCGGGTTGGAATACAGGACCCCGGGGAGTCTCAACCAGAGGCTCGCCTGGGTCCCTCCCCGCCCCGGCCGTGTCGGACGGCCCTGCGTCACCACCGTCAGCAGCACACACGTCACACTTTCCTATCGGTCGTGATCGCACCCCCAGCATGTTTCTAGAAATCTCCCGAAACCCCTCCCAATCAGTACCCAAGATTAGGGGATGCGCAAGCCGGGAGCTAACCGCAGCCTTCACGATATGCGTTTTTCCCTGGTAACAAATTTCCACGGGTACTACCGGATACTTGTGCACATCTCCATGCACACACCGAATGGAAACCCAGGGTGCCTTTACCAATGCCTCGGTTCGAACCAGGTTTTGCCGGATCAGGGACTGCATAGCCCCCGAATCCAACAGCGCCCGGTGTTCACTCCCTTGCACCCTTACCGGGATGCAGTACGCTCCCTCCTGATCGGGAGCGGAAGTGGGCGGCCCTACCACCCGGACCACCTGCCCCACTTCCATAAGTGGACAGTCGCGGCGCAGGTGACCCGGCTGTCCGCACCGCCAACACCCCGGTCCGAGCGTCTGAGAGCCGGAGCCCCCCGCCACTGAGCCTGGACCTGGAGAGGGAATCGGGAACAAGGGGGGATTAGTTTGAGGGAAGGGAGGGGGCAGAGCCCTGGGGACAGGGGAGGGGCCAGTACGAGGAGGGGGTCTCCTCCTGGGCGCCGGTTCCGGCCGTGCTTGCTGCTGGGAGCTGGGGTATAGCGCTAGGTGGTCCTCCGCCAGGGTGACCGCCCCCTCTAGGTTGGTCGGGCGATGGCAGCGCACCCAATTGGCAGTTCCTTCTGGCAATCCTTCCAGGAACTGCTCCAAGATGACTTGCTCCACCACGCCCCCGGCGGACCGGATCTCCGGTTGCAGCCAACGCCGGGCCATGTGAGTTAACCTTTGGGCGTATGCGAAAGGACGGTCGTCCGCCACCAGGTTCGCCGTCCGGAACCGGCGCCGGTAATCCTCCGGGCTGCAGCCCAGTCGGTCCAGGATCGCCCTCTTGACCGTCTTGTAGTCTGCCCGGGCTCCGGGCGGCAGCCCATGCGCCGCCTGTTGTGCTTCCCCAGTTAAGAGGGGCAGGAGGTGTACTACCCACTCCTCGTGGGGCCACTGGCACGCCTCCGCTGCCACCTCAAAACTCTCTATGAACGCCTGTATGTCGTCATCAGCGGTCATTTTGGGGAGGTGGATCCGGAGAGGGGATCGGGACGGCGGGTCCCGGGAGCTTGTTTCCCCGGCGGCAGCCAGCTGTCGCAGCGCCTGTGTCTGGAGGGAGGCTTGTGCCCGCAGAGCCTCCATCTGCTCGGTGTGTACGGCCGCCTGCCGCTCCTGCATTTGGGCCATCCCCTCCAGCATCCGTGCCAGCGCTACGAGAGGCTGCGCCGTCTCGCTCCGGTTTGCCTCCATTTCTGATCTCCCTTCTTTCTCTCTCTGTTTCGCTTCTTGCCGTCGTTCCCCGTACGGGCCACCACTGTAGCAGTCTGAGTGCCACCGCTCGGTTAAGACAAGAGAGAGAGACGGGAGTTATTTTTGGACGCGAATGCGTCTTTTTATTTTTACGGCCGCCACGCGGCTTTTGGTTTTACACAAACACACTGTGGTTGCTGACTCTCTGTCAGCACGTTTTTCCGTCTCCAGTCCATTCGTCTTCTGCCTCTGTAGACCGGCTTTTAAGCGTCCAGGCTCACTGTCGAGGTAATCAGCACATTGTCCATCAATCAAACAATTATCCATCAGTGCTGATTAATAATCCCCAACAGCTGTGGCCAGAGTTCCGAGAGCCGCCCCGCCCACTCTCTCTCTGCAGCCAACGCAAAACCACGCCCACCCTACCACACTGACGCTCTGTTTCCATGTGCTGTGATTTTGAGCTGCAGTAAGAGGATGAGTTTAACTGGAAGCTCTGTCTCTATGTGCTGTGAGTTAGAGCTGCAGTAAGAGGATGAGTTTAACTGGAAGCTCTGTCTCCATGTTTTGTTCACAGGGTCCAGGTAGAAAGAACAGGGTCACCAGTACCAAGCTGTCTTTCTATGAAGAGTGATCATTCAATGGGGAAACCAATTGACTTCACAGGAGAGTTCACAGGTGGTCAAAGGTAATTTAACAGGTTCAAATTGGCAATACTGTTTAATCATACTTCAATGTCACTGGCACCTTGCTGGTGTAGGTGGGTGTATTATTTCACAATCTTGTGTAAGTGAAGTGTATTATCTCATATTCAGGTGTGCTGTGAGTTCAAGCTGCAGTTTGAGGATGAGTTTAACTGACGCTCTGTTTCCATGTGCTGTGATTTTGAGCTGCAGTATGACGATGAGTTTAACTGGAAGCTCTTTCTCCATGTGCTGTGAGTTAGAGCTGCAGTATGACGATGAGTTTAACTGGAAGCTCTGTCTCCATGTGCTGTGAGCTAGAGCTGCAGTAAGAGGATGAGTTTAACTGGAAGCTCTGTCTCCATGTGCTGTGATTTTGAGCTGCAGTATGACGATGAGTTTAACTGGAAGCTCTGTCTCCATGTGCTGTGAGTTAGAGCTGCAGTAAGAGGATGAGTTTAACTGGAAGCTCTGTCTCCATGTGCTGTGAGTTAGAGCTGCAGTATGAGGATGAGTTTAACTGGAATCTCTGTCTCCATGTGCTGTGAGTTAGAGCTGCAGTAAGAGGATGAGTTTAACTAGAAGCTCTGTCTCCATGTGCTGTGAGTTAGAGCTGCAGTATGAGGATGAGTTTAACTGGAATCTCTGTCTCCATGTGCTGTGAGTTAGAGCTGCAGTAAGAGGATGAGTTTAACTGGAAGCTCTGTCTCCATGTTTTGTCAGTTAGAGCTGTAGTAAGAGGATGCGTTTAACTGGAAGCTCTGTCTCCATGTGCTGTGAGTTAGAGCTGCAGTAAGAGGATGAGTTTAACTGGAAGCTCTGTCTCCATGTTTTGTCAGTTAGAGCTGTAGTAAGAGGATGCGTTTAACTGGAAGCTCTATGCTTTGTTCACAGGATACAGCACTCATTCGAGTCCCACTCTATTGAAGAGAAGAGTTCAGATAAATCATCTTTGCCAGAACAGGTGTGAGATCAGCTTTTTCTATCTGTTTTTAATATGTTTTTTATGAATTTTCACAGAAAACAAAAATAAAAATGAATCTCAAACTTAAACAAAACCAAAAAGAGCACAAAATTGTAACTTTCCTCTCAACATTACTATTGGTCTCCAAGACATTTTTTTAAAGTCACAGCTGATATCGGTTGCTGTCTCCCACACAGGTGGTAGAAATCCATTGATTGGCTACTGCAAATCACCGAACGTTAATGGTAATTGCGCTTAAACCTGTAAGCAAAAACAGTATTGTAAGCGCAAAATAAAACAATGTATCTAACCAGTGTAAAAGTGTTGGGGGTAGGGTTAGGTTAGCTGAGCCAAAGAAATGAATAACTTAGTTGAATAACCAATGCTCCCATTAAGAGAGCATCAGCCAGGGCAAATATCACAGATGTTGTAATCTAAAAGAGACTAAAAGATCATTATAAAAGCAGTTCTATATATAAAGTTTAAATATTTACAGCCAACTACCTTCAATGAAATGTGCAGTTTGGCCAACGCAAACGATCATAAAACATCAAACTATCAATGAAGCATCCAATAGCTTAGAATAAAACATGCAATAAAAATATGACAATATGAAAAAACCACAAAATATGAAATGACCATGTGGTAGGGATGTTACGCTCGATACTCATGTGAGTAGGGATGTTACTCTCGATCCTCATGAGAATAGGGATGTTACGCTCGGTACTCATGTGAGTAGGGATGTTACTCTCGATACGCATGTGAATAGGGATATTACGCTCGATACTCATGAGTGTAGGGATGTTACGCTCGATACTCATGTGAGTAGGGATGTTACTCTCGATACTCATGTGAGTAGGGATGTTACTCTCCATACTCATGTGAGTAGGGATGTTACTCTCGATACGCATGTGAGTAGGGATGTTACTTTCGATGCTGTTGTGAATAGGGATGTTACACGCGATACTCATGAAACTGAAGCTTTGTTACGTCACGTCAGCCTGTCATTTTGGGTGGTGTCTCACTGCTCACCTAATACTTGTTCATGTGTCAGCTATGACAGATCTGGGAGGTTAAGAGGTTCTTCACACACATATTAACCTCTATATGGCTGTACATGGAAATCATGCGATTCCTAAAGATTTGTGCAAAGTGATTGATTTCAGATCAGCTCTCCTTTCTCAGCCATCCATCCATTCATTATCTATACCCGCTTATCCTGGGCACGGTTGGGGGGGGGGGGGGGGGTGCTGGAGCCTATCTCAGTGTGCACTGGGCGAGAGGCAGGAATACACCTTGGACAGGCTGCCAATCTATCACACACACACCTTTCACTCACACAGCAAATATAGAGTCAGTTTTAGAGTCCAGTTAAACCAACCTGCATGTATTTGGACTGTGGGAGGAAACCAGAGTCCCCGGAGGAAACCCACGCAGGCACGAGGAGAACATGCAAACCCTATACAGAACACCCCCGGTTGGCTTCAAACCCTTCTTGCCATGAGGCGACAGTGCTACCCACTGCACCACCGTGGTTCAATGTTGCACAATTTGTGGGTTTTCTTCAGAGGAAGGAGACATTTGAGCGTGCGTTTGAAAGATAGAAAGATAAGCTATTATTAATAATGGAGAGTTCAAGTAAAAAGTTTTTTTGTATGGGATCATTAGGAATCAATATCTGTAATAATATTTACCAAAATATATCAAATAAATATAATTTATATAGTGAGCTCCATAATGTTTAGTAGGAAGACATTGTTTTTCTTAATTTGGCTCTGTACGCCAATTTTATATTTGTTATCAAACAATTTGCACATGGTTAATGCGCACATTTTCAGATTTTATTTAAGGGTACACATTTTGGTTTCACCATGTCGAAATTACAGCACTTTAAAAAAAAATAATAATAATTCCCTCATTTCAGGGCATCATAATTTTTGGGACTCATGGTGTCACAGGTGTTTCTGATTAGTCAGGTGTGTTCAGCCGCTTCCTTAGTGCCGGTCTAAGAGTTGTCAGTATCTAGTTTTGATTCTAGCCTTTTGATTGCCTTTGGAATCTATTGATGGTGTTTGTGAACATGAGGACCAGAGTTGTGCCAAATAAAGTCAAGGACACCATAATAAGGCTGAGAAATAATAAAAAATAAAACAGTCAGAGACATAGGCCAAACCTTAGACATATCAAAATCATCTGTCTGGAACATCATTAAGAAGAAAGTGAGCATGGAGATCTGAGAAAACACAAAAAGTATTAAATACTGGCAGTGCATTTAAATGTACTCACTGCAGCTCTGTTCATTCACATAACCAGTCTTAGTGAACACCTCACTAAACTGGAAAACTTGTCGGCCTATTAAGTCAAGAAAATGACAGGCCAGCTTGTAGAGGTTCAAACTTTTGTACATGATAATATGCATTGTATACAGTTAACGTTAACGGGCAGTGAGTCATTTATGTTGTACTTCTATTCTGGAAGAGAAAAAACCAAGTGCAAGTGTGATTAACCAATGAGGGTGAAGACACATATTATGGGATATGTAGAATACTTAAGAGGAAAAAAAAATAGCAGTAGTCTAGAGAGTAGTGATAAGCAGCCCAAAAGCGGATCGGTAAACTATGAAGTTGGAATTAATGTGTTTTATTATTTTCTCCGAAGTGATAGTGAATAGAGTACCCTTGTAAGTGGCGACGAAGAGTACTGTGCAGTGTGCACGGCGGTGTGTATTCTTCCATTGTTAGCATTGCTAAGTGGCTACGTGGAGCTGCTGCTAGCCTGCTTGTTATAGTGGAGGGCAACACAGTGTACACGACGGTGTGGCTTCTTCCATTGTTAGCATTGCTAAGTGGCTACGTGGAGCTGCTGCTAGCCTGCTCGTTATAGTGGAGGGCAACACAGTGTACACGACGGTGTGGCTTCTTCCATTGTTAGCATTGCTAAGTGGCTACGTGGAGCTGCTGCTAGCCTGCTCGTTATAGTGGAGGGCAACAGGCATCTTACATCGCACCTGGCCGCGGATTCCTCGGACGACTGCTGTGCCGCTGCTGGCTTGCAAGGAGCAGGCCCTTCGTTGTCTTCGAGGACGCCATTTGTCCCCTTCGCTGGTTTTTTTTTTCTTCGCTCCGGAGAACGACGCCGGATCTTCAACACAACGGACAATTGGGCCAACTAACTGGTGACTATATATGCTGCTTGTTAAATGGAATGGTAAACTGCGCTTGGTTCTATCAGAAAAGAAAGACCCGCCCGCATAACTTTGAGTCTCTGTGTTTATGCAAGCGTATATATTGGTTGTGTGCAACAGCTGTACAAAAATCCTTACAAGCTTGTACTATATTTCCAAGATGAGATTCTGAGCTGACTAAAAAATACATTTTAATTTATATTAGGTAGCCTACATTAGTCCTTGTTTACACTAGAAAGGCCATGTTTCTTTATTACCTTAAACCGTCAAGTCTGATGCCCAGTGGTGTCAAACTCATCCAGAATTACAGCCTCTATTTCAGCTCACACAGCGACCTAATTTCATAAAGATTATGAAACATTATGTCGCAAACTATTTCCTTGAAATAAAGGACACAACTGTATCAATTTCAACGTTTTTATTTTTCTAATCTATTTTGCTATATACTGTGGCATGGCTCGGTTTGTGGGAGAGGTTCAGGGCAATCGAAGGACCACTGGTTAAGTGGGCACATGCTCCTGGAGTGCATTACCAATTAGTCCGGGTATTTAAAGTGTGCTCTTTTCCCAGTAGCTGGCTGTGACCGGGGAAATGAAAATCATAACTGCACTCTTAGTTTGGGCTCCTAGTATTGGCCCTGAACTGTGGAAGGCTGCAGATCTTTATGCACCTGGGCTGATTATCTGGTGCATGAGCTCTCTCCACAAGCCGGTGCAACCGAGTCCAATTCGCCTCTCCGGCAGGCTGAATACCACACATATGTAAGGGAAAATGCGCCAAGACGTATTACAGACACATTGAGAGAAGTGCTAAAATGGGCAAAACTGGCAAAACACAAAACGGAGAAAGTGGTTAAAGAAATCCAAAATGCAATATTTTAAAAAAAGTATTTATTCAGTCATGATGAATTCCACTCGCTTCTCCCTGTCCCTTCCCTTGCTCCCACTGTTTTAATTGACCTGTTACATATGAACTGTCTCTCTCCTCTTACTCAATTCCACTGGGAACGCACAGCTCTGGTTGTTTGTGCGAGCAGGGACCGCACACAAATGGACTGCATTTCACACAGTTGTCTTTTGCTTTATTCTGACTACATTTGCCAGTCTGGCATGGCATTGCCATCCCAGGACTGATGAGTGAGTGAGGTGATGAAAGTGCTTGACCCATCAATCCGTATAAAAGTGTTGATCATTCAGTTACAGAATAGCGTGCCGGAGGAGAGAGCAACCCATTCACATTTGGGCATCAGCACCTGTTACCTGTTGATTCTTGAGGGGATTTTGTGAAGAAAATGGCACAAAAATGTCTGTTTCTCAATGTGTCCATTTTTTGGAATTCTAACAATGCAGTTATTTTAGGCCCAAATATTTAGGAAAAGTCGTGGAAGGAGGAGTGTATTGCATTTGCGGAGTTGGAGAAAATTATTTTTTAAAAGCACCTTTATTCACAAAAAAGACAATCCTCGCTTTATCCTTTCCTGTTTGGACTCAAACTGGGGAAATTGATGACGTTATCAGGAGGGTCTAACAGGGACCTAGACTTCTAACTACAGGCCGAGAGCTGGAGTTCTAACCACACAACTTTGTGATGTGTTTGCCATCACAAGAAAATGACACTTTTGGAAAACATACCCCTGGCCATCAAAAACACACAACACAAAAAGCAAGGATTGTGGTGCATTTATTTGGGTGTTTATTTCAGTAACTGTGATACTGCATCCGTTCATGTGTTTATTTCACTCTGATACAGCATACCTCTTCATGTGTTTATTTCACATTGATACAGCACACCTCTTCATGTGTTTATTTCACACTGATGCAGCACACCTCTTCATGTGTTTATTTCAGTTACTCCAGCGCACTCTGATGAAGCTAAAGAAGGATGAAAAGTTAAACCTGTTTCGAAGCCGCACTGTGAGAGGTGTGTATCACTGTGTGAGTGGTGTGTATAACTGAGAGGTGTGTAACACTGTGAGACAGGTGTATAACCCTGTGAGAGAGGTATGTAAATCTCACAGAAGTTTACAAAACTGGGATGGCAAACGCTCGTTAAAAACGCACATGAAAACAGAGAGGATCTCGGTGTCAGGCTGTCTGAATGATACCTCATGATGGATGCTGGACCTGTAAGCATTGTAAGCTCAGCCAGGCTGAGATTGAATGACATCAGTATCCACAAAGTCAACAAGCAGCTCATTGGGATATCCACCCCATTAACTCTGTCCGCATAAGTAATCATGCTCATTTCTCCCTCCACTACCACCTCTCTCCCTGTTGTGTGCACTGAATGAAGTATGTTATATCTCCTCCACCATTAGTGGTCATTTTAAATGTAAAAAATGTAGATCACATAAGATCACATAAGACTGGTGAAAAAGATTTGTGATTTTGAAGCTGACATCCAACGTATTAGAAGTATCAAAGATTTTTTGATTACTTTTCCCCCGATCCAGATGCTAGTGCTCACTCTCTGTCCCCTGGTATAGCCCCAGTGGCTTCCTTGCAGCAGGATGAATTTGTCTCAGCAAGAGGGAAGTGCAGAGGAAAGAAAAACAGGCCTACAGCACCCACTCAACCATCTTGTCTCCAACTATCTAACCCATTCACCCCACTGTACCGCACACCAGAACACCCACTCAACCATCTCCTCTCCAACTATCTAACCCATTCACCCCACTGTACCGCACACCAGAACACCCACTCAACCATCTCCTCTCCAACTATCTAACCCATTCACCCCACTCTACCACACACCAGAACACCCACTCAACCATCTCCTCTCCAACTATCTAACCCATTCACCCCACTCTACCGCACACCAGAACACCCACTCAACCATCTCCTCTCCAACTATCTCATCCATTCACCCCACTCTACCACACACCAGAACACCCACTCAACCATCTCCTCTCCAACTATCTAACCCATTCACCCCACTCTACCACACACCAGAACACCCACTCAACCATCTCCTCTCCAACTATCTAACCCATTCACCCCACTCTACCGCACACCAGAACACCCACTCAACCATCTCCTCTCCAAATATCTAACCCATTCACCCCACTGTACAGCACACCAGAACACCCACTCAACCATCTCCTCTCCAACTATCTAACCCATTCACCCCATTGTACAGCACACCAGAACACCCACTCAACCATCTCCTCTCCAACTATCTCATCCATTCACCCCACTCTACCGCACACCAGAACACCCACTCAACCATCTCCTCTCCAACTATCTCACCCATTCACCCCACTGTACAGCACACCAGAACACCCACTCAACCATCTCCTCTCCAACTATCTAACCCATTCGCCCCACTGTACAGCACACCAGAACACCCACTCAACCATCTCCTCTCCAACTATCTAACCCATTCGCCCCACTCTACCGCACACCAGAACACCCACTCAACCATCTCCTCTCCAACTATCTTATCCATTCACCCCACTGTACAGCACACCAGAACACCCACTCAACCATCTCCTCTCCAACTATCTAACCCATTCACCCCACTGTACAGCACACCAGAACACCCATTCAACCATCTCCTCTCCAACTATCTAACCCATTCACCCCACTGTACAGCACACCAGAACACCCACTCAACCATCTCCTCTCCAACTATCTAACCCATTCACCCCACTGTACAGCACACCAGAACACCCACTCAACCATCTCCTCTCCAACTATCTAAACCATTCACCCCACTCTACTGCACACCAGAACACCCACTCAACCATCTCCTCTCCAACTATCTAACCCATTCACCCCACTCTACCGCACACCAGAACACCCACTCAACCATCTCCTCTCTTCACCCCACTCTACTGCACACCAGAACACCCACTCAACCATCTCCTCTCTAACTATCTAACCCATTCACCCCACTCTACCGCACACCAGAACACCCACTCAACCATCTCCTCTCCAACTATCTAACCCATTCACCCCACTGTACAGCACACCAGAACACCCACTCAACCATCTCCTCTCCAACTATCTAACCCATTCACCCCACTCTACAACACAGTTAAATACTGTTAAGTTATCGCACACATTTTGTTAATATCAAAACCAGGTATATACTAATGAATCCAGTAATAATACTACTTATGAAATGTTGATTAGGCTCAAAACTTCCTTCTTTAGTCAGGCTCATAGTTAAAGATCTCTGGGTAGGGTAAATGAGGGCCATAGGGCTGTTATGTGAGCTGTGCTCACTGCACTGTTGCCCTGCCACTGCATGTGAATGCTCAGGTTTGCTGTTCTGTGCCATGTTCGGGTACTGTCTGTTCAGAATCACTCTCATGGTGTTTGCACCCCCTTTCTTCACATCTTTTAGACATGCTGCCATGGCATGGCATGCTGGGGCTGTTCCATTTTACACTCAGGCCTTTCCATATGCAGCAGTTAATCTCATAATTATACAGTGTCTAACCTCCTCCTGTGTATTCTGCCCTGGAGCTTCTGCCCCTCCCCCTACCCTGAGTTCACAGACCGCTCCACTCTTGCTCTTCTCCTGGTTCAAGCCCATGTTATGACACCAGTTGGAGGCCAAGATGCATCACCCCGCCCCTCTGAATTGCATATCAGTAAACATCACTGTGCATGGACCATCTGTTTTAGTAGCTAGGTTAATACATCAGACTGTTGCCTGCCCAACCCATTAGATAATTTGCTCTGATGGATCCCTCATTACATTTCTGCTACCATTCATTCATCTGAAGTGTTACACTAGTCCGGCCAGTGAAGGATGGACTCTCTTTAGATAGCCCGGGTCATCTCCATATTTCTTCCTACCAGGGAGTTTTTTATCACCAACATTTAAGTTTT
The DNA here is from genome assembly GCA_025169545.1 of Anguilla japonica. Taxonomy (NCBI): domain Eukaryota; kingdom Metazoa; phylum Chordata; class Actinopteri; order Anguilliformes; family Anguillidae; genus Anguilla; species Anguilla japonica. The sequence goes on along the minus strand of CM045898.1, from coordinate 11,486,892 downwards.
TTTTTTCCACTGGGGTGTTCTCTTTAACTCGCTCATTTTAGGGGTTCATGGGCTGGTCTTTGCCTAATTTACCTTACCTTTTCCTCTGTAAAGCATCTTTGTGACAGTGTCTCTGTAAAAAGCGCTATAAAAAATCTAATTGAATTGAACGAACACTGCCTGAGAGGTGTGTTACACTGTGTGAAGTGTGTAAAGTACAGAGGAAACTGACTGCATAAGTATTTTTATTGACTGTTTCTGCTTGGAATCTGTTATTGAATGGAGAATGTTTATCTTATTTTCAATATAATTATTTCTCATATTTCCTCCCTTCAGATGAATCCATAAAAAGAGCCCAGAAGGCATTGCAAACTCATCTGAAGCAGAAGTTTGAATGCATCTCTGAAATTTTAGCACAGCAGGGCCACCCAACCCTGCTCAATGAAATCTATACAGAGCTCTACATCACAGAGGGGGGAAGTGGGGGGGTCAATAATGAACATGAGGTCAGACAGATTGAGACAGCATCCAAGAGTCAAACCACACAGGAGACTGCAATCCCCTGCAATGACATCTTTAAGCCTCTATCTGCACACAAGAAACCCATCAGAACTGTGCTTACAAAGGGCATCGCTGGCATTGGGAAAACCGTCTCTGTGCAGAAGTTCATTCTGGACTGGGCAGAAGGAAAAGCCAATCAGAACGTTGATTTCATCTTCACTCTCCCTTTCCGAGATCTGAATTTGAAGAAGGAAAGAGAATTCAGTCTGATGCAGCTTCTGCAGCACTACTTTCCACAACTGAAAGAGATCAAAAGTGTTGAAGATGATGAAGTCAAAGTGGTGTTTGTCTTTGATGGTCTAGATGAGTGTCGACTTCCTCTACATTTCCAAAGTAATGAGGACTGCTGTGATGTAACAGAGTCATCATCAGTGGATGTGCTGCTGACCAACCTCATTAAGGGGAATCTGCTTCCGTCTGCTCTGCTCTGGATTACCTCCCGACCAGCAGCAGCCAATCAGATCCCTCCTGAGTGTGTCCACCGAGTGACAGAGGTACGAGGGTTCAATGACCCACAGAAGGAAAAGTACTTCAGGAAGCGAATCAGTGATCAGAACCAGGCCAACAGAATTATCTCACACATAAAGTCATCCAGGAGTCTCTACATCATGTGTCACATACCAGTCTTCTGCTGGATTTCTGCTGCTGTTCTGGAGACAATGTTGGGTAAAGCAAAGAGTGGAGATCTGCCCAAAACTCTGACTGAAATGTACACACACTTCCTTCTCATTCAGACTAATGTGAAGAATCAGAAGTATCATGGCACTGATGAGACAGACCCAAAGAAGATGTCAGCATCAGATACAGAAATCATCCTGAAACTGGGGCAGCTGGCTTTTCTACAGCTGGAAAAGGGAAATCTGATATTCTATGAAGAGGACCTGAGAGAGAGTGGCATTGATGTCAGTGAAGCTTCAGTGTACTCTGGGGTGTGCACAGAGATATTTAAAGAGGAATGTGGGTTATATCAGGAGAAGGTCTACTGCTTTGTGCATCTGAGCATTCAGGAGTATCTGGCTGCCTTGTTTGTGTTTCATTCATGTGTAAATGAGAACAGAAATGTACTCAGAGCAGAAGAATTAAAACCTCATAGTGACAGAGTACAGCTGTCTGAGTTACACAGGAGTGCAGTGGATCAGGCCTTAGAGAGTAAGAATGGACACCTGGACCTTTTCCTCCGATTCCTTCTTGGCCTCCCTCTGGAGTCCATTCAGAAGCTGTCAGGGGGACTACTGACACAGACAGGAAGAAGATCTGATGGAGGAAGACACAAAACAAACTCTGTATTTACTTTCTTTAAAAGACTACAGTCACAGACAGAAAGCAGATCACAGAGCATTAGGAAAACAGTCCAGCACATTAAGGAGAGGATCAGAGACCAATTTTCAGCAGAGAGGACCATCAATCTGTTCCACTGTCTCAATGAACTGAATGACAGCTCTCTAGTGCAGGAAATCCAGAATTCCCTGAGATCAGGAAAACTTTCTGCTAAAAAGCTGGAACCAGACCAATGTTCAGCTCTGGCCTTTGTGTTAGTGATGTCTGAGGAGATCCTGGATGAGTTTGACTTGAAGACCTACAACACATCAGCAGCAGGTCATCAGAGACTGCTACCAGTAATCAGGAACTGCAAGAAGGCCTTGTGAGTATTATGTCAACATATTTTCACACTTTTTTTTTCCTTGTCAGAATAAAGCCTAACACTTTACAATCAGGTCACATGATTTCAGTATGAAACAAATTTGTCTTTAGTTAGTAGTTAAATAATGTTACTAATTTATTAGTTACGTGATTATTTATACATTAGCAAAACACAGGATAAACTTATGAGTTAACCAGAAACAAATACATTAACTGTTTTTATTGCCATTAGTCAATCCCTAGTCTCAGACCCCTACTGGGAAAAGAACGCACTTTTAAACCCTGGATTGATTAGTAATGTCATCCAGGTGTGTGTGCCTACTTAACCAGTAGGCATGGTCCTCTGATTGCCCTGAACCTCCCTCACAAACCGAGCCCTGCCACACAGAGTAATCTGATGGATCAACCTCCATGTCAAAACATGCAACTCAAACTGAGGCTATTGGGATGGCAGGTATGCCATCCCGCCAAGTTATTCCTTGGCGGGGGCATGCCCCATACCTATACAGAACCGAGAGTTTGGCAATTTTTAGGGTTCCCCACAGAAATAACCACAACAGCCACAGACACTCAGCCCTTAAAAACATTAAATTCTGTACATTCTGGCCGCATGTCTACAGGCAGATTTCATAAACAACTTCACATGTCCACACAATAAAGCCCCAAACTAAGGGGATTTTGCGTTTTCTCTTTATTCTTCTTCTTCTTCTCTTTCTTCTTCATCTTCTTCTTCTTCTTCTCATTCTTATTTTTCCTGCCGCCTATCCCACTAACAACATGTCTCCCCATTGGACATTTTACCGACACCAGCCAAATCTTCACCTACACGACCCAATCAAAAACTCGCATACACACGCAAAATACCCATACCTTTTTACTCTGAAACATTTCCAGTGTAAACAGCTAGTCTGCCTGTGGCCTAGTGGGCAAGGTCCCAGTCTTGGGAATACAGGATTCTAGGTTCAAGCACAGCTAGGAGCATGTTTCCTTTAACCTGCTTTTACCCTCACTAATAATTCTCTACTACTTCTCAGTTATTGCTTTTGCACCATATCTACCCGCCGTTCACCGAACGTATACACTGCATTATGACGTACCGTCTGCACGTTCAGTTATTAACCGGCTACAGTATTGCAAAGCCATATGGATTCAACGGGAGCTCTTCTGTGCTTACTCACCTGTGTTCTTCTTTAAAACCACGGACAGGTTTGCTAATGATATTTCACACATTGCATAGCTATGTCATGGTGCTGCACTAACAAAGTCACAGACTGGTAAACCTCCGGTTGAAGAATTGAATCCCGCCTCGCCCTCAGGCAGATAATTTCCTCTTTTACGCTAACTTTTTCTTACGCTTATATTTGCTTTACCAAAACTCACACACGGCCACCCATATGAATTTCATGACGGGAAATGTATTTCTTTTATTAAAAAGTTACACCACTTCACCACTGTGCCATTTCTATTAACTATATTTCTTCACTTGGCTACCGTATAAAATCTTCTTATCAGCAAACGCCACGTTTCTACATTCGTTACCTCTCCCTGTTCTCTATCTAGCCACATACAAACAATTACTACGTATGTACGTTCTGCAACTCCGCATTAAAACATTACATTTAAAATCATGACTCACTCATAATTATAACTACTAGTACTGAACATGACAAAAGCACATCAGTGCAATAGATTTCACACGTTGTTTAACCCTCCACTTCAACAATGAATGTTTTATACAGACTGTTATATATACCATTCGATAAGGAAACTAAGCTCGCACATGGTCACTTCTTTTGCTTCGCATTATAGTCTGTGATCATGTCAACCTTCACCTACATGCCCATTCTGCTAAAAACATATTGTTTCATCATTTCTCCTAATTCCTCTCACACTGTTGTTATTTTCTCATAAGCAAAGCCTGCTGGGACATATGCGTCTGCTCCTATTCTCCACTATCAAGTTTTCCGGTTCTAGCTTAGCAAAACAGCGAAGAGGATTCCTACCTGCAGATAAGCCTATCATAATGCCTTATAAACCTTACAAACATTAAAAGTGCATCTCCAAGAAATAACAGACAACGGAGCAGGACAGAACAGTACGCAAGTTGCGACCTAGGGAGCTCTAATTCTACGGGCTTGCTGATTCCTTTGTCAATCAAGGCTCGTTGGATGGCCGTCAAATACATGAGTACGTACACTGGCCATATTTCACCTGCGTTTCTGATGCGTTTTACACTTACGCCACCGCACCCTTTGTCACAGCCACTGTTTTACATATATAGCAAACCGAAACTGCTAAACGGTACACGCTCATCAGACTGTACAAATTCACACAAGGATAGCCATAATCCACAACCGTTTCTTACAGGATCACTTCGCATTTCTCACTCTCATAATAAAACGCTTTGCAAAAAGAAATGATATCTCAAAAAACACGTTTTCAACGTACAAAAATGCCAAGTTACTCACACATACAAGACATACACTGTCTATAACTCATTCATTCAGACTGCCAAAATCCAGGCCTGCCATTAAAAGTATTGATATCAAAATGACGCCAAGTTACGGTACTACAAACAATATAGGCTATCTTGCCTCCCCGAAATTAAATACGATGTATTCCAAAGCAGTGCTACCCAATATTTCCTGAATTCTTTCAAGTCACTTGGCCCTGTTTTGTAAACTTAGCATATTACAACGTCATGCAAACTTTGTCTCAGATGAAAGTGTGAAATATTTCGAATTGCCTCATGGAACACATTGACATTCATGTAGAAAACTGCTGGTGAGTAACTACAGGAAGCATATTTCTCCAGAAAACGTATGTTTATACTTGCTTCTGAACTGAATTTGAGTACATGTACAAGTTATTGTATATTTGCTACGTACAATAAATACTGCATGTAAAATACATATTGTACATACATACATAGAAAACTTCTTTATCCCCATGGGGACATTTCCCTCGCAGCATGTTACATTCACATTTACGAACAGACATTTATACCAAGAAACATACAATCATTCACGCAACAGAAAGGCTGGGCAACGAAATACATACATACCAATACAAATTGGACATATAGACGCCTATTCAATCAATCTTGACTGTGAGAAAGCCATCCACACATGTGTTTGGCCTGTCCATGTACTGCATGCTTATACACACAGGGCCAAGTGACTTGAAAGAATTGAGGAAATATTGGGTAGCACTGCTTTGGAATACATCGTATTTAATTTCGGTGAGGCAAGATAGCCTATATTGTTTGTAGTACCGTAACTTGGCGTCATTTTGATATCAATACTTTTAATGGCAGGCCTGGATTTTGGCAGTCTGAATGGATGAGTTATAGACGGTGTATGTCTTGTATGTGTGAGTAACTTGGCCTTTTTTTTATGTTGAAAACGTGTTTTTTATGAGATATTAATTTACAATATTAAGACAAGGACACAGTATTAAAGGGGAACAGGACTACTCATAATGTGGCTCTGGTTTGTTTGGTTTTTACCTTATAAAAGATATGGCCCTGCCTTCAAATCTGAAATCAACCTGTATTTACTAGATAAAAAAGCTAAAAATTCCTTTTTGCATGAGGGTGCAGCCATCCTGGAACAAGCTAGGTTGTGATGTCACTGAAATAAATCTGTCTCTAATCGATTGTTTTGAAATGACCTCTTATGGAAATAAAGTAGATGCCCTAATTGACTTGCCAAAAGAAATGTATGGTAACATGACATGTGTGGAGCTGTGAAAAACTGAGTTTGAAAATCTTTAGCCTAGGTGTATGTAAACTTCTGTTGTCAACTGTAAGTTGTTTCTCCAAATGTCTCTTATACAATCATTTTTTCCCAGAGGAGCTGCCCATTCTGCTAGTGAAACTAACGATTTGCCCAGTGAGTGCCCCAGTAAGGGTGTTACCCCAAAACTTGATCTATTGTTACCCCAAAACCAGTTCTCTGAAACAATGAGTGGAGAGATCCACCTATGGGGAATGTCATCCAGTCTTGACCTTAGCAGAGCATCCAATTACACCAAGTCCGGCTCTGACAGACAGAAGCATGTCCAATGCTAAAGGAGGCCACACTGCAGCACCTGGTGTTTGCCCTGTTTGCTCTGTTTCCTGCCTTTCTACGCTGTAAAGCGTCTTTGTGACTGTTTGTAAAAAGTCTGTCTGTAAAAAGCACTATAGAAATAAAATTGAATTGAATACTCCTCAGTGAACATATTCACTTCTCATGCACGGCAATCAGTGCAGTCTTGGTGGGTCTCTCCACCGGGGTTACGATTGTAAGATAAATTTCTCTTTCATCATCTTGTGTTTGAGATCCGCCTATGGGGAGATATAAACAACTCCCAGATTGCCATATGCTCACAACTGAGATGCTGTCAGGCCTGCAAGGGGTGCCTCCTCCCCTGAGGGGAGGGTGGTGTCTGGCACATCCCACTGCCCAAAGCTATAGCCAGGACCCAGGAACAATGTGAAGTACTACAACCCATAGCAGATGAGGGGAAATGTGTGTGCCTCACACAGAGCTCACCCCCAGAACTGAGTGGGATACTGGCCTCCTGGTGACGTCCAGGCGGTAGAACCTAGCAAAAGGATCTAGAGAAACCCAGCCTGTGGCTGAATAAATTTCCTGTATGAAGACCCCATGGAATAGGGCCCACTATGCAGCCATGCTGCTCATAGAATGAGCCCTCGGGCCCAAGGGGGGCGTTATCTGCTTTGAATCATATGCCATAACAATAGCTTCTACAAGCCAATGGGACAGCCGCTGCTTAGAGATGCTTTCCGTTTGCAAGCAGGGGCCCAGGCCCTGGTCGCTCTTTTTAAAAGCCTTAGTCTTTGTCATATACGTGTGGAGAACACAGCATATGCAGCCTATGCTGCTCTTCAGAGGAGAAAGGTGGTGGGTGAAAAGCAGCAAGCTCCAACACCTCACATGTGAAAGGAGGGAAGCTTTTAGGCATAAAGGCTGGATTGAGCTTAAGAAAAAGCCTATCCACCTTAGGGGAGAATATTATGCACGAGAGATGCACTGAGAGCGTATGGAAGTCACTGACTCACTTAGCTGAGGCTAGTGCAAGCAGCAACGTTGTCTGGAGAGACAACTATTTTATTTATAGACTCAAACGGCCTTGGAGACAGAGCCTCCAGCTCCAGTGATAAATCCCAAGGGGGAATGTGCTTTTTAGCAACAGGCAGAGCACAGTGAGCCCCCTTCATGAACCTGTGAATGAGGGGTGCTGCCCCACTGCATAGTCTTTGAAACCAACATGACAAGCAGTGAGAGCTGTCAGGTAGATCTTATTGGTAGAAAAGGATTTCTCTTTGTCCATAAGGTTCTGTGAAAAGCACAGCACGTCAGTACGGCACTGAGCACTGGTACGGCACTGACTGACCAGAGGCACACCATCTTTCTAACTCCTGACACTTATTGTCATAAAGTGACCTGGTAGAGGGCGCTCTCATGCTCTGGATGGTTGCAGGCACGTGAGGTGGGAGCCTTAATGCGTTGAGGTTATGCCTCTCACAGGCCAAGCCCATAGAGCTACTCGCTCGGGGCAGGGGTGGTGTATTTCCCTGTTCACCTGAGACAGGAGGTCCGTGCGTAGCGGGAGCGTGCATGGCTGTACATAAAGGAGAGGGATTATCTCAGCCAGCCATGGCAATTTCTGCCACCTGCGTGCGATTAGGATCAGTGTGAAGCTCTGCTCTCTCACTCTGTCTGGAGTGGGAGAGATGAGAGTGAGGGGGGAAAATGCCTGTGAAGAGATCTACAGCTGCATGGCCAAATCTGTGGCATAGCATTTCCTCAATCTGGAGATGGAGACACCATTCCCTGTACAGTGGGTTTCCCCTGACAGGAGATTCACCCCTGTGTTCTGAATACCTGGAACATGGCTCACGCGTAACCACAGAAAGTGACGGCTGCTCCAGACCAACAGTCTGTGGGCTACACCATGGAGCTGGAGGGAGCGCATGCCACCTTGGTGATTGACATATGCTACCGCAGTCATTATTGCAGCGTACGAGCACATGATGTCAGACAGGGAAGAAAATAACTGAGAGCTGTCCATATAGTTAATAGCTCCAGATAATTGATGTGAGCTGAGCGCAGCTGGATTGGCCGCGTCCCATTCATCATGTGACCCCCCTGAGTGCCCACCCCAGAGAGGGATGTGTCTGTCCTCATGACTTTCCACGTGAGAACGATCGTGAGAGGGGTTCCCTGAGTGTAAAAGTCTGTTTTCCCAGTGACTCAGAGTGTGTCACCGTGAGACGGCGATGGAGATCGTTGCTGGAGGCTGTGGTGGAGAGATGAAATCCACCTCATAAAGCCCCTCATTCTTAACAGCCCCAGTGGCAAATCCTGAGATGCTGACACCATCCACCCCTGCAGTCTGACGCCGGGCACCCACCGCACGCGTCGCGTAAGCGTCGCGTAAGCAGCACGGCGAAGCAGCACGGCGCGGCGCGTAGCGTGTCTCCATTGGTTCCGTTTGTGTCGCGCAAAGGCTTGCTTAAAGCTCTATATTCCTAGTAGCTCTCGCAGTCTGCAGTGGGATTACATCGTGTATTTCACGTTTGTTCAGGACTGTTGATTATGGGTAAGTGAATACTTGGTGAGAGACCTTTTTCAGTCTGTTAATTCGGTAATATTTTTTAACACATGTAAATACGTGAGAAAGTAAACGCTTTAAAGAATTACCATAAGCTTAAATCGCAACGTAGCCTGCATAATAATCAATCTCAAACCGTATTAATTTATTTGCTTGGTTAACAAGCGTGCCAATTTCACGAAGAATATGTAATGATCATAATAATAATAAATAATCCGTAATCAACCATTGGGAATTCCCGTGTCGTCTTGTCATTCACGTCAAAACATTTATAGGATCAGGTTTAGTAAAATCAGCTAATCACGGTGAACGAAGACATCGGAGAAGTCAAATAGGCTGAGCAATGGTTGGTTAAAAACTACCTTCCAACACTCGAGCTAACAAACCGCTGCTCGGTGCATTCACTTCTACGTCATTCAATAGGCTACGTCTTTCTCTGGTGTATTTTCAAATTTACCCCACCCCCTCTGCAAAATAAGATAGCGAAACTAAGTTTGCCTTTTCCCCAGGTTCCAGTTTTTTTTTTTTTTTCTTCTGCAAGGACAATACAAAAGCGAAAAGGCTTGTATTTTTTAGCTGCTTATAAAATATCTGGGAGGTAACTAGGGACACACCCCCAGTCATATAAGGATGAAATATAAATCAGAGCATGTATACCTAGCATTTTAGAGCCTATTTCTGTGTATAAACAGGCCATCGTGACGCGCGACAAGCCGAAAAAATAGAACAGAAGCGAAAAACTACGCTTCAGTTCGCTTGTGTCGCGCGAGCTTCGCAGCCGGTTCGCGACGCATTTGCATCTGGTGGAGACGACGTCGCCCGCTGCCGTTGTAATAACAGTACTTCAACTGCGCTTCAGTTACGCGCGTAATACGCGCGTAGTGCGCTCGCGGTCGATACGCGTGCGGTGGGTGCCCGGCTTGAGGCATGTGTGATACTGTACTCTCAAGCCTGGTGTGAACTGAGAGAGGTACAAGTCTGAGAGATTAAATGCAGTCCACTGATAGGTGAGCTCACAGCGAGGCAGAGTTTATATCCACTCCCAAGAATGTTACACTCCAGGATGGGGAGAGATTGCTCTTGGGGAGGTTTACTCTGAAACTTAGAGACAACAGATGTGTATGAACTCAGTGTCCAGCACAACTCTGCCTTTCAAAAATCAGCCAGTCATCTAAATACGTCAGTATTCTGATCCCCATTAGTCTCAATGGAGCCAATCCCACCTCTGCACAAATACAGAACACCCATGGACTCCGGGAAAGGTCGAAGGGTAGCAAACACCACGATGGGCAAAGCGGAGAAATTTCATCTGAGGGGATAAATGCTTACGTGGAAGAAGGCATCTTTCAGATTCATTGATGTGATCTAGGGATGTTAAGTTAATCGATTAACTGTTAATCATTAAGAAGAATGTTGATTGATGAATTTCTATAGATTAAACTGTTTAATTTCATTAAACCATTTCAATGAATAACCTAATGTTGGTGATTCGATTTCAAATTAAAGAGACGTTTCTAAAATGTTAAATTAGAGAGTCACGGTTCCCTTGACTGGCAGCATTAGTGAAACGTTATTGGTCCATTCCTGGAACATCAGTGCCATCTGAGCACGTCTTCTCAGCTGCTGGTCTCACCTTCAGCAGACTGTACACCAGACTGACCCCAAAGCACGTAGACATGCTCATATTCCTTAACAAAAATGCTTAAGTATTAAGTTAAGCCTATTAGTTTATTATAAAGTTAAGCATTAATAAGCAGCATTAATAAACACCATAAATAAGCAGCTTTAATAAGCAGCATAAATAAGCAGCATTAATAAGCAGTATGAATAAGCAGCATTAATAAGCAGTATAAATCATTTGCATTAATAAGCAGAATTAATAAGAAATATCTTTTGTCACCATCACAGTGGCAGTTCAGGCAGCCCTTAGCGGTCCCTCCTCTTCTGAACAGATTTCTCAGTCTGTGAATCTGTGTTTTTATGATTTTGCTTCTTGTAGTTTTGGCCTTAATACACAATCCTGTTTAAATGATTGTTTGAGCATGTCTTAATAAAACCTCTCTGATAGATACAGCTCATTAATTGGTAAGTCTGTTTTGAGTCATTCTTTTTATAGGCCATGTAGAAGATTTTAAGCTAATCAGTTTATCATTATTAATAAATTAATGGGTGCCGACAATCGATTAAAAGAATTGCACGAAATATGCATCGCTAATTAAAACCAGTCATTCTGACATTGAGCATGTTGTTAACATTTTGAAATTATATTTCCTCAAATGTTTAACACTGAGATTAAAGATAGGAAGTAGAGAACCGTCCTTCTTTGGGACCTGGAATTAAGGATAATAAAAGTTTTGTTGGGTTCGTTCTTTGGGAATCACACGTATCGCCCCTTTTGTAAGAGGCAAGAAATTTCTTCCTCTTAAACATGGGCAGCACTCTCTTGGGTTTGAGAGTAAATGACTCTGTTGAAATGGGGGGTTTCACTTTGAACTGGAGTCTGTAGCACTTGGCTATTGTCTGTAGCCCTTGTCTGTAGTAGTGCTGCTGTGTCCTATGTGCTCTTCCAGGAGGGCGGTAGCCTCCTTTAGCATTGGACACGCGCCTGTCTGCCAGAGCCAGACTTGGTGCAATGATGAGACACTCTGCGGAGGTCATGACCGGCTGTCATTCCCCATAATTGGATTTTCAACACAAGATGATGAAAGAGAAGTTTATTTATGGCACCAATACAGTGATTGGTTCTTGCAGAGATGCACATCCTAGTCAGTGTATAAGTGCGCGATGTACTTTGCACGTAAATTGCTTGAGCTTCCCTTAAATGCTATCTAGAGAACATTTCCCACAATCCACACTATTATACATTTGACAAAATAAAGTCTGACCTGACCAGAACTCTAGTACCTACCACCATCACCAACAGACCCCCCTCCTACAATGACAGGGGTGCTGCATGGTAGTTATACTGCCCCTAAAGGCACAGGAGAACTAACAGCCCAGCTGGCAGTAAATAAGGGGCTTTGTATGACTGGTGTGCCCTTATGACTAAGTCTATCAGTTCTGTATATGTTGCATGTTCTCATGTAAGTGTCTACTGTGATAGGGTGGCAGTGTAGTATAATAGCTATGGAACTGGTCTTGTAACCTAAAGGTCACAGGCTCTATTCCTGGGTGGGAAACTGCCATTGTACCCTTGAACAAGGTACTTAACCTGCATTGCTTCAGTATATATCCAGCTGTATAAATGGATGCAATGTAGATGCTATGTGTATAAAAAATGCATCTGGATGAGTGTCTGCTCAGTGCCTAGATGGATGGATGGATGTATGGATAATCTTATTTAAAGTGACTCGGCCTTTAGCTGTGTGTTAGGTTGCAGTGCTGTGGGAAGTTTGTCACAGAAAACCAAAAGTAAAGAAGCAAACACACTGTCCACTCTGAAAGATGTGTTCTCTTTTACATCATTACTTTTGGTGGTAGCTGTGTCAAACATCCCACAGCATTGCAAACTAACTGACTGACCACTCTGAAAGATGACAGCCACACTTTTGGAATAGGACAAGCCCAGAGAAAAGATCATAGAAAAGGTAGATGAGCCCTTAATCCCAATTCTAAGAATTTTCAGAATAAGAAAAGGGGCCATTTGGGTCAGAATTACATCTGTAGAACTGTCAGAGTTCTGTCCAGCAGGACGTCTGATTCTCAGGTCCAAAGTGCTGCAGCTGGAGAGTGTAGCACAGCCATCTTCCTCAGTGCATCATCAACCTTAAAATCCTCAATTTCACTCTTCATCACTGAACATTATCATTGTATCATTTACCATTTGTTTTATGTATACCTAATATAATTATAATATAATGTATGAACTCTTCTTTGCAGACTGAACAACTGTAACCTCACAGAGAAGTGCTGTAATATTGTGGCCTCAGCTCTCCAGTCATCAGACTCACCCCTGAGAGATCTGGACCTCAGCTACAATAACCTGGGAGATTCAGGAGTGGAGCTGCTCTGTGCTGGACTGATGAGTCCAAACTGTAAACTGCAGAGACTGGGGTGAGTAGTGCTGTGTACTGTGTGACCTTAACAAAAAATATGGTTGTGTATGTCTGAATTTTGTCACAAGGAAGAAAACAAATTTACTGATTGCATTTTCAAAGCCTGTAACCTCAATGATTGTGTGAATACGAGTTTGCAGATCAGCGTATTGACTGGGGTATGCTCATACACTACATTTCCAAAAGTGTGTGGACACCTGGACATCACACCCTTGTTGAGCATCTCATTCCAAAACCATGGGCATTAATATGGAGTTGGACCCCCTTTTGCTTCTGTAACTGCCTCCACTCTTCTGGGAAGGCTTTCTAGTAAATTTTGGAACATGGCTGCGGGGATTTGCTTCCATTCAGCTGCAAGAGCATTAATGAGGTTGGGTACTGATGTTGGGCATAAGGCTTTCTATTTCACTCAAAGGTGTTTGATGGGGTGGAGGTCAGGGCTCGGTGCCAGCCAGACAAACTCTTCCCCACCAAACTCAGCAAACCATTTCTTTATGTGCCTTGCTTTGTGCACTGGAACAGTGTCATGCTGAAACAGGAAAGGGCTTTCCCCAAGCTATTGCCACAAAATTGAAGCACACAATTTTCTTGAATGGCATTATATGCTGTAGCATTAAGATTTCCCTTCAGAGGAACTAAGGGGTCTAGCCCAAACCATGAAAAACAGCCCCAGACCATGATTCCTCCTCTTTCATACTATACAGTTGGCACTATGCATTCCACCAAGCCCAGATTCGTCCGTCAGACTGCCAGGTAGAGAAGTGTGATTCATCACTCCAGAGAATGCATTTCCACTGCTCCAGAGTCCAATGGCAGTGTGTTTTACTCCACTCCAGCTGACGCTTGGCATTGCACATCATGATCTTAGGCTTGTGTACCGCTGCTTAGCCATGGAAACCCATTTCATGAAGCTCTTGATGAGCAGTTTTTGTTCTGATGTTGTTTCCAGAGGTAGTTTGGAACTCTGTAGTGAGTATTGCAACCATGGAAAGATGATTTTTACACGCTACAAGCTTCAGCACCCCATTTTGTGAGCTTGTGTGGCCTACTGCTTCACTGCTGAGCTGTTGTTGCTCCCATAACTTTCCGCTTCACTATACCAGCTTACAGTTGACTGGAGCAGCTCTAGCAGGAAAGACATTTGATGAACGGACTTGCCTCAGCTGTAGACTTGAGAAGGTGCTGTGCACCATTGTGAGTGAGCTTCAGCGTGGCTGGGTATATTAGGAACGTCTGGAGACCGCGATCACAGGTTACTGCCAGCAGAGAAGAGAAGGCTCTGTGCCGCTGTGCTGTGTAATCGCTGAAGTCAGGATAAAAACTAATTAATATCCCGTTAAACTTCACTGGTGATTTCCTGGCGGCTTGTGAAATGTGCTGTCGATCCGTGTACCCCAGCAGATTAATGATCAATGTTCCAGGCCTGTCTGCTGTTTTTGATCAGCCGCCATAGAAACAGTGAGCCCTCATTACTTCTATAGTCCTGTCAGCCAGAGAGGGGAATCACTCTTTGAGGGAATTGGTAAGAAAACCAACCGGGTCGAATCCTTCAGAATTCTCTGGTTGGTTAACAATGCGAAGGTTGCATCACCTGCTCCTATCCTCCAGCTCCGCCATTTTAGCCTCAAGCTGATCCTGTTTGGCCTGGTGCAGCGAGGCAGCGGTTTCGGCTAGTTTAACTTTGGCTTTCAAACCGGCAAATTCAGCCTGTAGCTCTTTCATGCTGAGCGAATATTGAGAGATTTCAGCTCGTATGGACCGGGTTTCACCCTCAATCCGGGAGAGCTGCGTCTCAAAATATTGTCTGTGTTTTTCTAACACAGCCTCTACAATGGCTGGTAGCATGACACAGGATTCCTCATCATGTCCCTTTCTGGGTGAGTCTTGCCTGAAAGAGTCTTTGTTTTTGAAGAAATTGATATATTTTATATATTGGTCAACAGCACCAATAAACTGTACTGGGAGTGAACAGTTAAGTTGTAATGAAAACAGTTAAATGAAGAGAAGAGAGGGCAAGGAACAAAATCACTAGGCAGCCATCTTCCCAGTAGGTCACGTGATTCTCCCCAACAGATTGATAAATAAAGAAAAAGAACACACAAAGAACTTGTGATGCATACCCACAATCCTCAAATGAAATGAATTAGGTACCAGGATAATTAAAAGGATATTTCACAAGTAATTTTGTGGAGCTTACCCCATTGTATTTGGATAGTGTGAATACTATCAACATATGCTGTCCCTGTTAACCGTTAACAGCATCGCCGTTCCTCCTGGTTGTCCAGCTCCCAGTTCACTCCCATTCATTTTCAGGACCTTCTGAAAATAATCTTTTTAAAACATAAACTTACTACGGGGGATAATAGATCAATAAAAGAGAGTACTGATGTCAAACAATCCCTGTCCCTGTTGTAATAGGTCACCGGTGAGAACTGGATACAGACTGTCTGATTGATATGGTAAAACATTGACCTGCGTAGTAAAATATTTCAGGCCTGTCACACATTGCAGTCTTCATCCATCTCCATTTACCTGCTATGAACTTTAATGAAATACATACATTTACCCCACTCTCTTTCACACACTGACCTTTTGATGAAGGTGAGTTTGACTCCTTCATCACACACTGGTTTGTGCTGCAGGATTGTGGTGTTTCTGAAAGGATTGTGAATAAAATGACATTTTATTGTGCTGGTAGCACTGCCGCCTCACAGCAAGAAGGTCCTGGGTTTGAATTCCGGCCTGGGCCTTTCTGTGTGAAGTTTTCATGTTCTCCCGTGTTCATGTGGGTTTCCTCTGGGTACTCCGAGTGTGTGTGAATGGTGAGTGAATGTTGTGTGTGCCTTGTGATAGTTTGGCGACCTGTCCAGGGTGTATTCCTGCCTCTCGCCTTGTGACCCTGACCAGGATAAGCAGGTATAGATAATGGATGGATGGACTTCCACAAACGAGAACGAGAGTCATGCAGCGACTGATTCCAACTTCAGACTCTTGTTCACTGATTTTAGTTCCTAGTGAACGAGTGAGTCATGCAGTGACTAATTCCAACTTCAGTCTCTAGTTCCTAGTGAAAGTAATTTCACCTACTGTGCTTTGGATGTGAATTCCTACATGAACCTAGCAGAGGCCTATGTTATTATGCGATTCACAGGACTTTCCGAAACATTTAGCCAATTTAAAAATGAATAGCCAATATAGGCATGTTCTGTGCAATTCACTCAATTAGCATTTAGGGGTTAGCTCACAAATAAGTGGCACGAGGTTGACGACTGAATAATTTGCAATTAGCTGATGACAACAATATAATCGATAGGCAAATTTTAAAAAGTTTTTTTAAACACATTAAGTAGTAGTGTGGGACAATTTCTTATGAATTTGTAGCTTTATCCATGCAGATGTACTTTAGTGGATCAAACAAGTTGTAAAACAGCTAGCCAAAATCTTGATTTTACATTTTAGTTAGTCTAATTCGCCATTTGGCTGTTCTGAGCCATAGATGGTAAATGGTAAATGGACTGCATTTATATAGCGCTTTTATCCAAAGCGCTTTACAATTGATGCCTCACATTCGCCAGAGCAGTTAGGGGTTAGGTGTCTTGCTCAAGGACACTTCGACACGCCCAGGGCGGGGTTTGAACCGGCAACCCTCCGACTGCCAGACAATCGGTCTTACCTCCTGAGCTATGTCGCCCCACATAGAAAGCTTCAAAACACTTGGCCAGGATAACCTAGAGATAAGACAGAGGACGAACTTGGGGGTAGCCATTGGAGGTGTGAATGTGTGTGTGTGTCTGTGTGTGAGTGTGGGTCTGCATATGTGTGTGTGTGTGTGTGTTTGTGTATGTGTCTGAGTGTCTGTGTGTGAGTGTGGGTCTGTATGTGTGTGTGTGTGTGTGTGTGTGTCTGTGTGTGTCTGTGTGTGAGTGTGGGTCTATGTGTGTGTGTGTGTGTGTGTGTGTCTGTGTGTGAGTGTGGGTCTGTATGTGTGTGTGTGTGTGTGAGTGTGGGTCTGCATGTGTGTGTGTGTGTGTGTGTGTGTGTGTGTGTGTGGGTCTGCATGTGTGTGTGTGTGTGTTTGTATGTCAGAGGGGGTGTCCATTCCCCTCCCCCCTCCCCTCCCACTAGATAAAATATGTGGTTTTCTTGTAGTTAGCATTCTAGCATCTAGGTCTGGTGTCTACATTTCATCTCTGGTTTTTTTAAATATTCTGCTGCCTTTTTGTTTTTATATTTTGGTCTTGGCACATCCTTTGATTACTTTGGGACAAACACGCTGTAGTTTGGTATCTTCTTTCAATCATTCCATGTGTGACTGTCCATGTCTATAACCTTTGTTAATTGTTTTAAGGTAGTTGAACCTTGTCTTTAGATTTGATATGTTTGATAATAATTACCAAATTAAAATGAAATAAATATATTTTACATGTTGGATAAGTGAGGTGTTTTAGCTGTTGATGCACTGTGTTCGGTATTCAGAGTGCCAGATGCCAAACGAGGGTGTTAACGGTTAAAACTGCTGGGTTCAGAAAATTAAACATAGTTCACATAATCCTCACCTTGCTGAAAGGTTTTACACTCTTTATCTTCTTAGTCAGTGCCTGTCCTAATTTTGTGACCTGTAATTCTACTGAATGCCGTGCCTTGCATAACTGCAGCGGGAGTGTTGATCTTATTTCCCTTGGCTATATTTGGAATTGTGTTGACTAACTGCATTGTGTCAGTTTCCTGCATCATACACTGTTCATCAGGTTAGCTGCACCAATGTCAAAACAATGTTGACCTCTCGAATTATCAACAAAGTGGTGATGAGTTCTTAAAGCCTAACATATGTTTGAATAAAGGAAATGACTGCGGTTTCTTTGCTTGAGTTGAGACTGAACCTAGTTCACAACTTGCAATGTTGCCAGATGCCTGAATCAAATACTCCTAAAAAAGTCCTCAAAATCTTCAATCAACTCCCATTCAAATTCCTCACAAATGTTCCCCCATATCTCATTTAAAATCCCCATCTATCATTGACTCCCATAAACCTTTTCTGTTAAACTTCCCCCATGAATGTTTAAATCCCTTACATACATTTAGGAGAAAATCTGGCAAGCCCACTCTACGATGTGTGATCTTCTTTGGGAAATCATATACTGATGGCCTCTTTCGTTCACGGTTTTTTGAACCATGAAAATAAGAGAGTTGACTTCCCGTAGCTTATAGCGTTTCTCAGATGTAAGTGGGCTGACCAGCTAGTTTAAGACAATTTCTTTTAATTCTGTAGGTCTATTTATTACTCAGGCTAAGTTTGTCATTGCAATACAAAGACTTTAGGGGTAGGAGGACACGTAGAGCTGCGGTGACTAGTCTGAAACTCGTTCCGGTATCAGACCCAGACCCGGACCCGAATCAGAATGTCCAGTTCGGTCCGGTCCTCAACGACAGGTCCAGTTCCTTCCCAGATTAGGTCCCCATCGCTTTAAATTTCAAATAATCCCTCTCTGAACTATGTAATTTTGAGGAGAAAATTCCAGTACACAATATAACTTTTTTCATTTGGCTTCCATTGGATTAAATAGAAGGTTTGAAGTGCAATTATTCACTTTAAATATAGTTTGGCTTGGCATGAGTTAGGTCAGAATAGTGTTCACTGTG
Organism: Anguilla japonica; assembly: GCA_025169545.1. Classification (NCBI taxonomy): domain Eukaryota; kingdom Metazoa; phylum Chordata; class Actinopteri; order Anguilliformes; family Anguillidae; genus Anguilla; species Anguilla japonica. Next base: position 11,468,392 of record CM045898.1, on the reverse strand, counting down.
TGAACTAAACTGTGTTCTTGGCTAAAAATAGCTGTACAAAATGAGTATTGTATATTATTGAACGTGTGTTTTGTAGTTGTCCACGACCATGAAATGCACTTTTGTACATCGCTTTGGATAAAAGCATCTGCCAAATAAAGGACATACAGATGGTGGATTATTTTTTATTATTATGTATAATTCAAGAAAAATAGATCTATCATTTTTTCAGTCTGTTTTAATCGGTATGTTGCTTAATTCCCAGATTATTACAATACAGGCGTGATTGCAAAGGTGAAAGAGCCACAATGGCACAGGCGAACCAATGGTTTGGCTATTTGACTGTATTACAGTTTTTCTCAATTGTTTAAACACGTTTTCTGAAACTATAGCTCAATTTCTCAAAACTCTACACACAAAGCACAGCAACAGCTAACCTTTTGCCAAAAGTACACAAATCTCTTGCAAAATGCATTCATGCATTCAAAACCATGTTCTCTCTTTTCAAAACTGACTTTTTCCATCAAAATGATTCACACAGGCCTCATATGAATAGGTCTTATTGAGCATTGATTTCACACTGGTGCAATAAATTTAAAAACACAACCATCAAAACCCTGTATATATGTTCTGGGCTCATGAGGTCATGTTACATATTCAAGCTATAAAATTGTGTAAAAATTGCTTATTTTTTCTCCTTTTTTGAAGTTTTAGTTTTCTTTTCGAGGGGTCCCAAAATAGGCTGCAATTTTACAGTAAATATAAAGATTGTTGCCATGATACAATACAGTAAATATATCATCATATAAATAGTACATTTGCTAGGTAAGCCTAATTCTAATTCAGTACAGTACAGCAAAGTGTGTGAACTGTTATCACTTTGAGTGTTGTTGTTATTGTGTATGATACAATGCACATTTACTGTATTGTCCTGCCAATGAGGTCCAGTTGGACTGCACTCACAACCCAGGTTCCATCATGAGTCATACTGAACATTGTTAGGTGTTTTTTCATTTTCTTTATCAGTGCAATTATGAGTTTTGCCAAAATAGATAACATTTGTGTCTTCTCAAAACTAGAACATGCTTAGACTGGTCAATGGATGTAATGATCTGTTATCATATATGAAATCAATGAACAAATTCAAAAAGGTAACAAAGCAAATCTTTTGTTACTGTAAAATAAATCTTTGTTCAGCAGACTGCAAAAATAAAAATCGTAGTTTGTTGGCCTGCTGTAAAAAAAACAAAAAACAAATACATGATCAACCAAAGTTGCACGTATTTCATTTGAAATATTAGCTTGTCTCCCTCTTCTTCGTCCACCTCGTACGCGTCCACCTCCTCCTCTACCTCTACCTCTACCTCTCTGTGCTGCGTGTTGCTCCATTGTTTTCCAACACAATAGAGGTCACCTGAGGTCTCTTTTATGTTCTGACAGATAATTGAAAAGTTTAGTCAATTGAGTTTGAGCAGGTGTGGCATGAGTGAGACCAATTGGTACTTAGAGTTTGGCATTTGAAGGCCAGTGTTTTCCATGTGAACAAACAAGGTTTGATTATGAAAATTGTGCTAAATGATGAGATTTTGTGTGTAGAGTTGTGCAAAAATGTGATTTAGAATTGCTATGTGAGTGAAAACAAAGGAATTGTGCTTAGAGTTTTGCAGAAATAGTCTTTGTTGTTGACACATGAGCTTCAAGTTTTCACCATAGTGTGCATAGTTCCAGTTTTAGTGTGTAAACATTTGAGAAAAACTGTAATGAACTGTCTGATGGTTCATCTGGTGCAGATTGCTATGAATATTATGGGGGTTGGGAAACACCCATCTCTTCAGACGATATATGAGGAGTCTGTTATCAGACAGGCACAGAAAATAGTATCAGACCCCACTCACATATTTTACCCTAAATTCCTACTTCTACCTTCTGGTAAAAGATTCAAGTCCCTCAGTGCAGGCTTACCTGCTATAAACACTCATTCATGGTGATGACAGTTTAGCTTTTTAGTGCTAAAAGTTGATGTGAATTGTTGGCTGCATGGGTGTTGCAATATGTCTTCACTGTTATAACTCAGTGTTCAGTGTTAATTACAGTTTTTCTCAATTGCTAACACACTAAAACTGGTTCTTTTAGCAAAAACTCCCAAATTATTACTTCAGTTCTCAGAGGACCAACACATCTCTCAAAACTATAAACACGTTTCACTTGTTTTAACACATGCTGCCAATTGTTAAACTTTTTCTGCAAATCTCTACAAACAAATGCTCTCATGAATCACTGGTTACACACTGTGCTCATGCAACAAACACTAGAAGTCAAAACAGTTAACTCAAGTCATCACAACCTAAACTCAGGTAACACACCTTTCTCTAGGTGTAAACACTTGGCAGCAAAATTGTTTACACACCAGTCACAATCTCTGGATCAATAAATAGGGCCACAGTTTGCGTCTGTGTGCTTTTGAACAATGTATCCTCAAAATGGACAAGCTGTCCAAAGATCAGGAAGACAAAGGAGACGAAGAGGTAGGAGACAATTTGTCCCAGACGAAATACGTGCCACCTTGATTGACCATGTGCTGGTGCATGGTATGATGATGAGGGAAGCTGGACAGAGAGTTCAGCCAAACTTGAATCGTTTCACAGTGGCATCCATTGTCCATACTTTCAGACAAGAAAACAGGTACTATAATTTACTGTAATGTTATATATTGCATCTGCTGTACTGCTGTGAGAGGATATGCTGTCTATGTAATGTTGAAGTGTATTTCCAGACTATATGTTCTTTAGATTTTATTGCTGTTTGTTTATAGTGCTGCATATACTGAGTTCCTTTTATGAATGCTACTCTCCTTTGAAAATACTACATTTTTTGTTCCTTCAACTGTGTTGTGGTTACTGTACAGTACTTTTCACTCAGCATCACTTTTCAGTACTACAGATAAAATATTTGGAAATTTGCACACTCCCTCATTTGTTAGTAGTGTAACATTGCAAAGATCAAAATCTGAAAACCATGAAATAAGTAGAATAACCAGGAGAAAATAACTCCTGACGCACTGCTATAAAAGGTTTTTGCAGTAGTGCTTTGAATTTATCTCACTGATGTGTTATGGGTAATCTACATTGTCTGTGTTTTCGATGGCTTGTGTGTGCCATTTGAAGGCAAAGTTTAATTTTGATGGAAGTGTATATGTTTTTGAGAAGATAATTTGAGTTTGGCATGGATGTTTGAGGTTTGTGCTGATTGATGTGTAGTTTTGGGATTGTGTTAATAGTTCTGAGAAAAAGGGGAATTGTTTCATTAAATGTGTCTTAGCAATAAAAAAAAACTGTAATTATTCATTTATTTATTATTTTTCAATTGGCCCACCAACTCCCCCACTTGATGGAGGACACCTTTATTTATACAATTACAATGTTTATATATAACAGTGGTGAAGTCACTTAGATTTTTAAGTGAGGTTATTTTTGTTCCGTTGATATGTGTTCAGTGAGAATGTTTTGCCATTGTGTGATACTTAATGAATTCCTAGATTTTCAATTTAGGAGGGTGGTTTTGTTGGTGATCGTTAAGATGATCAATATGGGTTTTATGTATTGAGATGGTGTGTTGATTGTAGGCAGATTTGTGTTATGCTAATGCTAACTTGTGGTTTGCATCTTGCAGTGTAGCTTCTGTCATTCTGTTTGTGAAGTCTTCTGCAGACAGGAGGTACTGACACATCAATACCTGTATTATGGAGAGTGTTTCTGATTTGTAGAACAGGTGTTTGGGGGTTTTTCTTCATTATGGTGCAAATTTGTTACGTCCCCTGCCTCTGCTTACCTGGGTAGTGCAGGTGGAGGTAGTTGCTTACTTACCTAATTGCCTGATTTCCTCCACCTGCCTGTGAGCCAACATGAGCCCAGCAGTAAGAGGCAGGGGAGATCTTTCTTTCGGGTTTCTTTTGGGTGGTTTGTAGTTGGCTGTGTGTTTGTGTTTTGTGGGTTGCATAAGGTTCATTTCTTTGAGATCTTCTTTGGGATTTCTTTTGTGTAGCCTGTGGTTTGCTTTGTGGTTTTGGTGTTTGTAAAGATCGTTTTTGTTTGGTAAAATTTGTGGGTTTTCTTTTGTTTTAGTTTGTGTTTTAGTTTATTTATTCTAATAAATGTCTGAATTTTTAGATCAGTATTTGGATTTATTTTTTTTGGTACATTGGACTGGTTGTTGCGGCTTTTTCGAGCCGGCCGTAACAAAATGGGGGCTCGTTCGGGATCTGCCATCCGTGCGGACACTCACACACTTCCCTGCGGCGGCGAGAATGCCGCGTGCAGACACACACTTCCCTGCGGCGGCGAGGACGCGCGCAGACACACACTTCCCTGCGGCGGCGAGGACGCGCGCAGACACACACTTCCCTGCGGCGGGAAGAGATCAGTTTTGAACGTGAAAGAGTGCTGTATGTTAACATTTTGAAATTATATTGCCTCAAATGTTTGTTTAACACTGAGATCCAAAATAGGAAGTTGAGAACCGTCCTTCTTTGGGAGCTGGAAATAATGAAAATAAAAACTATGTTGGGTTCGATCACTGGGAACCACACGTATTTCCCCCTTTTTGTAAGAAGAAAGGAATTTATTCCTCTTAAACATGGGAGCGCTCTCTTGTGTTTGAGAATAAATGACTCTGTTGAAATGGGGGGTTTCACTCTGAACTGGAGTCTGTAGCCCTTGGCTATAGTAGCCCTGCAGGGTCCTATATGCTTTTCCTGGAGGGCGGTAGCCTCCTTTCGGATTGGACACGCTACTGTCTGTAAGAGCCACACTTGGTGCAACTGGATGCTTCTATGGAGGTCTGGACCGGATGTCGTTCCCTAGAGTTGGCTTTCAAACACAAGGTGACGAAAGAGAAGTTTATTTATGGCACCAATGCAGTGATTTGTTCGAGCAGAGATGCACACTTCAGTCAGTGTATAAGTAAGCCACATACTTTGGATGCACTGTAAGAGAAAGAGCACTTTATGACACAGTTTGAGAGTGGCCAATAATCATGAATAGAAATCTTTAACAGTGTTAAGAGGCAATCATTTTATTTACCAGACATGGCAAGATAGACTGGACACTATGCTGTAAGAGAGGAAAGGACATGCACCTGAAGAGATTGTAAGATAAAGAAACGGAACACAAAGAAATTGTGATGCATACCAAAATGCTTTTTAAGAAAGGACTTTGGATAATGAAGTAAATTGTTTGAGCTTCCCTTAAATGCTATCCAGAGAACATCTCCCACAATCCACACTAGTTTACATTTGACAAAATAAAGTCTAACCTGAACAAGACTCTAGTATCTACCGCCATCCCCAGGATGAAAACTTAGCCCTGTCCCTCCGGCGCTGTCCAGGTCTGAGTGTGGAGTGGAGGTGCTGAAACTCAGCCCTGTCCCTCCGGCGCTGTCCAGGCCTGAGTGTGGAGTGGAGGTGCTGAAACTCAGCCCTGTCCCTCCGGCGCTGTCCAGGCCTGAGTGTGGAGTGGAGGTGCTGAAACTCAGCCCTGTCCCTCCGGCGCTGTCCAGGCCTGAGTATGGAGTGGAGGTGCTGAAACTCAGCCCTGTCCCTCCGGTGCTGTCCATGGTGCTGCAGGATGGCCGGTGAGACACAGGTGAAGTGGAGCTGAGTGGCGGCTGATGGCAGGGAGGGGCGTGGCTCCAGAGGCCCTCACCACAATACATGTGTGAGCATGTGCATTACTTCCTGTTTCTACAGTGAATATGCCTTTAGCTGTGTATTAGCTTGCAGTGCTGAAAAGCAAATAAGCAAAAAGAAATAAGCAAAATCACTGTCCACTCTGAAAAATGTGTGTTGCCTTTTACATCTTTACCTTTGGTGGTGGCCAAACATCCTACAGCACTGAAAACTAACTCACTGTCCACTCTGATAGATGGCAGCTGCACGTCTAGTATGGGATGGGAGGGTTAAGCGCAGAAAAAAGATCATAGAAAAGGTAGATGAGCCCTTTTCTCCAATTCAGAGAACTTACAGTATAAGAAAAGGGGACATTTGGGTCAGAATTACATCTGTAGAGCTGTCAGAGTTCAGTCCAGCAGGATGTTTAATTTTCAGGTGAAAATACTGCAGTTGGCGAGTGTAGCACAGACATCTTCCTCAGAGCATCATCAACCTTAAAATACTCAGTTTCACTCTTCATCGCTGAACACTGTCATTGGCACATTTCCCATGTTAGATACATGCTTCATGTCTTTCCCAATAAACTCAATCCTCCTCATTAATGTCGAATCTGAAAGCTGCAGTGCATGTATTTGCTTTATTATTGCGTCCTTATTGGTGAAGTTACGGTACATTTTCTCAGCTGAGGCACTATTTAATTGTTTAAATAGTGCAAACTTAACAAATCTTAAACTATGCTGCAAAACATCAAAACAGTATATAAACACAATAATGATTCAAATCAAGTACAAGGTTGAAATGTAAACACTGACTTTGGTCATAAACTACATACAACAAATGAACACGTAAACACTTATACAACCTCTGTTGTACTGTCATGGCACAAATAGTCGTAAAAATAGTGCAAACAGAAAATCAAAAAGTAACAGTCCCAAACATGTCTTCGGTTAGGTTACAAAACTGCATAACAGTGCAAAAACAACCTGATAAATTAACAGCAAGTTAACAAATAAAATACAAGTTCAATGAAAATGTAAACACTGATATACTCTGAAATTGTAAATAAAATAACTTATGTGGAAATGAGGTTGTGGCTGGAACATGCTACAAATTAGGTAGTGCAAGTTATCACACACATACTACTAAAACATGTGATTCAGGAAGAGGTAGCTATCAAAAAGAGAACAGGACATCACAGCTGAAAATTGGTTAAGAAGACTAGCATATTAACTGTGGCTGGTTTCAGAGCAGACCTTTGGCATGTTACTGTATTTCCCCCAGCACTGAATAGCTTCTCTGAGGCTTGTACTTGTGGCAGGGATACACAAGTACTTTTTTGCCAAACCACTGATCTGAGGAAAATTCACCTCGTGTAGCTTCCACCATGCGAGGGGATTGCTCTCGCCATCTGTCAGTGGACAAAGCAAATAGCTGTTTAATTCAGCCTCAATTTTCTCTGTGTCAGAACGGCTGGTCAGCTCAGCAGCTGGTTTCTTGAAAAAGCTTCCAAGACTCTTCCCCTCCCTCTTAGATGCACTTTGGGCTTGTCCTGTAGATCCAGGTGATTTTTCAGGGGCAGCAGTGTCACTTGGCATGACAGAAAGGGATTCCACCTCTCTGACTACTCTGGCTTTGATGACCAGGATCTCTTCTTGACTCGTGCTGAGTGCAGAAGCGTGGATCAAGCTTTGTTGCCATGTTGATCAGTTTCTCAATCTCTGGCTGCTTGTACTTGGTGTTCAGATAGTCCAGTATTGAACTTTTAATTGTCTTGGTGAGATCTGTGTCTTCATCTTTCCCTTGTAGCAGCTCACTGTTGAATAGCTGAAGAACAGGCTTCAAGCATGACACAGCGACATAATTTTCAGCAGAGAGAGCATCTGTGAAATCAAGGAGAGGCCCTAGTGCCTTACTCACAGAATCAAAGACATCAATGTCCTGCCATGTAGGCACCAGATGCCTGGTTGACCTATCAGCAGCTAAGACTTAAGCATTTTTGAGTGCCCGTTGCCTTTTCCAGCTGTGCAAGAATGCACTGATGACCTTTTTACAAACTCCCACAGCTTTGTCAATCCTGGCAGCCCTCATGCTTCTCTCTGCAATAAAACAATGAATGAGAGTTCAGTTAAATATTAATTTCATCATAATCTTAAATACACACAATACATACATATATAATTACCTCTTATGTCTGTGCCACGTGTCTGTATGTTTTAATATATTTTTTTGTAGTGTATTACTTTTCGAGAAGTATAGTTATATGACTGTGGGCAACAAAGGAAGTTGTCTCTGAAGAACATTAAAGATTAAGCTCATGCATGCTCAACGTGCATTGGTTTTGGTTTCTTCCAAAAGTTGCTGGATGAAATCGGTTCGTAACAGCAGGTACGCACACACACACACAGCACTCTGTTGCGCATCAATGCTGGAATCAGGAGGAAAGAAACAAAACAAAAAATGCATCAAGAGTCATTTTGTATTGTCCCAGGGTGCCCAAATGAGTATCACTGCACAATACCTATCATTTTCATGAACTGCCTCTGACGAGACTGCAACCACTGAGCTGCTGGCTGCTCTGAAATGGTCCACCTGTGGGACGGGGCGATGGGTCTGCAGTGATGCTTTGTTCTTCAGACCACGAACTGACTGAAGCCAGACGCTGTGGTTGGGCGGGAGGGCAAAATTAGCAATGAACTTATCTACAGTATGTCAGATATCAAGTGTTTAGATTATGGCCTCAGAGAGAGATACAGTGAACTGGATAAAATATTGGCTTAAAGACTGCTGCCTACCATCCCCTCCATGAACATTAAAGAACATCCTTTACGCCAATCTGATACCCTAATCTAGGCAGGCGATCTATGGGTCCCACCTCCTGCAGAGTTTGTCTCAGGAGAGACAAACCAGAAGACAACGCTATTTACAAGGCTAGAGGCCCAGTGTGGCTACAGAATGAACAAAGATCCGGTTCTGTTCGATCTTAAGTTTAAATGCAATCTGTGACATTTTATTGAAATCATTGACTGAAAACTTTATGTTTATGTTAGAAGCACAATGTCATGGTTTCAGGGTGCAGTGGCTGGGTGTGGCCACCAGGGGAGCACCATGAGTCCTGATTGGGCTCACCTGTTCATCGCCTATTTAACCTGTGACGTGACAGGGTTCATCGCATCTGTGTCAATATTACTAAGACCAGAGCCAGGTATTAGGACAGTGGGACAAGTGCTCTGTGTGAGCTATTTGTGTTAGGTTGCTTGTCCGGTTTATTCAGCGTGGGTGTGAAGCGCAGTTTAGTGCTCTAGGAAAAGGTTCTTTATTATTTTGCAGCTCTGTGAGCTGGGGTATTTGGGATGTTGTCCTGGTCTTATTTTTCTTTTGAGTTTTTCTGAGTTGCACTCAGATTATTTATTTTAGCTGAGTGTTTGTCACTCAGCTGTATTCTCTGTTAAACCCTAAGTCTAAGGGTTTCCCGTTGGAACTTCTGGGACCTTTATTATTTTGTACCAGTGTTTGGGTTCTCGGTTAGCGTTTGTCGGATATCGGCTTCGCTACTATTATTTCTTTGTTTTTTTCCCCTTCCCTCTGTTTAGTCCTTTGGGATTTAGGGGCTACTTGTAGTAGCCTGATGGTACTCTTGTCAGTGTGCTTGTGAACCTCCAAACACTACCCATTCCTCTTTTCACACAAGTAAACTTCCATGCTTTATATTGGTATTCAATAACTTAACTGAATTACGTCCTAATATATTCATGTTTGGTCTTGTTAGAAAGGGATTAAATTCCTAAATATTTTGGCAATAATATGGTTCTTAGCCACACTTTCAACAACATAAGGTCACTTTAATTAATAAGTACACTGTCAGCTTTTAGATAGGGCAGTCCTTGTCATAAATGAGCACACCCCCCTTCTACACCTGAACGTGGCATTGCCCAAACAGGGCAAACATGCTCAAGCCATGTTGCGTCAAGTGTTTATGATGGCCTCAGGAAAAAGTTGTATTGTGTTGCAGTTGGTCTTTATTTTGGTGGTGGTTTCTTGGTTGTGTGTTTTAGCTAATTTCCTTTGTTCCCGTGGCACTGGAAGAGGGGAATACTTTGATAAGGTCTGGTTCTTCAGTCTTTCTTTTCTGGTAATCTAAATTTAGCATCTTGTTTGATGTCTTCTGTTTTGTTTTGTAACTTAGAAGTAGACCTGACACAGAGTTTGTTTTGGTTTGTCAGTTGATTCCACCAGGTTACTGTTGACTGACCTATCAATGATTGAATTCATAATTGTCATTTTCAATAATACTTGTTAAATTAAATCACGTACAATATATTTTATATGTAGGTTAAGTGAGGGGTTTTAGCACACAATACCACTTGTGTTCAGTATTCAGAGTGCTGAACATTTTAACAAGGGCATTGACTGAAGCACTGGATTCAGAAAATAAACATATTTTTACTTAATTGTTGCTTGCCCGACAGTGCCTCCTGGAGTTTTAAATACACTGCTGTCTGAGCTTTAATCTCAATATAAACTTCCGCTGGGTCCGTACAGCCTGCTCACTGCTTATTCCTGTATTTTAATGTATAAACACAATGTGCAGATGTTCCCCTGTCATACAGTACTGCACTGCTGCCCTGCTCTCCCTGGGAGTATCGGGGCTCCCCCACTCCCTGCCCACTGATCCCTTACCAGTGTGCAGCACCAGGGGGTCCTGAGACGGCCTCAGCACATGGGCTCAGCTGATCCCTTAGCAGTGTGCAGGATAAGGGGTTCCTAACTAGCTGGCTGGTAGCTGTCGGCTGCCTAGCATGAGGAACCTACAACATACAAACCAGATTTGTGTAGGTCAACAACCGTCTGTCTCTTCTGAGTTGAAAGCTCTTTGGTTTTCCCCATGGTCATAGATGACAAAGGGATTTTGTATGTGTGCAACATCATATTTATACGCCAGTGATACAAGGAATTGTGAAAGGCAGCTATACAGTTTCTGGGGGCAGTTCTGGAGATCAAATAAAATAAAAAATTTCTTCAGATGCCACTTTGTTTAGTTTTATTTTAAATATTCATTAGGGTGCCAATAATTTTGACCTCTGTGCTTTTGAGAAAACTGATATTACTCAAAAAAAATTTTTAAAGAATATTTTTTTTTATACTGAAAGTAAGTAGTTTCTCCAAATGTTTCAGCAGACAATTTGCATCATTGGGTATATTGATTGTCTTACACAATAATTTTTGCTATTTTTCATAAAGAGTGCCAGTAATTCCTGAGTTGAATGTATAAACTCTTCTTTGCAGACTGAACAGCTGTGACCTCACACAGAAGTCCTGTAATATTGTGGCCTCGGCTCTCCAGTCATCAAACTCACCCCTGAGAGATCTGGACCTCAGCTACAATAACCTGGGAGATTCAGGAGTGAAGCTGCTCTGTGCTGGATTGAGGAGTCCAAACTGTAAACTACAGAGACTGGGGTGAGTAGTGCTGTGTACTGTGTGACTTTAAATTGGTAGAATTTGTGATGTGTGTAAGAGTGTGAATTTTATCACCGGATGGAAAAAAACCTCACTAATATTCAGAACCTGTAACCAGAATGTTTATGTGTGAATATGATTTAGCATATATGTACATTAACAGGGGTGTGCTCATATGATATGATGTGCAGCAAGACATTGTACCCTGGAGAGACTATCTACTGCTGCCAGGCATTCGTTCAATCGTTCTGTGACATCAAGACCTTCAATCATAGGAATCCAGGAATCTAAAAATAACAACTAATTAAGGCTTACCCCATCTGGGTGAAGAGACTAATCTAAATCTAAATATCCCAGGGCATGACCTCTGCATTATTTTATTGAATGACATTCAGATCCATCTGGGCACTGACTCTAACAGCGACCCCAGAGTAGCTGCACATCCTGCTAGTGAAACTAACAATATTCCCAGTGAGTAATCCAGTTAAGGTGTTACCTCAAAACTTTAAGTTACTGTCGTAACCCTAGTTCTCTGAAACACAGAGTGGAGAGATCCACCTATGGGGAATGACAATCGGTCATGACTTGTGTAGAAGCATCCCATTGCACCAAGTCTGGCTCTGACAGACAGTAGCATGTCCAATGCTAAAGGAGGCTACCGCCCTCCTGGAAGAACACATAGGACCCTGCAGTGTTACTACTCCTCAGTGAACGTATTCACTTGACATGAGTGGCAGGCAGGGCAGTCTTGGTGGATCTCTCCACCGGGGTTACGACCAGGGGTTAAATTGGGGGTGGACGCGGGTGGACGGCGTCCACCCACCTTTGGTAAATAAATAAATAATTTTGACCGGCAGTTTTACAAATAACTATGACAATCCAGTCCATTTTTCGTAGGCTCCAGTCCATGTGTTCCCTCTAGCCAGTTACTCGCTCAACCAATCAAAAATCTGAAGAAAAAAAACTCAGGAGGAACAGTTGTTCATATAGACAGGCACAGAAAGAAAAACATTGTTGATTGTCTTGATTGTTTGGAAGCAGGCGCGGTAGGTAATTTCATTAACATGTAATTTCATCTATGCAACATTTTAAAGAGAGATGAATAAACAGCCCCCACGAACGTTGGCTATTATTAACGGCAACTTTGTTTGCCTGAGCAAAATCAGCAGGTTGCTGGTCAGCAGCTAAGCTAGGATTGAATATTTCCCACATAGCCTACATAACGTTTTATTCAGCGGCGACTGGTGAGCTGAAAATCGGTGGGGCGCAAAACTTTCCTTTAAACTAATCATTGATCTCAACCTGTTTTGATTAGTAATTTTCATTTATAATCAAGCGTGCCAACGATCGGATTAATGAAATGGCAAGTAACCTAACATACAGCGTCTTCATACCGTGGTGGAGGGATTAAATCATAAATTCAGTTTATCCGTTAAAAATCCGTTTTAATCACCAAGTAGTCTACACTTAACAAACAAGATACACCAGTCTGTTATCTACCGTGTTAGTTTTCAGAATAACCCAGCAAAAATAAAACCTGCATTTCAATTTTGTTTACAATCTACGCATTGTAGATATTTGCCATGAATACGAGTGCGGAGAAAGAAGTGCATGTATCCGCAAACAATGTTGATTAAAAATGTGCACAATTTCGTACTGCAAATGAAAATAAATGTAGGCTATAAGGCCTAGGCTACTTGCTAAAACTGCCTATTTGGCAGTTTTAGCAAATAGGCAGTTTTTTTGCTAAAATGACTCTGTTGAAATGGGGGTTTCACTCTGAACTGGAGTCTGTAGCCCTTGGCTATTGTCTGTAGCCTTTAGCTACAGTAGCGCTGCAGTGTTCTATGTGCTTTTCTTGGAGGGCGGTAGCCTCCTTTCGCATTGGACGCGCTACTGTCTGTCAGAGCCACACTTGGTGCAACTGGATACTATGGAGGTCTGGACCGGATGTCATTCCCTAGAGTTGGCTTTCAAACACAAGATGACGAAAGAGAAGTTTATTTATGGCATCAATGCAGTGATTTGTTTGAGCAGAGATGCACACTTCAGTCAGTGTATAAGTAAGCCACGTACTTTGGATGCGCTGTAAGAGAAAGAGCACTTTATGACACAGTTTGAGAGTGGCCAATAATCATGAATAGAAAGCTTTAACAGTGTTAAGAGGCAATCATTTTATTTACCAGACATGGCAAGATAGACTGGACACTATGCTGTAAGAGAGGAAACGACATGCACCTGAAGAGATTGTAAGATAATGAAATGGAACATAAAGAAATTGTGATGCATACCAAAAATGCTTTTTATGAAAGGACTTTGGATAATGAAGTAAATTGCTTGAGCTTCCCTTAAATGCTATCCAGAGAACATCTCCCGCAATCCACACTAGTTTACATTTGACAAAATGAAGTCTGACCTGACCAAAACTCTAGTACCTTCCGCCATCCCCACCAGACCACGCCCCCGCCCTACAGGGTTTGGGGGCACTGCATGGTAATTATCCTGACAGTAAATAAGGGGCATTGTACTACTGGTGTGCCCTAATGATTGAATCTATCATTCCTGTATGTGTTGCATACTCCTCCTGCAAGGGTTGACAGTGATGGTCCTTCTAAGGACTGTTTTATACTTCTGTGTAGTCTGCATAGTTTGCATGATTTGCATTGTGTGCGACATTTGCAAACGGGCAGAGCATTTATATGACATGTTGTACAGGTACAGGTTGTGATTTTCCACCTACTTACAGATACCTTCAATTCCATATCTTTCATCTCCTTTAATAAACTTTTATCACATCCATACTGTATGTTACGGGAACAAGGCACAGACGAGGCAGACAGTGCTGGCAACATGCCTGTAGAGGACTTTTATTGTTCATAACAAGAGAAATCACCGTGCTCATCCGTTTTAATTTGTTTGATGCGTAGAAACCGAAGAAATGTCGTCAATTGAAAAGAAATTGGTTCGCACTCAAAAAAATGGCTATAAAGCTTCAAAAAAAAGTCATTATTTATTTTTTATTAGTTTTCTTTAATGCAGATTCATGCACAAACATTTTGGCGTGTTGCCTTCTTCAGTGTGCAGGTACAGTGATTAAGACATTCCACATTCTTATAAACAGGTAACAGCTGCCTTTCATTAGGGCTGCTGGCCAATTATTATGAGGCAATTATTTATTAAGGCTGCTAGGCAATCATAGTCTCCGGCGCTGTCCAGGTCTGAGTGTGGAATGGAGGTGCTGAAACATCCCTGTCCCTCCGGCGCTGTCCATGGGGCAGCAGGCTGGGCCGGTGAGACACAGTTGAAGTGGAGCTGAGTGGCGGCTGATGGCAGGGAGGGGCGGGGCTCCAGAGGCCCACACTGTAGTGGTTCAGTTTCTGTCCTTTTGTTTCCATTGTGTTCCAGTAAACGTTTTCCCACCTTTATCCACTTCACTGGGAGTTGGGTGCAGTTGTCTGACGTGTGTTGTAATTAAAATAAAAACGTATCATTGTTGTTGCTCTTATTGAATTTATTTACAAATTAAATGAACATATAACTGCAATAATAAACAAGAACAAAATTAAAGTCCATTTAAACTTTTCCAGCTTCCACAGGTCCACTTTGGTTGTGCCAAAAACACGGTCAATGACTGTTTCCGCTCGCACCCGTCTACTCCCGCTGGCCCGCGTCACCACACCATCTTAAATATAATTTATTCCCCCTTCACCTATAGAGGGACACACTCATAAAATAATTAATGCACACTAAATAATAAATAACAAATGCATAATAAATTCCATTATAACTTCAACTTAATTGTAGAACAGAATAAATAAATGTCAGAATACTTTTTTGGGGTTCGTATTATAATTATTATAAACCAACATAATGGCTCCTACACACACCACAGTACATATATATGAGCATGTGCATTACTTCCTGTTACAGTGAATCTGCCTTTAGCTGTGTTAGCTTGCAGTGATGTGGGAAGTTTGTCACAGAAAACTAAAAGGAAATGAGCAAATTCACTGTCCACACATGAAAAATGTGTGTTGTCTTTACTTTTGGTGGTGGCCAAACATCCTACAGCACTGAAAACTAACTCACTGTCCACTCTGAAAGGTGGCAGCTGCACATCTAGTATGGGATGGGAGGGTTAAGCCCAGAGAAAAGATCATAGAAAAGGTAGATGAGCCCATTGCCCCAATTCAGAGAACTTACAGTATAGGAAAAGGGCCCATTTGGGTCAGAATTACACCTATAGAACTGTCAAAGTTCAGTCCAGCAGGATGTTTAATTTTCAGGATTGTGGTGTTTCTTAAAGGATTGTGAATAAAATGGTATTTTAGTCTGCTGGTAAAGCCGGGCATTAACTCACCGGCACGGTATGTGTGTACATCTTGGTGGGAGAGTGTCCATCTGAACAACATGTGAGCTGCTGTTTAGATGCAGTGTTACATTGTTTAGTTTAGTCACTTTTCTATGGTTCCAGTCCCAAGTCATAGCCTGGATATTATACCTTTGTAAGCAGTCATGCTGTGTGGAATAGTCTGATTCAGAGATCAATATTCTGGCTCTAGCTCCTATCATCTAAAGAATAACATCATTTACAGGAGTATTCTAATAATCTTCAAATGCCCCCACTTATTTATTTATTTTTTTTGTGAAGTTTATATTACTCCACGAGGGCTACCAAACATGTTGATAAGGGGTTTTAAAAGAAAAAAAATGGCCTAATACATCAGGCTTTTATTTTCATTAATATTATTATCATTGATACAACAATAATTAAATGTAACGCAATAATTAACCTATTATATTCGCAAAAGCGTGCGAGAATAAAATGATTGGATGGATTATAGCGTAAAGACATGGAGAACATAGGTGCAATGTGTGGAAGTTTCGAAAGATACCACATTTTTTAAAATCTAGTGTCTACCAGCAATAAAAGTTAGTGGCAGTAATCAGTTGTGCTGTTCTGATAGAGCCACTAGATGGCGATGCAGTGTAATTCCAGTAGATGCCGTAGTTGCATTGCTGTGAGATCGTGCCAGATGAACTGAAGTGTAGCACAGCTCGTACACGACTCCGGCACTGCTTCAGCTGTTAGCAGGTACAATATCGCAGGTCTGACCAATAATATCATGACTGGTTAGATAAAACCTTCATGTTATTTTATATACTGGTGTATATATTTAAGTTGTCTGTGACAGTTAGCTGCTTAGTTCCTCTCTGGCTCCGCTAGCTAGGGTGGGTCATGAAGTAACGTTAAGGTAGGTTGGGCTGGCTAGCTAGCTAACTCGTGCCTTTGACTGTGTGAGTCAAAGCGAAAGCTGAACTTAGAACAAGGACAACAAGTGTCAACCTGAGGGTCATGTTGTTTGATGTAAATGGTAAACAAATGATATTTGCAAAGTGTTAATAGTTATTATCAAATAATTGTGTTATGTTACTGTAGTTCTGTATTTTCAAAGAATGAACTAGCTGAGGTAACAGTTCAGAGCGAGCTCAGAGCGAGCTGGCATCGCCATGGTAACCAACCAACCCTCCTAACAGCCACATTTTAAACAGCCTCGTCATGGCTACCGTCACATTACTTTGGCGAGAGGTAAATAAGGAAGAGCGCAATTTTGTATTGAATGTGGTTTCATTTCACCTTGCTGAATATTTTAAAATGAATGTCAAAAACCCTGACAGACTGTATAATTTGTTAAACTTAAATTGTTTGATAACTTGATGGTTACAAGATTAGGAAGACAATATTATCTATTCATAGTGATGAATCTTCTGCGACTTTGAAATGTATAGATGTTTATGAACTGAAGAACATGTCAGGTGAGGTAAAGTGCACCACAAAAATGCTGTTTGTTTGTGTTTGCAGATGAAATTAATATGTTTGCAAATCAGATAAGTTCATCACATGGAAAGGGTTATTAGAGCCCAGTAATTGCCTTAGACTATTGTGGATTAGTCAGAATACTTCATGAACTTAATTTACACACCCCCCTCCCTGTTTTTGTGTGTACATCTCAGGAATGCGTAGGTACATATATATCAACTGTCAAGGTGAACAGTGTCCCAAAGAATTTGTGCGTGCGTTTGTGTGCGTGCGTGTTTGTGTGTGTGTGGTCTCTCCACAGGCTGGGTTGGTGTAATCTCACAGAGGGCTGCTGTGATGTTCTGGTCTCAGTCCTGCATTCTCCTCACTCAGAGCTGAGAGATCTGGAGCTCAGAGACAACGAGCTGCAGGATTCAGGAGTGAGAACGCTCTCTGCTGGACTGGAGGACCCACACTGTAAACTGTATAGAATGGGGTGAGTACGAACACAAACCCCTTCAATAAATTAGGGCTACAATGTGACTAAATACAACAGTGATGTCAATGTTTCTAATGTGAAAACAGACACTCCACAGAACTGAAACAGCATGTTCCTGTTCTTCCTGTTTCTAGAATTTGACTACACAAATAAATGAAGAAAATGAATTAGTCCTGTTTACTGAACTGTAGTGGGGTGTAAACTCAAATGTGTTTGATAATGACTCATTCCACATTCATGTTATTTTAGTTTAACACACACAGCCCTGTTAGTTTATATTATGTTACATTACATTTATTTGCCAGACACTTTTATCCAAAGTGACGTACAATAAGTGCATACAAAAGTTAATTGGAACAACTACAAAACACAGGTCCGATAAGGTACAATACTTTGCACAGTTATTCATAGCCATGAACACAAGTCCATTTCACACAGTGAACATTACTCTGACCTAACCTATACTAAGTAAAACTAGGAGGCATTACAAGCAACGTCTAGACAATGATACAAGGCACAATAAGCGCTGGATGGAGGTACATGTAACATGAGTGGCACAGGAGGTACATGTGTAGAAATAGGGGATTTAAGTGATAGAAATGATCTACAGAGTGGTGATACTTAGTTCAGGTATAGTCTGAAGAGATGCATCTTCAGACCACGGCGGAAGATGGGTAGTGAGGGAGAGGTTCGTAGAGGAACAGGGAGTTTGTTCCACTACTGGAGAGCTAGGGTGGAGAAGCTCCGTGGTAGAGACAAGATTGAACCTTTTACCCGGATGGCAGGGGGTACAAGGCAGTGGTCAAGTGGGCGTATAGGATTTAATCATGTGCTGTAAGTAGACGAGGGCCGTCCTGTTGGCTGCAGTGTAGGTGAGGGTCAGGACTTTGATCCTGCAGTGACTGGTAGCCAGTGGAGTGACCTCAGCAGGGGAGAACTTGGGAAGGTTTATAACAATTAATGCGTGTAAGGTGTGTAACACACTGCTATGTGTTTGACACACAGCACTGTTAGTTTATATTAATGTGTGTAAGGTGTGTAACACACTGCTATGTGTTTGACACACAGCCCTGTTAGTTTATATTAATGTGTGTAAGGTGTGTAACACACTGCTATATGTTTGACACACACAACCCTGTTAGTTTATATTAATGTGTGTAAGGTGTGTAACACACTGCTATGTGTTTGACACACACAGCCCTGTTAGTTTATATTAATCTGTGTAAGGTGTGTATCACACTGCTATGTGTTTGACACACACCTCCCTGTTAGTTTATATTAATGTGTGTAAGGTGTGTAACACACTGCTATATGTTTCACACACACAGCCCTGTTATTTTATATTAATGTGTGTAAGGTGTGTAACACACTGCTATGTGTTTCACACACACAACCCTGTTAGTTTATATTAATGTGTGTAAGGTGTGTAACACACTGCTATGTGTTTGACACACACAGCCCTGTTAGTTTACATTAATGTGCTGTAAGGTGTGTAACACAATGCTGTGTGTTTGACACACACAGCCCTGTTAGTTTATATTAATGTGTGTAAGGTGTGTAACACACTGCTATGTGTTTGACACACACAGCCCTGTTAGTTTATATTAATGTGTGTACGGTGTGTAACACACTGCTATGTGTTTGACACACCCAGCCCTACTAGTTTATATTAATGTGTGTAAGGTGTGTAACACACTGCTATGTGTTTCACACACACAGCCCTGCTAGTTTATATTAATGTGTGTATGGTTTGTAACACACTGCTATGTGTCTAACGCACGCAGCTCTGTTAGTTTATATTAATGTGTGTAAGGTGTGTAACACACTGCTACGTGTTTGACACACAGCCCTGTTAGTTTATATTAATGTGTGTAATGTGTGTAACACACTGCTATGTGTTTGACACACACAGCCCTACTAGTTTATATTAATGTGTGTAAGGTGTGTAACACACTGCTATGTGTTTCACACACAACCCTGTTAGTTTATATTAATGTGTGTAAGGTGTGTAACACACTGCTATGTGTTTGACACACACAGCCCTGTTAGTTTATATTAATGTTTGTAAGGTGTGTAACACACTGCTATGTGTTTGACACACACAGCACTGTTAGTTTATATTATTGTTTGTAAGGTGTGTAACACACTGCTATGTGTTTGACACACACAGCCCTGTTAGTTTATATTAATGTGTGTAAGGTGTGTAACACACTGCTCTGTGTTTGACACACAGCCCTGTTAGTTTATATTAATGTGTGTAAGGTGTGTAACACACTGCTATGTGTCTAACACACACAGCCCTATTAGTTTATATTTATGTGTGTACGGTGTGTAACACACTGCTATGTGTTTGACACACACAGTCCTGTTAGTTTATATTAATGTGTGTAAGGTGTGTAATACACTGCTATGTGTTTGACACACACAGCCCTGTTTGTTTATATTAATGTGTGTAAAGTGTAACACACTGCTATGTGTTTGACACTCACAGCCCTGTTAGTTTATATTAATGTGCGTAAGGTGTGTAACACACTGCTATGTGTTTGACATACACAGCCCTGTTAGTTTATATTAATGTGTGTGAGGTGTGTAACACACTGCTATGTGTCTAACACACACAGCCCTATTAGTTTATATTTATGTGTGTACGGTGTGTAACACACTGCTATGTGTTTGACACACACAGTCCTGTTAGTTTATATTAATGTGTGTAAGGTGTGTAATACACTGCTATGTGTTTGACACACACAGCCCTGTTTGTTTATATTAATGTGTGTAAAGTGTAACACACTGCTATGTGTTTGACACTCACAGCCCTGTTAGTTTATATTAATGTGCGTAAGGTGTGTAACACACTGCTATGTGTTTGACATACACAGCCCTGTTAGTTTATATTAATGTGTGTGAGGTGTGTAACACACTGCTATGTGTTTGACACGCCGCCCTGTTAGTTTATATTAAGGTGTGTAACACACTGGTATATGTTTGACACACACAGCCCCGTTAGTTTATATTAATGTGTGTAAGGTGTGTAACACACTGCTATGTGTTTGACACACACAGCCCTGTTAGTTTATATTAATGTTTGTAAGGTGTGTAACACACTGCTATGTGTTTGACACACACAGCACTGTTAGTTTATGTTATTGTTTGTAAGGTGTGTAACACACTGCTATGTGTTTGACACACACAGCCCTGTTAGTTCATATTAATGTTTGTAAGGTGTGTAACACTCTGCTATGTGTTTGACACACACAGCCCTGTTAATTTATATTAATGTGTGTAAGGTGTGTAACACTCTGCTATGTGTTTGACACACAGCCCTGTTAGTTCATATTAATGTGTGTAAGTTGTGTATGTCCTTCTCTCTGCAGGCTGTCAGGCTGTAGAGTCACACAGAGAGGCTGTGATTCTCTGGCTTCAGCTCTGTGTTCAGAACCCTCACACCTGAGAGAGCTGGACCTGAGATACAATCACCCAGGAGACTCAGGAGTGAGAGCGCTGTCTGCTGCTAAACTGGACACACTCACACTGCTGTAAGTACAGAGAGTTTCCACACTGCGCCTCACACACACACACACACACCTGAGAGAGCTGGACCTCAGCTACAATCACCCAGGAGACTCAGGAGTGAGAGCGCTGTCTGCTGCTAAACTGGACACACTCACACTGCTGTAAGTACAGAGAGTTTCCACACTGCACCTCACACACACACACACACACACACAAAAGGAGTTGGGGGGTGCATGGAGGGCACTGTTCAAACCAGTGTTACTCAAGAGGGTTGGGGATCTCCAGTGGAGGGTGCTGCAGGGGATCACTGCAGTAAATATGATGTGGGTGTTGTAGTTAGGGGTTTGATCAGGGACACAGTGATGGTGGAGTTTCAGTATTACAAAGCAATGGAGAACCTGAGTGTGTTTCAGAGTGTGTGTGTTATAAGGGTGTTCAATGTTCAGTGGAGGGAGGGGAGCTATTTTTGCACATGGAATAGAGTGAGGGAATGGAATAAGTTTCCTTTGTGACAGATTTGTGTATTTTTCATATAATCTTGATTTTGTGTTTTATTGTGTCTTTGTTTTTATTTATGTGATGTCATTGGTGTGTTGAGAGTGGAAATAAAGGATGGTTAAAATTCAGAATTCTGTTCTGCTGTTCTTACAGTGTGGACCATGGAGGAGAGAACAGGACCAAAACAGGACCCAGGAAATGTGAGTGTGTATCGACACAGAACACTTTGCACTCTCTGCTGTGTGTGTGTGTGTGTATGTGAGAGAGAGAGAGACTTCTCTTACACACATAAACACACAAACAGAAACACACATGTACACAAACACACACACAGGTACTATCACAGGTCTTTCTCTCACACACACATAAGGAGGTGAATATTAATAATGATAATTAATCTCATTAATGTCTCTGGTGTGCAGACGGCTGTCAGCTCACACTGGATCCAAACACAGCAAACAGATTCCTGTCTCTGTCTGAGGGGAACAGGAAGGTGACACACACACTGGGGCGAGAGGAGCCATATCCTAATCATCCAGAGAGATTTGAGCGTGTGCTCCAGGTTGTGTGCAGAGAGAGTGTGTGTGAGCGCTGTTACTGGGAAGCTGAGTTCAGTGTGTCTGAGTGGTGGGGAGAGGTTTATATAGCAGTGACAGATAAAGGAATCAGCAGGAAAGGATGGGATTCTGACTGTAGGTTTGGATTCACTAAAAACTCCTGGAGTCTGGGGTGCTCTAATCTCAGTGACTCTGATAAACTCAGATACTCTGTCTCGCACAATAAGAACCAAACACGCATACCTACCCTCACCTCCCCCTACCGCAGAGCAGGAGTGTGTGATGATGCTGGTAGAGGAGTGTGTGTGTACAGGGTAGGAGTGTGTGTGGACCGTCCGGCCGGCACTCTGTCCTTCTACAGCGTCTCTGACTCTGACACACTGACCCTCCTGCACAGACTCCACACACACTTCACTCAACACACACCCCTCTGTGCTGGATTTTATGTGTGGGACACCTCAGTGTCCCTCTGCTAACTGGAGTAGAGACACACACACACACACACACACAGTCATGTACACACACACCACATTCATATACCCACTCACACACACACACCACACACACTCATATACACATTCACACACACTCAATCACACACTCACACACACACACACTCAGATACACATAGACACACACACCCACACCAACACACACACATCCACAGACACACACATACTCTCACACACACCCTTTCTCTCTCAGTCATGTACACGCACTCACAAATACACACACTCATGTTTACTCATGCACACGCACTCACACACCTACGCACACACACTCTCTCACACCCAGTCACTTACACACACCTCCACACAGACACACACAATCTCACGCACACACACACACACACGCATGCAAACATACACACGCTCATACCCGTATGCGCACACACACACTCTTTCTCTCACTCACACACTCACATACAGTATACAGACACACACATTCGCAAACGCATGCGCACACACACACACACTCATGCACTCACGCACAAACACAAACATGTGTCAACACACACACATTCTCATTCCCATACGCACGCACACACATGTATAAACACACTCATTCTATTACCTATACGCACACACACACATACTCATGCACTCACACATGCATACACTTACATGCGTGCACACACCATATACACATGTATACACAAACATTCTCATACCCATACATACACACACACACACACACACCACACATGTATAAACACACACACATTCACACAAACGCACGCACACACACTTTCTCTTACCCATACACACACGCACCCGTGTGCACACATACTCATGCACTCAATCATACTCTCACACATGCACACACACATACATGCGTGAACACACACACACACATTCTCTTACCCATTCAAGCACGCAACCCGGGCACACACACACGCATACTCACGCACTCACACACATGTTCACATCATCCGTCACTCCCACAAACGTACGCATGCACACACACATTCACAAATGCACACACACAGAAACACACTCTCACACAATCACACACACGCACACACGTCGACACACTTGCAACCTTCCTTGACCAGTGCCTTACCACTGCAATTTCAGCTGTGCCCAATATTAACCTCAGTACAGCTTAAACCCTGTACATAAGAGTATGATCTTTTAGCAGGTTCAGGTTAAGCACTCGCTATTTAAATATGATTTTATTTTTTTACATTTTAATAAATTTATATTTCAAATGTTCAAGGTGTGTTTATGTACTTTTGATTATTAAAACATTAATGTAACATTGAGAGTAATAATGCCAAAAGATGGCAGAGTAAAATGTTTTTCAAGTAATAATTCTGTCTCTGGTATCTGCATCTTTTTAAAAAGAAGCCAGTGGCAAACTCCTCCACTTAAATGTGCATTTTGCTAGTTTTTACAGTTGCTTTCATACATTTTCACAAGAGTTCCAATGTGCAAATTTCTGTGGGCAAATGCAGCTGATGCATCCCATGAGAATGCAGAATGATCACTGCAGTGTACTTATTTCCTTTCATTACTGTAAACAATGATGGATTGAGTTTCCTTATTTATTCTGTTAGGATTGATTTTTTTTTTTTTTTGTTGCTTTAATTTTCTGTATTTTCAGACAATAATATGCAATGATTAAACCTGAATTATAAAAATATCAAATGTTTTGCTGTTGTGATTTATTATTGTGCGATGTATTGAACTCCTGTGACACTGGTACTTATTACATATTCTGTATGGGATTATGTTTGGACTCAATATGAGTGGATCAGCATGGGGCTAAAATCTGCAGTTGAAGCAAGGACATTCATCTACAGTAGTGGAAATAAAATCCGTTATAAGAAAAGTTGTGTAGTGTCTGATGAATGCTTGCTTCTGTTACTGTAGTGTAACCACAACTCAATACATTTTGAAAAGTCACTGCTTGTCTATTGAGCTGGTATATTTATGTTACCTCTCAAATAAATGGTTTTCCTGTAGGTTTGAAGCTGGATCTGCTGCACATCAGTTGAATGGATTAGACCACTAAGCCAAAATCAGGGTAGAAGTGTGGTTTGCATGACATCCAGTCTCTGAGATGTTCCTGAGACCCTACAGTTTTTCTCATTTTTTCAGATGCATTTCTAATATCTGCAGTCACACATTACAAATGCATTACAGTATGTTATGATTGCTTTGGCTCAATGTGGAAAACTCAATTTGCCAAACTGACTGGCATAATTCTTACCCTAAGACACTAATTGCAGTACCTACCAACAAAGTTCACAACTCTAAATCACACTCAGTTTTCACAATACAGTCATCTCGTATTAGTACAGTTATTTCCAATTCTTATTGCTAGACATGCAGATTGTGAAATGAAGTCAAGATGTTTGCAGTCCTGTCTCGTCACTTCCAGCAACATTGCCCAGGTGAGTCGCATTGCAGCATGGTTGGTAATCCCAACATAAAAGGCTGTTTTACAGCACTACATTCAGCAGTGTCTGACAACGGAGCAGCCCAATGCAGTTGGTACTGATGGACGGGTCGTGGCTGAGGCTGAGGTTGTGGTCAAGCAGGTAGCAGAAATACTGCTGTATCAAATTAATTTAGGGCCACAGTGATTGACCATGTCATAAATCCAGGCATAACAATGGGAGAAGCTGGAAGGATTGTATGGCCAAACTTAAAAATGTCAACAGTGGCATCTAATAAGAGCTTTTGGACTGAACATTGATAAGTCAATAATTTACTGCAAAATGTGACACTGTAATTACATTACAGGATTGTTGTGTTGGTGTCATTTTATATTATTTCTGTTCCGTGACGAGCCTGTCTTCTCTAATAATTTTTATTAGAGACTGCGCAACTCTGTTTTTCCAAAATGCCGGCTTATTCCACATGGGGAAAAATTGCGTTTGTGTTAGGTATTCCTGTGGCAATGTCTGTTCTGTCTGTTCTGATTATGTGATTATTGTTCTTCTATCAGATAAGGCCTGCTGGTGCAAGTTTGTAATGTTGCATTTGTATGTTGTTACAGCCCAAGACTGCTGAGTTTCAGTAACCGGCTGTCAGCCCAAAGCCAAACACATTTAAAAACACCACAACGTTCTTTACCAGAATACAAAGGATATATTTATTACAAAACCCAATAACTCAATGCAATACAAACACCCACAAACAAACAGGTAGACAGGACAGAGCCAGCAGATCTAACCTAACACTCACTGCCAAAATGTACATAAGTTCTACCCTCACTACCGGGGAGGATGGGACAAGGGAAAGATCAAATTAAAGGGGAGAAAGGGGGAAGTGAATCTTCCGGTCCGCTGCTACCCTACCCTGACTAACTACAATAAAAAGGTGCAAAAGAAAAGAAAACCTTGCCACACGGTCTATGAAGTATGCAATGTGATTATTTGACAAAGAACAATGTTGACTGTTAAACAAAACAAAAGAAGACAAGACACAGTAGTCGCTGCTTGTAGCATCTCTACAATAACAAAGAATGAGAGTCAGTAGTCGCTGCTTGGTAGTCGAACAATGAGAGAGAGCGAGATGTCCCGAATCGCCATCTTTTATGGGGGAGTCAATTACGGCAGTCTGCACCCGGACCTGACCAGTGCACACGCCTGTGCGCACCCGCTTCAGCTCACGGAGAGAGCGACTCCTACTGGACAAAAGATAAATTATTACAAAACGAATTTCCGCAGAAATAATAACCAGGAACACATAACATAATTGTGTCATTTTTACTGTTTACGTGTCAGATGTCTAGAGTGTAAATGTTTCTGTTTAAATGATTGGTTGAATAACACACATCACCGCTATTTTCACCGACCATGTTAAACGTACTCACTTGCGCGTCTCAGCTCCAAAGGCATGCTGATGTTAAACCCATATTCCAATCTGTTTTAATTGACACGAATTCTGCCTAGTCTGTTCAAACATCAGACATTTTTTTACTCTACATGCATATACTCTACATGTTTATGCCCTGCACCTGAACAAATTGGATGTGCCCATTCTACTGTACCATCTCCTTTGTAAGCTAAGTAGTTCCTTTCAGCTGACTACATCAGAATCTGTACTATTGGCATTTTATGAGAGCTTAAAATGTACAACACTGTTTATCAGAAATTATATCTGGGTGGGTAAATTGGTGGATATGCTGTAGAACATAGTTTGTCATTGATTTATAAATATACCAGTATATCCTGGGCTTTCACTGATGGTTTAATTGTGGTACATATAGCAGTGGCCTAATATGCATTCTACGTTTGCAGTTTGCTTCTACCTGACTGCTTCCCCCCAGCAGGGAAACAGAGGGGTACAACCCCCCAGCAGGGAAACAGAGGGGCACAACCCCCCCAGCAGGGAAACAGAGGGACACAACCCCCCCAGCAGAGAAACAGAGGGGTACAACCCCCCAGCAGGGAAACAGAGGGGCACAACCCCCCCAGCAGAGAAACAGAGGGGCAAACCCCCCCCCCCCCCCCAGCAGGGAAACAGAGGGGCACAGCCGCCCCAGCAGAGAAACAGAGGGGCACAGCCCCCCCCCCCCCAGCAGGGAAACAGAGGGGCAGGTAGGTAGCAGAGGTGCGTTCAAGTTCAGCGAACAAGGCGAACGTTTGCAAATTATTTCAAACTTTTTTTCGTTAGCTTTGTGTTCACCGCGAACGTTTGCAAACATAAGCGAACGGTCTGAAAAGGTAGTTTGCGACGAACAACAATTGACGCTTGACTGAGGGAAATGTTCCCAGATGGGTATTTCAATTGAGGATGCCGTTAAGTGTGATCAGTTTTTTCAATAATGTTATTGCTAACGCTGGCCAATGTTATTATTGTTCACTAGCTAGCTATTGTTTTTTATCATCGATGATCACAGAAGCGGCTGTGAGTACAAACGCTCTCGTCGCCATGTCTGTTTATGTGTAATGCAAACAATTTGGAATGTTCGTGAAAAGACGTTCAAATTGAGAAACATGTTTGCCACGATCATTCAACTCTGTTTCGCTGAACTTGAATGCACCTCAGGTTTTAGCAGGTTGCTAAGGTGGTCTGGGAGGATGGACAGCGTGGGAAAGTGTGGAGGACCGATCGCTCAGTGGGTCAGGCTGGTGGAAGATACCACAAGCCAGGCTTAGCTTCCTGATCAGGGCCAATTATGACGCGCTGCCTTCTCCTCAGAACCTGCGCTAATGGTTTGGTGCGGATGAGACCGTCCGCTCTGTGCTGCCCCCAAACGAGGCCTGTGGCACATTCTGTCAGGCTGTGAGACAGCTCCAGCACAGGGACACAGAGCAGGCCTCCAGCACAGGGACACAGAGCATGCCTCCGGCACAGAGACACAGAGCAGGCCTCCAGCACAGGGACACAGAGCAGGTCTCCGGCACAGGGACACAGAGCAGGCCTCCGGCACAGGGACACAGAGCAGGCCTCCGGCACAGGGGCACAGAGCAAGTCTGTCAGGCTGGGAACTCTGGTGGTCTACTTGGGCGAAGGTGGTGCTCCTTATATGGAGACGTGGTCTACTCGGGTGAAGGTGGTGCTCCTTATATGGAGATGTGGTCCACA
This sequence comes from Anguilla japonica, assembly GCA_025169545.1. Lineage (NCBI taxonomy): Eukaryota > Metazoa > Chordata > Actinopteri > Anguilliformes > Anguillidae > Anguilla > Anguilla japonica. The sequence goes on along the minus strand of CM045898.1, from coordinate 11,440,380 downwards.
CAGGCGAAGGTGGTGCTCCTTATATGAAGACGTGGTCCACTCGGGTGAAGGTGGTGCTCCTTATGGAGCTCACCCTCCCATGGGAGGAGGGGGCAGAAGCAGCCTATGAGCGGAAACGGCTGAAGTACTCCGACCTGGCAGCGGTGTGTGAGAGTGTAAGGAGTGTAAGGAGGCCGGTTAGAGAGCGACAGTATATCCAGTGGAGGTGGGACGCTGGGGGTTCACCCGCCAGTCAGTGCTCCACCTTCTGGAGAACACGGGCATGGCAGGGGCAAGGCTGAGGAGGGCAGCTAGAGGGCTGGCCGAGGAAGCAGAGAAGGTGGGAAGGGAGAGTCGGCAACCGCCCACTGCACCCAAAACAACAGCAGAGGGTGGCAGCTGGTCTTCCGGATCAGTTTGAGCCTCTTTGTGTCCCTGGAGTAGAGGCTCCCAGCCCAGCACACACAGGTGTAGAACAGGACACCGGCCACAATGATCTGGTAGAACATGGCCAGCATCCTGCTACACACACCGAAGGAGCGTAGCCTCCCCAGAAAGAAAAGCCTTCAGTCTAGTATGGCCTCCAAAGACACAAACCACAGTATCAAACCATCTATCTATGCGACCAGGAGAACATGGTGTGTATGTGTGTGGGTGTGTGTTTGTGTGCGTGTGTGTGCATGTTGTGCACATGTGTGCGTGTGTGTGTATAGCAAATTGCTATAACCCGGTACATTACATCTTTCCTTGTTTTATATAAGGTTAATGTTCTTTGTACACTGTCCCTGTTTAAATAAACTAAATAAATAAATAAAAAAATAAATAAATATTAATGCGCTGTGTACGTGCTCTGTGTACAATACAGTGTCTCAATAAAAATGAGCATCTTCAGTGCATCGACCAGTGCATTTAAAAAAAAAATTACACCCCCAACCTCATGCTAGATGGATTTTAATAAAACCATTATGTGCCGTGGCAGGAGCTTGAAATGTTCGAAAATATCAGAGTATTTACTTTTGCTATCAGACCTGTGGGCTGTATTGGAATACTGGAAACACAAAGTGGATGCTTTCCGCCATCCGGTGGTCTTGTGACGCTACTACAAGGGACTGAACTCCAGAGGGTGCGACTCAAGGCAGAAGTTGGGAGTTTCTAAAACGCTGACTGCTTACTCCGGTACCCTTTGTCTAATATAACATTTTTTTGTAAAGATCTGAAACTAGGCACTAATATAAAAAAGCAGGATGCGGGAAAATATTTTTCATGGCACTGTACATGCGGTAGACAGGTTTCCTTTAACAGGCTTTAATACAAGGGGCACCAGGGAGACACACACTACACAGCCTGCAGAGGAATTCTCAGAAGTTTACTAGAGAGCGATGAAACACAGATCCCTGTTTGACTGAAGCCTCCTGTATCCTGGGCAATACAGGCACCAATAGTGCATCTCCCTGTGGAGCTACCGGCCACAGTCGGCACTGGCATGGTCCGGATTCGACCAGAGGCCGTGAGGCTCATCCATGCACCTCAGCGTGGTGCCTTAACCAAATGAGCCATCCAGCAGCCCCAAGCCTAATTTCAATAAAATTACAACTTATCAGCATCCATAAGAAATGCTAACTACCATACAATGTGCCAAATACTCACTGCATTGATAGGAATCACTCAAAGCAGGTACATGAGGTAGACAGGAAATCATCAGGCCAGACGTCATTTTCCCACTGTAACAGACTTTAGTACAATATGCACCAGGGAAATACCCACTACACAGAAAGCAGTGGCATTCTCCAAAGACTCACTAAGTTGTCTCAGTCTTGATAGTAGTTTATAAGCATCACACCTCATAAGGTCACATCTCACAAGCATGGAGTCTCTGTCTGTGGTCACACACGCATGTTACATCAGTAATTAGGCATCTCAGCACACAGCACAACAGCACAGTATAGTGCCTGGGACGGGGGCGGTATATCCCCATTGTGGGTGCCAGAGCTTTTCGGGCCCACTCAGGAATGCACTCGGGACGGCCCTGACCTGCATTCCATCCTCTCCGTAGCTCTCCATCGCTCTTTGCCCTCATCGCCATGGTAACTGGGAATATGGAGACTGGGACAAGGCCGCAGGCCTAGGCAGAAGTGGCCAGGAGTGCATAAAGAAATACAGAAACATACACTTCCCTTCACTACCTTAAACCTCCAAGCAGCTGTACACTGCAGAACACAGTTTACAGCCATATCTGCTGCAATTACTATGACATAAGAACACCTATGCAGCTGTGGAAATGATTGAGTTTTGGTCTGATGGGCACATCCTAGCTCGAACTGTAATCCAATGTTAGGGCTGTGACAAAGGCTGATAACAGAATAAGCATAGCAAGTACATGAAGCAGTAATGTTCTGAGAGTTCTGAGAGCTAGCCTTGTAATAACTTGTCACTAGATGGATTACAGGAGCTTTCTCTGGTCAGAGCATCACAGGCATCAGCATGAAGGTTGGCTTTTTGTGTATTACTGCATGGTTTCAGCAAGAACAGGGACACTGATGTTTCTTGTTCTTAAGGGCCCTTCTATGTTGTGTAAAATTGTAGATTCAGTGTTGGCTTTTTAACGTCTGTAGGCAGAACTAGTTATTCTTTATTAATCTGGAGTACATGGTCACAGTGACCACAGTATTTGTCATTGAAATTAGATTTCTGTGATCAGATTCAGAATGCAAGTAATCATTGACAAATAAAGTGGTCTGTAAATGCACACCCCCAATGGTCCGTATGGGGGACAACCTCACGTCGCCACTGAGCACAGCACACATTCCACATTTCCCTACCGGTCATGAACGCATCCCCACATACTGTCACTAAGCTGTGAAACCCCAGCCAATCTGTCCCCACATACTGTCACTAAGCTGTGAAACCCCAGCCAACCTGTGCCCAAAATCAGAGGATGCGCAAGGTGGGAACTAACCGCAGCCTTAATACTATGCGTTTTGCCCTTGTAGATAATTTCAACCGGTACAACAGGGTACTTGTGAATATCCCCATGCACACACCTAGTAGATACCCCAGATGCCTCTACCAAAGCCCCGGGCCGAACCAGGCTCTGGTGGATTATAGACCGCATGCAGCCCGAATCCACCATCGCCTGGTGAATACCCCCTTGGATCTTTACTGGAACGCTGTATGTCTCTCCTGAACCGGGGGAGGATGCTGGTGGGCCAGCAACTCGGATCACTTGGCCGACCTCCATCAGTGGGCACTCGCTGCAGAAGTGTCCGGGCTGCCCGCACTGCCAGCACTCCTGCCCTGACGTTTGAGGAGCCCCCTGTGAGGTGGGAACAGTGCCCGCAGCGGCTGGAACCTGTGGTGGAACAGGAGAAGCAGAGGGAGGGTTAGTGCGGGGGCGAGGGGGAGGGCGAACTGAAAATGAAGAAGGGGAGGGAGGGGGTCTTTGTCTTGGCGCTGGGGTAGGACGCTGCGTCGCCGGTGTGCTCCCCTCTTCTGCTGGGCGCTGAGGGTGCTCTGCCAGGTGGTCCTCCGCCAACGCGACAGCTGCTTCCATGTCCCTCGGCCGATGGCACCGGACCCAGGACGCAGTGCTGGCCGGTAGCCCCTCCACAAACTGCCCCGAACCAACTACTCCCAGCACCCGTTGCTCCCCAGCGGACTCCCCCGGCTTCAGCCACCTGGTCGCCGCGTCCCTTAGGTGTTGGCTAAAGACAAATGGCCGGTCCGACGGCCCCAGCTTCGCCGTCCAAAACCGGCGGCGGTGGTCCTCGGGGGAGTAACCCATCCTGCCCAGGATAGCCCTCTTAACATCCGCGTACCTCCCCTGAGACGCAGCTGGTAGGCTGCACGCTGCTGTCTGCGCCTCCCCCGTCAGCAGAGGGAGCAAGCGCACGGCCCACTCTCTGCCGCCGGCCAGCCACATGCCCCTGCTGTAGCCTCGAATACGTCCAGGAATGACTGGGGGTCATCCGCCGGGGACATCTTAGGTGGAGCCACGTTCAGGAGCGTTGAATGCGGAGGGGCCGAGGAGGCAGCCGCCGTGGCTGCCGTCTGGATCACCAGCTGCTGGAGGATCTGCGTCTGCTGGTGGGTCTGTTGGCGGAGCGCATCCAAAAACTGGTGAGTCACTGCTGACTGCTCTCGGAGCACGGCTGCTTGCTCTTGGTGCACAGCAGCCACCTCCCCCACCATCTGTGCGAGGGAGGACACTGGCTGGGCAGTTGGAGGTGAAGGACGGGGTTCAGTCGTGTTTATTTTGCTGAACTACAAGCTGGGCGCCAGTTGTGGCAATTCTCTAGCTACTGTGGGTTCAGAATCAGCACAGGACCGACAAATGACATGGGAAGTGCAGGGATGACGTCTTTTATTTTCACACACACACACACACACTCAAACCACAGTTCATAATAGAAATGCCGGTGCAGCTCCTAAAGCATGCTGCCGCTCTCTGCAGGGCGTGTGTGTGCCTTTTTCCTCCCCCCAGGCCCAGCCGCTACTGCGTATATAAAGGGAGAGAGTAATCAGTGACAAGGAACACCTGTGCTAATTAACTCAATCAGTGACAAGGAACACCTGTGCTAATTAACTCAGTGACAAGGAACACCTGTGCTAATTAACTCAGTGACAAGGAACACCTGTGCTAATTAACTCATTCGGTGACAAGGAACACCTGTGCTAATTAACTCAGTGACAAGGAACACCTGTGCTAATTAACTCAATCCTGGCATTCTTCCCATGAGCCACTCCCCCCCACCTCCCCCCTATAGCTAAGCCACACCCACACCGCTCCACAGGCTTCTCCTTATATTCTTTCAGTTTGAATATGATCACTGAGCTCTGATTCCACAAGTGTAACTCTATCCACTGTAGCATCAATCAAATAATGGACACAGATACACTATGTACAATTATACAGTTACAGGCCAAATTTGTATTCTTTTGTTTACAGCTTACTGATACCATGTCGGCTGATGAGATTTGTGCGCTCATTCTTTTCATTATACAGTACCTGGCTGTATTTTAAACATGTCAGGAGTCGCTCGCACTCCCCCTGCTATCCCTACCCACCACAGGTGCAAGGATCCACCCACCACGAACAACCAAGACACAGGGATAAGGCATATTACACCATTTGAATAGAAGGGTGCCGATAAATATTAATGTATCATTAAAATTATATATATATACTTTTTTTTGGCCTATTTGTATCATTTTATAGCTTTTATTTTTCCTCATAATATCCCAGTTGTCCTCAGTCTGAGAGTTATTTAGTTGTTTCATACACAGCATGAGCTGATAAATGAGTTTTCACTGCTGTTTATAATTCGGCCGTATGAACAGTTTTTTTTTCTGAAACTATTGGCTGTTCTTGGTTTACTAGTAATGCGTATTAGCTTTCAGCTTACATGTTGAAGTCTCCTGAGGTGAAGTACTGTTCTACCCATAGGTGTTTGGTTATGTCTGGTTTAATTTTTTCTTTTATTTATGTTTTTAATTTTTGTATTAAACTTTCCTAATTATTATTATTGTGTCTTTGGACCTGTTGGTCTCTTACAGTAAACATGAGCAGCTTGGTTACAGTTCATTTCCACTTTTGACACGAATTTGGTTTAAAATAGTCCATTTGAATGTTAAGAGGCTTGTGTGTAAAAATGATTTATTTAGAGTGTGTGTTTATGAACATAAACCTAATATCATTACTCTGTCTGAAACTTGGTTAAACAGTAAGATTTCTGGCAACGAGATTAACCTCTGAAATTACGTACTTTATAGAGCAGATAATGAGTGAGAGGTTTTCCTGAGTCCGAGGGAGGATTTGAACCTGGCCTGTGACTCATCCAAAAGTGGACGCACACCCTGGTGAACTACTAGTGAAGACATAGAACTAGACTGGAATAGAACAGAATAGAACAACCTGGTGAGCTACTAGTGAAGACATAGAAGTAGACTAGAATACAACAGAATAGAACAACCTGGTGAGCTACTAGTGAAGAAGACGTAGAAACTGCAAAGTTTTGCTCTTTTTAACGACTGCACTTCTATATACATCCACTTTGCCTGTGTACCCGATGTTTTTATTAGCTGATGTACAGTACCGAAATTTCAAATTGCGAGACATATTCTATGTATACTGTATTTGTGATGATGTAATCAGGCAGGAAAAAGAAGGAAAATAATCCCCTAAGTTTGGGGCTTTATTGTGTGGACATGTGAAGGTGTTTGTGAATTCTGTTTGTTGAAATGGGGTGAGAAGGCACAGAAATTGATGTTTTTAAGGGCTGAGTGTCTGTGGTCATTGTGGTTATTGCTGTGGGGAACCCTGAAAAGTGCCAAACTCTCGGTGCTGTATAGGTATGGGGCATGCCCCGCCAAGGCATAACTTGGTGGGATGGCATACCTGCCATACCAATTTTACAATCCCTATTAGACTGGATAGCTGTTAGTCAAATCGAATCAAAAATAAAAAATAAAAAAAAATTATATGGCGCATTTCACAAACAATTGTCACAATACACACAGACAACCCTGGCCTAAACCCCCACAGGAGCAGGACAAAGGCAACAGTGGCAAGAAGAAACTCCCTGTGGCAGATGGGAAGAAACCTCAGAAGGAACCAGGCTCAAGGGAGGAACCCATCCTCCTCTGGTCGGCTCAGGGTGCAAGTTTAATGACCCGCACGGTCAGCCAGTCAATGTTCACACTGATCAAATGAGTGGCAGCTCAGTGACAGTCCTGAGGAGGCGGCTCAGATGATGGGCGGGGCCGGGTGGCGGTAGTGGGGAGTGGCAGGCGGTGACGGAAGTGGGCAGAGTGGAGACGGCGACGAAAGAGGGGTCGGACCGCAGTGGTGGGGGAGTCCCAATGACAATCATCCTGATTGTATTTTAAAAGCTAGTGTTTTGCTAGTGCATGATCATTTACTGTATGTGTTTCTCATGCCTTCAATCAATATTTCGCCTGTCAGTTCTTCTTAGATCCTAAACTCTTACAAGTTAGTTCTAATAATAAGCGGCTTTTTTCCCTTTTTCGTTCAAGAAAATATTACCTAGGGATGTTCTGTGCTCTATTAATGAATTAATAGAAAGTTTTGGTGTAGGTCTTGATCGGTTGGATCAAGTTGGCTTCTCATGTTCTTGTTCATCCAATTGCTGATTTATTTAATCTTTCTTCATCCACATTGAATTACCTGTTATATGGAAGTGTGCTGAGAGTCACTCCACTGCATGGAGGAGGGGACTCTCCCAATCTCAGTAATTAGACCTGTATCTATAACTTATGCTGCAGAAAAGTATTTTAGAAAATGATTTACAATACATTCATTATCTTAATGCTCATTATAATTTATCCCCATTTCAGTCTGGCTTCAGACTTAATCATTCCACAACTACCACTCTTATAAAACTTACAGATGATGTGCTTTCTGCATCGGACACAGGGAAACTTACAGAAGCTATTTTCATTTATCTGACTAAAGCTTTTGATTTGGCTGATCATCATCTATTTTCAGATAAGCTTTTCTCCATTGGGTTTTTGAAAGCACTCTTCAGGAGGCAGGCATGGACGTGACAGTGACTACTGTCCGCAGATGACTTAACGAACAGAGCTACGGAGGCTACACTGCAAAATGGAAACCACTAGTTTAGCTGCAAAAACAGGATGGCCAGGTTGCAGTTTCCTGTGAAGTATTTTAAAAAACCTGCAGAGTTCTGGAAAAAGGGCTTGTGGACAGATGAGACCAAGATTCACTTGTATCAGAATGATGGCAAGAGCAAAGTGTGGAGGCCAAAAAGAACTTCCCAAGATCCAAAGCATATCATCTGTGAAACATGGTGGAGGGGCCTAAATATATTATATAATAAAATATATAATATATATATAATAATACTATATATAAGAAAATAAGCTAACATTAAACACTGGGGGGTCTTTGATTTGATAAGGTACCTTTTACAGCCCTGTTATTTCACTTATGGGTTGTACCCTGTACAACATGTAACAAAGAAAATTGCCCCATATATCTTTGGGATCATTATTTTTTTCCAATCTTTTGGTTGGTATTAATTCAAATGATTATGTTTCTATTACAATGTCCAACCATTTTTTGAATGCTGGTCTTTGAAATAACATTCTGTGTCTATTTTCATTTATGAATGCTTTTGTTACAAATGAATGGCGCAGATTAGAATATGTAGGTCTATGCAGTGCAGGAGAACAACAAAGGAGTGAGGTGTGTGTGTGTGTGAGTGTGTGTGTGGTGTTGTGTGCGTGCACATGTACTGTGATGTCTATTATTTATTTTTGATATGTTCATGTTTAGGAAAAAGTCCTAAAAGAAGCATTAAGAGTCAGTGAAAAAAGACAAGTAAAATGGAATAGAGAAAACAGACAATGAGAAGTGCAGAGTGTGACGAACCGGCTCGTAGGTCCGACACATGAAATCACGCGACAACCGAGTGAAGGAATAATAAGAATTTATTACGCAAAAACAAACTGTTACAAAGAACTGGCTGGGAATGCCAAAATGTGCAGCGCAGTCAGTTGGCAAATTGACAAGCTGGCAAGCTACTACGCAGGTGAGTCAAAAAAAAAAAAAAAAAGGCTAGCTGGTGAAAATGAAGAGAGAGCTCCAGCTGGTAGAACTCGCAGCCTTTTTAAAAAGCATGATCCCAGCTGACCACGGTTAAGCAATCCGCGGCCCCGCCTCCCAGCTGGAAGCAATTAAAGGTGATCGCTGGCTTCCACGAACGGCGTCAAGAGATTACCTGCAAAATGAAATAAAAATGAATAAAAGAAAAAAGGTGAAAAAACACAGGGCAGGCACCAGGCGTGACATGCCCCCCCCAAAAGACGTCACCAATAGGTGGCGGCATGGCCAAATCATATTTTACAGAATTCATACAATTCATTTTTTTTTTACACAACAAGTTTTATTAATTGTTCCCTCCACCATCAGGCCCATCATACCGCCTCACTCATCATGTCACCTTCTGTTCAGCACCTCCTTTAGCTCCGGCTTTGTTCCACCCTGCGGTGCGCGCCCCCACAGGATAAAGACAACAAGGCACATGCAGAGACACAGAGAGAAAAAACAACAGGCGGAGAGGCAAAGCGAGCTATAGGCCTACTATACAGGTGCATGGCTAAGAGCATCTGCAATTAGGTTTTCTTTTCCTTTAATATGTTTAACTTCTAGGTCGAAGGGTTGAAGAAATAAGGACCATCGCATTAAACGGCGATTGTGATTAACCATAGAACGTAAATATGTAAGTGGTCTCTATACACCACTAACGGTCCTGGCACTGAGCCGACATACACTTCAAAGTGGTGGAGTGCTAAAATGAGAGCTGAGGTTTCCTGTTCTATGACCGAGTACCGGGTTTGACAAGGGGTGAATTTTTGTGAGAAATAACCAACCGGATGCTCTACGCCCAAGTCATCTGCTTGTAGCAAAGCAGCGCCAGCGCCTACCCCACTAGCATCCACTTGTAACACAAACGGACGATCGAAACGAGGAGCAGCAAGTACTGGCGCACTGCAAAGCAAGGCTTTGCCAATTTAAAAGCCATTTCACATCGGTCCGTCCAGTGGAAGGAAACTTTGCCACGTAATAAGTTTGTGAGCGGAGCTACCACTGTGGAAAAATTCTCACAAAACCCCCGATAGTACCCGATCATCCCCAGGAAACGCATTAGCTCTTTTTCTGAAGACGGTACAGAGAAGTTGGCTATTGCAGCCGCCTTACTTGATACCGGCCGAACTTCCCCTTGCCCCACGACCTTACCCAGGTAAGTCACCGTCCCTTTAGCAAATTCGCACTTTGCTAAGTTGATGGTTAACAAGGCCAACGCCAGGCGGTCAAACAAGGCCTCCAACCTTGTCATGTGTTGTGGCCAGGTGTCGGAACATACCACCACATCATCCATATAGGCTGCACAGCCTTCCAAGCCCGGCAACACCCGATTCATTAGCCGTTGGAATGTGCTAGGCGCATTTCTTAAACCGAATGGCATTACCGAATAGGAAAATAACCCATTATGGGTAATAAATTAGGAGATCTCCTGAGCACGCGGCGTAAGAGGCACTTGCCAAAATCCCTTGAGCAGATCTATTTTAGAGACAAATTTAGCTGACCCGACCTGATCTACACAATCTTCCATTCTTGGTAAAGGAAAACTATCGGTTTTAGTGACAGCGTTCACTTTACGGAAGTCGGTACAAAAACGATATGTCCTGTCAGATTTTCCTACCAAAATACAGGGAGAAGACCACTCAGAAAACAAAGGTTTAGCAATACCGTTTTTAATCATATAATCTATCTCCGTGTCCAAGTACCGTTGCTTGGGTAACGGGACTTTATAAAAACGCTGTTTTATGGGAATTGCGGAGCCCACATCAATATCATGAGTTAAAACATTCGTACGACTAGGGACATCAGGACATAAACAAAGGTATTTTTGAACCAGGTCAGCACACTGTTCATTTGGCATGCATCTAAAATAATCCTCCAAAGACCGAAGGTACCCAGAATTTTTTAACTTTCCTCCGAAAACACCTTCTGCCAAAATGTCTTCCCCTTCCCTTTCATCACTGGTCGGGGACATATCACGACTGGCCACGTCACGGCCCTCTGCAATCGGGGACAACAGAACAGATTGAACCGGAAGGGCAGGCTTGGAAGACTGTGCAGGCTCAAATAATTCCACAGAATGCTAAGGTTTAAGGAAATTAATATGACACAATTGTACTTTTTTTCTACGGTCGGGCGTAGAAATTAAATAATTCAAATCAGAAACAAATTTTTCTACTTTATAAGGACCCACAAATTTGGCGTGAAAGGGATTATTAGGCATAGGTAATAACGCCAGTACGTAATCCCCAGGGTTAAAACTGCGAACCTTGGCTTTGCGATTAAACAAACGTTTCATTTTTGTTTGTGCCTCTCCTAGTGCCTTTTGGGCCGCAGCACAGGCGTGATACAGTCGGTATCAGAAGCCACTGTAATAATTAAAAATATTTTCAGGAGGTTTGGCTGTTTTCCATTCATCGGCTAATACAGCTGTAGGACCCAGAACCTCATGTCCGAAAACCAGTTTGTTAGGACTGAACCCCAGAATTTCTTGCGCAACTTCTCTTATGGCTAACAGAAGCCAAGGAAGGCCTTCTTCCCAGTCTGCTCCCAATTCGGTACAGTAAGAGCCAAGAGAGATTTCAAGGTTGAGTGAAATCGCTCTAAAGCTCCCTGACTCTGTGGGTGATAAGCAGTGGAAATGTTATGTTGCACTTTTAGTTGTTTCAACGCTTTATGGAACTGTTTGAACATAAAGTTCGACCCTTGATCGGTTTGGATAATCGAAGGGATACCAAAAGTTGACATAAAAGTGGTTAATGCCCTTTGAATGAATTTAGTGGTGATGGAGCGAAGTGGATAAGCTTCAGGATAGCGAGTACTCTGACACATTATTGTCAGTAGATAACTATGTCCTGCACAGGAACGAGGCAGCGGACCAACACAATCGGCCAAAAGATATTGGAAAGGCTTAGACACCGCTGGAATGGGACACAAAGGGGCCACTGGTAAGCTTTGGTTCGGTTTACCCGTGATCTGACAGGTGTGACAAGTTCTAATATAGTCAGCGACATTTTTCTTTAGTTTTGGCCAAAAGAATCTTCGCATCACCCGGTTAAGTTTTTCTAATGCCAGTATGGCCTGCTGTTTCGCCATGGGAAAGACGTAACACAGCCTCTCTGAACATAGAGGGAACAACGATCTGGACCAAGTGGTAGCCAACAAATGTGTCTGTCCTCAAACCCCATTTACGGCACAATAATCCTTTATCTAAAAAATAGCCAGACTGCATGTCCTCTAATTTATCTTCTGAAACCACTTTATCAAACAGATCTTTTAAAGTAGGATTGTTCGCTTGTTCTTTAATTAGTGTCTCGCGAGAGACCCCGAAAAGTGAGACCAGAAAGGCGTCACTTTGTGCGCCCCCACTGGAAAACACGCCTTCCTTGACAACCGCATCAGACATATCTTTAACAGAATTAGTTTCGACTTATTTTATCATCACCGTTAAAATCAGTACATATGTCAACAGCAAGAACTTCAGTCAAACTTTTCAACTGCAACAGGTTTGGTTTCACTGATAGAACTTTCTCGCTGTTCATTTAATTCAACAGCGGGGGTAGGCATAGCAATGTCTGGCATAGACCTTACTGCTGTAAGCTCTTGGGATTCCAAATCACCAAAGATAGTGTCCCCGAGACTATACAATAAGGTATCATTTTTATTTTCCACCGCACATTTGCAAGTCATAGAACGTGTAACGGCACATGAAGTAGCCTAAAAACTTTCGGGAATTGCTTACCCACTTCGTCTTCACACTTGTGCGGATTGTCTGTTACCACTGGGAAGAGTGCGCCACCTACCGCCCGACCAGCTAGGTCATTCCCAAGCACAACAGACACACCTGGTACTGGAATCTCAGGACAAACTCCCATCACGACCTCTCCATTCACCAGTTCTGAAGACACAGTAAGCATATGTAATGGAACAGTTGTATATCCTACCACAGTCTGAATAATAACACTGCGGCCAGTATACGAGTCCACAGAGAAAGGTAAAACGTTAGCCAATATTAAACTTTGTGAAGATCCTGTATCTCGCAAAATATTCACTGGCTTCTTGTTCTTCAATGAAACTACTCCACTGGAAATGAAAGGAGTGTAATCAGAGGCTTCGCCTCAAATTTATGACTTGTCTTTATGACTTATGAGGAGGAGAAATTAGCTGAGAATTTGACTTTACCATAAGACCTACATATTTAGGGTCTTTACGGTTTTTACTAGGACATTCGTCTATCCAATGTCCTTTTCCGTGACACCCATGACAGGAGCGAGTGACGATCAATTTCCCATCAGTGCCAGCTACTTCTTTCGCCTGGGATGAACTGCCTCTCTTGGAGGTAGACTGACTGAAACCAGACCCGGAAGACTGCGAACGAGAATCAGAACCCCCTTGGAAAACCCCCCGAGAGGAACCACCCTGGCGGGAACCACCACGGAAGCCTTGATTTGCAAAACTACCTTTCCTAATAAGAACGAATTCATCGGCTAATACTGCCGCTTCAGTTGCGGTACAGGTTTTACGCTCAGTTACGTAGGTGGCAACATCCTCTGAAACAGAATTTTTAAAATGTTCCAAGGTTATTAAATCACACAGTTTCTCATAAGTATCGGCTCCAGTTGCATTACACCACCGTGTGAAATGGAGTAACATTTCACGGGTAAACTCTACATTGGGATGGCAGGTATGCCATCCCGCCAAGTTACGCCTTGACGGGGGCATGCCCCATACCTATACAGCACTGAGAGTTTGGCACTTTTCAGGGTTCCCCACAGAAATAACCACAACAGCCACAGACACTCAGCCCTTAAAAACATTAAATTCTGTACATTCTGACCACATTTCAGCAGACAGATTTCATAAACAACTTCACATGTCCACACAATAAAGCCCCAAACTAAGGGGATTTTGCGTTTTCTCCTTCTTCTTCTCTTTCTTCTTCTTCTTCTTCTTCTTCTCATTCTTATTTTTCCTGCCGCCTGTCCCACTAAAAACGTCTCCCCATTGGACATTTTACCAGCACCAGCCAAATCTTCACCTACAGGACCCAATCAATTCAAACAGCTAGCCTGCTTGTGGCCTAGTGGGCAAGGTTATGGTCTTCGGAACATGGGGTCGTAGGTTCAAGCCCAACTAGAAACATGTTTCCTTTAACCTGCTTTTACCCTCACTAATAATTGTCTACTACTTCTCAATTATTGCTTTTGCACCATATCTAGCCGCCGTTCACCGAACATATACACTGCATTACGACGTACCGTCTGCACGTTCAGTTATTAACCGGCTACAATATTGCAAAGCCATATGGATTCAACGGGAGCTCTTCTGTGCATACTGGCCTGTGTTCTTCTTTAAAACCACGGACAGGTTTGCTAGTGATATTTCACGAATTGCATAGCTATGTCACGGTGCTGCACTAACAAAGTCACAAACTGGTAAACCTCCAGTTCAAGGATTGAATCCCGCCTCGCCCTCAGGCAGATAGTTTCCTCTTTTACACTAACGTTTTCTTACGCTTATATTTGCTTTACCAAAACTCACTCACGGCCACCCATATGCATTTCATGACGGCAAATGTATTCCTTTTATTAAAAAGTTGCACCAGTTCACTACTGTGCCATTTCTACAAACTATATTTCTTCACTTGGCTACCGTACAAAACCTTCTTATCAGCAAACGCCACGTTTCTACAATCATGTTACCTCACCCTGTTCTTTATCTAACCACATACAAACAATTACTACGTATGTACGTTCTGCAACTCCGTATTAAAACATTACATTTAAAATCATGACTCACTCATAATTATAACTACTACTGAACATGAGAAAAGCACATCAGCGCAATAGATTACACGTTATTTAACCCTCCACTTCAATAACTTTGTGCAGTAAATCCATTTGAGTATATATAATGCCTATATAATTTAGTGCAAGGATAATGTTTACAAGTGCCTGACATTGCCCTTAACATTAATAACATATTGCACCTTTTTTATATTATTCATGACCATCTAAAGTGGAATATCATATGAACACAATAAACCAGCTTTTTACTTAAACATTTAAAAAATGCAATTAAAAATGCTCTTTTAATGATCTTAGCGCATGGTCTAAAGTGCATGGTACAAGTGCATTCAGGTTTTGTCCAAACCCACTTATACTTGTTTAACAGTGGATTATTTGAGCGCAATGTAAGGCACGAGGTTCCAATGGGCTGATCCTACTGTCTTAATTTATAGGTGTGTCCTGGGCATAAACATGTGATAAACCAATCAGCATATCATCTCACATAGCTTATAAAAGCCACCTGCACTTGCACCTTGGTGGATTGATAATATAATGGTGGATTTTAAAAGTCTTAGAAAAAACAGATTTACCTTTGTCATAAAAGACCTGTTTCTGTGCGAGTCCATTAAAATCTAAAATCTAAGATCTAAAAAACGACCATCATGCATATTTGAAAATAAATCATAAAAAGGTGATTTAAAGTGACATCTCGAAGATTTCAGTTTCGTTCTCTATGGCGGTGCCAATGGCGAGAAGCGGTAATTGCAGGTGTGTTTTTGGACCTCACTTCCCATAGATCCAACCGGATCCAACCAGTGTCGCCTGTGTGACGTCAGTCAGTTGGCACGCCAACTATAACACTTACTATTTACTGAATAAAAAACGGTTGTTATGAAAGTAACGTTATGTATATACTCATTCGTTGTCTAACATTAGGCTAACTCAAGATGTCTTTACACTGCCGAGCCGGGTTAAAATGCCGTAGCAAACCTGGGGTAGAATTAGTGATGTTCAATTTCTGCAAATGTTCTTTATCCACCTTTTGCCCGGTATTGGGATTGGGATGGCAGGTATGCCATCCCGCCAAGTTACGCCTTGGCGGGGGCATGCCCCATACCTATACAGCACCAAGAGTTTGGCACTTTTCAGGGTTCCCCACAGAAATAACCACAACAGCCACAGACACTCAGCCCTTAAAAACATTAAATTCTGTACATTCTGACCCCATTTAAACAGACAGATTTCATAAAAAACTTCACATGTCCACACAATAAAGCTCCAAACTAAGGGGAATTTGCGTTTTCTCCTTCTTCTTCTCTTTCTTCTTCTTCTTCTTCTTCTTCTCATTCTTCTTCTTCTCATTCTTATTTTTCCTGCCGCCTATCCCACTAACAACATGTCTGCCCATTGGACATTTTACCGACACCCGCCAAATCTTCACGTAACCACCCAATGAAAAACTCGCATACACACGCAAAATACCCATATCTTTTTACTCTGAAACTTTCCCAGTACAAACAGCTAGTCCGTCGGTGGCCTAGTGGGTAAGGTTACAGTCTTAGGAACACAGGATCCTAGGTTCAAGCCCAGCTAGGAACGCGTTTCTTTAACCTGCTTTTACCCTCACTAATACACACGCAAAATACCCATATCTTTTTACTCTGAAACTTTTCCAGTACAAACATCTAGTCCGCCGGTGGCCTAGTGGGTAAGGTTACAGTCTTGGAAGCACAGGGTCCTAGGTTCAAGCCCAGCTAGGAACGCATTTCTTTAACCTGCTTTTACCCTCACTAATAATTGTATACTACTTCTCAATTATTGCTTTTGCACCATATCTACCAGCCGTTCCCCGACGTACCGTCTGCACGTTCAATTGTTAACCGGCTACAATATTGCAAAGCCATATGGATTCAACGGGAGCTCTTCTGTACTTACTCGCCTGTGTTCTTCTTTAAAACCACGGACAGGTTTGCTAATGATATTTCACACATTGCATAGCTATGTCATGGTGCTGCCCTAACAAAGTGACAGACTGATAAACGTGTGATTTACGGATCGAATCCCGCCTCGCCCTCAGGCAGATAATTTCCTCTTTTACACTAACGTTCTCTTAGGCTTATATTTGCTTTACCAAAACTCACGCATGGCCACCCATATGCATTTCATGACGGCAAATGTATTCCTTTCATTAAAAAGTTACACCACTTCACCGCTGTGCCATTTCTACTAACTACATTTCTTCACTTGGCTACCGTACAAAACCTTCTTATCAGCAAATGCCACGTTTCTACATTCATGTTACCTCGCCCTCTTCTCTATCTAGCTACATACAAACAATTACTACGTATGTACGTTCTGCAACTCCCCATTAAAACATTACATTTAAAATCATGATTCACTCATAATTATAACTACTAGTACTGAACATGAGAAAAACACAGCAGTGCAATAGATTTCATATGTTACTTAACCCTCCACTTTAACGACTATGGCTTTATACCGACTGTTATATATACCGTTCGATAAGGAATATAAGCTCGCTCATGGTCACCCCATTTACTTCGCACTATACGCCGTGATCATGTCAACCTTCACCTACATGCCCATTCTGCTAAATACATATTGTTTCAACTACGCAATTTCATAATTTCATCCTAATTTCTCTCAAACTGTTGTTATTTTCTCATATGCAAAGCCTGCTGGGACATATGCGTCTGCTCCTATTCTCCACTATCATGTTTTCCGGTTCTAGTTTCGCAAAACAGCGAAGAGGATTCCTACCTGCAGATAAGCCTATCAAAATGCCTTATAAACCTTACAAACACTAAAAGTGCATGTCCACGAAATAACAGACAACGGAGCAGGACAGAAGGCTACACAAGTTGCGACCTAGGGAGTTATAATTCTACGGGCTTGCTGATTCTTTTGTCAGTCAAGGCTCGTTGGATGGACGTCAAATCCGTGAGTACATACACTGCCCATATTTCATCTGCGTTTCTCATGCGTTTATGCTTACGCCACCGCACGCTTTCTGACAGCCACTGTTTTACATATATAGCAAACCGAAACTGCTGAACGGTACACGCTCATCAGACTGTACAAATTCACACAACGATAGCCATAATCCACAACCGTTTCTTACAGGGTCATTTCGCACTTCTCACTCTCATAATAAAACGCTTTGCAAAAAGAAATGATATCTCATAAAAAAAACACGTTTTCAACGTACAAAAATGCCAAGTTATTCAAAAGTACTGATATCAAAATGAAGCCAAGTTACGGTACTACAAACAATATAGGCTATCTTGCCTCACCGAAATGACATAAGATGTATTTCAAACCAATGCTACCCAATATTTCCTCAATTCTTTCAAGTCACTTGGCCCTGTGTGTATAAGCATGCACTACATGGACAGGCCAAACATGTGTGGATGGCTCTCTCACAGTGAAGATTGATTGGATAGGCGTGTATATGTCCAATTTGTATTGGTATGTATGTATTTCGCTGCCCAGCCTTTCTGTTGCGTGAATGATAGTATGTTTCTTGGTATAAGTGTGTGTTCGTAAATGTGAATGTAACATGCTGCGAGGGAAATGTCCCCATGGGGATAAAGAAGTTCTCTATGTATGTATGTATGTACAATATGTATTTTACATGCAGTATTTATTGTACGTAGCAAATATACAATAACTTGCACATGTACTCAAATTCAGTTCAGAAGCAAGTATAAACATGTTTTCTGGAGAAATATGCTTCCTGTAGTTACTGAGCAGCAGTGTTGTACATTAATTTCAATGTGTTCTATGAGGCAATTCGAAATATTTGACTCTTTGATCTGACACAAAGTTTGCATGACATAGTAAAATGGTAAGATTACAAAACACAGGGCCAAATGACTTGAAAGAATTGAGGAAATATTGGGTAGCATTGGTTTGAAATACATCTTATGTCATTTCGGTGAGGCAAGATAGCCTATATTGTTTGTAGTACCGTAACTTGGCTTCATTTTGATATCAGTACTTTTGAGTAACTTGGCATTTTTGTACGTTGAAAACGTGTTTTTTTTATGAGATGAACATTTACACTGCAGAGAAGAATTTGCAGGATTCGCTGTGGCTCGTGCAATTATGTATCTCGTGCACAATAAGCAGTCTTTTTTGTGAATGATTGTTGTGTGGTATTTTTGAAACAACTGCCTTGCAAAATGTTACCCCTGGTGTTTCTGGTTTTGCTATCTAAACTGTTCGAGAATAAAGCTGAGCTGGGTGTTAAATTAGCAATCAGAACAAGAAGAATAAAACAAAAACAAAGGAGATTTCATCAAAAAGGGCATAAAGGCTGAAGGAATATATGAGGAAATGTAATAAAATAATAACAATGCTATTCCATACTGCCGTATTCTTTTATTTAGTTTTCTCCTGCATGACATCTTCAGAAATCAGACCCGGCTCTGCTCCACATACCCTGGCTTTATTCCGATCATTATAATATATTGATGAACTCGATGGCAATGTAAATAACGGTAACGTTAAGGCCAGTTCAGATCAATGATTCACAACGAGGCGAAACGGTTTTAGAATGTTGCAGAGAAAATTGCAGCGGTGTGAACTGGCTAGTAGCAGAGCCGTTGCCTGCCCTGAGGTTTTAAAAGACCGTGCTGGTCAAATTGCCAAGTGCAGTTTTAGAACGTTTACAATCAGATGTCTTGGAATTTTGCAAGTTGCACCCAGTCTCGTTTGCGAATCATTGATCTGAACTGGCCTTAAGTTAGCTACACTGCAACGTTGCAACAAGGTAGCATTGCATTTGAGATACAGTTTGCGAGGTCGGTACCGGTCGGTAGCGTTAGCTAGCGTTTTTTTTAAATTGTTAGCCGACATTAGATTGTGTTAATTACATTAGCTAGCTAGCTAACGCAACGTTACCTGATATGAGAGATGGATACTGTGCGCAACGTTGTCTAAACTAATGTTGTCTTTCTTGACATGGTCCTGTAGCTAGCGTTAGCTGTGCAAATAGCTATGTAATTTAGTAAAGTTACATTGTCATTTAATGTAATACGAAATCTACATCGACAAATAATATGATCTCTCATGTTACACAAAAACTTTTTAGGGTTCCATAACTCCCCCAACCCCCCCTTTCTGTTATTGTAACGCATGCAGACACCGGAAAAAAACAGTACGCCGCTCACACACAAGTGAGTTGAAGAGCGAGCCTGTTGCGTTAGTTCTGCCTACCCTCTCTGGCGGACCAACCACTGATGGGTGATGAAAAATGCGTCACTAACTGTGCGCCGCTTGTGATTTTTTCCCGGGAATGTCACCACAGACACCAAGTTTTTTAATCATGAATTATGATAATAATTATAGTATAAATTAATATAAAAATAGGCTCAATCACCATTGTGTTACCAAATGCAGCGATAGATAGTGACTTAAAAGACATTTATTTTAATGAAAATCTTCGAGATTATTACTTTAAAATGTCGAAATAAATGCAGTATTCACTGGGCAATGTTGTGAATTTTTTTAATTAAATGAACCATTCTGTCTGCATAACAGGCTGTAGATGAAGCAGCTCTTCTGCCAGCTGATTCCTCCTCGCCCGTGCTGCTGGGGTATCTCAGTTCATTAATGTGCATCAGCACATACAGTTCAGCATCACGCCTTCTAAAACCCTATAATGTGTCCTCATTTATGTCTGAGGCATCCATGACTTATCCATGATGGCAACGTTATGCAACACACAACACACCACAAAGAATATTCAGGCCTTCTGAGGGCTGTATTGTAAAGTTCCACCTGACTTATGCTAACACCTGAAGTGTATTTTCAGCATTCCAAACGTCCTCTCTATTGGGCTACAGTGTATGTTTTTGTGAGTTTTTGACTGAATGACTATTCACACACTCTATTATATTATCTTCAGCTGTGTCTTTAACGAATAGCCATTGTCCCCTAACAGCCACCCCTCCAGGAGGGGGATTCCCCTAGAAGACTGCAGTTATGACAGAGTTGGCCAATATAAAGGAGTCATGTCTTTATCCAGGATAATCTGCAAATACATGGGTAATCATATGGCACATCTCCTGGATGTTGATGGAGTGGGCTCCCCTATGGTTCACATATATTATGGCCAGTTTTATTTCTCATTACTGCGATTGTCTAATTCAGATCAATATTGATCTATTATGACGTTATGTTTATTATTGTGTATTTTTGATATACACAATAATAATCCTTCACATTGTAATCCTGATGTGTTTATGCGCCCCTGTGAGCGTAACAGGCAGGAGGGTAAATGGCGTTTATGTAGGTGCACATTCCTGTATTAATATTGAGCCCTTAAAGTAGCAATGCGCTTTTTAGTTCGTCTTTTTTTAACACTTTCAGCTGGATCAAAATTGCGATGCGCCTGACCACACCTGATCTTAAGACCAACTCGCCCAGATGGGAGCAAATTCATTTGCTATTTAAACAGCGCCAGCTCTGGACAGGAAAATGACTGTGTCAGTCTGAAAGTAGCAAAGGCACTTGTATTTGGGTTACCACCACTTTGCACAGAGTGTAAGATCACCAGAGAGTGCCAAATCACCAAATGGTATAAATGTTTTCCCTGGATTTAAAAATCGGAAATGTTTGGGAAGAAGGGAATCTTTAGTGGAAACAGTAAGTGAAGCTCCTGGCTGTGCAAAAGAAGCGTTAGTGCTAATGCTAATGTGCTGCATTTAACCCCTCAAAAGACACAACTTAACTTCTAATCCAGTTCTGGAGTGCTGCCTGATCCTCCCTGCCTCACAGAAAGTCCAGATTCCTTTAGCAGGTCCCACAAATGGCAGCAGAGGAAGACTCCAAACTGAGACTTTTAAACAAAAAGAATTCAGTTCACTGTTGGCATTTACTAAATGTATTGCACAGAGAAACTGCATTGTTCTATGGAAATTCTTGATTTATCACAAGTAGTATCCCACATAACCACATATATCAATCAGGAGCAAAAGCTGGACTTCTAATATGAGCGTTTAGCACTGCTGCATGTTTGGTGTCTGGAAGTATATGTCTCTTTTCTAGCTGTCAAACACTTGCTACAAAAAAAGGGATCCTGGTGCGTTTACTTGAGCATTTAGTTCAGCAACTGTAATAAAGAACACCCTGTGAAATAATGTTTGGTTCTCCCATCTAAAAAATTTTAAGTAGCTGTTTCCATTAGCACTTTTAAGCTTGCTGTACTTTCAACATTCTTTGGATAACAAAATCTTTGATCTGGTGACAATTCTGTTATGTTGGCTGAGCAAAGATAAATAAGTTGTATTAACTTTATTTGACAATATTGACTTAAATTAATATTGAGGTATTCAGCCAACAAAATATTATTTTTTCTATAAACTACATTTTATACTCCATTCAAATACAAAAACAAAATAACCAAGTTCATGTTACTGAGTATTTTACACTGGGCCAACCTAAATAATAAAGGTCTTTGTCAGGGAAAAAAAAAACACAAGACAAAATTCCATCCATCCATCCATCTGGTTAGGTTTGTGTGGGGGCTGGAGCCAGTCATTATGTGTGTTGGGTGGGTCCAGCCGGGATTTTTGGAACATTTGTCAAATTATTATTTGATAATAATATTATTAATGGTCAATTATGATTAATTAACATACTCGCCAACCCACCTCTTCATGTGTTTATTTCAGTCTCTGATACAGCACACCTCTCCTCCTGTTTATTTCACACTGATACAGCACACCTCTTCATTTGTTTATTTCTCACTGATGCAGCACACCTCTGCATGTGTTTGTTTCAGTCTCTCCTGCACACTCTGATGAAGCTGAAGAAGGATGAGAAGTTGAAACTGTTTCAAAGCCATCTGAGTCAGGATTGCCCAGAATGCTGTCAGAGTCTGTCTGAAGATCCTTATGTGGTGGATAAGTTCATGAAGATGAAGGAATTGTTCAAGAGTCATCAAATTGCTGATTACCCAGAATGCACTGAGAGAGAGCAGGAGGATCCTGAGGCCCTGTACATAGTTGAGAAGTTGCTGGAGACCTGTGGCAGTGAGAGATCTCTGCAGATCACACTCCAAATCCTGAGGAACATGAAGCAGAAGGATCTCGCCGACTCACTGGAGAGATATGAGCAGCACAGTAAGAGCTTTCTCTCATTGCTAATGTGTGTCCATTAAAATGCTGACATTAGTTATAGCATCCACACTTTCACTATAGTGTTTTACATTCACAATATTACATATAGAAAATGTCACAACCAATGCGCACACAAAGGCATTTCAATGAAACTATAGCATCAAGCAGTGATTATGGGGGTAAGCAAATGTACATGAGATTAAATGTCCCTGAGGGGGATTCAAAGCAGGAACCTTGTGCTCAAAAGCCAGTGACGAAACCACTTAAAGACTTTACCACAAGGACACGTCCACAACATAAACCTGAGAAATGAAGTGTAGAAGGACATTTGAACCCATTTTCAGTTTTTTCCTTCATCTTTATTGTACAAATGCAACAGTATGTACTTTCTTGCTAATTTGTTGTGTTTATGGTGGATTATAATTGTGAGTTATGTAATACTGTGTGAGAGGTGTGTAACACTGTGTGAGAGGTGTGTAATGATGTGTGAGAGGTGTGTAACACTGTGAGAGAGGTGTGTAACACACTGTGAGAGAGCTTTGTAATACTGTGTGAGAGGTGTGTAACACACTGTGAGAGAGGTGTGTAATACTGTGTGAGAGGTGTGTAACACTGTGTGTGAGGTGTGTAACACACTGTGAGAGAAGTGTGTAGTGCTGTGTGAGAGGTGTGTAACACACTATTTGAGGTACGTAACACTGATATGTGTGAAATACTGTGAAAACTGAATGCATTCATATTTTCTTTGGTTGTTTTTTCTTAAAATCCGTTATTGAGTGGGAAATGTTAATCACATCTAAAATGATTATTTCTCAGATTTCCTCTCTTCAGATGAATCCATAAAAAGAGCCCAGCAGGAACTGAAAACTCATCTGAAGAAGAGGTTTGAATGCATATTTGAAGGATTAGTAAAGCAGGGCCACCCAACCCTCCTCAAGGATATCTATACAGAGCTCTACATCACAGTGGGGGGAAGTGGGGAGGTCAATAATGAACATGAGATCAGACAGATTGAGGCAGCATCCAAGAGACAAACCACACAGGAGGAGACTGCAATCCTCTGCAATGACATTTTTAAGCCTTTACCTGGACCAAAGAAACCCATCAGAACTGTGCTTACAAAGGGCATCGCTGGCATTGGGAAAACCGTCTCTGTGCAGAAGTTCATTCTGGACTGGGCAGAAGGAAAAGCCAATCAGGATGTTGATTTCATCTTCACTCTCCCTTTCCGAGATCTGAATTTGAAGAAGGAAAGAGAATTCAGTCTGATGCAACTTCTGCAGTACTACTTTCCAAAGCTGAAACAGATCAAAAGTGTTGAAGGTGATGAAGTCAAAGTTTTGTTTATCTTTGATGGTCTGGATGAGTGTCGACTTCCTCTAAATTTCCAAAGCAATGAGGACTGCTGCGATATAACAGAGTCATCATCAGTGGATGTGCTGCTGACCAACCTCATTAAGGGGAATCTGCTTCCCTCTGCTCTCCTCTGGATCACCTCCCGACCAGCAGCAGCCAATCAGATCCCTCCTGAGTGTGTCCACCAGGTGACAGAGGTACGAGGGTTCAGTGACCCACAGAAGGAGGAGTACTTCAGGAAGAGAATCAGAGACCAGAACCAGGCCAGCAGAATTATCTCACACATAAAGTCAGCCAGGAGTCTCTACATCATGTGTCACATACCAGTCTTCTGCTGGATTTCTGCTACTGTTCTGGAGACAATGTTGGGTAAAGTAAAGAGTAGAGGTCTGCCCAAAACTCTGACTGAAATGTACACACACTTCCTACTCATTCAGACTAATGTGAAGAATCAGAAGTACCGCGGCACTGATGAGACAGACCCAAAGAAGATGTCAGCATCAGATACAGAAATCATCCTGAAACTGGGGCAGCTGGCTTTTCTACAGCTGGAAAAGGGTAATCTGATATTCTATGAAGAGGACCTGAAAGAGAGTGGCATTGATGGTAGTGAAGCTTCAGTGTACTCTGGGGTGTGCACAGAGGTCTTTAAAGAGGAGTGTGGGTTGTATCAGGAGAAGGTCTACTGCTTTGTGCATCTGAGCATTCAGGAGTATCTGGCTGCCTTGTTTGTGTTTCATTCATGTGTAAATGAGCACAGAAATGTACTCAGAGCAGAAGAATCAAAACCTCACAGTGACAGAGTGCAGTTGTCTGAGTTACACAGGAGTGCAGTGGATCAGGCCTTAAGGAGTAATAATGGACACCTGGACCTTTTCCTCCGATTCCTTCTTGGCCTCTCTCTGGACTCTGTTGAGACTTTCTTAAGACACAAAACAAATCCTGTTGTTACATTCTTTAAAATACTGTTGACACAGACAGAAAGCAGATCAGAGAGCATTGAAAAAACAGTCCAGTACATTAAGGAGAGGATCAGAAAGGAATCTTCAGCAGAGAGGACCATAAATCTGTTCCACTGTCTCAATGAACTGAATAACAACTACCTAGTGCAGGAAATCCAGAATTCCCTGAGATCAGGAAAACTTTCTGATAAAAAGCTGGAACCAGACCAGTGTTCAGCTCTGGCCTTTGTGTTACTGATGTCAGAGGAGATCCTGGATGAGTTTGACTTGAAGACCTACAACACATCAGCAGCAGGTCATCAGAGACTGCTACCAGTAATCAGGAGCTGCAGGAAGGCCAAGTGAGTATTATGTTATTAATAATGTAGATGATTGACAGCATATTTTCCCACTTTCTATTTCTAGTGAGAATAAAGATTTCCGGGCAAGAGAAAATTTGGTTAAAAAAAGATTTCTGAATCAAAAGTTTTAACTTGTGCCCTTATATCCAGAACATAAGAAGCATCAAATGCAAAACCTCAGCACTTACCATATATTTTATTTTATTTACTGTTACTATTTACTGATTTAATACATTTACTAATTATTTGCAAAGATAGCAGTTGTGAAATAAATAAGGAGTTCATCGATAGGCAGAGTAATCTGATGGATCAACCTTTGTCAGAACATACAATTCAAGCAGATTAAAATGAAGAGATGCTATATTAAGTTACAGTATTAAGAAAAGGGGCCCTATTTTGATGACAGCATAGGCACAAACACAGTTGGAATTGCTAGTGTCATATTTTTCAACATCACCATGGTTGTTAGTTTTATGGTCTGTGGTTAATCTGCTTGTGTCAACATGGGTTTGTTGGTGCAATCAGGGATGTGTCAATAGAAACTTTCACTATGTGAGCTTGGTGTTGAATAATGCGTTTGCAGTCAAACCAACCCATACCAGGTTTGAACTCGTGCTATTTTGGCATTATAACTGTGCCACACATGTGAATCTATACACACATAACACAGATAAAATAAATATTTTGTTTATTTCAGTTTAACTGTTTTAAAGGAAAGCTGTATTCAGTTATGCAGTCCAATGCTGGCTAATAAGAATTTGTTCTTAATGACTTGCCTGGTGAAATAAAGGTGAAATAAAATGAAAATAAAATATTTAGGCAGTGGAGTTAATTGCGTAAGCTACTTGAATGAGATAGTTGGGAGACTAGCTTTACACCCCTCAGATAGTGAGCTCCAAATGCACTGGAAACTTGTTTTAATCGTGTCTTTGGCTGGGTTAGGTCAATGTCTGATTGTGTGGACCTTTGTAATGTAGAAAATGCATTTTAGAATTTTGGATGGATTGGGTGGTACTTATAGAAATACATAAGAGACAGACAGAAAGAAAACACAGACACACACACATACATGCAATATTTCTAACTGCTTGTTGTCCTTGGGAGGTTCGGTGCCTGTAGATGGAGGGGCCCTGCTGCAAGGCCTAGGAATTTAGTGTTGTACAGACTTCTAGTTATGCTAGAGAAAACTCTCCTCCCTTCAGTAGAGATGATCACAACACGCTTGCTCTTCAGCCATGGTAGCATTAGCATTTGGCTGTGTTTCCTAAAGGGAAATAAATGGGGTGATCTGATTGGCAATAATGAAACCAAACCCAACCACACCCATGAACCATTTATTCTTATTGAACCAGCCTCTTTTACAACTGTGCCACAGTTGCGCTAGTGTCTGGAGTCAAGAAATGACTGAAATACCTAAATTCTCCAGCGCCTTGCATTGCTGCTAGTGTTTGACAGTTGTGCCTTGACTGAGAAAATAGGGTCCAATTAAATATAAAATTTAATAACACAGGCTCAACTACACAAACAAAAAAAAGAGACAATCCTGGAAATTAAGTAAAAGATAATCATGAAAGAAACGAATGAAAGGCAAAACAAAACCAAGGCTTGTCTCTCCCACATTAAAACTGATCAAAGCCAAAGACACACTGCTGAGAAGAAAGACAAAGCTAAGAGAAGACCAAAGGCTCATGTTTGCTTCAAAAGCAGGGCCGGCATAAAAGCTCTATGCGGTTGTTTAGGGCCACAACCGCTAGGGGGGCCACATGACCACGAGGGGGGGCCACAGGATCCAATGTTTATCTAAGGTAACTAACACGTTATTCATCCGTTATCGTGGAACTATGGGTATAAATTTTAAATGGAATGGCAACAGAACATTTCATAGCAATGTAATTTAGGATTTTACCAAGCGACCCCCCCCCCCCACTGGACAGAATCCAACAGCACCCCCCCAACTCGACAGAATCCAACAGCACCCCCCCCCCCCCCCAACTCGACAGCATCCAACAGCACAACCTGTCCAGGGTGTATTCCTGCCTCTCGCCTTGTGACCCTGACCAGGATAAGCGGGTATAGATAATGGATGGATGGACTTCCACAAACGAGAACGAGAGTCATGCAGCGACTGATTCCAACTTCAGACTCTTGTTCACTGACTTCAGTTCCTAGTGAACAAGTGAGTCATGCAGCGACTTATTCCAACTTCAGACTCTTGTTCACTGACTTCAGTTCCTAGTGAACGAGTGAGTCATGCAGCGACTGATTTCAACTTCAGACTCTTGTTCACTGACTTCAGTTCCTAGTGAACGAGTGAGTCATGCAGCAACTGATTCCAACTTCAGACTCTTGTTCACTGACTTCAGTTCCTAGTGAACGAGTGAGTCATGCAGTGACTGATTCTGACTTCTTGCGGGATTGTTGATCTTACTTGCCTTGGCTATATTTGGAACTGTGTTGACTAACTGCGTTGTGTCAGTTTCCTGCATCATACATTGTTCATCAAGCTAGCTGCATCAATGTCAAAACAATGTTGACCTCTCGAATATCCACAAAGTGGTGATGAGTTCTTATAGCCTAACATGTTATGTTTGAATAAGGGAAATGACTGCGGTTTCTTTGCTTGAATTGAGACTGAACCTAGTTTACATCTCTGCCTCAGTGTTGCCAGGTGCCTGAATCAGTTACTCCTAATAAAAGTCCTCCAAATCTTCAATCAACTCCCATTCAAGTTCCTCACAAATGTTCTCCCATATCTCATTTAAAATACCCCTATCTGTCATTGACTTCCATACATCTTTACTGTGAAACTTCTCCCATGAATGTTTAAATACCCTACATACATTTAGGGGAAAGTCTGGCAACCCCACTCTGCGATGTGTAATCTTCTTTGGGAAATCATATACTGATGGCCTCTTTTGTTCACGGTTTTTTACATCATGCAAATAATAGAGTTGGCTACCCAAAGCTTAAAGCGTTTCTCAGATATAAGTGGGCTGACCAGCTATTTTAAGCCAATTTCTTTTAATTCTATAGGTCTATTTATTACTCAGGCAAGTTTGTTATTGCAATACAAAGTCTTTAGGGGTTGGAGGACATGTAGAGCTGCGGCGACTAGTCTGAAACTCCTTCCAGTTCCGGACCCAGACCCGGACCCGAATCAGAATGTCCAGTTTGGTCCGGTCCTCAACGACAGGTCCTGTTCCTTCCCAGATTAGGTCCCCACCGCTTTAAATTTCAAATAATCCCTCTCCGAACTGTGTAATTTTTAGGAGAAATTCCAGTACAAAATATAACTTTTTTCAATCAGTGTTACCATATTGGGCGGCCCAATTGGGCTCCTTTTGATTACGGTGGGCGGGTAAAAATAGTGTTGGGCTGGTTGATGAAATTTGGGCTGCTTTTGTCAAAATTAGGCAGGTTTTAGAAAATATTGTGAAAAAATTTTACGAAAGAAGTAGCACAGAAAATACCAGTACCGTTTCTCTGCCAGTTGATTTAATTTGCGGTATTAGGGGAATTCCTTGCGTCCACACCCACCAGCACCCCTCCCCCCCCCCCCCCCCCCCCCCCCCGGTCGACCACAGCCCACCCTAATACAGCAGCCTAAAACTGGCCGTGTTATGGTTTGGGCTGGTTTTCATTGAATTGGGCAGGTTTTACATTGTGATTGGGCTGGAAACTGTCAATCTGATCTGGCAACACTATTTTCAGTTGGCCTCCATTGGATTACATCGAAGGTTTGAAGTGCGATTATTCAAAAATGCTGCAGTAAAATTTCACAGAAATGGGGTAGAACGTACATAAGGATCTCTTCTGTCATAAACAAGTGTTTTAATTCTAAGGAGAAGTCAAATCCAAAAATTCAATTTTTTAAATTAGCCTGTAGTGGGCTCCTTGGAAGGTTAGAACTGGGATTATTCTAACAAACCTATTTAAGGTAGACCAGAAATTTTGAATCGGGAGTCAACTTCAGCATGGTAGGTTACCAATAGCATACCAGGCTACTTAGCTAGAGAGCTGTAGAACTCATAGAGAGCTTTTTCCCCCAAGCTCTTACTATTGTAACTGATTATAACTATAGCTGAAAAAATGCATGCTCCATCAAAGTAATTATCCTCTAAATCAAAAATGCATTTCTTATGATTATGTGACTGATTGATTTGCCCATGAATCTGAACAGGAGCACTTTAAGAATGCCCACCAAACAGGAAATTGATGGCAGGGAGTACAACACACACCTAAAGCGCCAACTTTCATTCTAGAGCATTTTAATCACTGTGAGCTTGAACTTTCTATGCTTGGATTCCAACAGTATGTGGAGTGTGAAATATGTGAGAAGAGACTAAATGCTTTGGCCAGGGGCGTGCTGTGGCTGTTTCAACAATTTCAAATGAAATGGGCCCCGAGGAGCAGAGGGGCCCCAAACACCCACGAGACTTTTTGAAAAATGTTTAGTAAGATCTAAATTTTTGAGGTTTACCTATGAACAGCCATGCACTTGCCATTTGTGGCTACATCGCGGCACATCCGGGTACTTTCCTGAACTCTGACCTTTCCATGACAACCATAGATGCAGTTAAATTCTGTTTCTATCCATCTGTAAGGTAGTAGCCTAAGTTAGAAAGTAAATAAAAATGACTAACATTAAACATCAAAATATTCTGACATACTACCATAGGGAGCTAGCTACTGCTAATGCATAACAAACCTTGCAAACTCCAGCCAGATCATGTAACTCTGAGTGCTGTGGGATTGCAAAGGCAATCAGGAAGTCCCTTGAGTCTCAGATCTCGGTCGTTAGCAGGCTAGCTCGCAATATTTTATATGGTTCTCTCAATATGGGGACTGCCCACACTGTAGCCTACCACGTAAGCCTAATGTTTACTAGATAGCTTTTTGTTTTTTATTACATGGCCAGATGTGCATAGAAAGGCTGGTTCCGCCTGCAACAGCAGCCGGGACAGGACATACAGATGATGGATTATTTTTTATTATTATGTATCATTCAAGAAAAATAGAAATATCATTTTGTTCAGTCAGTTTTAAGCAGTTTGTTGCTTAATTCCCAGATTATTACAATACAGGTGTGATTGCAAAGGTGAAAGAGCCACAATGGCACAGGCGAACCAATGGTTTGGTAACTTGACTGTACTAATGAAATGTCTGATGTTTCATCTGGTGCAGATTGCTATGAATATTATGGGGGTTGGGGAACACCCATCCCTTCTGACGATATATGAGGAATCCGTTATCAGACAGGCACAGAAAATAGTATCAGACCCCACTCACATCTTTTACCCTAAATTTCTACTTCTACCTTCTGGTAAAAGATTCAGGTCCTTTAGTGCAGGCTTACCTGCTATAAACACTCATTCGTGGTGATGACAATTTAGCTTCTTAGTGCTAAAAGATGATGTGTGTTGTTGGCTGCATGAGTGTTGCAATACGTCTTCACTGCTATAACAATATTTTCAGTGTTAATTATTCATTTATTTATTATTTTTCAATTAGACCAACTTCCCCACTCGACGGAGGACAGCTTTATTTATACAATTACAATGTTTACATGTCATAGTTGTGAAGTCGCTTAGATTTTTAAGTGAGACAGTTATTTTTGTTATATTGATATGTGTTCAGTGAGAAGGTTTTGCCATTGTGTGATACTTAATGAATTCGTAGATTTTCAATTTAGGAGAATAGTTTTTTTGGTGATTGTTAAGATGATCAATATTGGTTTTATATATTGAGATGTGTTGATTGTAGACAGATTTGTGTTATGCTAATGCTAACTTTTGCATCTTGCAGTATAGCTTCTGTCATTGTTTGTGAAGTCTTCTGCAGACAGGTGGTACTGACACATCCATACCTGTATTATGGAGAGTGCTTCTGATTTGTAGAACAGGTGTTTGGGGGTTTTTCTTCATTATGGTGAGAATTCTTCAGTCATCAACTGAGAAGGTCTTTTTTGGCCCACCAAGCCATTTGCAATTATCGAGCTCACTAGTGCTCTCTTTCTTCTTAATGATGTTCCAAACAGTTGATTTTGGTGAGCCTAAGGGTGGCCTATGTCTCCAACAGTTTTTTTCTTGTTTCTCAGCCTCATAACAGCTTCCTTGACTTTCATAGCCACAACTCTAGTCCTCATGTTGACAAACGTCAAACAAACGATACAGAAGAATGATCTAAGTCACTAATATCCTGTCATGTACCCTTTGGGTCTTATATATGGGAGGTGGACATCACTCAATGAGTGAGGAGACATGTGATATCATGTTGAAGGCCCCGAAGGGGGAATTTAATGTCCTTGTTGCAGAACAAACAAGAGCTTTAGTTGGGCTGTGGGGAATTGTCCATTCCCTCGGTTACGATGAGCAGACATTCTTGTGTGCAGGAAAACAAATGGCACCTTGGTGGTGCAAACCATAAGAGGAACAGGGCTGCTGTGTGTGTGTGTGTGTCTGCGTGTGTGTACGTGTGCGTGTGTCTTACAGTGGTATTAAACAACCAAACTATAGAGGCTGTGTGAAATACTTCAAGAGAAAAAAGCTTAAGTGTCTATTGAGTGTTGATAAGGCAGCCAATCCGCAGCAATATCGTACAGCTTCCGTGTGAACCTGTGATGCGTTTTTGTGAGGCCTTTCTCCTGATCAGTTTTTTCTGGAAGCATTTCACACGGTCTCTGAAGCATGTTTGTTTACTACCACATTAGGTAGCCTATAACTAATGAGAAAAAGACGAAAAGAACGGCAATACACCACGTAGTGGTGACAACCATTATTGAATTAGATCATTTTCGTTGTGTTGTATTGCCCAGCCCTAATTCCAAATAGAGACTTTTAAACAAGAAGCATTCAGTCTCTGAAAGCATTTCTGATGCTTTAATCCTTTTCCTATATTTACGGTATGATTTACTGGACAGTCAATGGAATTACTCCAAAAGTGCAATGAGGGTTATTAGGGTGAACCCTATGAACCCTATTAGGGTGAACCCAACATGAACCCTATTAGGGTTCATGTTGTAGTGTTTCTATATCTTCATGAATATTTCAATTCTTTTTAAGTAAGTACACTTGGTATAATGGAAGACTGGATTTTTGATGTGTTATTAACAGTTGAAGTATTTCATTATTCATCAAAACATTTGTAGCCGTAATATGTTATTATATTAACCGGCCGATGTTACGTTAGCCGTTCAAGTTACATTAACCATTACATTTATTTGGCAGAAACTTTTATCCAAAGCAGCATACAATTAGAGCATACCGAAGGTCATTGAAACTACAAAACACAGGTCCAATAAGGTACAATACTCACAATGAAACAGTTATTCATAGCCATTAACACAGTAAGTTCAGTCCACGCAGAAAGTCAAAGTTTATTTGTATAGCACATTTACAACAACCACAGTTAACCAAAGTGCTGAACAGACTTAAAATACCAAAAACGAATATAAAAGTAAATAAAAATAAGAATAAAAGGAAGCAATAAACATAGTATAAAATAATTACGGCACAGTAGAAGATAAAATCAAGGTGACAAGCTCAACTCGAATTGAATGCCAACAAGGAGAGGTGGGTCTTCAGCATTGACTTAAGATTCTAGGGTCTGAGCAGTTCTTATATGAAAAGGTACACTGTTCCAGAGATTAGGGGCAGCTACCGCAAAAGCTCGGTCCCCTCTATTTTTGTGCATGGATCTTGGAACATCCAAGAGCATCTGGTTGGCCGACCTTAGTGCTCTAACTGGAGTATGATGCTGCCAAAATAAGCATAGGCTAGGTCAGAAAATAATGGGCCTCATTCACCAACCGTTCTTAAGAATTTTCTTCTTAAAACCCACTTACACAGTTTTCACGAAGATTCTGACATTCACCAATGTTTTCTTATTTGGGATTTGTTCTTGGGTAAGAACAGAATCTACGCACACTCAAAAGCACACTTATGCACATTTGAGTGCTGACATGTTTGTGCAAAATAATTGGTTATTGCGTTTTCTTCAGTTCTACAGTTGTATAATATTATAGGATTTAAATTACAATACTTTATCATTTATAATATTTTTTATAATTATTTTCATTATTTTACAAAGCATTAAGGTGTCAGGTTCCACCTCAGAGGGTGGTTACCTCAGCAGTGTCACGTAACGGGTAGGGAGGACCCAAACGCAGAAAAAAAAAAAACACAAACTCAAAAAAGGAAAATTAACAAAGACTTTACTTACACGACGGGACAAAAACCAGGAAACCAAAAGGCCACGCAGGGCACAAAACAGAAAACTGAAAATTCATAACACACACAGAGCAGAACACAGGCAGGACAGAAACCAGGCAGGAACTAACAGGCAGAAACACACAAGCAGGTCAAAGCACAGGTAGGCAGAAACACACATGAAATGCATTCAGAAACACACAAACACAGGCAAGCAGATACATACAAATCAGAAACAAACACAAGGAACCAGCACCTGAGTCAAGGGGACAAAGAACTTAAATAGACAAGACACAGGTGCACTCAATACATAATCAAACAAGAGGGAAGGGATAACGAGAGGCAGGTGGGGACGATGATTAAGTAATGAGACAGGTGGGAACAATGATAGAATAATTAAAACCAATAATACAATTAACACAGGGAGGGAGAATGAACTGAAACACGAAACTGAAGTGCTGCCATCTGGCGGCCCAACACGGAAAAACAGAGACAGAAACACAGAACCATGACAAGCGGGAGTTCATCTGTAAATAAATGATAAAAAAAACAAAGCATTTTAGTGACCTTTTATTTTTGGGGGTTTCAATTATGCAATGTTTGGTCTATACTGCAAAAGCAAATGTTTAAATATTGAATACAAACTAAGCACTTAGGTAACACTTTTTAAACACATGGACATGTTGAAGAAGAGAATACTTATTCAGAGGCGTCACTAGGGGGGTGACACCAAAATGACTGGCAATAGCCTACATTTTTTGTTCAGCGACGGGTTTACTCCGATGCAGTTTACTGCCGGTTGATTTAATTAGCGATATTAATGTGATGAGTATCGCTTTGTTGTTTGAATGCATAACACGCAATTCCTTGCGCCCACTCCCACCAGAATTTTTTTTTTTTTTTTGCCTCAGATTTGACATCAAACCATTTTTTTTTTTTTACTTCATCAGTTGTGCGCCCTTCTCCGGATACAGCGGGGGGGGGGGGGGGGGGGGGGGGGGGGGGTGGGGGGCGGATGGGTGGGGGGTGAGGGGGTTGTGGTTGTGGATGTGTGGGTGAGTGGGTGCGTGTATGGGGATGTTTTCCATCTGCTGGATGAACATCAAATACAGTAGTCACCCATTCATTTCCTATGGCGGTCATTTTAGACCCGGAACACCACAGGTGTGACACAGTTGACTAAACCACTCAAAATTCAATGAAAGCGGTGATAAGCAATTTTATATGTTCAAATGCCTAGTGTGGAGGGAAACATAAGGTCTTGAGGCAACCGCAGCTCTATGGCTCTGTCTGTCGGTCGGTTGGTCGGTCGGTTGGTCTCACAAAAAGTGTCCCACCACGTAGCGGCCACAGTTTTCACCCCAGGAGGCTGAAATTTGGCATGGAGGTTGGTCATGACCGAAGATAGAGCTGAGTAACTTTTCAGGCTGATTGACCCAGAGGGGGCGTGGCAATGGGCATGGCCTATCACAAAAAGGCGCATAACTCCCGAATGGATTCACGGATTTGCACAAGATTTTGTGGAAAAGTTGGTCATGCGCCAAAGAAGAGCTCATTAACTGTTCATGCCAATTGGCAAAAGGGGGTATGGCAGCAGGAGTGGCCTATCACAAAAAGGCCTGTCACGTAACATGGCAAAACTTTGTGGAAAATTTACGTAACACCATAAAACTTCAAGAAAAAGTTTATCATGAACTGCTGTCTAACTTGTGCATGTACCATCTGACGGTCCACAAAGCTGTGCCCAACCTCTAGCAGCCACACATTTTGAGGCTGAAATTGGGCATGGAGGTCATGTGTTTGGAGGAGGGTGTGTGCGTGGATGCATGCAGACGCGTCATGCCCATTCAAGCTGGGGGGGCACGTGCCCACCAGATTTTTGATATCTGGATTTTTTATATTTTTATTTTATTTCATTACTATTATTTTTTATAATATGTAGTTATGATCATTTTATATTACGAGTCAAACGTATTCTTCTGATTATGTCATAGATCATACCTCAGAAAGTCACACACCCCCTTTCCCTATGGTATTGGTTTCTCCAAAAGTTGCAGGATGAAATCGGTTCGCAACAGCAGGTACGCACGCACACAGCACTCTGTTGCGCATCAATGCTGGAGGAGATGTAGGCTACAGCTTAACGGTGTGTTGCTGAAGTGGTTAGTAGAGCATCAATCCCTTTTTCAAACGTGTGAAAATGAAATGCAATTAGTTATACACACTTAATTGCATTTGAGAAATATAGGCATAGTTTGCTTTGCAAGATTTGCTTGCTAGTACCAGCTAAAGTTAGTAGCCATCCCTCAATCCGGTTGTTTAGCCTTCTGGCTCGCTAGCTAGTCGTGATTTGTGATAGCATAG
Organism: Anguilla japonica; assembly: GCA_025169545.1. Taxonomy (NCBI): domain Eukaryota; kingdom Metazoa; phylum Chordata; class Actinopteri; order Anguilliformes; family Anguillidae; genus Anguilla; species Anguilla japonica. The sequence continues at coordinate 11,404,612 of CM045898.1, read as the reverse complement.
CATGCTATTTAATATTGGTAAAGGAGAGCTGTGTGAATCTTATCAATCAATCAATCAATCAATTTTTATTTGTATAGCGCTTTTAACAAAGGAGCTTTGTCACAAAGCAGCTTTAGAGAACCGGCCCCCAAAGAGTAAGCCTAGGGCAACAGTGGCAAGGAAAAACTCCCTGACTGATAGCGAGAAGAAACCTTGAGCAGAACCGGACTCAGAAGGGGAACCCATCTGCCGCGGGCAGGCAACGGTTTGGCAGTGAGCTGATTATTTTTACCACCAGTATATATAGTTAGAAAAACACTGAATTCCATTTGATATCTCCAGGTCAAGATGCAGAGGAAAATCTCGAAAAGAAATCATTCTTTAAAAAAAAAAAACGACAGAAAGCCCCAGCCCTGTCCTCAGTCAGGAGGTTGATAGTGCAAGAGGTAGTTTATCTTAGGTGAGATTTATAGTGATAGGCTATTTTTCCTTCATGGAAATGTATGCAGATTTAATTGTGTGTAGGTGTGGTTACAGGTTATATGTACTTAGGCTAGTGGTGATGATGGATCTTTCAAGGAGGCTGAGCAGTTTGGAAAATAGGTTACTACTGCTCAGTCTGAGCTTTTATTGGCAATGGAGCAGACACTGCTATGTGATGTCAGCACAGTCTCATCTGTACTCATGCTGCTTCCTATGCATTGTGTTTGAAAATACAAATGTTACCATGTTGGCAGGTTCCTTTCATCTGTGGCTTTATTATCTATGTTCTCTAAATTAATTTGCATTGTGGATATAGTCTTTTTATGTGAATTTATGTCCCTTAAAATCTTTGGGTGAAGCAGACAAGATTTAGCTCTTTTTCAAGAAAAGTGGCAGCAGTGTAGAAGCTAGTGTAGAAGTGAGTGAATAAGTGAGTGTCATTTCCAATAAACATAACAGCACAAATAATTGACATGAAAATCTCCAAATAAATATACAGTATTTACCCTAATATAAAGTGGGAGCTTCCTGAGCTACAAAAACTGATTTAGTGACGTTTTAAAATAATCCCCCCAAAGTCTTTGAATATATATGTCAGATTGCAGAAAATTGCGTCATTATTTTCTTTCTTTTTCTGGGGAAGGACCCCCATGCCCCCTGCTCTAATTGTGCCCCTCCAGAATTCTGCATGACGCCCCTGCATGCACGCATAGATGCATGCGCGTGTGCGGTCGCAGCTATTGCGGATTCGCGCTTGTTACCTTAAAAAAGGTATGGCCCTGCATTCAAATCTGAAATTGATCTGTATTGGCCAGGAAAAAAGCTAAAATTCCCTTTTTACATGAGGCTGCAGCCATCTTGGAAGAAGATAGTTTGTGACATCATTGGCATTAGTCTCGGCTGCTCAGTTCCTATTGGTAGATGGCTGACTTTCAGTGAGCTCAGCGACGAATCAGGAGGAAAGAAACGAAACAAAAAATGCATAGAGAGTCCTTCTGTATTGCCCCAGGGTGCTCAAATGAGTATTACTACACAATACCTATCATTTTCATGAACTGCCTCTGACGAGACTGCAACCACTGAGCTGCTGGCTGCTCTGAAATGGTCCACCTGTGGGACAGGGCGACGGGTCTGCAGTAATGATTTGTTTTTCAGACCACAAACCGACTGAAGCCAGACGCTGTGGTTGGGCGGGAGGGCAAAATTAGCAATTAACTTATCTACAGTATGTCAGATATCAAGTGTTTAGATTATGGCCTCAGAGAGAGAAACAGTGAACTGGATACAATATTGGCTTGAAGAATGCTGCCTACCTTCCCCTCCATGAACATTAAAGGAAACGTCCTTTACGCCACTCTGATACCCTTATCTAGGCAGGCGATCTATGGGTCCCACCTCCTGCAGAGTTTGTCTCAGGAGAGACAAACCAGAAGACAGAGCTATTTACAAGGCCAGAGGCCCAGTGTGGCTACAGAATGAACAAAGATCCTGTTCTGTTTGATCTTAAGTTTAAATGCAATCTGTGACATTTTATTGAAATTGTTGACTGAAAACTTTATGTTTATGTTAGAAGCACAAATAAACTTCCATGCTTTTTATTGGTATTCAATAACTTAACGGAATTACCTCCTAATATATTCACGTTTGTTCTTGTTAGAAAGGGACTAAATTCCTGAAAACTTAGGTAATAATATGGTTCTTAGCCATGCTTTCAACAACATAAGGTCACTTTAATTAATAAGTACACTGTCAGCTTTTAGATAGGGCACTCCTTGTCATAAATGAGCACGCCCCCTTTCTACACCTGAACTCGGCATTGCCCAAACAGGGCAAACATGCTCAAGCCATGTTGCGTCAAGTGTTTATGATGGCCTCAGGAAAAAGTTGTGTTGTGTTGCAGTTGGTCTTTATTTTGGTGGTGGTTTCTTGGTTGTGCGTTTTAGTTCATTTCCTTTGTTCCTGTGGCACTGGAAGAGGGGAATACTTTGATAAGGTCTGGCTCTTCAGTCTTTCTTTTCTGGTAATCTAAATTTAGCATCTTGTTTGATGTCTTCTGTTTTGTTTTGTAACTTAGAAGTAGACCTGATACAGAGTTTGTTTTGGTTTGTCAGTTGATTCCACCAGGTTACTGTTGACTGACCTATCAATGATTGAATTCATAATTGTCATTTTCAATAATACTTGTTAAATTAAATCACGTAAAATATATTTTATATGTAGGTTAAGTGAGGGGCTTTAGCACGCAATACCACTTGTGTTCAGTATTCAGAGTGCTGAACATTTTAACAAGGGCATTGACCGAAGCACTGGATTCAGAAAATAAACATATTTTTACTTAATTGTTGCTTGCCCGACAGTGCCTCCTGGAGTTTTAAATACACTGCTGTCTGAGCTTTAATCTCAATATAAACTGCCGCTGGGTCCGTACAGCCTGCTCACTGCTTATTCCTGTATTTTAATGTATAAACACAATGTGCAGATGTTCCTCTGTCATACAGTACTGCACTGCTGCCCTGCTCTCCCTGGGAGTATCGGGGCTCCCCACACTCCCTGCCCACTCCTGAGACCCTTAGCAGTGCAGTGTGCAGCACCAGGGGGTCCTGAGACGGCCTCAGCACAGGGGCTCAGCTGATCCCTTAGCCCATAGTGATGGATGACAAAGGGATTTTACATTTGTGCAACCTCATATTTGTACCCCAGTGAAACAGGAAATGGTGAAAGGCAGCAAACAGTTCTGGGGGACTGAGATCAATTTTTTTTTCAATCAAATTTCATTAGATTCCACTTTGTTTGGTTTTATTTTAAATATTCTTTCAGGGTGCCAATAATTTTGACCCCTATGTTTTTGAGAAAAATACTATTTTCGTAAGTTTTTTAAGAATTATGTTTTATTAAAGTGAAAGTAAGCAGTTTCTACAAATGTTTGAGCAGAAAATTAAAATCATTATGTTAAAATGTTTCTTTTATACAATCATTTATGCTCATTTTAATGAAGAGTGCCAATAATTCTTCTTTACTTTAGTATATTAACTCTTCTTTGTAGACTGAACAACTGCGAACTCACAAAGATGTCCTGTGATATTGTGGCCTCAGCTCTCCAGTCATCAAACTCACCTTTGACAGATCTGGACCTCAGCTACAATAACCTGGGAGATTCAATAACCAAACTGGGAGATTCAGGAGTGGAGTGGAGCTGCTCTGTGCTGGACTGAGGAGTCCAAACTGTAAACTACAGAGACTGGGGTGAGTAGTGCTGTGTACTGTGTGACATTAACTAAATAGAATGACTGATTATGGCAATGTAAGGGTTTGAATTTTGTCACAGGAAGACTAATTTCCTGACTCCATTCATTTTCAGAGCCTGTAACCTGAATGTTTGTGTGAATGTGTGCATATAAGTTTGCATATAAGATTATTGAGGTGTGCTCTTATGAAATGATGGGCAGCTTGACCCTGTATCCTGGAGAGAGAGACTAGCTACTGCTGCCAGGCATTCATCTAAGTGTTCTCTGACATTAAGATCTTCAGTCCTGGGAGGTAAATGTCATGCTCATCCAGGAATCTAAAACCAACACCTGGGATTAAGCTAATTAAGATTTACCCCATTTGGGCAGCAAGACTATATAAATATCACAAGGCATGACTTCTGTATTATTCTATTAAATAACATTTGACTGACCCATGATCTCCTGACATGAGCTGCATATCCTGCTAGTGAAACTAACAATATGCCCAGTAAGTACCTCAGTAAGGGTGTTACCCCAAAACTTTAAGTTACTGTCGCTACCCCGGTTCTCCGAAACACAGAGTAGTGAGATCCACGTATGGGAAACGACATCTGGTCATCCCATTGCACCAAGTATGGTTCTGACAGCCAGTAGCGCATTCAGTGCTACAGGAGACTACTGCCCTCCTGGAGGAACATATGGGAAACTGCAGTGCTACTACTCTTCATATTCACTTCTCATGTGCGGCAAGCAGGGCAGTCTTGGTGGATCTCTCCACCGGGGTTACAACAGTAACCTAAAGTTCTCTTTCATCATCTCGTGTTTGAGATACACCTATGGGGAGATATAGACAGCTCCCAGAATGCCTTATGCTCACAGCTGAGATGCTGTCAGGCCAGCAAATGATGCCTCCTCCCCTGAGGGGAGGGTGGTGTCTGGCACATCCAAGTAGGGAAGTACTAAAGACTTTCCACTGCCCAAAGCTATAGCCAGGACCCAGAAACAATGTGCAGTACTAAAACCCATAGCAGATGAGGGGAGATGTGTGCGCCTCACACAGAGCTCACCCCCAGAACTGAGTGGACTACCGGCTTCAGGAAGTGGAACCTAGCAACTGTATCTGGAGAAACCCAGCCCGCGGCTGAATAAACATCCTGTAAGGAGACCCCATGAATAGGGCCCACTATGCAGCCATGCCCCTCATAGAATGAGCCCTCGGGCCCAAGGGGGGTGTTATCCTCTTTGAATCATACGCCATAACAATAGCTTCCACAAGCCAATGGGACAGCCACTGCTTAGAGATACTTTTCCTTTGCAGGCAGGGTCCCAGGTGACTAAGAGCTGGTCGCTCTTTCTAAAAGCCTTAGTCTTTGTCATATACGTGTGGAGAACACAGCATATGCAGCCTATGCTCTCTTGCTCTCTTCAGAGGTGGTGGGTGAAAAGCGGCAAGCTCCAACACCTCACATGTGAAAGGAGGGAAGCTTTTAGGCATAAAGGCTGGATTGAGCTTAAGAAAAAGCCTGTGCATTTTAGGGGAGAATATCGCGCACAAGAGTTGCACTGAGAGCACATGGAGGTCACTGACTCACTTAGCTGAAGCTAGTGCGAGCAGCAACACTGTCTGGAGAGACAACAATTTGAATCTAATTTCTAAGCTCAAACAGCCTTACAGACCGAGCCTTCAGCACCTGTGATAAATCTCAAGCTTTTTAGCAACAGGCAGAGAACAGTGAGCCCCCTTCATGAACCTGTGAATGAGGGGGTGCTGCCCAACTGCATAGTCTCTGAAACCAACACGACAAGCAGAGATAGCTGCCAGGTAGACCTTAATGGTAGAAAAGGATTTCTCTTTATCCATAAGGTTCTGTTAAAACAACAGCACGTCAGAAACAGAGCACTGGTAAGGCACTGACTGACGAGAGGCACACCATCTTTAAAACACCTATTGTCATAAAGTGGCCTGGTAGAGGGCACTCTCATGCTCTGGATGGTTGCAGCCATGCGAGGGGGAAGCCCTAATGTGTTGAGGTTATGCCTTTTACGGGCCAAGCCCATAGAGCTACTCGCTTGGGGCAGGGGTGGTGTATTTCCCCGTTCACCTGAGACAGGAGGCCCGTGCATAGCGGGAGTGTGCATGGCTGTACCTTAAGGAGACGGATAATCACTACAGTAACATTTTCCCAATCTGGAGATGGAGACACCATTCCCCGTACAGTGGGTTTCTCCTTGACAGCAGATCAGCGCTCGTGTTCAGAATTCCTGGAACATCAATCAATCAAATTTTATTTGTATTTGTATTTGTATTTCACAGCAATTGTCACGATAAGCTTCACAGACAACCCTGGCCTAGACTCCTGCAGGCGCAAGCCTAAAGCAACATGGGTCACGCGTAACCACAGAAAGTGACGGCTGCTCCAGACCAACAATCTGTGGGCTAGACCATGGAGCTGGAGGGAGCACATGCCACCTTGGTGATTGACATATGCTACCGCAGTTATTATTGCAGCGTACGAGCACATGATGTCCCCTTAGACTGGAAAGAAAATATCTGAGAGCTGTCCATATAGTTAATAGCTGAAAGAAAATTGATTCACCATGTAACCCTCCTGAGACCCCCCACCCCAGAGAGGGATGTGTCTGTCCTTTTTTTCCGTATGAAAACCATCCTGAGAGGGGTTCCCTGAGTGTAAAAGTCTGTGTTTTCCCAGTGACGCAGAGTTGCTGAGTGCTTGTGTTATACTGTGAGACAGCGATGGAGATCGCACACGGGGCTGAGGTGGAGGGATGAAATCCACCTCATAAAGCCCCTCATTCTTAACAGCCCCAGTGGCAAAACCTGAGAGGCTGGCACCATCAGCTCCTGTAGTCTAAGGCATGTGTGATACTGTACTCTCGAGACGGGCTTGAACTGAGAGAGACATACTCTGAGAGATAAAATGCAGTCCGCTGATAGGCAAGCTCACATGGATACAGAGTATAAATCCACTCCCAAGAAGGTTACGCTCCAGGATGGGGAGAGATTGCACTGAAACCAAGAGACATCAGATGTGTCAGAACTCGCTGAGTGTCCTGCACAACTCTGGGTTTTGAATTGGCAATAATCAGCTAATCGTTGTATAAGTCAGTATTCTGAGCCTCGTTAGTCTCAATGGAGCCAGACCCACCTCTACACAAATACAGAACACCCGTGGATTCAGGGAAAGGCTGAAGAGTAGAACTGTGTATTTGTAGCAAACACCGCGATGGGCGAAGCAGAGGAATTTTGTCTGAGGGGGATAAATGCTTACGTGGAAGAAGGCATCTTTCAGATGTAGTGATGTGAAATAGTGATGTTAAGTTAATTAACTGTTAATTCTTAATAAGAATGTTGATTGATGAATTTCTATAGATTAAACAGTTCAATTTCAATAAACCATTTCAATGAATAACCTAATGTTGGTGATTAGACTTCAAATTAAAGAGACGCTTCTAAATGTTAAATTAGAGTGTCACGGTTCCCTTGACTGGCAGCATTAGTGAAACGTTATTGGTCCATTCCTGGAACATCAGTGCCATCTGAGCGCGTCTTCTCAGCTACTGGTCTCACCTTCAGCAGACTGCACACCAGACTGACCCCAAAGCACATAGACATGCTCTTATTCCTCAACAAAAATGCTTAAGTATTAAGTTAAGCATATTTTAAGTCATTCTTTTTATAGGCCATGGAGTAGATTTTAATCTAATCAGTTAATCATTATTAATCAGTTATTGGGTGCCGACAATTGATTAAAAGAATTGCACAAAATTTTCCAATCTTTCTGACATTTTGAATGTGAAAGAGTGCTGTATGTTAACATTTTGAAATTATATTGCCTCAAATGTTTGTTTAACACTGAGATCCAAAATAGGAAGTTGAGAACCGTCCTTCTTTGGGAGCTGGAAATAATGAAAATCAAAACTATGTTGGGTTTGATCTCTGGGAACCACACGTATTTCCCACTTTTTGTAAGAAGGAAGGAATTTATTCCTCTTAAAAATGGGAGCGCTCTCTTGTGTTTGAAAGTAAATGACTCTGTTGAAATGGGGGGTTTCACTCTGAACTGGAGTCTGTAGCTCTTGGCTGTTGTCTGTAGCCCTTGGCTATATTAGCGCTGCAATGTTCTATGTGCTCTTCCAGGAGGGCAGTAGCCTCCTTTAGCATTGGACGCACTACTGTCTGTCAGAGCCACACTTGGTGCAATTGGATGCTTCTATGGAGGTCTGGACCAGATGTCATTCCCTAGAGTTGGCTTTCAAACACAAGATGATGAAAGAGGAGTTTTTTATGGCACCAATGCAGTGATTTATCCTAGCAGACGTGCACACTTCAGTCAGTGTATAAGTAAGCCACGTACTTTGGATGTGCTGTAGGAGAGAGTACTTTATCATATGACTAAATATGAGAGTTGCCAATAACCATGAATAGAATGCTTTAACAGTGTTAAGAGGCAATCATTTTATTTACAAGGCATGGCAAGATGGACTGGACTTTATGCTATAAGAGAGGAAAGGACATGCATCTGAAGAGATTGTAAGATAAAGAAAAGGAACACAAAGAAATTGTGATCCATACCAAAAATGCTTTTTATGAAAGGACTTTGGATAATGAAGTAAATCGTTTGAGCTTCCCTTAAATGCTATCCAGACAACATCTCCCACAATCCACCCTAGTTTACATTTGACAAAATAGAGTCTGAACTGACCAAAACTCTATCGCCATCCCCAGGAGCCCACCCCCCCACCCCCAACCCTACAGGGACAGGGGTGCTGCATGGCAATTATACTGACAGTAAATAAGGGGCATTGTACTGGTCACAGTACAGAAACTGCCTTAGCTAAGGTCACAAATGACCTGCTTATGGCCGCTGACTCTGGCTCGCCAAGTCTGCTGATACTGCTTGACTTGAGCGCCGCCTTTGACACTGTTGACCATTCCCTCCTCCTCGAACGGCTCAACAGTTATGTCGGCCTCTCCGGACTAGTCCTAAACTGGTTTAGGTCGTACCTCACTGACAGAGCAGAATATGCCACTCTGAGGGACTTCAAATCTGAAACCCACCCAGTCACATGCGGCGTCCCGCAAGGATCAGTCCTAGGTCCCATTTTATTTATTCAGTACCTCCTTCCGCTTGGCCGCATCATCAGTCCCCATGATATATATATTTTCACTGCTATGCGGACGACACACAAATCTACCTCAACACCCTCCCTAGTGCCTCTGTTGCCATCACATGCCTGAACATCTGTTTGGAGGAGATAAGGGCATGGACGTCCCGCAACTTTTTACAACTTAACAGCAGCAAAACTGAGGCCCTCCTGATTGGCACACCCCACCAGACCGTGCACTCAGACACACTTCAGCTCACCATTGCAGGGCAAACCATTCCCCTCTCCACCTCCGTCACCAACCTTGGCATTAAGTTTGATCCATCCCTCACCTTCGACAGTCACATCAAAAATATATATAAAGTTTCCTTCCACCATCTGAGAAATATTTCTAAACTTCGCCCCTCACTTAATCACTCTGACGCTGTGAAACTAGTCCATGCCTTTATCTCCTCCAGATTGGACTACTGTAACTCCCTCTACACAGGAATCCCAGCCAAAAGCCTTCAAAAACTACAATACATTCAAAACAGTGCAGCCCGGATTATCATGCAAGTTCACAAACACGAACACATCACCCCCATATTGGCATCTCTTCACTGGCTCCCCATAACCCAAAGAATCCATTACAAAGTCCTCCTCCTCACATTCAAATGCATTCACTCACATGCCCCCACCTATCTGAAGGCCCTGCTACATCCCCAAACCTCCACCTGCAGTCTCAGGTCCAAGGCCATCCACCAACTCCAGATTCCTAGGACCAGACTGCGCACCATGGGTGATCGCTCCTTCGGTGCTGTTGCCCCTCGCCTCTGGAACTCACTGCCAAACCACCTTCAGCTCCCTCAAACACTCTCCTCATTTAAAACTGGTCTCAAAACCCACCTGTACCGCATTGCCTTCAAATAACTTCCTCCTTGACTTCTTTACTTGTTGTTTTAACCTTTAACCTTGTACTATTTTGTCTGTGTTCCTGGTACTGGTCGCTTTATTTTTATTTTATTTTTCTTTCTTTTAAAAAGTGTACTACTGTGTATTGACCTCACAACATGTACAGCACTTTGAGATACCGCTTGAAAAGTGCTTTATAAATAAAATTTATTATTATTATTATTATTATTATTATTATTATTATTATTATTTTATTACTACGGTAGTACAGTAGTGAAACTAACAGGATATTGTACAGTAGTACAATATCATGCCTGTATGTGTTGCATGTCCTCCTGCAAGGGTTTACAGTCATGGTCCTTCTAAGGACTGTTTTATACTTCTGTGTAGTCGGCATAGTTTTCATGATTTGCATTGTGTGCGACATTTGCATATGTGCAGATTACATTTACATTACATTACAGGCATTTGGCAGACGCTCTTATCCAGAGCGACGTACAACAAAGTGTATAACCATAACCAGGAACAAGTATGACGAAAACCCTAGAGAGAATTACCGGTCCAAGTGCAGGGAACAACCGCATAGTTCAACTTGGACCCTGAAGGTTAAACTGATTAACACTAACACAATGAGAACGGCAACAACGCAGTCTATGGAAAAAATGCAAGCAGTAGTTAAGACAGTTAATACACCTAAGTCATCTACGAAACAACTGCCTAGTTACAACCCTAAGCTTACAGTCATTTACAGGGGGGTAGGGAGGGATGGGGAGAGGTGCAGCCTGAAGAGGTGAGTCTTCAGTCGTCGCTTGAACTGGGTCAGTGTCTCAGCTGTTCTGACCTCCACGGGGAGGTCATTCCACCATCGTGGGGCCAGAACAGACAGGAGACGTGTTCTGGAAGTGCAGGTGCGAAAAGGGGGAGGTGCCAGGCGTCCTGAGGTAGCAGAACGGAGGGATCTGGCTGGCATGTAGAGTTTGAATATCTTGTGGAGGTATGGTGGGGCTGATCCCTTGACTGCCTGGTATGCTAGGACCAATGTTTTAAATTTGATGCGATCATTTATATGGCATGTTGTACAGGTACAGGTTGTGATTTTCCACCCACTTACAGATACCTTCAATTCCACATATTTAATCTCCTTTAATAAACTTTTTATCACATCCATACTGTATGCTATGGGAACGAGGCACAGATGAGGCACACAGTGCTGGCAACATGCCTGTGGAGGGCTTTTATTGTGACAGCGGTATCACAATGAATGAAGACATTGGAAAAGTGAAACACAAGTCAAGATCAAGCTACTCAAATGTTGGGGAAAGCAAAAGTGCTAGGGAAGTGCAGGTGGGTCCAAAATTCAGGCAACGAGGAGGGGCACGTCCGAGTCTGCCACACAAAAAAAAAAACGAGAATCAGAGACTCTGTTAGTCAGTCAGTGAGGGGAAAGCCAGCACACCCCTGGAGTGAGACCATGAGGCCTATATAGGGCCAGCAGCTACTCAGGCAAAGGGGAAAGTGGTGTGGAAAAAGCACTGGTATGCTGCCGGTGGCCTGACTGTATCTCAGGTCCAGGTCTGAGTGTGGAGTGGAGGTGCTGAAACTCAGCCCTGTCCCTCCGGCGCTGTCCAGGTCTGAGTGCGGAGTGGAGGTGCTGAAACTCAGCCCTGTCCCTCCGGCGCTGTCCAGGTCTGAGTGCGGAGTGGAGGTGCTGAAACTCAGCCCTGTCCCTCCGGCGTTGTCCGGGTCTGAGTGTGGAGTGGAGGTGCTGAAACTCAGCCCTGTCCCTCTGGCGCTGTCCATGGTGCTGCAGGCTGGGCAGTGAGACACAGATGAAGTGGAGCAGAGTGGTGGCTGATGGCAGGGAGGTGCGGGGCTCCAGAGGCCCTCACCACAATACACCACAATACTTCCTGTTACAGTGAATCTGCCTTTAGCTGTGTTAGCTTGCAGTGCTGTGGGAAGTTTGTCACAGAAAACCAAAAGGAAATAATCAAATTCACTGTCCACTTTGAAAAATGTGTGTTGCCTTTTACATCTTTACTTTTGGTGGTGGCCAGACATCCTACGGCATTGAAAACTAACTGGCTGCCCACTCTAAAAGATGGCAGCTGCACGTCTAGTATGAGATGGGAGGGTTAAGCCCAGAGAAAAGATCATAGAAAAGGTAGATGAGCCCTTTGCCCCAATTCAGAGAACTTACAGTACAAGAAAAGGGGACATTTGGGTCAGAATTACATCTGTAGAACTGCTAGATTTCAGTCCAGCAGGATGTTTAATTTTCAGGTGCAAAATACTGCAGTTGGAGAGTGTAGCACGGACATCTTCCTCAGAGCATCGTCAACCTTAAAATACTCAGTTTCTCTCTTCATTCTTGAACACTGTCATTGGCACATTTCCCATATTAGATACATGCTTCATGTCTTTCCCAACAAACTCGATCCTCCTCATTAATGTCAAATCTGAAAGCTGCAGTGCATGTATTTGCTTTATTATTGTGTCCTTATTGGTGAAGTCACTGTACATTATCTCAGCTGAGATCAAAAAGCATTATATAACAATTTCAGCATCCGAGAAAGCCTTTTTATGCCTAGCTAAAATCCATGCGATCTCGTAAGTGGCCTCGGTCGATTTCTCGGCAACAGAGACTGATCTCACCATCATTTTTTGCTGCTCAGTCAGAGTCTGTGTCAACTGTTTAATTTTATTAGTCCTCAGGTTGCTACCTGGTGAGTACAACATGTTGTACTTGGCGTGAAAAGCACTAAAGTGGTGTTCAAGGTTAGACCGTTTAAAATTGGCACTAGTCTTCTGGCAAATTAGGCAGAATGGAGTGGATTCATATTGCACAAAGAAAAACTCATCAGTCTATGTATCCTGAAATTTTCGGTGTTTGTCCTGAATTGACCGCACCTTTCTCTTTGCTGGTGCAGCATCGGTGTCTTGGGCTTCTCGGCCAAACTGATCTGCATTTTCCCCCGTTCTTTTCTCACGTTGCTCTTTCTCCTCCGGCCTGTTTCTAACTCCGTCGCCGTCAGCTAATGAAGAATCACTTTTCTCGTTCTGCTTTTTTCTTGTAATAAATCTGTCCATTTTGAGTGGGGCGGAGGCTGAGACAATATTTGATATAACCTTATGACGTAAGGCATTATGGAATATCTAACTTAGGCTTACGTGCTAAACTTGCAAAACCATTCGCAAATGCAAAGCTACGCACATAGGCTATACGTCTATCCATGATCCCTCGCTGTTACGTAGCCTACGTTCTTTTACGTATCTTCAGTATGCTGCCATCTGCTGAATAATTCATTTCAATGTCCTAAAACAGGTCATACGGGGAACCTATAAAAGTAAGTTATAGCTATATTCTTATTGTTATCAGTGGATCGATATGAGCCGCAAAACAAAGTCTCAGGAGCTGCGTAATGAGTAACACTGATCTAAGTGTTCTCTGACATTGAGACCATCAGTTATAGGAGGTAAATGCTGCTACCGCTCATCCAGGAATCTTGTGATTCATAGACTTCTGCCCTGAAGGAGCAACTTAACCTGTAGAATCAGCAGATGTAAGTGCCAAAACTCACTATTCCAGGGATCAACTAAATTAAGGCTTATCTGGGTAGTGAGTAGGGGTGGGCGATATAGACTTAAAACTATATCACGATATTTCATGGTATTTTTTGTGGTAACAATATAAATGACGATATGAAAATTAGAGCTTGGCTTTACTACTTATCCTCCCCCTGCCATCCTGCCAGGGAGGAACCAGCTATGACACCATGCTGCCCAGGACTCTGAAAGCAACCGATCGATAAAGACCAAACTATTATATCTGATATAAAGCTTGTTTATGTAACACTGAAGGCTAAAAGGTCACCGTGTGCTTATTCAGTATTCATGCTATATGACTAGACACAGCCAAACATTTACTTTGTTAAATCTTACAATATGCATATGTATTAACTAGAGCCCGACCGATATATTGGTTTGGCCAATATATCGGCCATTATTTGACTTTTTTGACGACATCGAGATCGGCAGTTATGCAGCCGATGTGTCCCGATTTTAAAATAAGTATAATAAACACGAAAAACATTGGTGGTTTATCTGTACTTATTTATCTGTTCGAACGTTGTAATTGCTGTTTACTAGAATTATCCAGTAGAGGGAGCTCTAATACAAGTGTGAACTGCAGCAGCTGCCACGCTACTTCAGTAATAAGACGTTTGTCACTCGTGCCTCATCCAATATTCTCCACTGCAAGACTTGTCTGCACAGATTCAATTGCCGCAATAAAGGTATGTGTATTTAGTGAAAGTTTTTAATTACATGCGTTTATACGACCACTATGTTTATCAATCCTCATTATCAAGCGAGCGAGCTAGCTAACATATTTGGTTCACTTTAGCAAGCTAGCTGGCTAGCAAGCCTTTATGAAGTGGCAGTGAGCACATAAGCAGCGTAGGATCTACATTTCCAGAGGACATCGCTGTATTCAGCCAAAAATAAAATGGTGATTGAATGCATCACACATTTGTTTTTTATCTGAGATAATGATATTAGCTACTATATGATGCTGTGTCAATAGACAACGCGTTATTGCAAGCGAGTGTGTCATCTAGTCACGCGTCATCGTAGCAAGCTAACCAGACAGTAAAAACGCCGATAAAACACTTCTAACGCGGATCATTTTAAGCCATGTTATCTAGCTTTGTCGTGATAACATGAGAGAAGGATTGCTGTTGGAGAAGTGAATCAACCAACAGTTAGTGTGGGTAACCTGCACGACAGCGCATTTTGGTTTTTTTTTTTACCACCGAATTCTTATGGACAAGCCTCACATTACGTATTTCATCCAGTCAATTTAGTTTCATCTAACGTTACACTTGATTCACTCATTAGCTCCACTAGATAAAGTCTTACTCTTTGAGATCATATAGTAGGAATAAAATAAGAAAATATAATTAATTTACTGAGCATAGATACTAAGAAATAATAATAACAAATTAACAACAACAATAATAATAATCATAAAAATACATGTTTGAAACTGGAAAACTGATTTTTGTAATTTTTTTTTATAGATGGCTGGAAAAGAAAGGAGTAAAAGCAACGTGTGGAGTTATTTTGAATTCACACCACTTGAAGATGGTGTTAATATATACATTTTTATTTAATATCATCTTTTACATTTTTTTATCTATCAAAAAGTTCTTTGTGTGTTTATTTTTATTTTTTTGTTTGCTTTTAAGTTAAATGTTCTCAAATATAGAAACTTTGATAAAATATAAGTTTTTCAAATTGATTTGAAAATGTTGCACTTATAAATAATACAAAATATCGGTCAAAACATCTGTAATCGGTGGGCTAGGACTCTCCAAAATCGGGATCGGCATCGGACCCCAGAACTAGGAACCTTTTGAGGAACTCAGTGCGTTTCGACTGCAGGAACTAGGGTCTAAATTAAGTTCCGGGGACTTTATTTTACCCCCCAAAAAGTCCCTGCTCGGGGGGTAGTACTTTCCAAAAGTACCGTAACTTTTGGGGTGGGGCGCTAGCGCTGAAAATGTCTGACTGGTCGACTACTCGCAGTGTTTTATTTCAACCGCCATTTTTTAAAATCTGCAGCCGCAAACCGATTTATTTTCATAATAACTTGAAATCAAACTTGTATGTTATGTGGAGCAGTAGCCTACTTTTGGTTATAGCCTGCCAACGTCTTGGAATTATAACGTGTGTGCTCTTCTGTTCTTTTCTTGCTTTAGTATTCGTTTATAAAATGTTAAGCATTCGTGCTGGTACAGCATATTAGGTACCAAAACATTCAAACGGTTTAATTCGATTGCTGAATATTTTCTTCCAGATTTTCTTTGTTAGCCCGTTGTAATTGACTCAAAACGTTTGATACAGTTATGTGAGGTATGCGGTAGTTCTGCGTAATCTACATGATGATACAGTAAAAGCAAACTGGAAATCACCTGGAAATCACTTTTTGTCAGGGAAAATAACAGGTTAATTCTGGTAATCGTCCCTTTTGCTTTTTCAGACTGCCATAATTTTACTCTGCCATTCTTCAATTCCACAAAAAGACCAGGAAGACTATGGACTAATTTATGGAGCATGGTTCGCATCTGGAGGGCACACTTCGCTGCTCGGCTAGCAGTAACTTTGAAGGGAAGCAAACGGTGGCTGTACCACTGCTAATTTAAATTTTCACGCAAGTCCGAGTTTTCGTTCTATTCTTGTCATTTTGTGATTAGCCTATATGGAATTGACGATGAGAAAGTAATCAATTCAACAGCAAATTGTTTACGACGCGTGCATGTTTTCTGCTGTTGTTGCCAGTTATTTGTGGAATGTGAATGCATTCTGTTGCCTCGGATGTCAAGTCATGAAAGTGAATGTTTGCATATAAACATGAATGTGTTTGAGAGGATATATAAAACAGTTACAATCTGACTATTGGCCTGTTATATCCTATTTGTTGCACAACAACAGTCCAAGTCCAACTACCAACGACAGTTTTGCTTGACAACGGTAAAATTTGCCCAAACGGCCGCGGAAGAATATTTCAATTTCAGGTGATTAAATCGATAAAAATAAATAAATACAAAAGTAACCATATAGTATGGGGTTACAGAAGAAATCATAGGACAGATGGACCGACGACAACGTCGCTTTTTCATACATCAGTGGGCTAATTTGCCTAATCTTCGCGGGACTTTAGACCGCGGTGGAAACGCAGACAACAATGGGCTTAAGGAAACTTTTAGTTCCTTGAAAAGTAGTTCCTGGGGCTAAAAGTTCCGGGTAATTTTGGTGGAAACGCGGCTTTTTTGGCCACAAGCCAGCATTGAGAGCTGTGCAAACACAAACATTGATCCAAAAAAGTAAAACTTAATCCTGACCATCATCAAATACTAAACTATACCAATTAAGTAGGCTAAAAAATAGAATATGAATTTTATTCACAAACTAAAGTGAAAATGCAAACACCAATACTCGCAGGATTCATAATCTAACCTCAGGAAAAACAAATGGAAATATTGTAAAAATACTTTTCTTCTGTAAAAGTGCAAATAATGTTTAAATAGTGCAAACTTAACAACTCTTAAACTATGCTGCAGAACATCAAAACAGTATATAAACACAATAATGATTCAAATCAAGTACAATGTAATCAACTTGAAATGTAAACACTGATTTCTGACTTCAATCATAAACTACATACAACAAATGAAAACGTAAAGACTTATACAACCTCTGTTGTACTGTCATGGCTCAAATAGTCGTAAAAATAGTGCAAACAGCAAATCAAAAAGTAACAATCCCAAACTTGTCTTCAGTTAGGTTACAAAACTACAAAACAGTGCAAAAACAACCTGATAAATTAACAAATAAAATACAAGTTCAATGAAAATGTGAACACTGATATAATCTGAAATTGTAAATAAAATAACTTATGTGGAAATGAGGTTGTGGCTGGAACATGCCACAGATAAGGTATTGCAAGTTATCACGCACATACTACTAAAGCATGTGATTCAGGAAGAGGTAGCTATCAAAAAGAGAACAGGACATCACAGCTTAAGATTTTTGGTTAAGAAGACTAGCATATTAACTGTGGCTGGTTTCAGAGCAGACCTTTGGCATGTTACTATATTTCCCTCAGCACTGAATAGCCTCTCTGAGGCTGTACTTGTGGCAGGGATACACAAGTACCTTTTTGCCAAACCACTGATCTGAGGAAAATTCACCTTGTGTAGCTTCCACCATGCGAGGGGATCACTCTCTCCATCTGCCAGTGGACAAGCAAATATCTGTTTAATTCAGCCTCAATTTTCTCTGTGTCAGAAAGGCTGGTCAGCAGCTGGTTTCTTGAAATAGCTTCCAAGACTCTTCCTCTGCCTCTTAAATGCACTTTGGGCTTGTCCTGTAGATCCAGGTGATTTTTCAGGGGCAGCAGTGTCACTTGGCATGACAGAAAGGGATTCCACCTCTCTGACTACTCTGGCTTTGATGACCAGGATCTCTTCTTGACTCATGTGCTGAGTGCGGAAGCGTGGATCAAGCATTGTTGCCATGTTGATCAGTTTCTCAATCTCTGGCTCCTTGTACTTGGTGTTCAGGTAGTCCAATATTGAACGTTTAATTGTCTTGGTGAGATCTGTGTCTTCATCTTTCCCCTGTAGCAGCTCACTGTTGAATAGCTGAAGAACAGGCTTCAGGCATGACACAGTGACATAATTTTCAGCAGGGAGAGCATCTGTGAAATCGAGGAGAGGCCCTAGTGCCTTACTCACAGAATCAAGGCCATCAGTGTCCTGCCATGTAGGCACCAGATGCCTGGTTGCCCTATCATCAGCTAAGACTTGTGTGAACGCCTGTTCTTGTTCAAGCAGTCGCTGAATCAACTTTTGCCTTGATCCCCATCGTGTTGGAGATTCCGTCACCAGTTTATGCTGAGGGAGGCCAATTTCTTCTTGAGCATCTTTGAGTGCCCGCTGCCTTTTCCAGCTGTGCGAGAATGCACTGACGACCTTTTTACAAACTCCCACAGCTTTGTCAATCCTGGCATCCCTCATGCTTCTCTCTGCAAAAAGAAAAAATGAATGAGAGTTCAGTTAAATATTAATTTCATCATAATCTTAAATACACACAATACATACATATATAATTACCTCTTGTATCTGTGCCACGTGTCTGTATGTTTTAATATCTTTTTTTGTAATGTATTACTTTTTAAAAAGTATAGTTATATGACTGTGGGCAACAAAGGAAGTTGTCTCTGAAGAACATTAAAGATTAAGCTCATGCATGCTCAACGTGCATGCATGAATACACTGACAATAAGAGAGAAAGACATGGAGAGAGTAAGCTTACCAATAGCAATGTGTAGACAATGGCCAAAGCATGACAGTTTTATTCACTTGTTCAGGGTGATTGCTTTCACCATGTTAGCTCCACTGTCCGTTGTCAGGCACACCTGTTTCTCCTCGTCTAGATTCCATTCTTGAAGAAACTGCTTCAAACTACTCTCAATGTTTTCGCTCGTGTGGTCATCTGGGAAAAAACTTGTCTCGAGGCAAGAGCTGTTCAAACTCCAGTCGCTGGTTATGTAGTCGACCGTGAGGCTAATGTATGGCTCCATCACTCGGCTACTCCACATGTCTCTGGTTGAGGCTTAAAACTCCACTGTAGACAGCGTTGTTTGTAACCTACCGCAATACTCTTCGTACATAGCTGGCACGACCGTTTTTGAAAAATATTTCCTTGACGGCATGTTGTATCTACGGTCCATTTTCTGGAACATTAGCCTGAATCCCTCCTGGTGAACAGTTCGGATTGGCAACATATCTTTGGCTAAGCAAAATGCCACCGCCTCCGTCAGTTCGTTCCAGCGTTTACTTTTTTTATCATAGGGAGTGCCACTGGCAAACGCGCTGACAATACCCTTCTGAATTAAAGGAGTTTTCTTAACGTTACTTGTTGCCGCTGTCTCCTCACGCAACTTCTGGCTTTCCTCATGTTCTGATTGGTGCTTTTGCTTGAATCACAGACATTTGATTCACATATGATCTTTTGTATCCGAACCACTTCCATATTACTGAGGAAGCTCCTTTTTTGGGATTAATTCTTCCTCCTCGTCTAGGGTTGGAACTCCGCCTTCCGCCATGCTTGTTCTCGTTCTACGTGTGAGATGGTGAGATGCCCAAACACGTCATCAGCTATATCATCAATATCGCAGGATGACAAATTTTTATCGTGGGGAGGAATTGTACCGGTATATCATGGACGATACGATATGGCACAGCCCTAGTAGTGAGACTGTATAAATATCTCAGGGCATGACCAAGACCTGTATTATTTTATTAAATAATATTTGCTTGATTTTTGCAGCTATTCTAGAGAAACTGCACATCCTGAAAGTGAAAGTTACAATATTCCCAGTGAGTAACCCAGTTAGGGTGTTACCCGAATACTTCAGGTTACTGACATAACCCCGGTTCTCTGACACATAGAGTGGAGAGATCCACATTTGAGGAATGATATCTGATAATGACCTCCACAGGAGTATCCAATTTCACCAAGTCTGGCTCTGACAGACAGTAGTGTGTCCAATGCTAAAGGAGGCTACCGCCCTCCTGGAACAGCACACAAGACACTGCAGCACTAACACTCCTCGGTTAACATTGGCTTCTTGTGTACATCCTATACTCCACTCACAGTCTCAAGCTTGTGTCTCACAAGAACCTCATCACTATACTGTCCACAGGAGGACATATCCTCAGATCCGCCTCCACTGGGCATGAGAATTTGGGTCAGTGCTGATAAGCTCCACTTGTTGCTAGCTTGCTGCCCTTGCTTGTGAGCTTTTTTACCATATCGGGTTCCCTGCCTTTGACATACCCTTTTCTTGCACACGCTAACGCAGAACAGGACAGCTAGCCACCCATGCTAGCTCATTAGTGCTTATAGCCACCTATTCTGGAACCTGAGCGCGTAGCAAGGCACACATCACCAGATAGCTAAACACTCTTAACTGACTTGACTGAAGTAGCCCTAGGTAGCTTCAATGATGAAGGAGCATAAAGTGAGTTATCAACGTGCACTTGTACGTCCGTTTAATGAAGATGCAGAACTTTCATGTGGTCAAGTTGTTGTAGTGTGAAACTGCAAACAATAAAAAAGTGACTATGAAATAATGTAAACAAATATTATGAAATACAATGAAGTATGAGCAGAAACAATTCCTAAAAACATAGATGAATTAATCTACTCACAAACAAAGCTTCTCCAAGGATCACACTGGCAGATGGAACAAGATTAAAGGAGGTCTTGAATCATGCTGTTCTCTAGCTTGTTTTACAGGGAAAATGGGGAAATGGCTGCTCTTATCATGTGACTAGCAAGCAATGTGACTTTAAACAATCAATGAGAAGGCAAACATCTGAAATAACAGGAATAAGTGACATTCACATAATGGCCTATAGAAGGTGCTAGAAACACTTAAACAGAATGAATGCATGTAACATTACACCACCCACCCTGCTTTTCTTAGCTTACCGATTCTATGTTAGCTCCCCGCTACAAGGCTCTTTCTAAGCCCGTTTTCCGTGTTCGAGGAGCTGCACTTGCATGCCTGTCCAGTGCCCTCATCACCGCCAGAGTGTGAGACCCTAACCCCCCTCCCCTCCCGCCAATTGTGTTTGCATACCTTTGAAAACCTTTATATTATTAAATCGTTTTCATATATTCAAGGGATGCTTTCCCGCATGGTCAATGGAATAACTCCAAAAGTGCAAAGCCCAGACATCTAGCACTCCATATATTTTCAATAAAACGATAACACCATTTTAAATTCAAAAACCATTTATCCCTGGTCTGATGTTCGTGTGTCTATTAGGGTTCATGTTGTAGTGTTTATATATCTTCATGAGCCTTCCGATTCTTTTTAAGTAAGTACTCTGGGTATAATGGAAGACTGGAATTTTGAAATGTTATTACATTAACGGTTGAAGTATTGCATTATTCATCAAAAAACCTGTAACTGTTATAAGTTATTACATTAACCGTCAAAACTTATTGCGTTAGCCATTAAATATTTTATTACATTAACCATTACATTTACATTACATTTATTTGTCTGTCACTTTTATCCAAAGCAATATACAATTAGTGCATATCGAAGGTAATTGGAACAACTACAAAACACAGGTCCGATAAGGTACAATACTCATTACGTAACAATTATTCATAGTCATGAACACAGTAAGTTCAGTTCACGCAGTAAGCATAGGCTAGGTCAGAAAGTAATGTTACGTCAAACTAGAAGGTACAATACTCATTACGTAACAGTTATTCATAGCCATGAACACAGTAAGTTCAGTCCACGCAGTAAGCATAGGCTAGGTCAGAAAGTAATGTTACGTCAAACTAGGAGGCAAGATAGTGAGCTACAACATCAAGATAATGATACAAATGCAATATGAATGCTGATTGGAGGTGCATGTGTAACTTGAAAGTGCTACAGGAATAAGGTAGACGGGTACAAGTGATAAGTGATCCTAGTTGGGAGTACCCTGCAGAGTAGTGATAGTTAGTTAGTCCAGGTACAGACTGAAGAGATGCGTCTTCAGACTATGGCAGAAGACGGGCAATGACTGAGTGGTTTGTAGGGAACAGGGAGTTTGTTCCACCACTGGGGAGCTAGGGTGGAGAAGCTTTGTGCTAGGGACGAGTGAGAACCATTCACCCGGATGGCAGGGAGTGCTAGTCACCCTGCTGTTAAAGAGTGGAGTGGTCGAGCTGGCTTGTAGGATTGAATCATGTCCTGTAGGTAGGCGGGGGCTGTCCTTTTGGCTACAGTGTAGGTGTGTTAAGGACTTGAACCTGATCCTGGTGATGACTGGTAGCCAGTGGAGTGACCTCAGTAGGGCAGCCACATTCTTAATCATCTGTAGTGGCTGTATGGCACAAGCTGGCTGGCTTGCAAGGAAGGAGTTGCAGGAGTCAAGACGGGAGGTCACCATAATCTGGACAAGTAGCTGGGTAGGAGTGCGTGGTCAGGTATGGTCAAATCCTCCTGATGTTGTACAGGAGGAATCTGCAGGCCTTGATGTGATCCTTGAGGTCCACCTGGTCATCCAGGACCACCCCCAGTCTTGTTGCAGAGTGAAAGGCAGTCACTGTAATGCCATAGACAGTGATTGAGAGCTCCTGTAGTAGGGATGTCTTGTAGGGGATGAACAGAAGCTCAGTCTTGTTGTCTCTCATTGTCCAATATAGTCGAGGGAGGGACAAAGAAGAAGATTTAGGTATCATCAGCATAACAGTGATAAGAGAAGAATTGCAAACTAAGTTATTTATAGAATTAATAACTGAACCAAGAGATTTGGTGTGAATGGAAAACAGCAGAGGCTCCAGTACAGATCCCTGTGGGACTCCTGTCGCAAGGGGATGAGGAGGAGAGGCAGACCTTATCCAGGTGACCTGGTATGACCTGGGGCAGTCCCAGAACTGCCCATCTCAGCCAAGGTGTAGAGGAGTAGTTCTGGTTGACCATGTCGATTGCTGCAGACAGTTCTAGGAGGATCAGGACAGAGGAGAGGCGTGACGAGGGCAGTCCCTGTTGAGTGCCCCGATTGAAAGCCATACTGGTGAGGACCAAGCAGGTTAACCGGCAGTTATTACATGAAAGAGGACAAAGTTATTGCATAAACTGTTTTTATTATAGTAACTGTTATATTATTATATTATATTATATGTGGCTCTGATTTGTTTGCGTTTTACCTTAAATAAGATATGGCCCTGCATTCAAATCTGAAATTGATCCGTATTTGCCAGGAAAATAGCTAAAATTCCCTTTTTTACATAAGGCTGCAGCCATCTTGCAACAAGTTAGTTTGTGACATCATTGGCATTAGTCTCGGCTGCTCAGTTCCTATTGGTAGATGGCTGACTTTCAGTGAGCTCAGCGATGAATCAGGAGGAAAGAAACAAGACTAAAAATGCATAGAGAGTCCTGTTGTATTGCCCCAGGGTGCTCAAATGAGTATTACTACACAATACTTATCATTTTCATGAACTGCCTCTGATGAGACTGCAACCACTGAGCTGCTGGCTGCTCTGAAATGGTCCACCTGTGGGATGGGGAAAAATTAGCAATTAACTTATCTACAGTATGTCAGATATGAAGTGTTTAGATTATGGCCTCAGAGAGAGAAACAGTGAACTGGATACAATATTGGCTTGAAGACTGCTGCCTACCTTCCCTTCCATGAACATTAAAGGAAACGTCCTTTACGCCACTCTGATACCCTGATCTAGGCAGGGGATCTATGGGTCCCACCTCCTCCAGAGTTTGTCTCAGGAGAGACAAACCAGAAGACAAGCTACTTACAAGGCCAGAGGCCCAGTGTGGCTACAGAAAGAACAAAGATCCTGTTCTGTTTGATCTTAAGTTTCTATGCAATCTGTGACATTTTATTGAAATCGTTGACTGAAAACTTCATGTTTATGTTAGAAGCACAAATAAACTTCCGTGTTTTTTATTGGTATTCAATAACTTAACTAAATTACCTCCTAATAAATTCATGTCTCGTCTTGTTAGAAAGGGACTACATTCCTGAATATTTTGGTAATAGTATGGTTCTTAGCCATGATTTCAACAACATAAGGTCACTTTAATTAATAAGTACACTGTCAGCTTTTAGATAGGGCAGTCCTCGTCATAAATGAGCAATGCAGTTCCGGGGGGACTGAGATCAATTTTTTTTAGTAAAATTTCTTTAGATGCCACTTTGTTTGGTTTTATTTTAAATATTCATTAGGGGTGCCAATAATTTTGACCCCAATGTTTTTGAGAAAAATACTATTTTCGTATGTTTTTTATAAGAATTATGCTTAATTAAAATGAAAGTAAGCCGTTTCTACAAATGTTTGAGCAGAAAATCCAAATCATTATGTTAAAATGTTTCTTTTATACAATAATTTATGCTCATTTTAATGAAGAGTGCCAATAATTCTTCTTTACTTGAATATCTTAACTCTTCTTTGTAGACTGAACAACTGCAAACTCACAAAGAAGTCCTGTGATATTGTGGCCTCAGCTCTCCAGTCATCAAACTCACCTTTGACAGATCTGGACCTCAGCTACAATAACCTGGGAGATTCAGGAGTGGAGCTGCTCTGTGCTGGACTGAGGAGTCCAAACTGTAAACTACAGAGACTGGGGTGAGTAGTGCTGTGTACTGTGTGACATTAACTAAATAGAATTACTGATTATGGCAATGTAAGGGTTTGAATTTTGTCGCAGGGAAGACTAATTTCCTGACTCCCTTCATTTTCAGAGCCTGTAACCTGAATGTTTGTGTGAATGTGAGTTTGCGTATAAGATTATTGACTGAGGTGTGCTCATATGAAACAATGGGCAGCTTGACCGTGTATCCTGGAGAGAGAGACTAGCTACTGCTGCCAGGCGTTCATCTAAGTGTTCTCTGACATTAAGATTAGAGCCCGGCCGATATATCGGCCAGGCCTATATATCGGCCATTATTTGACTTTTTTGACGACATCGGCATCGGCAGTTATGCCGCCGATGTGTCCCGATATTTTAATGAGTATAATAAACAAAAAAACAATGATTATTTATCTGTACTTGTCTGTTCGAACGTTGTAGTTGCTGTTTACTAGAATTATCCAGTAGAGGGAGCTCTAATACAAGTGTGAACTGCAGCAGCTGACGCGCTACTTCTCTAATAAGAAGTTTGTCACTCCTACCTCATCCAATATTCTCCACTGCAAGACTTGTCTGCACAGATTCGATTGCCGCAATAAAGGTATGTATATTTATTGAAAGTTGTTTAATTAAATGCGTTTATACGACCACTATGTTTATCAATCCTCATTATCAAGCAAGCGAGCTAGCTAACATATTTGGTTCACTTTAGCAAGCTAGCTGGCTAGCAAGCCTTTATGAAGTGGCAGTGAGCACATAAGCAGCGTAGGATCTACATTTCCAGAGGACATCGCTGTATTCTCAAACAAATAACCAGCCAAAATAAAATGGTGATTGAATGCATCACACATTTGTTTTTTTTTTTAATCTGAGATAATGATATTAGCTACTATATGATGCTGTGTCAATAGCCAACGCGTTATTGCAAGCGAGTGTGTCACGCGTCATCGCAGCAAGCTAACCAGACAATAAAAACATCGATAAAACACTTCTAACGTGGATCATTTTAAGCCATGTGATCTAGCTTTGTCGTAATAACATGAGAGAAGGATTGCTGTTGGAGAAGTGAATCAACCAACAGTTAGCGCGGGTAACCTGCACGAAAGCGCATTGTAGTTTTTTTCACGTATGCCATCCAGTCAATTTAATTTCATCTAACGTTACACCTGATTCACTCTTCGGCTCCGCTAGATAATGTCTTACTCTTTGAGATCATGTAGTAGAAATAAAATAAGAAAATATAATTCATTTAACTTACTGAGAATATATAATAAGAAATGATGAGACTGTGTCAATAGCTTATGCGTTATTGCAAGAGAGTGTGTCATCTAGTCACGCGTCAGAGCCCATTGTAGTTATTTTCACCACCGAATTCTTACGGACAGGGAAGCTCGCTAGATAGTCTTACTCTTTGAGATCACGTAGTAGGAATAAAATAAGAAAATATCATTAATGTACTGAGAATAGATACTAAGAAATAATAACAAATTAACAACAAAAACAACAATAATAATATTCATAAAAATACATGTTTGAAACTGGAAAACTGACTTTTTTAAATTAATTTTTTATAGATTGTTGGAAAAGAAAGGAGTAAAAGCAAGGTGTGGAGTTATTTTGATTTCACACACTTAAAGATGGTGTTAATATATATATTTAATTTAATATCTTTTACTTTTTTATCTTTTTTTATCTATCTTTGTGTGTTTATTTCTATTTTTATTTGTTTGCTTATAAGTTAAATGTTCTTAAATATAGAAACTTTAATAAAATATAAGTTTTCAAATTGATTTGAAAATGTTGCACTTTTTGACAAAATATCGGTCAAAACATCGGTAATCAGTGGGCTAGGACTCTCCAAAATCGAGATCAGCATCGGACCCAAAAATCTGGCATCGGTCGGGCTCTAATTAAGATCTTCACTCCTGGGAGGTAAATGTCATGCTCATCCAGGAATCTAAAACCAACACCTGGGATTAAGCTAATTAAGATTTACCCCATCTGGGTAGCGAGACTATATAAATATCACAAGGCGTGACTTCTGTATTATTCTATTAAATAACATTTGACTGCCCCATGAGCTGCATATCCTGCTAGTGAAACTAACAATATGCCCAGTGAGTACCTCAGTAAGGGTGTTACCCCAAAACTTTAAGTTACTGTCGCTACCCCGGTTCTCCGAAACAGAGTAGTGAGATCCACGTATGGGAAACGACATCCGGTAATCCAATTTCACCAAGTATGGTTCTCAGAGCCAGTAGCGCATTCAGTGCTACAGGAGACTACTGCCCTCCTGGAAGAACATATGGGACACTGCAGTGCTACAACTCTTCATATTCACTTCTCATGCACGGCAAGCAGGGCAGTCTTGATGGATCTCTCAACCGGGGTTACAACAGTAACCTAAAGTTCTCTTTCATCATCTCGTGTTTGAGATACACCTATGGGGAGATATAGACAGCTCCCAGAATGCCTTATGCTCACAGCTGAGATGCTGTCAGGCCAGCAAAGGATGCCTTCTCCCCTGAGGGGAGGGTGGTGTCTGGCACATCCAAGTAGGGAAGTACTGATGACTTTCCACTGCCCAAAGCTATAGCCAGGACCCAGAAACAATGTGAAGTACTAAAACCCAT
The DNA here is from genome assembly GCA_025169545.1 of Anguilla japonica. Taxonomy (NCBI): domain Eukaryota; kingdom Metazoa; phylum Chordata; class Actinopteri; order Anguilliformes; family Anguillidae; genus Anguilla; species Anguilla japonica. Next base: position 11,377,535 of record CM045898.1, on the reverse strand, counting down.
AGCAGATGAGGGGAGATGTGTGCGCCTCACACAGAGCTCACCCCCAGAACTGAGTGGACTACCGGCTTCAGGCAGTGGAACCTAGTAACAGTATCTGGAGAAACCCAGCCCGCGACTGAATAAACATCCTGTAAGGAGACCCCATGAATAGGGCCCACTATGCAGCCATGCCCCTAATTGAATGAGCCCTCAGGCCCAAGGGGGGTGTTATCCTCTTTGAATCATACGCCACAACAATAGCTTCCACAAGCCAATGGCACAGCCGCTGCTTAGAGATACTTTTCCTTTGCAGGCAGGGTCCCAGGTGACTAAGAGCTGGTCACTCTTTCTAAAAACCTTAGTCTTTGTCTTATATGTGCAAAGAACACAGCATATGCAGCCTATGCTGCTCTTCAGAGGAGAAAGGTGGTGGGTGAAAAGCGGCAAGCTCCAACACCTCACATGTGAACGCTGGGAAGCTTTTAGGCATAAAGGCTGGATTGGGCTTAGGAAAAACCGTATCCATTTTAGGGGAGAATATTGTGCACAAGAGCTGCACTGAGAGCGTACGGAGGTCACTTACTCACTTATCTGAGGCTAGTGCAAACATCAACGCTGTCTGGAGAGACAACAATTATAATCTAATTTAAAAGCTCAAATGGCCTTACAGACCAAGCCTTCAGCACCTATGATAAATTTCAAGCTTTTTAGCAACAGGCAGAGAACAGTGAGCCCCCTTCATGAACCTGTGAATGAGTGGGTGCTGCCCCACTGAATAGTCTCTGAAACCAACATGACAAGCAGTGATAGCTCCCAGGTAGACCTTAATGGTTGAAAAGGATTTCTCTTTATCCATAAGGTTCTGTGAAAAGCACAGCACGTCAGAAACAGAGCTCTGGTAAGGCACTGACTGACGAGAGGCACACCATCTTTCTAACACCTGACACTTATTGTCACAAAGTGACCTGGTAGAGGGTGCTCTCTTGCTCTGGATGGTTGCAGGCACGTGAGGGGGAAGCCCTAGTGCGTTGAGGTTATGCCTCTCACAGGCCAAGCCTATAGAGCTACTCGCTCGGGGCAGGGGTGGTGTATTTCTCCGTTCACCTGAGACAGGAGGCCCTTGCGTAGCGGGAGCGTGCATGGCTGTGCATGAAGGAGAGGGATAATCACTGCAGTAACATTTCCTCAATCTGGAGATGGAGACACCATTCCCCGTACAGTGGGTTTCCCCTGACAGCAGATCAGCGCTCATGTTCAGAATTCCTGGAACATCAATCAATCAATCAAAATTTATTTATATAGAGTATTTCACAGTAATTGTCACAATATGCTTCACAGACAACCCTGGCCTAGACCCCCACAGGAGCAAGCCTAAAGCAACATGGGTCACGCGTAACCACAGAAAGTGGTGGCTGCTCCAGACCAACGGTCTGTGGGCTAGACCATGGAGCTGGAGGAAGCGCATGCCACCTTGGTGATTGACAAATGCTACTGCAGTCATTATCGCAGCGTACGAGCACATGATGTCCCCTTAGACAGGGAAGAAAATATCTGAGAGCTGTCCATATAGTTAATAGCTAAAAGAAAATTGATTCACCATGTAACCCTCCTGAGACCCCCCAGCCCAGAAAGGGATGTGTCTATCCTTTTTTTCCGTATGAAATCGATCCTGAGAGGGGTTCCCTGATTGTAAAAGTCTGTGTTTTCCCAGAGACACACAGTTGCTGAGTGCTTGTGTGTCACCGTGAGATGGCGATGGAGATCGCGCACAGGGCTGAGGTAGAGGGATGAAATCCACCTCATAAAGCCCCTCATTCTTAACAGCCCCAGTGGCAAAACCTGAGAGGCTGGCACCATCAGCTCCTGTAGTCTAAGGCATGTGTGAGAGAGAGATATACTCTGAGAGATAAAATGCAGTCCGCTGATAGGCAAGCTCACATGGATACAGAGTATAAATCCACTCCCAAGAAGGTTACACTCCAGGATGGGGAGAGATTGCACTGAAACCAAGAGACAACAGATGTGTCAGAACTCGCTGAGTGTCCTGCACAACTCTGGGTTTTGAATTGACAATAAATAGCTAATCGTCTGTATAAGTCAGTATTCTGAGCCTCATTAGTCTCAATGGAGCCAGACCCGCCTCTACACAAAGACAGAACACCCGTGGACTCAGGGAAACGCCGAAGAGTAGAACTGTGTATTTGTAGCAAACACCGCGATGGGCAAAGCGGAGGAATTTTGTGTGAGGGGGATAAATGCTTACGTGGAAGAAGGCATCTTTCAGATTTACTGATGTGAAATAGTGATGTTAAGTTAATCAATTAACTGTTAATTCTTAATGCTGATTGATGAATTTCTATAGATTAAACAGGTACATTTCAATAAACCATTTCAATGAATAACCTAATGTTGGCGATTAGATTTCAAATTAAAGAGACGTTTCTTAATGTTAAATTAGAGAGTCACGGTTCCCTTGACTGGCAGCATTAGTGAAACGTTATTGGTCCATTCCTGGAACACCAGTGCCATCTGAGTGTATCTTCTCAGCTGCTGGTCTCACCTTCAGCAGACTGCACACCAGACTGACCCCAAAGCAAATAGACATGCTCATATTCCTTAACAAAAAAAAGAAAGTATTAAGTTAAACATATTTTAAGTCATTCTTTTTATAGGCCATGGAGTAGATTTTAATCTAATCAGTTAATCATTATTAATCAATTATTGGGTGCCGACGATTGATTAAAAGAATTGCACAAAATTTTCCAATCTTTCTGACATATTGAACATGAAAGAGTGCTGTATGTTAACATTTTGAAATTATACTGCCTCAAATGTTTGTTTAACAGTGAGATCCAAAATAGGAAGTTGAGAACCGTCCTTCTTTGGGAGCTGGAAATAATGAAAATATAAACTACGTTGGGTTTGATCTCTGGGAACCACACGTATTTCCCACTTTTTGTAAGAAGGAAGGAATTTATTCCTCTTAAACATGGGAGTGCTCTCTTGTGTTTGAGAGTAAATGACTCTGTTGAAATGGGGGTTTCACTCTGAACTGGAGTCTGTAGCCCTTGGCTATAGTAGCGCTGCAGTGTTCTGTGTGCTCTTCCAGGAGGGCAGTAGCCTCCTTTAGCATTGGATGCGCTACTGTCTGTCTGAGCCACACTTGGTGCAATTGGATGCTTCTATGGAGGTCTGGACCGGATGTCATTCCCTAGAGTTGGCTTTCAAACACAAGATGATGAAAGAGGAGCTTATTTATGGCACCAATGCAGTGATTTGTTCTAGCAGACATGCGCACTTCAGTCAGTGTATAAGTAAGCCACGTACTTTAGATGCGCTGTAGGAGAAAGAGCACTTTATAACACAATATGAGAGTTGCCAATAACCATGAATAAAAAGCTTTAACAGAGTTAAGAGGCAATCATTTTATTTACAAGACATGGCAAGATGGACTGGACACTGCTATAAGAGAGGAAAGGACATGCACCTGAAGAGACTGTAAGATAAAGAAAAGGAACACAAAGAAATTGTGATGCATACCAAAAATGCTTTTTATGAAAGGACTTTGGATAATGAAGTAAATTGTTTGAGCTTCCTTTAAATGCTATCCAGAGATCTCTCACAATCCACACTAGTTTACGTTTGACAAAATAAAGTCTGACCTGACCAAATCTCTAGTACCTACCGCCATCCCCAGGAGCTACAGGGACAAGGGTGCTGCATGGTAATTATACTGACAGTAAATAAGGGGCATTGTACTACTGGTGTGCCCTAATGATTGAATCTATCATGCCTGTATGTGTTGCATACTCCTCCTGCAAGGGTTTACAGAGATGGTCCTTCTAAGGACTGTTTTATACTTCTGTGTAGTCTGCATAGTTTTCATGATTTGCATTGTGTGCAACATTTGCAAACGGGCAGAGCATTTATATGACATGTTGTACAGGTACAGGTTGTGATTTTCCACCCACTTACAGATACCTTCAATTCCATATCTTTCATCTCCTTTAATAAACTTTTATCACATCCATGCTGTATGTTACGGGAACGAGGCACAGACGAGTCAGACAGTGCTGGCAACATGCCTGTAGAGGACTTTTATTGTTCATAACGAGAAATCACTGCGCTCACCCGTTTTAATTTGTTTGATGCGTAGAAACCGAAGAAATGTTGTCAATTGAAAAGAAATTGGTTCGCACTCAAAAAAATGGCTACAAAGCTTCAAAAAAAAATGTCATTGTTTATTGTTGTTTATTGTTTATTGTTTATTTTTTAATTTTAATTTTCTTTAATGCAGATTCATGCACAAACGTTTTGGCGTGTTGCCTTCTTCAGTGTGCAGGTACAGTGATTAAGACATTCCACATTCTTATAAACAGGCAACAGCTGCCTTTCATTAGGGCTGCTGGCCAATTATTATGAGACAATTATTTATTAAGGCTGCTAGACAATCATAGTCTCCGGCGATGTCCAGGTCTGAGTGCGGAGTGGAGGTGCTGAAACTCAGCCCTGTCCCTCCGGCACTGTCCAGGGCTGAGTGTGGAGTGGAGGTTCTGAAACTCAGCCCTGTCCCTCCGGCGCTGTCCAGGTCTGAGTGTGGGAGTGGAGGTGCTGAAACACAGCCCTGTCTCTCCGGCGCTGTCCATGGGGCAGCAGGCTGGGCCGGTGAGACACAGGTGAAGTGGAGCTGAGTGGCGGCTGATGGCAGGGAGGGGCGGGGCTCCAGAGGCCCACACCACAGTACATATATATGAGCATGTGCTTTACTTCCTGTTACAGTGAATCTGCCTTTAGCTGTGTTAGCTTGCAGTGCTGTGGGAAGTTTGTCACAGAAAACTAAAAGGAAATGAGCAAATTCACTGTCCACACATGAAAAATGTGTGTTGTCTTTACTTTTGGTAGTGGCCAAACATCCTACAGCACTGGAAACTAACTCACTGTCCACTCTGAAAGATGGCAGCTGCACGTCTAGTGTGGGATGGGAGGGTTAAGCCCAGAGAAAAGATCATAGAAAAGGTAGATGAGCCCATTGCCCCAATTCAGAGAACTTACAGTATAGGAAAAGGGCCCGTTTGGGTCAGAATTACATCTATAGAATTGTCAGAGTTCAGTCCAGCAGGATGTTTAATTTTCAGGATTGTGGTGTTTCTGAAAGGATTATGAATAAATTGGTATTTTATTCTGCTGGTAAAGCCGGGCATTAACTCACCGGCACGGTATGTGTGTACATCTTGATGGGAGAGTGTCCATCTGAACAACATGTGAGCTGCTGTTTAGATGCAGTGTTACATCGTTTAGTTTAGTCACTCTTCTCTGGTTCCAGTCCCAAGTCATAGCCTGGATATTATACCTTTATAAGCAGTCATGCTGTGTGGAATAGTCTGATTCACAGATCAATATTCTGGCTCTAGGTCCTATCATCTAAAGAATAACAACATTTACAGGAGTATTCTAATAATCTTCAAATGCCCCCACTTAGTATTTTTTTTGTGCAGTTTATATTAATCCACAAGGGCTACCAAACATGTTGATAAGGGGTTTTAAAAGAAAAAAAAATGACCTAATACATCAGGCTTTTATTTTCATTATTATTATTATCATTGATACAACAATAATTAAATGTAACGCACTAATTAACCTATTATATTCGCAAAAGCATGCGAGAATAAAATGATTGGATGGATTATAGCGTAAAGACATGGAGAACATAGGTGCAATGTGTGGAAGTTTCAAAAGACACCACATTTTTGAAAATCTAGTGTCTACCAGCAATAAAAGTTAGTGGCAGTAATCAGTTGTGCTGTTCTCATATAGCCACTAGATGGCGATGCAGTGTAATTCCAGTTGATGCCGTAGTTGCATTGCTGTAAGATCGTGCCAGATGAACTGAAGTGCAGCACAGCTCGTACACGACTCCGGCGCTGCTTCAGCTGTTAGCAGGTACAATATTGCAGGTCTGACCAATAATATCATGACTGGTTAGATAAAACCTAAATGTTATTTTATATACTGGTGTATATATTTAAGTTGTCTGTGACAGTTAGCTGCTTAGTTCCTCTCTGGCTCCGCTAGCTAGGTTGGGTCATGAAGTAACGTTAAGGTAGGTTGGGCAGGCTGGCTAGCTAACTCATGCCTTTGACTGTGTGAGTCAAAGCGAAAGCTGAACTTAGAACAAGGGCAACAAGTGTCAACTTGAGGGTCATGTTGTTTGATGTAAATGGTAAACAAATGATATTTGCAAATTGTTAATAGTTATCAAATAATTGTGTTATGTAACTGTAGTTCTGTATTTTCAAAGAATGAACTAGCTGAGGTAACAGCTCAGAGCGAGCTGGCATCGCCATGGTAACCAACCGACCCTCCTAACGGCCACATTTTAAACAGCGTCGTCATGGCTACCGTCATGTTACTTTGGCGAGAGGTAGATAAGGAAGAGCGCAATTTTGTACTGAATGCGGTTTCATTTCACCTTGCTGAATATTTTAAAATTAATGTCAAAAACCCTGACAGACTGTATAGTTTGTTAAACTTAAATTGTTTGATAACTTGATGGTTACAAGATTCGGAAGAAAATATTATCATGATGACAGTAATGTATTTAGCTAATGGGTTATACGAGGAGTTATACATTAACAGTTATACTTATCTATTCATAGTGATGAATCTTCTGCGTCTTTGAAATGTATAAATGTTCGTGAACTGAAGAACATGTCAGGTGAGGTAAAGTGCACCACAAAAATGCTGTTTTTTGTGTTTGCAGATGAAATTAATATGTTTGCAAATCAGATAAATTCATCACATGGAAAGGGTTATTAGAGCCCAGTAATTGCCTTAGACTATTGTGGATTAGTCAGAATACTTCATGAACTTAATTTACACACACCCCTCCCTGTTTTTGTGTGTACATCTCAGGAATGCGTAGGTACATATGTATCAACTGTCAAGGTGAACAGTGTCACAAAGAATTTGTGTGTGTGTTTGTGTGCGTGCATGTTTGTGTGTGTGTGGTCTCTCTACAGGCTGGGTTGGTGTAATCTCACAGAGGGCTGCTGTGATGTTCTGGCCTCAGTCCTGCATTCTCCTCACTCAGAGCTGAGAGATCTGGAGCTCAGAGACAACGAGCTGCAGGATTCAGGAGTGAGAGCGCTCTCTGCTGGACTGGAGGACCCACACTGTAAACTGCATAGAATGGGGTGAGTACAAACACAAACCCCTTCAATAAATTAGGGCTACAATGTGAATAAATACAACACTGATGTCAATGTTTCTAATGTGAAAACAGACACTCCACAGAACTGAAACAGCATTCTTCATCTTGGTAGAATTCGACTACACAAATGAATGAAGAAAATGAATTAGTCCTGTATACTGAACTGTAGTGGGGTGTAAACTCAAATGTGTTTGATAATGACTCATTCCACATTCATGTTATTTTAGTTTAACACACACAGCCCTGTTAGTTTATATTATGTTTCATTAAATTTATTTACCGGACGCTTTTATCCAAAGTGACGTACAATGAGTGCATACAAAATGTAATTGGAACAACTACAAAAAAAAAGGTCCGATAAGGTACAGTACTTTGCACAGTTATTCATAGCCATGAACACATTAAGTCCAGTTCACACAGTGAACATTACTCTGACCTAACCTATGCTAAGTCAAACTAGGAGGCATTACAAGCAACGTCTAGACAATGATACAAGGCACGATAAGTGCTGCATGGAGGTACATGTAACATGAGTGGTACAGGAGGTACATGTGTAGAAATAGAGGGATTTAAATGATGGAAATGATATACAGAGTGGTGATAGTTAGTCCAGGTATAGTCTGAAGAGCTGCTTCTTCAGACCACGGCGGAAGATGGGTAGTGAGGGAGAGGTTTGTAGAGGAACAGGGAGTTCGTTCCACCACTGGAGAGCTAGGGTGGAGAAGCTCCGTGGTAGAGACAAGATTGAACCCTTTACCCGGATGGCAGCGGGTGCAAGGCAGTGGTCAAGTGGGCGTATAGGATTTAATCATGTGCTGTAAGTAGACGGGGGCCGTCCTGTTGGCTGCAGTGTAGGTGAGGGTCAGGACTTTGAACCTGCAGTGACTGGTAGCCAGTGGAGTGACCTCAGCAGGGGAGAACTTGGGAAGGTTGAAGACAATTAATGTGTGTAAGGTGTGTAACACACTGCTATGTGTTTGACACACACAGCCCTGTTAGTTTATATTAATGTGTGTAAGGTGGGTAACACACTGCTATGTGTTTGACACACACAGCTCTGTTAGTTTATATTAATGTGTGTATGGTGTGTAACACACTGCTTTGTGTTTGACACACAGAGCCCTGTTAATTTATGTTAATTTGTGTAAGGTGAGTAACACACTGCTATGTGTCTAACACACACAGCCCTGTTAGTTTATATTAATCTGTGTAAGGTGTGTAACACACTGCTATATGTTTGACACACACAGCCCTGTTAGTTGAAATTAATGTGCTATGAGGTGTGTAACACACTGCTATGTGTTTGACACACACAGCCCTGTTAGTGTATATTAATGTGTGTAAGGTGTGTAACACACTGCTATGTGTTTGACACTCACAGTCCTGTTAGTTTATATTAATGTGTGTAAGGTGTTTGACACACTGCTATGTGTTTGACACACACAACCCTGTTAGTTTATATTAATGTGTGTAAGGTGTGTAACACACTGCTATGTGTTTGACACTCACAGTCCTGTTAGTTTATATTAATGTGTGTAAGGTGTTTGACACACTGCTATGTGTTTGACACACACAACCCTGTTAGTTTATATTAATGTGTGTAAGGTGTGTAACACACTGCTACGTGTTTGACACACACAGCCCTGTTAGTTTATATTAATGTGTGTATGGTGTGTAACACACTGCTTTGTGTTTGACACACAGGCCTGTTAGTCTATATTAGTGTGTGTATGGTGTGTAACACACTGCTATGTGTTTGACACACACAACCCTGTTAGTTTATATTAATGTGTGTAAGGTGTGTAACACACTGCTATGTGTTTGACACACAGCCCTGTTAGTTTATATTAATCTGTGTATGGTGTGTAACACACTGCTTTGTGTTTGACACATGCAGCCCTCTTAGTTTATATTAATGTGTGTAAGGTGAGTAACACACTACTATGTGTCTGACACACGCAGCCCTCTTAGTTTGTATTAATGTGTGTAAGGTGTGTAACACACTGCTATGTGTTTGACACACACAGCCCTGTTAGTTTATATTAATGTGTGTAAGGTGTGTAACACACTGCTATGTGTTTGACACACACAGCCCTGTTAGTTTATATTAATGTGTCTAAGGTGTGTAACACACTGCTATGTGTTTGACACACACAACCCTGTTAGTTTATATTAATGTGTGTAAGGTGTGTAACACACTGCTACGTGTAAATGGACTGCATTTATATAGCGCTTTTATCCAAAGCGCTTTACAATTGATGCCTCTCATTCACCAGAGCAGTTAGGGGTTAGGTGTCTTGCTCAAGGACACTTCGACACGCCCAGGGCGGGGTTTGAACCGGCAACCCTCCGACTGCCAGACAATCGGTCTTACCTCCTGACCTATGTCGCCCAGGTGTGTAACACACTGCTATGTGTTTGACACACACAGCCCTGTTAGTTTATATTAATGTGTGTAAGGTGTGTAACACACTGCTATGTGTTTGTCACACACAGCCCTGTTAGTTTATATTAATGTGTGTAAGGTGTGTAACACACTGCTATGTGTTTGACACATGCAGCTCTGTTAGTTTATATTAATATGTGTAAGGTGTTTGACACACACAGCCCTGTTAGTTTATATTAATGTGTGTAAGGTGTGTGTGTCCTTCTCTCTGCAGGCTGTCAGGCTGTGGAGTCACACAGAGAGGCTGTGATTATCTGGCTTCAGCTCTGTGTTCAAACCCCTCACACCTGAGAGAGCTGGACCTGAGATACAATCACCCAGGAGACTCAGGAGTGAGAGCACTGTCTGCTGCTAAACTGGACAGACTCACACTGCTGTAAGTACAGAGAGCTTCCACACTGCACCTCACAGACACACACACACACACCTGAGAGAGCTGGACCTGAGATACAATCACCCAGGAGACTCAGGAGTGAGAGCGCTGTCTGCTGCTAAACTGGACAGACTCACACTGCTGTAAGTACAGAGAGTTTACACACTGCACCTCACACACACGCACACACACACACACACACACACACTCACACTGCTGTAAGTACAGAGAGTTTCCACACTGCACCTCACACACACACACACACTCACACTGCTTTAAGTAGAGTTTCTACACTGCGCCTCACACACACACACAAACACACACACACACACCTGAGAGAGCTGGACCTGAGATACAATCACCCAGGAGACTCAGGAGTGAGAGCGCTGTCTGCTGCTAAACTGGACACACTCACACTGCTGTAAGTACAGAGAGTTTCTACACTGCACCCCACACACACACACACACACACACACACACAAAAGGAGTTGGGGGGGCATGGAGGGCACTGTTCACACCAGCGTTACTCAAGAGGGTTGGGGATCTCCAGTGGAGGGTGCTGCAGGGGATCACTGCAGTAAATAAGATGTGGTTGTTGTAGTTAGGGGTTTGATCAGGGACACAGTGATGGTGGAGTTTCAGTATTACAAAGCAATGGAGAACCTGAGTGTGTTTCAGAGTGTGTGTGTTATAAGGGTGTTTTATGTTCAGTGGAGGGAGAGGAGCTATTTTTGCACATGGAATAGGGTGAGGGAATGGAATAAGTTTCCTTTGTGACAGATTTGTGTTTTTCATATGATCTTGGTTTTGTGTTTTATTGTGTCTTTGTTTTTATTTATGTGATGTCATTGGTGTGTTGAGAGTGGAAATAAAGGATGGTTAAAATTCTAAATTCTGTTCTGCTGTTCTTACAGTGTGGACCATGGAGGAGAGAACAGGACCAAACCAGGACCCAGGAAATGTGAGTGTGTATCGAAACAGAACACTTTCCATAGATGCACACTCTGCTGTGTGTGTGTGTGTGCGAGAGAGAGACTAACACACTGCTATGTGTTTGACACACACAGCCCTGTTAGTTTATATTAATGTGTGTAAGGTGTGTAACACACTGCTATGTGTTTGTCACACACAGCCCTGTTAGTTTATATTAATGTGTGTAAGGTGTGTAACACACTGCTATGTGTTTGACACATGCAGCTCTGTTAGTTTATATTAATATGTGTAAGGTGTTTGACACACACAGCCCTGTTAGTTTATATTAATGTGTGTAAGGTGTGTGTGTCCTTCTCTCTGCAGGCTGTCAGGCTGTGGAGTCACACAGAGAGGCTGTGATTATCTGGCTTCAGCTCTGTGTTCAAACCCCTCACACCTGAGAGAGCTGGACCTGAGATACAATCACCCAGGAGACTCAGGAGTGAGAGCACTGTCTGCTGCTAAACTGGACACACTCACACTGCTGTAAGTACAGAGAGCTTCCACACTGCACCTCACAGACACACACACACACACCTGAGAGAGCTGGACCTGAGATACAATCACCCAGGAGACTCAGGAGTGAGAGCGCTGTCTGCTGCTAAACTGGACAGACTCACACTGCTGTAAGTACAGAGAGTTTACACACTGCACCTCACACACACGCACACACACACACACACACACACACTCACACTGCTGTAAGTACAGAGAGTTTCCACACTGCACCTCACACACACACACACACTCACACTGCTTTAAGTAGAGTTTCTACACTGCACCTCACACACACACACAAACACACACACACACACCTGAGAGAGCTGGACCTGAGATACAATCACCCAGGAGACTCAGGAGTGAGAGCGCTGTCTGCTGCTAAACTGGACACACTCACACTGCTGTAAGTACAGAGAGTTTCTACACTGCACCCCACACACACACACACACACAAAAGGAGTTGGGGGGGCATGGAGGGCACTGTTCACACCAGCGTTACTCAAGAGGGTTGGGGATCTCCAGTGGAGGGTGCTGCAGGGGATCACTGCAGTAAATAAGATGTGGTTGTTGTAGTTAGGGGTTTGATCAGGGACACAGTGATGGTGGAGTTTCAGTATTACAAAGCAATGGAGAACCTGAGTGTGTTTCAGAGTGTGTGTGTTATAAGGGTGTTTTATGTTCAGTGGAGGGAGAGGAGCTATTTTTGCACATGGAATAGGGTGAGGGAATGGAATAAGTTTCCTTTGTGACAGATTTGTGTTTTTCATATGATCTTGGTTTTGTGTTTTATTGTGTCTTTGTTTTTATTTATGTGATGTCATTGGTGTGTTGAGAGTGGAAATAAAGGATGGTTAAAATTCTAAATTCTGTTCTGCTGTTCTTACAGTGTGGACCATGGAGGAGAGAACAGGACCAAACCAGGACCCAGGAAATGTGAGTGTGTATCGAAACAGAACACTTTCCATAGATGCACACTCTGCTGTGTGTGTGTGTGTGCGAGAGAGAGACTTCTCTCTTACACACATAAACACACAAACAGAAGCACACATGTACACAAACACACACACAGCTACTATCACAGTGCTCTCTCTCTCACACACATAATGAGGTGAATATTAATAATGATAATTAATCTCATTAATGTCTCTGGTGTGCAGACGGCTGTCAGCTCACACTGGATCCAAACACAGCGCACAGAGATCTGTCTCTGTCTGAGGGGAACAAGAAGGTGACATACACACCGGGGAGATGGCAGCTATATCCTGATCATCCAGAGAGATTTGAGCGCTGGCGCCAGGTTGTGTGCAGAGAGAGTGTGTGTGAGCGCTGTTACTGGGAGGCTGAGTGCAGTGTGTCTGAGTGTGGAAGATGGGTTGATATAGCAGTGACAGATAAAGGAATCAGCAGGAAAGGAGAGGATTCTGACTGTAGGTTTGGATGGAATAAAAACTCCTGGATTCTGGAGTGCCTTAAACCCAGTGACTCTGATAAACTCAGATTCTGCGTCTGTCACAATAAGAACCCAACACACATACCTGCCCCCCCCTCCCCCTACCGCAGAGCAGGAGTGTGTGTGTGCAGGGTAGGAGTGTGTGTGGACCGTCCGGCCGGCACTCTGTCCTTCTACAGTGTCTCTGACTCTGACACACTGACCCTCCTGCACAGATTCCACACACACTTCACTCAACACACACCCCTCTGTGCTGGATTTCATGTGTGTGGGACCTCCTCAGTGTCCCTCTGCTAACTGGAGTAGAGACACACACAAACATGCACGTGCACACACGCATACACACACACACATGTGCGCATACACACTCGCATGCATGCACGCGCACACACACAAACACTCACGTACACACACACCACATTCACATACCCACTCTCACACACACACACACACCTCACACACTCATATACACATACACACACACTCATACATACACACTCAGATACACGTAGACACACACACCCACACCTACACACACACACACACACACATACTCTCACACACACCCTTAGTCATGCACACGCACTCACACACCTACGCAGGCACACACTTGTGCACACACACTCACACACTTACACACACATACACACTCTCTCACACCCACTCACACACCCAATCACACACATGCACACACACACCTACACACGAACACACACAATCTCTCACACACACAAACCCACACATTCACCAGTGCACTCTCACGCGCGCACACACACGCATGCATACGTACACACGCTCATAACCATATGCACACACACACACTCTCTCTCTCACACACACACTCACATCCGCACACATTCACACAAACACACGCACACACACACAAACTCATGCACTCACGCACACACACATACATGCGTGCAGAGACACAAACACGTGTCAACACACACATTCACATTCCCATACGCATGCACACACATGTATAAACACACACACATTCTCTTACCCATGCACACACACACACTGATGTACACTCATGCACAAGCACTTAAACACCCGCGCACACACACACACGTGCACACACACTTACACACACATACACACTTTCTCACACCCAGTCACTCACACCCCCAATCACACACATGCACACACACCTACACACAGACACACACAATCTCTCGCACACACAAACACACACATTCACCAGTGCACTCTCACGCGCGCACACACATGCATGCATACGTACACACGCTCATAACCGTATGCACACACACACACACCCTCTCTCTCTCTCATACTCAGTCACTCACACACACACCCTCTCTCTCTCACACACACACACTCACATCCACACACATTCACACAAACGCACGCACACACACAAAAACTCATGCACACACACATACATGCGTGCAGACACAAACACGTGTCAACACACACACTCCTCAGTGTCCCTCTGCTAACTGGAGTACAGACATGCACACATGCGCGCACACACAAACATGCACACACACACACACATACACACACACACATGTGCGCATACACACTCGAACGCATGCACACACACACACATATGTACACACACTCATATACACATACACACACACACTCAATCACACACTCACACACATATAAACACAAACACTCATATACACCTAGACCCTCACACACCCACACCTACACACACACACACACACACTCATACACACACACACACTTATATACACACACTCATATACACATACACACACACACACTCAATCACACACTCACATATATATATATACACACACTCATATGCACCTAGACCCACACACACACGCACTCACACACCTACACACACTCTCGCACACTCAATCACACACACCCTCTCTCTCTCACATACGCTCCATCACACACACACATACTCTCACACACACCCTTTCTCTCTCAGTCATGCACACACGCTCACACACCTACGCACGCACACTCTCTCACACCCAGTCACTCACACACACCTACACACAGACACACACAATCTCACGCACACACATACACACGCATGCAAACATACACACGCTCATACCTGTATGCACACACACACTCTTTCTCTCACTCACACTCTCACATACAGTATACAGACACACACATTCGCAAACGCATGCGCACACACATACACACTCATGCACTCACGCACAAACACGAACATGTGTCAACACACACACATTCTCATTCCCATACGCATGCACATACATGTATACACACACATTCTATTACCTATACGCACACACACACATACTCATGCACTCACACATGCACACACATGCATGCACTTACATGCGTGCACACACCATATACACATGTATACACAAACATTCTCATACCCATACATACAAACACACACACACACGTGTAAACACACACACATTCACAAAGGCACTCTCACGCACACACACATACACATACATACACTCATTCTACACACTCAAATACACAGTCTCACACACATTCACACAAATGCACGCACACACACTTTTTCTTACCCATACACACACGCACCTGTGTGCACACATACTCATGCACTCAATCATACTCTCACACATGCACACACACATACATGCGTGCACACACACACACACATTCTCTTACCCATTCACACACGCAACCCGGGCACACACACACACACGCATACTCACGCACTCACACACATGTTCACATCAACAGTCACTCCCACAAACGTACGCATGCACACACACATTCACAAATGCACACACACAGAAACACACTCTCACCCAATCACACACACGCACACACGTCGACACACTTGCAACCTTCCTTGACCAATGCCTTACCATTGCAATTTCAGCTGTGCCCAATATTAGCCTCAGTACAGCTTAAACCATGTACATGAGAGTATGATCTTTTAGCAGGTTCAGGTTAAGCACTCACTGTCTAAATATGATTTTATCTTTTTACATTTTGATAAATTTATATTTGAAATGTTCAAGGTGTGTTTATATACTTTTGATTATTAAAACATTAATATAACATTAAGTGTAATAATGGCAAAAGATGGCAGGGTAAATGTTTTTGAAGTAATAATTTTGTCTCCTGTGTCTTTTTTAAAAGAAGCCAGTGGCAAACTCCTCCACTTAAATGTGCATTTTACTAGTTTTTACAGTTGCTTTCATTCATTTTCACAAGAGTTCCAATGTGCACATTTCAGTGGGCAAATGCAGCTGATAGGGAGAATGCAGAATGATCACTGCAGTGTACTTATTTCCTTTCATTACTGTAAACAATGATGGATTGAGTTTCCTTATTTATTCTGTTAGGATTGATTTTTTTGTTGTTGTTGTTGCTTTAATTTTCTGTATTTTCAGACAATAATATGCAATGATTAAACCTGAATTATAAAAATATCAAATGTTTTGCTGTTGTGATTTATTATTGTGTGATGTATTGAACTCCTGTGACACTGGTACTTATTACATATTCAGTGTGGGATTATGTTTGGGCTCAATATGAGTGGATCAGCATGGGGCTAAAATCTGCAGTTGAAGCAATGACATTCATCTACAGTAGTGGAAATAAAATCCATTATAAGAAAAGTTGTGTAGTGTCTGATGAATGCTTGCTTCTGTTACTGTAGTGCAACCACAACTCAATATATTTTGAAAAGTCACTGCTTGTCTATTGAGCTGGTATGTTTATGTTACCTCTCAAATAAATGGTTTTCCTGTAGGTTTGAACCTGAATCTGCTGCACATCAGTTGAATGGATTAGACCACTAAGCCAAAATCAGGGCAGAAGTATGGTTTGCATGACATCCAGTCTCTTGAGATGTTCCTGAGACCCTGCAGTTTTTCTCATTTTTTCAGATGCATTTCTAATATCTGCAGTCACACATTAGAAATGCATTACAGTATGTTATGATTGCTTTGGCTCAATGTGGAAAACACAATTTGCCAAACTGACTTGCAAAATTCTTGCAAAAACCTAATACACTAATTGCAGTACCTACCAACAAAGTGCACAACTCTAAATCACACTCAGTTTCACAATACAGTCATCTCGTATTAGTACAGTGTTCCAATGCTTATTGCTAGACATGCAGATTGTGAAATTAAGTCAAGATGTTTGCAGTCCTGTCTCGTCACTTCCAGCAACATTGCCCCAGGTGAATCACTTTGCTGCATGATTGGTGATCCCAACATAAAAGGCTGTTTTACAGCACTACATTCAGCAGTGTCTGACGACATGGAGCAGCCCAATGCGGTTGTTACTGATGGACGGGTCGTGGTTGTGGCTGAGGTTGTGGTCAAGCAGGTAGAAGAAATATTGTTGTATCGAATGAATGTAGAGCCACAGTGATTGCCCATGTCATAAATCCAGGCATAACAATGGGAGAAGCTGGAAGGATTGTACAGCCAAACTTTAAAAGGTGGCCCCAACAGTGGCCCCTAATATGTGTTTTTGGACTGAACATTGATTATTCAATTATTTACTGCAAAATGTGATACTGTAATTACATTACAGGAATGTTGTATTGCTGTGATTTTATATTATTACAATATTACAGTGGGATATTACAGAATTACAGTACTGACATGAATATGATGCACATAAATTGCCTTGTTTTTGCACATAGAGTACATACTGTAAAGCATTGGTCTGTTTATACTGTCCCAGTAATGCTGTTGTGTCTTTATTTCAGAGATTGATGGCGATTGATGCTGTCAGAGCTCCTATGTCATAGATTTTATGTCTTGATTCGTGTCCTTCTTGTGTCGTGCACTGGGCGAGAGGCATGAATACACCCTGGAAAGGCTGCAAATCTATCGCAGGGCATTACATTTCATTACATTTATTTAGCAGACTCTTTTATCCAAAGCGATGTACAAAAGTGCATATCATGGTCATCGGAACAACTACAAAACACAGGTTTGATAAGGTACAATACTCATTTCGTACAGCTATTTATAGACAAGTACACAGTTCATTTCATGCAGTGAGCATTATTCTGACCCAGCTTATGCCAAGTCAAACTAGGGAGAAGAACAAGCTACAATATTAGGACAAAAATACAAATTACAAAAAGTGCTGAAATGGGGGTACATGTAACATGAGTGCCATGAAAAGGGGGATTTAAAGTGAAATGATTTACAGAGTGGTGGCAGTTAGTCCAGGCATAGTCTGAAGAGATGAGTCTTCAGACCACGGCGGAAGATGGGTAGTGAGGGAGAGGTTTGAAGAGGGACAGGGAGTTCGTTCCACCACTGGGGAGCTAGGGTGGAGAAGCTCCGTGATCCCTTTACTCGAGTGGGAGGGGGTGCAGGGCGCCCTGCTGCTACAGAGCGGAGTGGTCGAGCAGGCGTATAGAATCGAATCGTGTCCTGTAAGTAGACGGGCTGTCCTGTTGGCTGCATTGGAGGCGAGGGTCAGGACTTTGAACCTGATCCTGGTAGCGACCGGTAGCCAGTGGAGTGACCTCAGCAGAGGAGTGACGTGGGAGAATTTGGGAAGGTTGAAGATGAGTCAGACAGCAGCATTCTGAATCATCTGCAGTGGCTGTATGGCACAAGCTGGCGGGCTTGCAAGGAGAGAGTTGCAGTAATCAAGGCGGGAGGTCACCATAGCCTAGGTATGGTCGAATTCTTCTGATGTTGTACAGGAGGAATCTGCAGGACCGTGATGTTGCCTTGATGTGCTCCTTGAGTTCCAGCTGGTCATCCAGGACCACCCCCAGGCTCTTTGCAGAGTGAGAGGCAGTCACTGTGGTGCCATCAACTGTGATTGAGAGCTCACGTAGTAGGGAGGTCTTGTATGGGAAGAACAGCAGCTCAGTTCTGTTGAGTGCAGCAGGGCTCAGTTTGTGGGAGTGGTTCGGGGCAGTCTGAGGACCACGTCTACTGGTTAAGTAGGCACACGCACCTGGAGTGCGTCAGTAATTAATCCAGGTATTTAAAGTGTGCTTTCTTCCCAGTAGGTGTCTCTGACCGAGGAAAACGCGAGCCGAGAGAGACTAGAAAGTGTCATAGTTTCGTTATTTTGTTTTTGTTATTTTAGTATGTTGTGTTTCATTATTGTTTTTACCCTGATTCCATGAGGGTGAAGGGCGAAGTTGTTTTGTTGTTTTGTAATAGACTGGATTCTCTCTCACTCTCTAAAAGTATGTAAATAAAGACCGGAATATTTCCAGATTCACGTATCTCCCTGTGTCAAACTCTCCTGTTCAGAAAGGGGTGTGTCTCAGTGTGTGACATTGAGGCTGAGCTTCAGGCAGTGGCTGGCCATCCAGGTTGAGATGTCAGCCAGACAGCAAGATATTTTATCATTAACCTGCGAGGTAGAGGGAGGGAGAGAGAAGAAGAGTTGCGTGTTGTCTGCATAACAGTGATAGAAGCCATGTGAATTAATAACTGAACCAAGAGATTTGGTGTAAATGGAGAACAGCAGAGGAGCCAGTACAGATCCCTGTGGTATTCCTGTAACAAGGGGATGAGGAGTAGAGGCAGACCCCATCCAGGTGACCTGGTAGGACCTATCTGCAAGATAGGAAGCAAACCAAGACAGGGCAGTCCCAGAAATGCCCATCTCAGCCAAGGTGGAGAGGAATAGTTTTGGTTGACCGTGGTTGGTTGAATGACTGATTGGAATATTTTAAGCCAAATTTTGATTGGCAGTACAATTTGGGTATTTCTCTTTATGGCATAGAATGCCCTGCGTGCTTTCTCGCTTCCTGTTGAGCTGATTTTTAGGCCTAAATAAGTGTAACTGTTAGTGTTTTCTATTGTTTTATTTGCTAATGAGAATCTGTATTTGTTTCCCTGAGGATCTTCTTTGAAATATCATCATTTTGGTTTTAGTCATTCACTGTCAGGGCCCAGGCTTGACAGTGTTTCTCTACCAGGTCCAGGCTCTGCTGCAGTCCATGCGCAGTGGGCAACAGCAGAACCAGGTCATCTGCATAGAGAAGGAATTTGATTTCTTTATCATTAAGGGTGAGTCCAGGTGCTGCAGATTGTTCCAACACTGTCGCCAATTAATTTAAATAAATGTTGAACAGAGAACTTCTCAATTACTGTCAGTTGTGCCCTATTGATGGCTCTTTTTTGGTTCTGAGGGTGTGCTTATAGTGTTTTAGTGTCCCAAAGTAAGTAAGGTGTAAATCTTGGTTTTGCTGATCACTGTGTTTCTGATTAGACAATTGTAAATAAGTTTTTTTTTTTCTTATTTATTTGCAGTCTTTGTCAAACCATGTTTCAACTTTGATCTGTTTTAGGGAACTGGATTTTTTCTTCAAATTTTATATCAAAGCTGCCTTTTCAAATATGTTATTTACATTGTTGACTGCCAGTTTTTGTCATGGTTGTGTGTTTCCATCTCTGTCTTTCCTTGTTGGGCCGCCAGGTGGCGGCACTTCTGTTTTGTGTCCTGCTTGTACCCTGTTTAATTGTATTATTGTTTTCAATTGTTCAATTATTGTTTTTTGGTTGTCTCGTTTTCCCTTCCCTCTCTGTGGCCTGATTGTGCATTGTGCCCTGCTGTGTCTCGTCAGTGTCTTGTCTATAAGTCTTCTTCTTGCCTGACTTGGGTGCTGGTTCCTTGTGTTTCCATGTGTCTTATGTGAGCGTTTGCTCGTGTTTACCCATGCCTGTTTTTGTCCACCTGTTTCTGCCCTGCCCGTTTAGCTTCTCTTTGGATTTTCTGTTTTTGAGTTTTTGTAATTAAAGTCTGTATTCCCCTTTTGGAGTTCTTGGGTTTTTTTTAACTCTGCATTTGGATCCATTCCCTCGCCAATCCGTGACAGATTTAGTCCTTTATTCTGAGGATATGTAGTAACCAGAAAGGTATCCAATAGTGTTTGAATTTCTTGATTATTGGTTGCTTTCTGGCATTCTTCTGTGCTGTTTGGCTCCCATCTGTATGATTGGTTGATGGTGTACAGCTTACTGGGATGGTTGTGGGTGCTGGTGTTAGGTTCTGTCCTTTTGAGATAGACTGTGATTTGGCTGTGGTCGGACAGAGGGGTTAGTGGCTTGATGGTAAATGCTCTGAGAGAGAATGGATCTAGAGCTGTGACCGCATAATCTACTGTACTGTTACCAAGATGTGAGCTGCAGGTGCATCTTCCCAATGAGTCACCTTGTATCCTACCATTGACAACATATAGACCCGGGTCATGACGGAGCTGCAGTAGATGTTAGCCGTTTTTATTCATATGGTGGTCAGTTATTTCTGGGTAAGTTTGTTACATTGTTTAGTAAATTTGGTCCAAATATGTGCTTGTTCCCATCCTCATTGATAAAGTCAGACTGTGTGCCTGTCCGGGCATTTAGGTCCTCACAGATCAGCACATTCCCCTGGGCCTGGAAATGGCTGATTTCACTGTGGAGGTTGGGGAACATGTCCTCCTTGTAATAAGGAGAGTCAGAGAGTGGGACATAGATTGCACATAAGTACAGGTCATTTTTTGTGAATAATGTTTTGCTTATTTAAAACCAAATATGTGATTCAATTTTTAAAATTTCTGTGATGTAGTTTCTGAGCTCCGATTTAAACCAAATTAGTATACCACCAGAATCTCTTCCGCAGTTGGTTGGGGCTTTTTTAATTGATGGGACAATTGTTTCTTGGTATCCTGAGGGACAGTGAGTATCTATATCGGCTCTACACCAAGATTCCTGAAGGATGATCGTGTCAGTATTTTTAACATTTTCTTGGAATTCCAGGGTTGAACTTTTTACGCCAGAAACTTCAGGCCCTGGATGTTCCACATGCTGACAGGAAATGATTTTAGCATTTTTGGCACTAAATGATCTTGTTTGTTTTAAATAAGACAAACATTGTTGGAATATATAAAATTACAAAGATTATAATACAAGTTATACTAATATTACTATTTTGACATATTACAACATGAGCAGTTCAACATTTAGAAAGAAAACTGCTACATTAAATATTTAGCACATCAGTCTGTTAGCTAGCATTTCTCCTTTGTCAAGATAATCCATCTCCTGCACAGGTGTGGCATATCAAGATGCTGATTAAAAGCCATGATCACTACACAGGTGTTTCTTATGATGGGGTCAATAAAAGGCCACCCTAAAATGTTGAGTTTTTTGTTGTTCAACACCATGTCACAGATGCCTCAATAGTTAGGAGATCATGCAATTGGCATGCTGACTGCAGGAACGTCCTGTAGAGCTGTTGCCAGAGTAATGGGCCTCAGGGAAGCTCATCTGCATGCTCGACATCCTCACCGGGGTCTTGATTTGTCTGCAGTTCGGTGTCACAATCGACGTGAGTGGGCAAGAGCTCACCTTCGAGGGCCACTGGCATGCTGGAGAATGATCGTCTTCACTGATGAATCTCAGTTTCAGCTGTACAGGGCAGATGGCAGGCGGGAGGGTGAGCGGTTTGCTGATGTCAACGTTGTGAACAGAGTGGCCCTTGGTGGTGGGGTGTTGGTATGGGCAGGCATGTCCTATGGGCAGTGAACTCAAGTGCATTTTATCCATGGCAATTTGAATGCACAGAGATATCGAGATGAGATCCTGAGGCCCATTGCTGTGCCATTCATCCACCGCCATCACCTCATGTGTCAGCATGACAATGCATGGCCCCATGTCCAAGGATCTGTATTCAATTCCTCGAAGCTGAAAATGTCCCAGTTCTTCCATGGCCTGCATACTCACCAGACATGTCACCCATTGAGCATGTCTGGGATGCTCTGGACCGGAGCATATGACAGCGTGTTCCAGTTCCCACCAATATCCAACAACTTCGTACAGCTATTGAAGAGGAGTGGGACAATATTCCACAGGCCACATCTCCTGATCAACAATTTGATCAGGAGATGTGTTGCGTTGCATGAGGCAAATGGTGGTCACACAAGATACTGATCGTTATTCTGTTCATTTCATAGTATCTTCTTTTTTGGGGAATCTGTGACTAACAAATGCACATCTGTATCCCCAATCACATGAAATCAATAGATAAGTGCTTAATTAATCTACGCTGCCTGGCCAAAAAAAAGTCGCCAATTGGATTTAAATAAGCAAATACTTAAGAGCCTATGATTAGATCATTATCACATTGATTAATATGTTTCAGCTGGCAACAATTCTTTTAACCTTAACTGATGCAGTGTGTAGCTTCTCATTTCTTAATCAACCATGTCAGAAGACATATTCTGTGGTCGTGGAAAAGATGTTACTGTGTTTCAGAAGTGGCAAATTAATTGGCCTGCATCAAGCAAAGAAAACAACTATAAGGAGATTGCTGAAATCACTGGAATTGGGTTAAGAACTGTCCAACGCATTATTAAAACCTGGAAGGATAGTGGTGAACGGTCAACTTCACAGAAGAAATGTGGTCGGAAAAAAATCTTGAATGGTTGTGATTGGAGATCACTAAAATGCTTGGTGAAGTCACATCATAAAAAATTGACAGTAGAACTCACGGCCGTGAGTTTGATCAATGGAGTAACCAATAAGACGAGCTGCTGGGCAATGGTAATTTGACTTTGGTTTTATGTTACAAAATACTTAACAAATAAATTAAATCCCTGAAATATGCTGTTTACGTATGTATTCAATCCCTCTGCTCTAGGAGCTCCAAGTTTTTCCATCTACAAGTGAAGAACAGTACACACTTGCCTTACCATTGGCCTCGACCTGAGAACCATTTATGTAAGTGTCAAATGTTCTGTGTGTGTACTGGTCACAGACTGTGAATGGGAAGAAAATGCATGAAAATGAAGACTAAGGGCATTTATAGAACTTAAAGTATACAAATGCATAAATTCGGAAAAGGGTACAAAATAATGGATGTGTAAATAAAAAAACAAATAAGCGTAATATATATGGTTAATGGTGGCCATTCACCTCAGTTAGATCACATTTAACAACATAAGTGTTATTCAGTTTTTGTGAAAAAGGTGTGATTTATAAAAATCCTGTAATGCAAGTCATGGGTGCATAAATTATGTCTATGTGAGAAAAAATAAAATGAAACAAGGTTTTTATGTGGTAGAATATTTGTATTTATTGTTTTGAACTGACATTCCCAGTTATTTTTCATCTCTCATGTTATTACATTCAAAGAAACCACAAAGGCAAAAATACATACAGAAAATACAAATGGTGAAGAATTAATAGAAACACAAAACAAGAATTTACTAAACTAGATTTATACACTGAACATGAAATTCATTTCCCAAAAAGGTCATTCCTCTTCTCATAAAAGTTTACAATGGGTCAATATGACCAAAACTGAACACAAGGGCTAATTCAAAATGATTAGAAATGGATCATTTGAAAACAAAGTATATTCATCAAAAACATGAACACACACACGCACACACACGCACACACACACACACTAAAATGATGGGCCCCACAAATTTATTTACAGTTTATTTAGCTGTATCTTCAAGAATAACTTTACTAGTAAAACAAGTTTCAAATTTTCTGTTATCCACAACATATATATGTAAAAATAAGGCAATAGATGGGATCATTTATCACATCGGCACGTTCCAAGTAGTAGAAACACTATTGTCACCCTTAACTGCCAAACGGTTGCTTTATACCTTCTTTAACATTTCTGTGGTGCAGAATATACATTCAATATACAATATACCTGTACATACATTTACAATATACATACATTTACTATACACAATAGACATTCCCTTTTTCATTTTGTCACCCACTTAAAACTTTACAAAATGTTGATTAAAATTACATTCAGCTGAACAGAAATACTACATAACGCATGTGTGGTTTCAACAGTTTATTCAAGTACATAAACATTATTTATGTTGGTCATTCTATGAAAATGTGCCATTTTACATCCGTAGGACAAATTTCTCTGTTAATCTGAACTAACAATAAATTAACTACATTTATTGTATGTTCACAATGTGTATCTGATAATATGAAGCCAAATCAAATGATTTCTTAAAGTTCGATGTGTCAGCCCAGTGATCATGAATACATAGAGAAACAATTTTATTAAGTATTCAAAATTACCATTATTACCATTTATGCTAAAATTTACATAAAAGCCCCTTTTTAATGTGCACAATGTAGAGCCAATATCTTTTCCACATGGCCTAGTTATGATATTTTTCATCAACCCTGTTGCCATGAATGCTGTTACTTTTCTGGAGTAACAGGGTTGACAAGATTACATGCATTTGCATTATTTACAGCATTATTTACACAATATACACAACTTGTTTTCCATATCTTACTGTTATAATCTTATTTGTTCTCATTTTATTGATATATGGTATGTTATGTATTTTTTACTTTTAAGGATGTATCGAATTTCAGTTACAGTCTAACACATCTATCTCAATACAATATAAATAATTACATGAAATACTTACCATACTTACCATTAACTATATATACAACAATGTAATTCATACTTTTGGTTATATTTTGTTGGGATGTGTCTTTCCGCTACTGAGAAACAGTAACAATACCGACAGCATAGGGATTCAGATCCAGCCAGACGAGAGAAATATTATACAGATGGGAGTATCATGGTACATTTAATACTGTTTTGTAAAGGTCAACATAGCTGTGTGTGTGTGTGTGTGTGTGTGTGTGTTACATGAAACCCTGGTGGTGAATGAACTCTCAGTAAAACTGTTTCACTGTTTCATTTAAATTTTGCTGTTTTACTGTTCTATTCAGTTAAGTTAATTCACAAAATGCCTCACCCTTGCATAACACTGCAGTAGGTTTCAGTTCCAAAAAGGCAGTACAAGGCTCTCTGTCTGGCAGTAAAAGCCTGTATTCTAATGGCCAAATAACGGATCTTTCAGATGACAGCCCAGTAAGGCATGGTGAGAAAACTACCCTTTGGAGGCTGAATTCAAACATTTGAATGGTCCAATGAAAGAACAATTGAAGATAGAACAACATTAGCTTACAAAGTTATTAGCATACAGAATGAGAAAGCAGCAGCAGAAGAGCATATAGAAGATAAGGGATCCCCATCCCAAACCTATAGATTATAAAGTACAGGATACCCAGAAGAGTGTCAAACTATATTACAGGAACCTACAGTGCCCTCCCAAAGTATGGTAACGATCAAGTAAAATTTGCTTCTTTTGCTTTATGCTTAAGACATTTGAGTTTGCGTTCAAAGGATGAATATGAAGCAAAAATACAGACAATCAGCTTCTATTTCATGGCGTTTACATGCTTATATGTTTTTGCACTTTACAGAAACAGCTGTTTCTGGGTTGAATATCTCCAATTTCAGCTGTGCAAAATTAAGCTTACGAATGACTGACAGGTGTTAACTGTAGCTCAAGTGTTTCCTTTTGCCTGTATAGTTCACGTATAAAAGAGCAGTGAGTCTCTAGTTTTAGTTTTAGCCTTTGTTTTCATCTGTGGAGAATGAAGACCAGAGAACTAACTACGGATAAAAACAACTAGCTGAGAGAACATGATTTAAAAGGATAGCACAGAAACTGGTGATATCAAGTACACCACTTTGGAAAAGCCTGAAAAAGATGCAACCAAAGCATTTATCAATGGAAAAAAGTGAAATGTTTTGGACTTGCTAAGTCAGTCACTTGCCAAAGAGGAGACTAAAGACAGAACCCCCCCGAAACAAAGATCAACTGAAAGCAACTGCAGAGATGGCCTGGGAAAGCATTACCAAAGAAGGTACCAAACATGTGGTGATGTCAGCGGGTCATAGACTTGATTCGGTTATTGCATTGAAGGGCTCTGCAACCAAATATTACACTTTATTGTCTTGATTTATTTTTAGGTTCATCAATTAACTTAATTTTGCACAGCTGAAAATGGGGGTACTCAATCCAAAACAGCTGTTTCTCTAAAATGGTAAAATATATACACATAAATGACATGAAATAAAAGATGATGATGATCTTTTGATGATGATCTCAGATCTAAATGCCTCAGGAATATGGCAAAAATAACAAATTTCACTCCACCATTGCCATACCTTTGGAGGCCTCAACAACCTCATTAGGCTTACCCACAGAAACTGAGGAGCAGAACAGGAGTTTAACAGAAAACACTACCACTGAGGAACCGAATGCTGCCATAACTAAACTTAAGGGAAACAAAGCACCGACGCACCAATGGGTACATCTCGTCGTGATATTAATTTCATTCAGGGTGCCACTTACCCCCATGCTATTAAGTGCATTTAACTGAGTGTTGGAGAAAGGTGAGGCATCACCCTCATTGAAAGGGGCTGTCATTTTAGTCATACCAAAAAGAAGGGAATGACAGTTTGGAGTGTGCAAATTATAGACTTAGATCAGTGTTGTGAACCAGGACTATAAATTGTTTGCCTCCATAGTAGCTAGAATGATTGAGAACATTTTAACAGAGAATTAAGGCAGACTAAACTGGATTTGTTAGACAAAGACAGATGCAATACAACATTAGAAGCTCACTCCACGTATTGCATGAAATAGCACTTAAGAACTACTTCTATACTACACAAATACGGCCATTGGTGTGTATATGCAACCCCTGCTACACAGCCAGATGAAAAGAAAATGAGTGAGAAGTAATTGATGATATTCCAATGAAAGCACTGATTGGGAGGTGTAGATTGGTGGAGCACATAATTGGGATGCCTATTACTAACCCATGGAACATGCAGACATTTAAGATATGGTAGGATACCAACAGAGTGAGCGGAATGAAAGAAGTTTGAAAGATATAGCAAGGGTGTGCTTATGACTCTGACCTTGTCCCAAATAGGTTTGATCACTGCTGTCAGAGAGTGGACTAGGAAGAGCCTCACAGCCCACACCATTTTTTTTTAACCAATTAAAGTAATTAAAGGTTTTCAGGAACTAAAAGATCAAGATGGGCTAGCCAATCACGATTTATATAAGTATGTCATTATTTGGAACAGATAATTAGAAGAGGAAGAGGGTTCAGAGCATATGGAATCTGAGGTACTGAACGTGTTTTCAGCAACCTATGAATCTGAATCAGGCTTTTCATCTCCCAAAAAAATGAAAAGGGGAAAACACAATATACAGTAAGGACAAATGGGAGAAAGATACTGGATTCTCCACACTGGGAGGGGATCCCTGAAAGCATGGTGGCTATTCTAAAGGTAGAAATGCAATTGACATTTGTAGAGCTATACTTCAGAAGGGCAATCTTTGATCCTACAAAGAAAGAAGATGAGCACCTTCTCAAAGTAATTCTAGTGGCAAGCAAAAAGGCCATGACTATAAAATGGTTGAAACCAAAGGCACATACAGTATGCTGATGTAATGCATGAGATTGTGATGGAGTGATGAACATTTTCTTAGAAACACTGGTATTTGAACATTGTCCACTTGCCAATGCAAATAAACTTCTTTCATGCAAGACCTCATACTCCCTTTTTAAAATTGCAAGGATGGGATAACAATATCCAAATTATTTACCAGCTTGACTATTTATACTTTAGCAATAAGATCAGAGTACCAAGGGGCCTTTCATATTTTGTAATCTGTTGAATTAGTTTCAATATTACTTTTAAACATTTCAAATTGCAATTATTTGTTCATATCATACATTTGAAATAACATCAGCAAAAAAACATAAACATGCCTGGCTGTTCCATGCTCTTGAAGGTGTAGAGAGGAGCAGTTTCATTCAAGACTGGCCTTGGTCTCTGTTCCATAGAGATCTCTATTCACCAGCAGCCCTACAACAGACATCAGCCCAGTCACACTACCGGCAAACCTCCCCCAACACAGAGCTGCACATGATGCTATTGCCACAGAGGAGTTTTTAGCTGTAGCCATAGCTCAGCAGTAATTATACCTGTACCACACTCACACAATGGCAGGGCTACTGTTATGGATGAGCTCTCACCTGTACTCATAAAACAGGATATAGGCGGAGTTTAACCTCTGCCTCAACACAGACTTCTGGTCCAGCTGCTGCACCCTCTCGTTGTCGAATGAGAGCCAGTGTGTGTTGCAGTCACAGCTCTCACAGATGTAATGGCCTGCAGAATTACACATATGGATGTTTAGTCTCTGCTCAATGTGACCGTAATAGTGGGTTAATCATACACTGAAAATGTCTGTGGATCAGACTGTGCATACAGGGCCCAGGAACATGTGAGTGTGGGCTTTGCTGTGACTCTAGTGTGTCTTACCGTGTCTCATATTCGACCCACCTGAGGCACGTTCTGGTGGTCAGGAGGTCAAATTCAAAATTTGCCTCGATGGAACAGGTGTAGGGGTGCAGCCCCTCCCTTGTCCTCAGTGAAACCCCCTCCTCTTTAAGCTGGGACAGGAGAATGCTGAGGAACTCATGAGCATCCTGCAGTGAGACAGAGAAAACCCATGAGAGAAGGAGAGGGTGTTAGGCTTTAACAGTGATCTGGTCCTAGCCTTTGGAGACCCTTGCCTTTTGGATTCACGAGCAATTCTTTTCTATGCTACATCATACACCATATCTCCTCAATCTTGATTTGCTACTTAAAGCATAATGCTCTCAATCTCCCTTTAACATAAAAATTTGATTCAATCGATCTGCAAAGAAGGCAGCTACTTTATTGACATGCATGTAGAAAACATCTTATTCATGCCGATATTTATAAAGGTTACGGAAAATGTGTTGCCTGTATTTTTAAAAAGAATCTTGCCTGCGAGAAGAAATATCTGAAGAACTCTGGGGTGTGTGTATGTGCATTTGTGTGTGTGAGTGCGTGTCTCTCACCTGCTGCTCATTCCCACAGAAGTCGCTGAAGTTTG
This sequence comes from Anguilla japonica, assembly GCA_025169545.1. Classification (NCBI taxonomy): domain Eukaryota; kingdom Metazoa; phylum Chordata; class Actinopteri; order Anguilliformes; family Anguillidae; genus Anguilla; species Anguilla japonica. Next base: position 11,347,839 of record CM045898.1, on the reverse strand, counting down.
TCGCGATGGTCTGTTTTAAGGTCTTCAGCAGGCTGATCTTTTGCCTTCTGCTGGGACCGGCCCTTGCTGAGTGCAGATCCACAAGGCACCTGCAGGGGGCGAGAAAGGCAGCAGGCAGTCAGAAAGTTGCTACTTGAGTTTAGGGTAATTATGGCTGGAAGGAAACCCAGCCAGCATACACACTGGTCAGGCAACCCATAAATTTAATCTATGAGGAAAATATTTCATACTGCAGTTGTTGCAATATCTTTATTTAATAGAAAAAGAATATATGAGTAAAACATTTCATATAGGGACACAAAAACAGTTTTCAGCTGTCATTGACAAGCTTTTCAATAAAGATAAATGTAACTTCATGCGAATTCTTGGACTGAGTACATTTTTAATAGTAGATAAACAGACTTACATAAAATCCACAATTCCTGTTCCACCATTAATCTATAACCAATATAAAAACACTGACATAAAAGTGCCATCCTTAACAGCAGTGATATCTGCAGATCAGTAATGATAGATACCTACATACTTCAGTAAAGTGGTCATATTTGACCTCCAGCAGCCTTCCTCTCCCCTGATGTCCTGGGTGAAGATTCGGAGACTGAAGAGACTCTGGAGAGTCGCGTTCATGTAACATGTGTTCCCGATGTTTGGGAACCTGTGGCAGAGACACAAACACTTTCCTGCTCTGTTACTGTGTGGAAGCCAGATAATAGGTCATTCATAGCCAGTAAATGGGCTTGTTTCTACATCTTCAATACATGAACTGACAGAGTTTTCCAAAGAATGACTGGGTCTCAGAGACGGGTTGGGAAGATGAAGAAATTATACAATAAAATGATATAGGATGGAAGAGTATGAAAATCAAGCAGTCTAGATAGCACACCAATTCTAATCTACATACCTTACTCCATCTGTTTTTACCTACTCCTGAAACAATATAATAAATATAATAGAATTCTAATCAACGATAATTTCTGGAGAACATTTAAGATTAAATATAAGCACACTAGAGAAAGGGAGTGCAAAAGATGCCCCAGTGAGAACAACTGATTTGTTTTTCTTCGGTGCCTGTCAATAGGATGCAGCGCATTCATCCCATTGTGCAGCTTGAATAAACTGATTGTGATTCTTACCCGAGAACAGTGCGATCGATCGTAATCCTCTGGGTCTCCTTCTGGATGCTGTGTTCCTCCAGGAACTTCCTACAGCTTTGGAATTCCAGCCTATGAAACAGAAATGAGTATAGGATAAACATGCTCAATTTTGTATTTGGAAATTGAGTGCCCGGGCAGCAAACATAAGTGCTAAAATGAAATTAAACGAAATGAAGAGGAAAACACTACTTTTGTTGTTTTGTGCAGTCAATAGACAGAGCAGGCTTTTCTACACAGCCAATAGGAAGAGCTGGCTGCTCTGCACGGTCAATGTTCTGGACCGATGTCTGTTCTGCACGGTCGATGTTCTGGATCGATGTCTGCTCTGCACGGTCGATGTTACAGGTCGATGTCTGCTCTGCGCAGTGGAGTCAGGACTGGCTCTTCTGAGCAGTGGACCGTCTTTGTCCCCTTCCTTCCTTTCTTAAAAGACCATTTTTTCTGCTTTTGTTCTTCTTCCTGGTCAGTATGACCAACAGACAGGGACGGCGGCTTTGTGCAGTCAATGTCAAGAGCTGCTGCACAGTCAATTGGAACAGCTCTGCACAGTAGATGTTTTGGGCCAGTACCTGCTCTGCACTGTCGATGTTCTGGGCCAATGTCTGCCCTGCACAGTCGATGTTCTGGGCCAATGTCTGCACTGCACAGTCGATGTTCTGGGCCGATGTCTGCACTGCACAGTCGATGTTCTGGGCCGATGTCTGCGCTGCACAGTCGATGTTCTGGGCCGATGTCTGCGCTGCACAGTCGATGTTCTGGGCCGATGTCTGCACTGCACAGTCGATGTTCTGGGCCGATGTCTGCGCTGCACAGTCGATGTTCTGGGCCGATGTCTGCGCTGCACAGTCGATGTTCTGGGCCAATGTTAGCCCTGCACAGTCGAGGGTCAGGACTGACTCTTCTGAGCAGTGAACTGTCAGGGATACTGACTTTTCCTTAGTCCCCTTCTTTCCTTTCTTCAACGACCATTTCTTCTTCTTTTTCTTCTTTAGTTCTTCTTTCTGCTCATTATGATCATCAGTCAGGGACGACGGCTCTGGGCAGTCAATGGTAAGAGCTGGGGCTGCACAGGCAATGTCAACAGGAGGTTGTTCCACACAGTCGATGGCAACAGCTCTGTGCAATTCTGCTGTGCAGGCAATGAAACGAGCTGGCTCTTTTGCGCAGTCGATGTTAAGCTCTGGCTCCTCTGTGCAGTCGATGGTAGGAGTGAGCTGCTCTGTGCAGTCGATGGTAGGAGTTGGCTGCTCAGCACAGTCGATGGTAGGAGTTATCTCTTCCGTGCAGTCAATGGTAGGCGTTGGCTGCTCAGCACAGTCAATGGTAGGAGTTAGCTCTTCAGCACAGTCGATGGTAGGCATTGGCTGCTCAGCACCGTCGATGGTAGGCGTTAGCTCTTCCACGCAGTCGATGGTAGGCGTTGGCTGCTCAGCACAGTCGATGATAAGAGTTAGCTCTTCCACGCAGTCGATGGTAGGCGTTGGCTGCTCAGCACAGTCGATGGCAGGAGTTAGCTCTTCAGCACAGTCGATGGTAGGCGTTGGCTCTTCAGCGTCGTCGATGGTAGGCGTTGGCTGCTCAGCACAGTCAATGGTAGGCGTTAGCTCTTCCACGCAGTCGATGGTAGGCGTTGGCTGCTCAGCACAGTCGATGGCAGGGAGGTAGCTCTTCAGCGCAGTCGATGGTAGGCGTTGGCTCTTCAGCGTCGTCGATGGTAGGTGTTGGCTGCTCAGCACAGTCGATGGTAGGAGTTAGCTCTTCCACGCAGTCGATGGTAGGCGTTGGCTGTTCAGCGCAGTCGATGGTGGGCGTTGGCTGCTCGACGCAGTCGATGGTAATATCTGCCTCTTTCATCCATTCAATGGTCAGAGCTTGCTCTACGCAGTTGAGGGTAATATCAGACCCCTCCACGGAGTCGGCAGTAAGAGTTTGCTCTGTGCCGTTGATGTTAAAAACTGGCACCTCTGCGTAGTCAATGTTAACAGCTCGCTCCTCTGCGCAGTCAATGACAGGAGTGGGTACCTTCATGCAGTCAATGGTAGGAGTTGGCTGTTTCACAGTCAATGGTAAGATCTTGCTCAGTGCAGTCGATGTTAGGAGTTAGCTCCTCTGCGCGGTTGATGGTAAGAAGTGCCACTTTCGTGAATCCGATGTTAAGAGCTGGCTCAGCACAGCTGATGGTACCTGCTGGCTTGTCTGTACGGTTGATAGAAAGAGAGTCTCCCCTGCACAGGTAATAGTCAGAGCTGGCTCTTTCACGCAGGCGATAGTAGCAGTTGTTTCCTCAGCGCAGGCACTAGTGAGAGCTGTCTCGTTAGCGCAGTCGATGGCAATAGATGTTTCTTCCGTGCAGACGATAGTAACAGCCGGCCCCTCCCCACAGCCGATGGTAACCGCTGTCTTCTCGGGGCAGTTGTTATTTAGGGCCAGCTGGTCTGCAGATTCTGACTGTGCCTTACTTGCTTTCTTCCCTTTTTTACATTTCTTCTTAGTTTTATTCTTCTTCTCATCATCCTTTACCTGGGCCAACGTGTTTTAAAAATTATTAATCATATGGATACCTGATGGTATGGTACATTGTTCTTGTCATTTGAATAAAGAATATTGTTTTACTGCCAGTTTAAACCTCAGTTTATCAATTATGTAAGATCATATTTTATAATGAATTTCACTCCATGATTATAGGTTATTGACTTCTGTTTATGTCAAACTATATCCTAAATAATTCTACGATAAAACATAACTAACAAAATACTCTAAATTGAAAATGCTATTTAGAGAAAATATCTTTGTATTTGATTCTTTTTAAAATAGTTACTCCATTATATATTATATTAATCCCAGGTCTGTTTTGTGCAAGAAAACGACTTGTGAAATGAAACCAATAGATACAAAAAGGCGATAACATGGACAATTAAATATAAAGTTTAAGTACTTACCGGACGACAACATAAAAATGAATGCTTGAAGCTCATTTTGGTAATTGTTTGCCGTGTTTCGTCTTGTTCAGTGAGCTGAAGCAATAGTGATCAATGATGAATTGGTTGCACATTTTCAGCGTACATGTACGTCTGTGACATCATTGTGAAGATAAAAGAGCGAATTTACAATGATTCTTATTTCACTGTGACGCGGGTTATTTTTGCATTGTGTTGCCTAGAAATGTTCGATACCTTAGGTTACTAATGTGTAAACAAACAAGTTTCGTTAATAAACTTACCGAATAAAGTTACCGAATTACTACTAGCTTGTACGTTTCTATCCCATAGGTGTTATGACCAGCATTTTTATTGTAACCAAATAAAATTGTTTTGTTCAAGCTCAAAATTACATTTGAAGGACATTGTTTTTGACATCTCGATGGCACATTAAATCAATGACCTTTTAGAAAACGCAACGTGTTATTATTGTTTCTAAACATCCGGATTCCGGAATTAGTTTTTAACACCATATTTAGGAACTGTTGCTAAGTAACAATATCTCTTCATAACAACCAAATTCGGCGAGTACGGATCAATAAATCCCCTTCAGTCTATCCAGTTGTATATGTTTATGTTCGGTTTTATATGTTTTGTTAATACTTCTTTCTGACTCGGAGGCTGGATGCAATAAATTCACTGCAGTACAGAGTCAGAGGCTGAAAATTACCCACTGCCGTCAATGACATGCGGCACAGTGACCCACAGAAGGAGATCCGCCTTGGAATTCCATAGACCTGTAGAGATGCCCCGACCAGTAAGGTGGCCAGTAGTTCCCGAGCCTCCGTGAATTCGAACCATGCAGGCGCGCATTTCACGATATTGTATGTGTCGCGAGCGTGCAGGCTACTTTAAAAGGGAAGAGGTGAAGCAGAGTGAATCAAATACAGGCTACGTTTAAATTATGGTGCTTCCAATCAGTTGATTTGCGAAACTTAGAAGTGGCTGGCAACGATTTGAGTTGGAGATTGACCAAGCAAAGTACCATAGGTGATTTGTCACATTTCGATAAAATGCAGCTGGTACTTGACGCTTAGTTTGGGGTCACGATTTTTCCAAAACCAGAGTTATATGGCCTTTTAATGAAACGTGAATCAGTTTACACAATGGAAAAGGAGACTGTAAAATCCTTAATACATCAGTCTTACAGTTTTCAGCTAATAGTGGTATTATTATTATTTTTAATATCAAAAACGAATCGCTTGCAAATAAATGGAATTATGTGCAAGAGTCGTGTTGCAGAAATGCATGGTTTCAGGCTGACACCTAAAAAGAAAATCAGGGGCAGAAAGTTAGTACACATTTTCTGAGGGCGACTGGTCCATCTGTGATTTGGTCCTAGATGGCAAAGCAATTGCTCCTTAATTTCCATCATTTAGAATGTTTTCCTTAGGGCAGATGGCATAGTGATTATGCCAAATTATGGCCATTCCTGTAAAACAAAATGCAATGCAACACCACACAACGCAAACAGCTTGCTTCACTAGATGATCACTACATTTGTTACCATTCTGTCACTATTAATCCATGCCAATTTAAAAACCACTACTCTGCATTATATCATCACAGCCACGTAACATTTTTAACCATTAAAAATGACATGCTGTCTGTTCCAAGTAAAATGCTTTACAGTTCACCAAAAAAACATTGTCCTCTGTGGCCGTTCGTGCAGAAGCTGGACAGGATGCTAACCCTTGTTCAGGTCAATGTAAAGCTGTGTATGAACAGCTGTGCACTGAGCCACCACTGTGTAAAGGCCCTGTCAGTCAGAGGAACACAGTCCAGTCAGCAGCTGCATCTAATTGAGTAGTCTGGGGACATTGATGATTGTTGAGGACAGAAGTACAGCAGTTGCTTTTTATAAAGGGGCTTGAGGCCTGACTGCATTCCAGATTTAGATTTTAGAGGTTTAATTTATAGGTTACACATTTTAGTAAAATCCACGCCACCAGCCAAATACAAGTAATTCCACAGTTTAAGGTTTATTGGTTTAATTGTTTTGTGTACAAATGGCATAAAAGAAAAAAGAAGAAATAAAACAACATTCTTAATCGATTTTTCTGTATGTTTTGCCTAACAATAATATCTGGACAATACGGAATTATAATAATAATCTCAGCCTCCAGTACGCCTGCTGATTGCAAAACCTGTTCTGATGAACAACCGACCGTGGCAGCAATGGCCCGGTGTACGTTTAAGGATAAGCATGCATACTACTTGTGATTTTAATTTTCTGTCACATCCTTCCATTTTAGCAACAGCAGCATGAGAAAGGTTTGTGAATGGTTAACTGAAAAGTAAAATAAGTACAATAGTCTATCTAAACCCTAACTAGTATACTTCAAAAAAGTCATAAATGTGTTATAATTGCAAAAGCATGAGGTTTATAAATATGCTGTTATGTAGCCTATAGTCGGGTTTCAAAGAGGCTTATGTTGCTAAGGGATTTTAATGTTATTGCTATCTCTAAAATGATAAAAAGCTACTGCAAGTGTTCTAAAGGAAAAAAGAAAAAGAAAATTATATATTTTATTCTAAAGATGAATTCATTTGTTGAGCTGTATTTTTTCCAGTGTATACTGATCACATATTATAGTGCTACCGATATATTGTGTAATATACATTATTAATATCAGTACATACAATTCTGTCATTCAATTAACAGAAATAATAGGATTGACATATGATATCGAATAATGCCTGATGCAATACGTATCATTAATGCATTTATTAGAACTAATATATAAACCTGTAATTTTTGCAAATCATTTGTCAAGAAGTTAGATTAGAATACCGAAGTTCACTACTGCACCCTCATTGATCGTTCTTTTAACAAACAACTGACCGAACACTGAAAGCCGAAAGCAGAAGTAGATATGCATTTTTGGGTTTTATGCAAGCTCATCCAAACCAAGGGAACACAGAGATCTTTTTTCGAATGTGATCACGCTTCTTACACGTCCATCACCGTGTCTAGACCGTAAGTACGCTCTCACCAGGAAACTAAACAATGGCCCCTTCCCTTCGGACTATACCTATAATCTGATGAAATACTCTTTACTGATAACGCCTGGAAAACTGTAGTCAATTTATCATCGTATTTGTGGATTTATGACAGCTTTCGCACCCTATGTGTCAATATGCAACATAATGTTTAAAAAGTACATTTTCAGGATAAAGAGAGTCACCAACTATAGAAATATGAAAGCAGTCCACCGTCGAAAACAATTTTTAGTGTCCACAAGAATGGTGGTTCTTATTTACTGTGTAACAATCCTCCCCAGTCTGAATGAAATAGGATTAAAACAGTTGCAATACACGCACGCCCACATGCACACGCTGCGCACACACATGCATTCAAAGACACACACACACACACACGCACACACAACACACCACCAGTGACCCACCATATAGCATATTTAATTTTTTATTGTTGACAGAGTTTCGGCTTTGTGGATATCTATAATTTTGTATGAACGCCTTTATAATAAGAAGTACGCCCCATGTTCCTGTTAAGAAAAACATCAGCAAAATAGCTCATATTGGACCACCTGACAGCTTTAGCACCCACGAGCTCTGCCCCCCCTGCACTCCAGTCGAGTTTTTTCCAGTTTCCGGAAAGGGCTTCATGATCCCATGAACCCCCGCCCTTCCATCGCCCCACCCCATCCACCCCACCTCCCAAACTCAATGCCTGTTGTGTGGAACTGTGAAGGCACTACAACCGTGATAAAGCGCTGATCTCTGCCATAAGACCAGCAACCACCTCTTCCTTTCGGCTGCTTTTCAGCTCACAGACCCCTGAGAACGACCGAGGAGAATGGCTGGCCAGCTCACACCACCTACACGCGGTCCCTTCAAAACTGACTGCCTTTTCCCCTCCCTCTGGACACGTACTCAGGTTTAATCTTTTTTAAAAGCTTGATTCTTTTATTCTTGAGGACCTGAAAACACAGCGAAGCACATCTGTTTGACTTGTAGCCTATATCGCCTGCAACCACAGACGCCTCCATTAAGACCAACACTGACCTTATAACAACAATCAATCATCAAATCATCAAATTTTATTTGTTATAGCGTACTTTTACAGCAGTTATAGACAACCCTGGCCTAGCGACCCCCACAGGACCAATCCTAAGGCAACAGTGGCAAGGAAAACTCCCTGTGGCAGATGGGAAGAAAACCCTTGGAAGGAACCCCAGGCTCAAGGGCGGAAAAAACAAATCCTCCTCTGGTCGGTGGCTCAGTGTGTGTCGATTGGTGAACCAACATGTCCAGTCAGTTTTACAGGGTCTCATAATGATGGCTCAGATGATGGATGGGGCCGGGTGGCGGTGGTGGCGGGGACGCAGCAGGTGCGCGATGGAAGCTGAGCAGGGTGGAGGCAACATGACGAAAGAGCGGGTCTGCGAACCGCAGTGGTGGGGAGACCATATCCGACCATGATCAGCAACTCCACTCACGAACCCGATTGGGGCACACCCCAGCCCCGCTGGGCCACATGGGCGGAAGGAGGTAGAACAAGGCAATTAGGCGGCGCAATTTGCAATGAATAGTGGGCATGCCGTATGAATTGGGGGGGACCCCCGCCGGAATAACATATGGCTGCACTAGCTACTAGGACAGGCATGGCAGAGCCATGCAAGTCATGAGGGGGACAACATACCCACCTATCAAAAGCTAGCCTATTGACTAAAAGTCGGCCTCACAGCTGATTGACAGGTGAAACAGTAAGGAAAGGATTGCCCTACCCACTACAATGCTCTATGACTACAGGCTTCTCCATCCTGTCTCCAGACTATAAACTGATCTATAAGCCTCGAGCATAGAGGTGCGTTTTTCTAATCTACGATTTAATTATAGAGACTGCGAGTTTCATAAATTTTGGAAGCCTGTTCCCACAGTAGTGGGGGCTCTGTACCGGAGGAAGCTCTACACCTTTGTAGGTTTTTTTTTTGGAAATCTCTTGGGACTACCAAGTAGCACTCCTGCGTCTTGAGAACGGGAAGTGACCTTGCGGGTTATCTTATAAGATAGGAGCAGGCTTGGTTATGTACACTGGTGCACCGTCCATGCCAGGAGGTCAGGAGCAACAACCAACTTGAAAACTCAGACCTCCAACCTCAGGAAAACTATTTTGAGCTGCCACAATAGTCCAGTTGTAACGCTTGTTCACTGCTTTCGCACCCCACTTCCGCTTTGCACCCCACCCCCCCCCCCACACAAGCCTTCTCATAATTCTAGTTTTGACTGTTCTTAAAGTGATCACAGCAAAAATTGCTCATAATTTGACCTGATTCTAAACCCACTATCACTCTTGCACTGCACTGGCATTCCATCAGAGAACTGAATGAGCACGTTAACCCAAACCACAAGGTTCGGCTGTGTGAATTTAAACCAATGAGTTGGACAGCAACCCTATGCATTCATGAATTAGCCTAACTTTTAACGCATTTTTCTACGATCGTACCCTGTAGATGGAACGCTATGCCTCAAACATACCTAAGACCCGACCGCCCTGGCGGCAATTTTTATCTAAAATGCCTATGGCCATGAGCTGTCTACACGCTCTTCCTGGTGAAAAGGGCCTTTTTATTAGCGCTCTCGAGCCTAATTTGGCATACCTGTGTATATACTACTCCGCAGCAGCTTCACCGAGACCAGTATCTAGCTCGTGGAATGCGATAATGCGTGGTTATTCACTTGGAGTGAAACCTGCAGGACGTCTCTCAGGAACAGGGACTGAGACAGCTCTGCGCTACAGTTAGGTATTTTTTTATTTTCTAAA
>CM045898.1:10854375-11217684 GCA_025169545.1 Anguilla japonica | reverse complement strand
GTATCTTACTTTATTAGAGTGTAGTTTCAAAAATAGCTAAGAGACAGATTTATTTCAGCTTTTATGCACTATATCAGATTTTCAGTGGGTAAAAAGTTTACATACACTTTGTAGTATTTGCAGGCATTGCATTTTAATTGCTTAATTTAAATCAAATGCTTGGGGTAGCCTACCATAAGCTTCTCACTACTACTGCTGGAATTTTTGTTTATTCCTCCTGACAGAACTGTCAGGTTTGTGGGCCTCCTTGCTCGGACACGCTTTTTCAGTGCAGACCAAATTTTCTATGGAATTCAGGTTAGGGCTTTGTGATGACCACTATAGTACTTTCACTTTGTTGTCTTAAAGCTATTTTGTTACAACTTTGGAGGTATGCTTAGGATTATTGTCCTGCTGGGAAGACCCATTACGACCAAGTTTAAACTGATGTCTTGAGGTGTTTCTTCAGTACTCCAGATATCCTCCTTCCTCATCATGCCATATATTTTCTGAAGTGCACCAGTCCCTTTTCCACCTAAACACCCCACAACATGATGCTACCACCCCCATGCTTCATAGTTGGGATGGTGTTCTTCGGATTAAAGCCTCACCCCTTTCTCTCCAAACATAGCGCTGATCATTATGGCCAAACAGTTCAATTTTTGTTTCATCGACCAGAGAACACTCCTCCAAAGGCTTGGTATCCATCCTGGTGATCACCTGCAAACTTCATTCTGGCTTTTTTAAGCCAGTCCCTAGATAGGGCTTCTTCCTTAGCGTGACAGCCTTCAGGTCATGCGATGTAGGATTCTCTTAATGGTGGATGTAGATACTTTGGTACATGATGCCTCCAACTCCTACACCAGTTTCTTTGTTGTTGTCTTGGGGTTCAGTTGAACCTTTCGGACCAAAGTTAATTCAGCCCTGGGAGTTAATTGTGTCCTCCTTCCTGTCCGTGTGGTCCCACTATTTTTATATTTGCATACAGTTGTTTGTACAGATGCTTGTGGCACCTTTGGTTGTTTGGGAATTAGTCCTAGGAGGAACTGGAGTTGTGGAGGTCCACAATTTTTTTCTAAGGTCTTGGCTGAGTTGCTTGGATTTTACCATGGTATCAAGAGCAAAAAGGCGGTAGCAGTGCGACGGTCTCTCTAACGGTGACTACAGGTGCCAAATAACTCCCAATTAACTCCAAATTATAACAACTGGCTAATCTGAAGATCTAAAGTCATTACATCAATTTCTGGAATCTTCTGTTTTAAAATGAACAAAGTAGATGCCCTAATTGATTGCCAAAAGACATGTATGGTAACATGAAATGTAGCAGAGTTGTGAAAACTGAGTTTGAATATCTTTAGAGTGTATGCTAACTTTTGGCCTTAACTGTAACTCACCATTTGGCTGTTCTCAGCCAGAGGAAACTTCAAAGTGCTCGGTCAGCATAGCCTGGAGATAAGACAGAGCAGGAACTGGGGGTTACATCTGAGGTGTGAATGTATGTGTCTGCGTGTGTGTGTGTGTGTGGGTGTGTGTGTGTGTAAGGGGGAGGGGGGGGGGGGGGGGGGAGGAGGGGGGGGGAGGGGGGGGGGGGGGGAGGGGGGGGAGGGGGGGGGGGGGGGGGGGGGGGGGGGGGGGAGGGGGGTGTGGGGGGAGGGGGGGGGGGGGGTAGGGGGGGGGGGGGGGGTGGAGGGGGGGGGGGGTGTGTGTGTGTATGTGTGTGTGTGTGTGTGATGTGTGCGTGTGTGTGTATGTGTGTGTGTGTGTATGTGTCTGTGGGTGGTGTGTGTGTGTGTGTGTGTGTGTGTGTGATGTGGAGGATGTCCATGCCCCTGCCCCTCCTCGTTTTCACCACTTAAAATATGTGGCTTTCTTTTAGTTAAATTTGTTTTTGCATTTTGGATTACTTTGGGACAAAAAGCTGTGGTTTGGTATCTTCTTTCATTCATTTCTTGTGTGACTGTCCATATCTGTAACCTTTGTTAAATGTTGAACCTTACCCTTAGATTAGATGTGAATATTTGTTGTAACTTATATACACCTGTCTTAATTTTCATCTGGTTGTGGAGTTGGCATGTTGATTAATGGTTGATCCAAACAGTTTGATCTGCCCTATCAACGAATAAAGGGGAAATTTACGATTTGATGATAATTCATTATTTGATAAAAAAAAAATAATTAATTACCAAAATTCAATCAAATAAATATCTTTTTACATTTTAGATAGTGAGGTGTTTTAAACTTGTGATGCACTTGTGTTTGTTTCAGCAGGGTGCCGACTCCAAACAAGGGCGATTTTTGGTTATGGTTAAAAACGGCTCGATTCTGAAAATTAAAATATTAAGTATTCCTCACCTTGCTGACATTTAATGGAGGTTCCAACACCCAGATACGATTTTGAGCAGACTGTGGGTAAGATACACAACTGTACCATCTCCTTGCTGAAAAAAGTCTCAAAATGAAGGTTATTACAAACATGGACAGTTCACAAGGAGAAGAAGAAGAGAAGAATGAGGGAAGGTGCCAGCCTCTGCTACTGAGAGCCAACATCTAAAATAAAGTCGGTCATTTCACTGTGGCAATGACAATTTTTCAACTATTCAACTATATTATATGCATCTCTTCACGTCAGGGGGGGTGTGGTTTGCTTTAACGGGATTCGCTATGTCCCCTGGCAGCCACCCCTCCATTGGGGATCTCCCTAGAAGACTGCCTGGAGTGACAGAGTTGGCCAATATTAAAGGAGTCATGTTCTTGATCTAGGATAATCTGAGTGGGCTCCCTTAGGTTCACATATATTATGGCCAAATTTATTTCTTATTACTGTGTTTTCAGTATTCAATCATTTATTCATTATGGACATTGATATGTTTTTATTGTGTATTCTTGACATACACAATAATAATCATTAACATTGTAATCTTGATATGTTTATATGCATGTTTCGTGTGCCTGTGTGCCACGTAACAGGCATGGAAGAGTAATATGTGTGCTGTCCACGAAACCGCGCTTATGTAGGGTGCCACATTTCCTGTATTACTTATTGTGCCTTCTTAAAGTAGCAATGCGGTTTTTTTTTTTTTGTTTTTTTTTTAGTTTGGTCTTTTTTCATGCTTTTAACACTTTCAGCTGGAATCAAAATAGCCAGTGCATCTGACCGCACCTGATTCTTAAGGACCAACCTGCCCAGGATGGGTACAAATTCAATTTGCTGTTTAAACAGTGCCGGCGAGCTAGCTGGAACAGGAAAATGACAACTTTGTCCAGTCTAAAAAGTAGCAAAGACACTTTGCACAGAGTGTTAACAATCGCCAAAGAGCACCAAACACCAAGTGGTATAAAATGTTTTCACCTGGATTTAAAAAAATCCAGAAATGTTTGGGAAGAAAGAGAAATCTTTTTGTGCGAAACAGCCAAGTGAAGCTCCATGGGCTGTGGGCAAAGAGAAGCGTTAGTGCTAATTGCTAGATGTGCTGCATTTAACCCCTCAAGAACACACCTGAACATCTAATCCAGCTCATGGCAGTGCTGTCTGGCCCTTCCTGCATCACAGACAAGTCCAGATTTCCTTTAGCCAGGTCCCACAAATGGCAGCAGATGGAAGAATCCAAACTGGGACTTTTAAAATTAAAAAAAAAAAAAAGAAAAAAAAAAAAAAAAAAAAAAAAAAAAAAAAAAACAAAAAAAAAACAAGAAAAAAGGAGAAACGAAAGAAGAAAAAAGAAGGGAACAAAAAAAAAAAAAGCATTCAGCTCACGATAGCCATTTACCTTCCATTATTCTATGGAAATGCATGATTTAGCACAAGTAGGGATCTCGACAAAACCACCAATCAGGAGCAAAAAGTCTTCAAAATATGAGCGTTTTTAGCACTGACTTGATGTTTGGTGACTGGAAGTATTTGTCTCTTTTCTGGCTGTCAGAAACAAGAAACCAAATAAGGATCCTGTGCGTTTATTTATTTCAGCGACTGTAATACGCGAACACCCTGACCATTTTTTTTGGTTTCTTTCCATTTAAAAAGTCTCAAGTAGCTGTTCCCAATAGCACTTTAAAATTTGCTTGTACTTTCTTTTTAAGGGTTCTGTGGATAACAAAAACTCTTTGCTCGACTGGGACAATTCTTTTATGTTGGCACAGAGCAGAGAAATGGATAAATAGCTGTATGAACTCATTATTGAGCTATTCAGCCAACAAAATATATTATTTTACGAACTACAATGTTTTATAACGTCCATTCGCATACAAAACCAAAATTACCGAAGTTCATCTAAGAAAGAATTTTTACACTGGGCCAACCTAAAAAATAAAGGTGTTTATAGGGGGGAAAACCAAACAAAAACAACATTTCATCTTTTCATCCATCTGGTCCAGGGTTTGCGGTGATGGGGGGCTGGAGCCAGTCATCGTGCTGTGTTGGGTGGGGTCCGGCCGGCCGGATTTCTCTGTAACATTTATTTTCATTATTATTTGATAATAATATGATTAAGGTAAATTACAATGCCTTTGCATATGTCACCAACCCACCTCCTACATGTGTATCTTTTCACACTGATACAGCCACCTCTTCCTTCCTTTTATTTTCACACTGATACAGCACACATCTTCCTGTTTATTTCACCTGAATACAGACATAAACCTCTTCCTGTTTATTTCAGTCTCTGATACAGCACACCTCTTCATGTGTTTATTTCACACTGATAACAGCACACCTTTTTCATGTGTTTATTTCACTCTGATACAGTCACACCTCTTCACGAGTGTTTATTTGATAATCATCTGGATAAAGACGAGTCACCTCTTCATGTGTGTTGTTTCATGTCTCTCACCTGCACACCTCTGATGAAGCTGAAGATAGGTATGAGACTCGCACCCACCCGGACAGCCCGCAAAACTGTTTCAAAGAAGCCATCTGAGTCAGGATTGCCCAGAATGCTGTCAGAGGTCTGTCTTCTGAAGATTTCCTTATGTGGTGGATGGATAAGTTTAAACTGTTCATGACTGGATGAAGGAATTGTTCAAGAGTCAGGCAAATTGGCTGATTACCCCAGAATGCAAAACTGAGAGAAGAGCAGGAGGATCCTGAGGCCGATGTACATGGTTGAGAAGAGTTGCTGGAGACTTGTGGCCAGTGAGAGGTTCGCTGAAGATCACACTCCACATCCTTGGGAACATGAAGCAGGAAAGGATCTTGCCCAACTCACTGGAGAGAGAAAGATGAGCAGCACAGTAAGAGCTTCTCTCATTGCTAATGTGGTGTTGTGTTGGGGGGTGTGTGTGTGTTAGGGCATTTTGTTGTTAATGTTTGTTGTGTCTGTGCCATTCAAATGCTGAAATTAGTTTTATAGCATCCCACTTTCATTAATAGTGTTTTTACATTGACAATATTACATATAGAAAAATTGTCACAACCAATGCGCACTACAAAGGCATGTAAAATTAAACTATAGCAATTGAAGCAGGTGGATTATGGGGGCGGTAAGCCAATTGTACATGAGATTAAATGGTCCCTGTGGAGGATTCAAAAGCAGGAAATCTTGTGCTTTCAAAAGCCAGTGACTAAAACCACTTGTCCCCCATCAGACAGACTGGCCCTGAGGTTGTGATCCAGCCGCTAAAGAGCACTCAGGATAAAAATATTTTGATTTTAAAATTACCCCCTAAAGTACAGTATAAACACCACCAAGGATACATCCACAACATAAACATGGAGAAATGAAATGTAAAAGGACATTTGAACCCATTTGCCGTGTTTGTTTTAATGTTTTTTTTTCCCCTTATTGTACAAATGCAAACAGTGTGTACTTTCCTCGCTGATATATTGTATTTATGATGGATTATTAATTGAGAGTGTGCTGTAACACCCGTGGTGAGGTGAGGTGTGTAACACACTGAGAGTGACCTTGTGTAACAACACCATGATTGGAGGTGGCGTAACACACTGAGTGAGGTGTGTAATGCTGTCTGAGCGGTGGTGGTTAACACAATGAGTGTGAGGTGGGGTGTAACACACTGTGGAGTGATGGCGTTGTCTTGGTAACACACTGAGGAGTGAGGGTTTGTAATGCTGTCTGTCTGAGAGTGGGTGTGTAACACACTGAGAGTGAGGAATGTGTAACACACTGAGATTTAGGTATGTAACATACTGTAAGAAAAGGTTGTGTAATACCTGAGAGTTAGTGGTTGTGTAATGCGGTCTTAGAGGTGTGTAACACACTGATAGTGGAGGGGTGGGTAACAATGAGAGTGAAGGTTTGAAACATACTTATAAGAAAGTTGTTGTAACACTGTGTGAGTATGTGGTGTGTAATGCCTGTCTGAGAGGTGTGGTAATGATCTTTGAGGTATGTATAACACTGTGTGAGAGGCATTCATCACATACTGTTCGACTATGTAACACGTTTTGTATGTTTAAAAAAAATGCGTGGAATTAAAATATTTTTATTGGCAGTTATTGAAATTTTTGAAAATCCTGTTTATTGGAATGGTAAATGTTTATCAAAGTTTTTAATCATAATTATTTCTCTTATTTCCTATCTTCAGATGAACTCATAAAATAGCCCCAGCAGGAAATGGAAAACTCATCTGAAGACGAAGTTTGAATTGCATCAATTGATGAATTAGCAAAGCATGGTCTACCCAACCCTCCTGAAGGAGATCTATACAGAGCCCTCCATCACAGAGGGGAGGAAGTGGGGGGGTCAATAATGAAACAATGAGGGCGAGACAGATTGCGACAAGCAACCAAGAGGGACCAACCACACAGGAAACTGCCATCCGCTGCAATGACATCTTTAAGCCGTTAACTTACCCTTGACAAAAGAAAACCATCCGAAACTGTGACTTACAAAGGGCATAGCTGGCATTGGGAAAACTCGTCTCTGTTCAGAAGTTACAATTCTGGGATCTGGGAAGGAGGAAAAGACAAATCAGGATGTTTTGAATTTCATCTTCACTCTTCCTTTCCGAGATCTTGTGATTTTGAAGAAGGAAAAAGACCATTGCAGTCCATGATGCAAACTTCCTGCCCAACACTAATTTTCCACCACTGAAAGAGATCAATAGTAATGTGAAGTGATGAATAGTCAAACGTTGTGTTTATCTTTGATGGTCCCTGGATGAGTGTACAATAACAACTTCCACACTACTAGATTGCCAATAGCAAATGAGATCTGCTGTGATTATAACAGAGTCATCATCAGTGGATGTGCCGCTGACCAACCGCATTAAGGGGAATTCTGCTGCCCTCTGCTGCTCTGGCTGCTGGAGGATCACTTCTCGACCAGTAGCAGCCAATCCGATCCCTCCTGAGGTGCAGGCACCGAGTGACCAGAGGTACAACGGTTCAAATGGGACCACCAAAGAAGGAGGAGATACTTCAGGAAGAGAATCATAGATCAGAACCAGGCCAGCAGAATTATCAAAACACATAAGTCAGCCAGGAGTTCTCTGACATCATGTGTCACATACCAGTCTTCTCCTGGATTTCTGCTGAGTGTTCTGGAGACAATGTAGGGGTGGGTAGTTAAGTAGAGAGTGGAGATCTGCCCAAAAACTCTGACTGACTGAAATGTACACACACTTCCCCTGCTCATTCAGACAAAATGTGAAGAATCAGGAAGTACATGTTACGGATGAGACAAACACAAAGCAGATATCTGCATCAGATCCAGAAATCATCCTGAAACTGGGGCAGCTGGCTTTTCTACAGCTGGAAAAAAAAGGCAATCTGATATTCTATGAAGAGGACCTGAGAGAGAGTGGAATTGATGTCAGTGAAGCTTCAGTGTACTCTGGGGTGTGCACAGAGATCTTTAAAGAGGAGTGTGTGGTTGTATCAGGAGAGGTCTACTGCTTTGTGCATCTGAGCATTCAGTGTAGTATCTGGCCTGCCTTGTTTGTGTTTCATTCATTGTAAATGAGAACAGGAAATGTACTCAGAGCAGAAAGAATCAAAACCTCACAGTGACAGAGTGGAGCTGTCTTAGTTACAACAGTACTGCAGTGATCAGGCCTTAGGGATTAAGAATGGACAACCCCCCCCCTAGACCTTTTCCTCCGGGATTCTTCTTTGGCCTCTCTCTGGACTCCATTCAGACTCTCTTAGGAGGACTACTGACACAGACAGGAAGCAGATCACAGAGCATTAATAAAAAAACTGTTCAGCACATTAAGGAGAGGATCAGAGAGGAATCTTTCAGCAGAGAGGACCAGCAATCTGTTCCAACTGTCCAATTGAACTGAATGTCAACTCGCTAGTGCAGGAAAATCCAGAATTCCCTCAGATCAGGAAAACTTTCTGATAAAAAGCTGAAACCAGACCAGTGTTCAGGCTCTGGCCTTTGTGTTTACTGATGTCAGAGGAGATCCTGGGATGAGTTTGCCCTTGAAGACCTACCACACATCAGGCAGCAGGTCAATCAGAGACTGCTACCAGTAATCATGAGCTGCAGGAAGGCCAAGTGAGTTATTATTGTCATTAATAATGTAGATGATTGACAGCATATTTTCCCACTTTCAATTTTAGTGAGAATAAAGATTTCCGGGCAAGAGAAAATTTGATTAAAAAAAAAAAAGATTTATAAATCAAGATTTTCTAACTCGCGCCCTCATCTAATGTTTTATATCGAGAACATAAGCAGCATCAAATGCAAAATCTCATCACGTATCATACATTTGATTTTAATTAACTATTACTATTTACTACTTTAATACATGTATTAATTATTTGAAAAGATCGCAATTGTGAAATAAATAAGGAGGCAATTGATATCAGAGTAATCTGAATGGATTAACCTTTGTCAGAACATATAATTCAAGCAGATTAAAATGAAGAGAAAGCTATATTACATGGGGGGGTGACAGTATTCAGAAAAAGGAGCCCTAATTTTTGGTGACAGCACAGGCACAAACTACACTCCTGGGCGCAAGTGGAATTGCTTGTCTCGTGTCCCGCAAATAAAAATACTTTCCACTTTCACCAGGTTTATTAGTTTTATGGTCTGTGGTTAATCTGCTTGTGTCAACATGGGTTTGTTGGTGCAATCGGGGATGTGTCCAATAGAACATTCAGCCCTGTGTGAGTTTGGTGTTGAATAATGCATTTGCAGTCAAACCAACCCATACCAGGTTTTAACTCGTTGCTATTTTTGGTGGCATTATAACTGTTCCACACCTGAATCCACTTAAACATATAACACAGATACAAGAATATTTTGTTTATTTCAATTTAACTATTTTAAAGGGAAAAGCTGTATTTCAATTATGGAGTCCACTACCAGCTATTTAGGCAGTTGGAGTTAATTGTGTAAGCTACTTGAATGAGATAGGTGGGACCTTGCCACCCCTCAGATAGTGGTTTACAGTGAGCCCAGAATGCACTGGCAAACTTGCTTTTAATCATGTGTTGTGGCTGGGCTAGGTCAATGATTGAGTGCACTTTGGAATGTTGAAAATGCCATTTTAGAATGGTGGATGGATTGGGTTGGTACATTACTGTACAGCCCTCAGAAAGTCAGTGCATTCTTTGTGGTGTGCTGTTTTCACTAGTGAGTGTACATTTCGTCTTATCAAGTAACTATCTGAATGAATGACACTTATTTGAAGTAAATGTTTTTTTGTTTATTCTAATTAGTGGTATGAAACAAAAAATTGACAGCAAAAGAAACAAAAAAGCTGTTGTAAATCCAGACAAAAATGCTTCTTTCCTGTCCTCTGGTGCACAAGCTCGATGCCTGCCTAGCTGCTGAAACAGTAGCGGCAGCAGCAGGATGGAAAGACCAACTGGAGGCTGTCTCTGCCAGCTGCCTCCTGCTCCTGGCCAGACTGGGAAATTCTCCCTGAGGAACTGTTCATGGGAACAGAAACTGTTTATTATACCTCTTAGCCAGCACTGGCACATGAACAGAAAAAATACATTGTTTTTGTTAACAAAAAATGTAATCAAATCTATTCAGTGTCATCTTCATTGGTTTGTAGAAGTCCTCATAATGGTTGTAATAGTTCATAGTGTTGGGCAGAGAAAATTCTCCCCTTATAATAACCAGGCATGACAAGGTAGATCCATATAAGAAATAGGATTTATTTTTGCAGAAAGCATCCAGTACCTACAACCCAACAAAATGGATACAGCACAAACTGAAGAAAGCAGGGGCAGTTGGTACTTGGTTAAATACATAACCCATATAGTAAGATATAAAAACAAAATAAATGATTGGGCTGTGTCTAATCTATAGCATGAATACTAAATAATCACATGGTGACCTCTTAGTCTTACAAGCGTTACATAAACCAATCTTTAAGTCAGAAATAATTACAAATCAGAAATAATAGTTTGGTCTTTATCGATCAGTTGCTTTCAGAGTCCTGGGTCAGCATGGTGTCATAGCCGGTTTTCTCCCTGGCAGATGGCGGGGGGAGGTTAAGGAGGAAAAGCCAAGCTCAGCCAGTTTGAACTTCTAAAATGTATAAGACAGAGAGAAAGAAAACAGACAGACACACGTACATGCATTATTTCTAACTTTTTCTGTCCTTGGGAGATCTGGTGCATGGAGACGGAGGGGCCCTTCTGCAAGGTCTAGGAATTTAGTGTTGTAACAGCCTTCTAGTTATGCTAGAGAAAACTCTCCTTCCTTCAGTCGAGATGATCACAACACGCTTGCCTCTTCAGCCATGGTAAAACATTAGCATTTGGCTGTGTTTCCTAAAGGGACAGAAACAGTGCCGGATCATGGTCCCGTGAGGCCCCTGGGCACATGGTCTTTTGGAGCCCCCCCCCCCCCCCCCCCCCCCCCCAACAACAACAATATTAAATGATAACCACTAAACAGTGGGGCTAGTGTGTAACAACACCACAATGTGAATTTAGCATACTTGTTCACTTTGAGCTAGCTAATGAGCTCGCAATGAGGTTTTTTTTATTCCCACAGCCACCAGCATCCCATGTTTGAACTACTAATAGTTTTGAACTAATAGCACTAATAGTTAGCTAGTTAGTAGCTTTGATTTAAGCATCATGACTATGGCAGGTTGTTTTAAAATTGTATTCAACCCACTGTAGCTAGCTACCCCTTATCTTATACCCCTTTCATACAAAGAAATGCCACCTAACTAACTAGTTAAGTTGTGTGCCACCAAACTAGTTAGACAGTTGAGTTTTAGGCTATAGCTAGTTAACTCGCTGGCTTTTTAGAGTGCAGCTAATTTGGTTGTAAGGGCAAACTAGCTGGCAAAAATGGCAGCTAGCTAACTCAGTGGCATAGGTTTCGTTTGAACATTGGGGGGGGACCACACTGAAGTAGGGGAGTCTGGGGGTCCTCCCCCAGGAAATTTTGAGAATCAAACACTTAATTTCCTGCATCTGGTGAATTTTTATGCACCACTTTGTGCCTTTTCTGCATGAATTTATGGTGGTGGAACGCTTCTTTCATGTTTTTATTGGGGGGACAAATGCCACATGTTCTAAATATTGAGGGGGACTATCCCCTGCCTCCCCCCGAATCTTACACCTATGAGCTAACTAATTTCTGTTACAAGCTGTAATCCTATGGCAGCTAGCTACTAGGGAAAATGGGCAGCTAGCTAAAATAAAGGGATAGCTAGTTACGGTAAGTCAAATAACGAACGGCCTTCAAACTGGCTCAGTTTGTACAGCACTGTTTCTCTCCGAGAGGCTCTCATTTTAAGCATGCACTGTATGTACCAAGGGGCCCAGGTGTTACCCTCGTGTATGCACCCAGTGGGCCCGGGGGCCTTAGTGGTCAGCTCACGCTTTAAGCACCGAGGACCCCCTCACATTGTAAAACGCGTAATTTGGGGCCCGGGGCCCCTATGGTCAGCTCATGCTTTAAGTGCGGAGGGGCCCAGGGACCCTCACACTGTAGGTGCCAAGGGGCCCAGGGGCCCTAGTGGTCATATCACCTCTTTAAGCCCTAGGGCCTACGAGGGGGCCCTAGTGGTCAACTCACTCTTTTAAACCCTCTGGGGTCTAAGGGTAAAATGAAGCACACTGGTGATTGTGCGATGCTCTGACATTTGTGTAAATCTTCATCAACTTTATATACAGTGATTCCAAAAAGTGTTTTCATATCTTTGTTTTCAGCACAAACTCAGCTGCAATAATATGGCAGCAGTAAGTAGGTCATATGTAAACTGCTCTAAAAACACACAAAACTGTAAACAGTAGTTTTGAACATGCACAGGAATGTTGTAATAAAACACACCTAAACAATTGTAAACTAAGACTTTTTGGTCACTGAAATGTGTTCATCAAGGTCTTGGGTATTCAAAAAGATGACAAAATGTTTTAGCAAATCCAATGAGAAATATAAAATAAATTGCTAAAAATTTAGTGTTGTTCTGACTACTATTTTTTCAACACCATGGTGAGAATTGGGAGGGCAAATGGCCTTTCTGTAATGAATATGCATTGGGAAGAAGGACTTGCCAGCTAAGTAGGCTATTCACACCTGGCCGCATGCCTCCCCACCACTAAGACAAAGACGCAGTGAGTCCCTTTAGAAGACAGAAACAAAGACATCTTTAGATTTTAGAACATTTATTGAAGTAAACTGCATGGAAGATGAGATGAGACTGGGTGGGAAGTGTGGGTGGGTGGCTTCCCCCTGTTCCCTGGTACTATCCCCCCCCCCCCCCCCCCCCCCCCCCTCTTGCAACGCCTGCCTGGCCTCTTAGCTAGTGGTGAACGATAGGCCATGTTACCTGATCAACATCTCTGTAAATATAATAAAAACAAAATTGTTAGGAAATGTGAAATGAAATAAAACTTTATTTTATAGCACATTTCCTTCAACAGGTGAAAATTAAATGTTGCTTTACAAAAAACGGGACAAACCACTAACTAATGAAAAAAAATTTATGAATGTGACATCATATACAAACAAAGAACCAAACAAACACAACCAGACGCAGAGAGGTAGCCTATAATTTTGAGAAGCAATGGTTAGAATCGTTCGTAGTGTGGGGAATTTACAAGCGCGCATATTAGTGAATATTCCTACAAACACACAGAGAATGTAATACAGCACACCTTTACGACAATAATGAAAGCTATCACAACGAAACAAAATTAGCTAAACTAAATAAACACTGATATTCCACTCAACTACATGCAACTCATTCAATAACACTGCCTCAATCTGAGTAGGCTAGGTCTGTTTAGGCTAAGTGGTTATTTTATTGCTATTTTTTCCCGAACTTACTTAAAGTAAATGCTAATATCGATTGTGCAAGGACATCAAGTTTTAGAATCCTAGCCACGCCACTACACATACAACACTCCAGGCATGAGCTATTTATTACGAAAAATATGAATCGAAAAACATACAGTCTACCTGATCTACTTCTAACACAACCAACGCAGAGAGCCTAGCCTATACTTTTTGAGATGCAATAGTTCGAATCGTTCGTAGTGTGGGGTAATTTACAAAAACGCGCATATGCTGATATTCCTACAAACACACAGATACGTTGCAATACAGAACACATATTTTACCAAATATGATCATAAGAAATATACTTACGCATGAATTGATCCTCAGCTGATCAGTTCGCTGTTCGAAATGACACCGCTTTTTCATCAGTGTCGGTGCTTCCTGGACGAACCATTTCCACAATTAAAAACGAAAATGTTCACACCTCAAAAGAAGTGAATAGGCTACACTTTGACACTTCTATCTAGCTAAATCCCGCTTTCGCAGACTTATCTGATAACAGCTTGTGAAGTTTAATCATCCAAATAGAAACGAAAAGTTAATTTCATCTTGTTGAGGACTCCGCCGGCGGAGCTCTCGACCCCAGAGGGTTAATGCCCAAGGGGCCTGGGGGCTCTCACACTGTAAGCGCTGAGGGCCTATGGGCCCTAGTGGTCGCTTACGTTTTAAACACCAAGTTGGCCTGGGGGCCCTCACATTGTAAGCTCTGAGGGGTCTGGGGGCCCTAGTGTGACCTCACGCTATAAGCACCCAGGGCCCTAGTGGTCAGCTTGTGCTGTGCACACTGAGGGCCCTGGCGTTCAACTTCTTCTGAAGGTCTTGGTCCACACACCCGCACGCGGCCTGAGACTTGGAGGCCCCCTGGCATCCCGAGGCCCCAGGCAGTGGCCCGTCCATAATCCAGCCATGGACAGAAATGGGGTGATCTGATAGGCAATAATGAACCAAACCCAACCACACCCCCACACCCACAATTTATTCTGATCGAACCATCCTCTTTTACAACTGTGCGACAGTTGCGCTAGTATGGGCTCAAATTAATGCCAAAAAGTATTTTGTACTTGTAAGCAATAACTTATGCTTGCAACTTATGGTTCGTGTTTGTACTCTGCAAGTTTGAACCTGTAAAAAACGTTGTGTTTTGTGGATATATAGATTTTCGTGGGATTTTATCATAATCAGCGTTTTGTGCAAGTGAAGAGATGGGACTTCACTGCTGGATCTCTCTCCTCCTTCTCTCCTCTCTCTCCTCCCTCTATTTCCTCTGAATTTGTGCCCTTATGTCTTGTAAATATGATTAATCCTGCATTAACTTTTCAAATTGGTCATTTTTCAGACAAGGTTAAGTATAGGCCTACATTTCGTAAAAATTATTAACCACTAACTAACGCTTACATTACAGTGTGAAATCTCCACAGTATATAATACCCCTAACATATTTAACAGACCCTCAATTTCAAAAACAACGTAGGCTATATAACCGAAATATTTTGAGCAGTAATACTTTACATAGCAATGATGAAAATTTACCTGTGTTCAGTAGATGAAGACATAGACAGTAAATCAATGATAGTGTTCTATCGCTTGTTTTTTTTTTTTCTCTCCAAAACTGATGTCAGCTAGGTCTATCAGCCAAACATATGGCTTAGCTATGCCCAGAAGTCCTCAGTAATAATAGTATTTTCTAAGAAATTACGAATTATCGTTGACAACGTTTTTCGTCAGGTTCAGCTCGTCAGCGTAAGTGAATGCGATGATGGATAAAACTTTTTGGTTACTCTGACCTATAAAATGCTATTCCAAAAGCAAAATGAGACATGTTATACATCGTTAGAAAGTTATATACTCTCGCCTACTGAAATAAATGAAGCCAGACTGTACTAAAAAGGGAAACAATGCCGTAAACAGCAGGTGTGTATTACGCACAGCTATTTTGCAGGTACCCAGGCGTCACAAATGCACGTATATTTCACAAACAGTTTGTCCAAGACAATATATGACCACTCCAGTCTCAAATTGTAAAACCAATGGTAGGATGTATAATTATTCAATATTTATTCCAGATATTGACCGTAGAATGACATGGTACCCATTCTTCTTATTGTAAAACTTGACTGCGCTCCCTTTTTGGTACGTCACTTCCGGTTTTTTTTTTTTTTTTTTTTGCAGTAAAAATTTCTCACAAAAAACAACTCCAGAAGTCACGGTAGTGTATATAAGTATATATTTTTTAATGAAAATCTAGTTTCCTACATCATTTTCCTACACATTGATTCACTGGGGTCTCTAACCTGCCAAACTTGGCAACCCGGTCTCCTACTGGAGCTCTGATTGGATAGTTGAAAATGCCTTGAAACGATTGGCTCTCCATAGACCGGAAGCGTAAAAACGTGCCAAAAGTCTGTCTGTAACTTTCTTCTTGTAAACTGGGCGTTGCATGTAGAGGGAGTGTCGCACATGAAACTGTTTTTTGCATTCGTACTTTTTTCTGTTCACAAATGTTAATAAACCACTTCAGATCACAAAACACATGTAGATTTTAATTTACAGATGTGACCCTCCACCCTCACGAAAATCCTATATCCACAAACACAACGTTTTTTTACAGGCTGACTTGCAGAGTACAAACACTAACCATAAGTTGCAAGCACAAGTCATTGCTTACAAGTACAAAATAGTTTTTGTTTCAGTTTCAACTCACAATGTACAAACACAAACCATAAGTGTGCAAGCACAAGTCATTGCTTACAAATACAAAATACTTTCGCCATTAATTTGAGCCCATACACTGCCTGGAGTCAAGAAATTTACTGAAATACCGAAATTCACCAGCGCCTTGCATTGCTGGTAGTGTTTGACAGTTGTTGCTTGACTGAGAAAATAGGCCCCAATTAAATACCTAACTTTAATAAACACAGGCTCAACTACATGATCAAAAAAAAAATTAGACAGTCCTGGAAATGAAGTAAAAGATAATCATGAAGAAATGAATGAAAGATAAAACAAACCACAGCTTGTCTCACCCCCACATTAAAACTGATCAAAAGCCAAAGACGCACAACTGAGAAAGCAAGACAAAGCTGAGACACAAGAGCAAAGGCTCAATGTCTGCTTAACAAGTCAACACTTTAAAGCCTGTCCATTCATCAACATGTGTCCTTAACATTGACTTGGACAAGTAGATGCACTTTACACCTTCTCTTCACAACATCAGTTTGGGTGAATTAGAGTTCTAGTTATGGCTGTACATGCCAACTGTATTTGAATAAAATAAATCCTTGCTTTTAATTGTAGGTTTTATAGTAGAACAAATGTCATGTAAATCCTAGCCATGGGTGTTTGAAAGAGGTGTTGTGGGGGAGAAAACGGGCCCCGGCCTGGGGCCAGCAACGCCAGGGGTACCCCCCCGCTCTCTTCCACACTGCTGAATACGCAAAATTATGCACAATCCACAGAGTCTGATGCAACTGGATTTATTGTAGGTGAATCAAGATTACATACAATAACCTGGGCTGATCTGCGCAGATCAATACAAACAACAATCGTTCATAACGCAAAGACAAGAACATCCAATCATCCACTTTTGTTAGCTCCTCCTGTTGTGGAGCTCAACTTTGGTACTTCCCACCTGTTCGCTTTGGTTTTCTTAGGCTCTATCTTTGACACCATTATCTCCCAACTTTCAGACAAACCATTAAATTTCCAAGCCCCCGTCCTTTCTTTAATTAAAAATAGGCACTACTCCCTTCTCCTATCTAAAGTCATCCTCCCCTTCTTGGGGCAAAACATGTATTCACCTCATTCAACTTCCCGCTGGATTTTATTATTAGCAACATGGTTTGTATGAAAAGGCCTAGTTTGCATGGCAGAAGCTGTGCTTACATTGTGTATGGATTTTTACTGCTTGTGTTTTTATATTTAGTGCAAACCTCTACAGATTATTATATACTTTGACCAAGATCGGGCCTTTGTTAGTTCTATATGTACTTCCTCTGTTTAATATAATAATCCATCATGGTGGTGATGGCTTGGGTGATCTTAATACGTTTCTTTCCCCCAGGGTCCCCCTACTCTTCCTGGTCTCATGCACAATTAATTAATAGTTAGAAATTAATAAAAGAGAGACTTCTCTATACCCCCTTTTTATATTTTAGTTTTAAGCCATTTGATATATACTACTTCTTTCCTATGTTATGATTAAAATAATGCAGAGTTTTGGTTTGAGAGAGATATTGGTTATGAATTAAATGTTTGTGTTTCTGTGTTGAGAGACAGTCAGGCAGTAAATGCACCATGTTTAAAGGCCAGTAGTACCACCCTGGCCTCTGCTTTATCTCTGGTGGCAGGCTAACCCAGAATCTCCAGCATAGTGCCTGTAAGTGCAACAGGAAGGTAGATTGAATTGTAATGGATATATGGGTGCCAGAATGGGGTCTCTCTCAGGGAACTGTTACAGTGAGCTCTACCAACCCCAGTGCCTGTTCTTGAGTTAATTCTGTGGCTTGGTCCTCAGGCTAAAAGTCTGACCTGTACAGGGATTCTGAAGTGTTTCCTTCAGGCTGAATGGTGTTTCCTTGGACCAGCGCCATCAAATGTATCACCTATATCAACTAGAAGGCGAAAATTCCTGAAGGAATGTTTGGACTTGCTTCAAATTCCAACTGGCAACTGTCCTCAAGCCTCAATGCATTTCAATCAGGACGCATGGCTCAAAAGAAGTCACACGAAACCGTCCAGACCCACGGCATAGTGTTACCATACAGCTGGGATCAGCAAGTAGCGATTATGTTCCCAGGATTAGTCATATCCTAAAAGTGTCATGAGTAAACTTGGGGCTAACTATATAGCTAGCTAGCTTATGGCATGTCCTCACCTCTGTAACGTAATTTGTTGTCCTCCGTGTGTCCATACATCTGTATCGGTGGGTTGTAGCGTCCATGTGTCCATACATCTGTATAGGTGGTTGTAGCTGTGTGTCATTAGCTCCTACTTATGCGTGCAGGATAGCATCCTGCATGCGGGTTGTAGCTGTGTGTCCATACTAAAGCATCACAAAAAAAGTTGAATATTTTCAAAAGTTTTGAATATTTAAAAAATCTGAATACAAGCAATAATGTCTGGAACTAGCCGGTCATTTTGGTGTAAAAAGTTTGAACGTAGTGCAAAACCTGTAGGACTAGTTAGAGCTAGAACAATTGGGCAGAAAGTGCAGATAATAAAAATAAATAAAAAATATGCAAGATACCAAGAGTGGGCTTGCCGGAAGCAAGCCCACTAATAAATAAACTCAAAGGTATCATTAACAGGAGTTCCCACAGACCTTTGGAATACCTGGTTTCTCTACCTGGTCATATGTAACACCAGAAGAACGGACACACAGCTGGTTATATGTGAACAGATAACTTCCTTGTGTTTCTGCTTCTAAAGTGAATCTACTATTAACAATGCTGTGGGTAGTTCGTCACAGAAAACCAAAACTAAAGAAACCAACTCATTATCCTCTTTGGAAGATATGCATTATCATTACATTACATTACATTTATTGGCAGACGCTTTTTATCCAAAGCGACGTACAAAAAAGTGCATTTCATGGTCATAGACAACTGCTAAACACAGGTTCAGTAAGGTACAATACTTGTTTTGTACAGCTATTTCTAGCCAAGAACACAGTTTAGGTTCACACAGTGAACACTATTCAGACCTAACCTCTGCAAAGGCAACTAGGCAGAAGAATAAGCTACAGTATTAGGACGAATACAAATTACCAAAAAGTGCTGGGATGGGGCAACTTGTAGCAAGTGTCATGAAAAAAAAGGGGGGTGGGGTTGGTGGGGGGGGGGGGGGGATTTAGAGTGAAATATACAGCGTGGTGGTGGTTAGTCTAGGTATAGTCTGAAGAGATGAGTCTTCAGGCCACGGCGGAAGATGGATAGCGAGGGGGAGGTTCGGAGAGGGACGGGGAGCTCGTTCCACCACTGGGGAGCTTGGGTGGAGAAGCTCTGTGATCCCTTTGGGCGGTGTGGGAGGGGTTACAAGGCGCCCTGCTGCCGCAGAGCGAAGTGGTCGAGCAGGCACATAGAATCGAGTCATGTCCTGCAAGTAGATGGGGGCTGTCCTGTTGGCAGCAGTGTAGGCAAGGGTCAGGGCTTTGAACTGGATCCTGGCAACAATCGGTAGCCAGTGGAGCGATCGCAGCAGAGGAGTGACGTGGGAGAATTTGGGAAGGTCGTAGATGAGTCGGGCAGCGGCATTCTGAATCATCTGTAGTGGCTGTATGGCACGAGCTGGCAGCCTTGCAAGGAGAGAGTTGGAGTAATCAAGGCGAGAGGTCACCGTAGCCTGGACGAGCAGCTGTTTATCATTTTGCATCTTTCCTTTTGGTGGTAGCTGTGCCAAGCATTCAACAGCTTTGCAAGTTAACTCACTGTCCACTTTGAAAGTTGGCAGCTGTACTTCTGGGATGGGATGGGAGGGTTAAGCCCAGAGAAAAGATCATAGAAAAGGTAGATGGGCTCTTTGCCCCAATTCAGAGAACTTACAGTATAAGAAAAGGGGCCCCATTTGGGTCAGAATTACGTCCGTAAAACTGTCAGAGTTCAGTCCAGCAGGATGTTAATTTTTCAGGTGCAGCTGGAGAGTGTAGCACAAACATCTTCCTCAGAGCATCGTCAACCTTAGAATACTCAGTTTCACTCTTCATCACTGAATACTATCATTTTTATAATTTACCATGTTTTATGTATACCTAATATAATTATAATATAATATATGAACTCTTCTTTTGCAGACTGAACAGCTTTGACCTCACAGAGAAGTCCTGTGATATTGTGGCCTCAGCTCTCCAGTCATCATACTCACCCCTGAGGGATCTGGACCTAAGCTACAATGACCTGGGAGATTCAGGAGTAGAGCTGCTCTGTGCTGGACTGATGAGTCCAAACTGTAAACTACAGAGACTGGGTGAGTAGTGCTGTGTACTGTGGGACATTAACTAAATAGAATTACTGAGAGACTAGCTTCTGCTGCCAGGCATTCATTGAGTGTTTTCTGACATTAAGATCTTCAATCCTGGGAGGTAAATATCCTGCTCATCCAGGAATCTAAAACCAACAACTATCCCTGGGATTAACCTAATTAAGATTTACCCCATTTGGGTAGCGAGATATATAAATATATAAATATCACAAGGCATGACCTCTGTATTATTCTAATAAATAACATTTGACTGATCCTAGCAGCTATCCAAGAAGAGCTGCATATCCTGCTTGTGAAACTAACAATATGCCCATTGAGTACCTCAGTTAAAGGGTGTTTTTACTACCCCAAACTTTAAGTTACTGTCGCTACCCTGGTTCTCTGAAACACAGAGTGGAGAGATCCACATCTCGGGAATGACATCCAGTCATCCAATTGCACCAAGTCTGGCTTTGACAGACAGTGAATCATTTGTCATAACAATAGCTTCTACAAGCCAATGGGACAGCTTAGACTTAGAGATGACTTTCCCTTTGCAGGCAGGGGCCCAGGTGACTAAGATCTGGTCGCTCTTTCTAAAGCCTTAGTCTTTGCCATATACGTGTGGAGAACACACACAGGACACAGCATATGCAGCCTATGCTCTTCTTTAGAGGAGAAAGGTGGTGGGTGAAAAGCGGCAAGCTCCAATATCTCACATGTGAAAGGGGAGGGGATATTATTGTGCACAAGAGATGCACTGAGAGCACATGGAGGTCACTGACTCACTTAGTTGAGGCTAGTGTAAGCAGCAACGCTGTCCTGGACAGCAATCTCATGTATAGACTCAAATGGTCTTAGAGACAGAGCCTCCAGCTCCAGTGATAAATCCCAAGGGGAAATGAGCTTTTTAGCAACAGCAGAGAACAGTGAGCCCCCTTCATGAACCTGTGAATGAGGGGGTGCTGCCCCTCTGCATGATCTCTGAAACCAACATGACAAGCAGTGATAGCTGCCAGGTAGACCTTAATGGTAGAAAAGTATTTCTCTTTATCCCATAAGGGTTCTGTGAAAGGCACAGCACGTCAGAAACAGAGCTCTGGTAAGGCACTCACTGATGAGAGGCACACCATCTTTCTAACACCTGACACTTATTGTCATAAAGTGACCTGGTAGAGGGCACTGTCATGCTCTGGATGGTTGCAGCCATGCAAGGGGGAAGCCCTAATGTGTTGAGGTTATGCCTCTCACGGGCCAAGCCCATAGAGCTACTCGCTCGGGGCAGGGCTGGTATATTTTCCCCGTTCACCTGAGACAGGAGGCCCGTGCGTAGCGGGAGCGCGCATGGCTGTACATAAAGGAGAGGGATAATCTCTGCCAGCCACGGTGATGATTTCTGCCACCTGCTTGTGATTAGGATCAGTGTGAAGCTCTGCTCTCACTCTGGCTGAAGTGGGAGAGATGAGAGAGAGGGAGGGAGGGAAATGCCTGTGAAGAGATCTACAGCTGCACAGTCAAATCTCTGCCATAGCATTTCCTCAATCTGGAGATGGAGAACACCATTCCCCGTACAGTGGGTTTCCCCTTGACAGCAGATCAGCGCTCGGGGTTCAGAATTCCTGGAACATCAATCAATCAATCAAATTTTATTTGTATAGCATATTTCACAGCAATTGTCACAATACGCTTCACAGACAACCCTGGCCTAGACCCCCACAGGAGCAAGCCTAAAGCAACATGGGTCACGCGTAACCACAGAAAGTGACGGCTGCTCCAGACCAACAGTCTGTGGGCTAGACCATGGAGCTGGAGGGAGCGCATGCCACCTTGGTGATTGACATATGCTAACCCCGCAGTCATTATCACAGCATACGAGCACATGATGTCCTCTTAGACTGGGAAGAAAAGAACAGAGAGCTGTCCATATAGTTAATAGCTAAAAGAAAATTGATTCACCATGTGGACCCCCCTGAGTGCCCACCCCAGGAGGGATGTGTGTGTCCTCATATCTTTCCTCATGAGAACGATCCTGAGAGGGCTTCCCTGAGTGTAAAAGTCTGTTTTTCCCAGTGACACAGAGTTACTGAGCGCTTGTGTGTCACCGTGAGACAGCGATGGAGATCATGCACAGGGTTGAGGTGGAGGGATGAAATCCACCTCATAAAGCCCCTCTTCTTAACAGCCCCAGTTGCAAAACCTGAGAGGCTGACACCACCAGCCCCTGTAGTCTGAGGCATGTGGTGATACTGTACTCTCGAGCCGGGCTTGAACTGAGAGAGACATACTCTGAGAGATAAAATGCTGTCTGCTGATAGGCAAGCTCACATGGATACAGAGTATAAATCCACTCCCAAGAACGTTACGCTCCAGGATGGGGAGAGATTGCTCTGAAACCAAGAGACAGCAGATGTGTCAGAACTCGCTGAGTGTGCTGCACAATTCTGGGTTTTGAATTGGCAATAATCAGCTAATCGTCTGTATAAGTCAGTATTCTGAGCCTCATTAGTCTCGATGGAGCCAGACCTGCCTCTACACAAAGACAGAACGCCCGTGGACTCAGGGAAAGGCCAAAGGTGGAACTGTGTATTTTGTAGCAAACACCGCGATGGGAAAGCGGAGAAATTCGTGTGAGGGGGATAAATGCTTACGTGAAAGAAGGCATCTTTCAGATTTACTGATGTGAAATAGTGATGTTAAGTAATCAATTAACTGTTAATTCTTAATAAGAATGTTGATTGATGAATTTCTATCGATTAAACAGTTAAATTTCAATAAACATTGAAAATAAAAAAAATGCTTAAAGGGGAATTGCACTTTATAACACTTCTGGGCTTCATTTTCAGACGGTTTTTAGGTTGCTTGTGTGGCAATATAGAGACAATGACGGCTGACCCCCCCATTCCCTATTTTTTTGTTTTAGTTTACATTGTTTAGATTTAAGTATAGCGGCTGTGGGATGTATTCTTTTATTTTACTGTTAGTATTCATGTATATTGGTCATCTGGGTCAGGTATCTATGGCTATCTGAGTATGCAGTACTCACAATGCACAGCAGAGGGCAGTAGCGGAGCTGCTTGGAAGGAATGGGATGACTCGGCGCACAGAGTTCAGTGTTTGCCAAAGCAGTGAAAGTGAAACATGCTACTACGAAGTGATCATTCTTTTGTGCATTGTATTGGATATTGCAGAGTTTTGATAAAGAACCCTCAACAACGTGCGCGCGTGAAGAGTCATCTTTATGAGTGTGCAACAAAAATGGTGGCCCGTACGGGGATTAACAGCTGTGAGTGACGACCCCCCCAACGTGGTGAGACTACAGCACGGGCAAGATGGAGCTGGAAGAGTTGGCCGAGGCCGTGTCACAGAAGCTATGGCTACTACAACTCACGCAGCTCAAGGAGGTTGGTGCTGAAGTAAAAATCCAAAGTGGAGGGGTGACGAGCAAAAGACTGTTAATCAAAATAATATCAGAAACAATGGACAATGTGATTGATGATGAAGATGAGGAAGTGGCTAAGGCTTTTCTACGGAAAGTACTGCTCTTAGCCCAGGAGAAGTTAGATAATCCTGAAAGCCTTGTAATTGAGATAAAACCGGAGAGAGTAGAAACAGTCAGTCCCGCACTACTTAAGGAGGAGAGTGTAGCTGAATTAGCTGAAAAGAATGCACAGCTCCAAGAGGAAAATAGAAGACTGAAAATGAACATCACAGCTTCGGGTCAGGTGTTCGCTCCCCAAAATGCACTGTCTGCAGCAGCAGTTAGCAGGCTCCCAGAAGTGACAATAAGGAAGGAGTTCAAAATATCAGGTCAGATCGGAGAAAAAGGGCAAAAAGACCGGCTTTCATACGTCAACCTGATGCACCAAATAGGCAGGGCCTGAATAAAGGACACAGCGAAGCTGAAGTGACGGAGGCGGTGATCAGGTCCATCAGTCCAGGATTGAGTCTCCGGGATATGCTGGAGATAAAGAGAGGACCTGACCCTCCCCCAGTTAAAGACTATGCTCAGGGCACACTTCAAAGAGGACAGCTCGACTGATCTGTACGACAGACTCAAAAATCTAACCCAGGACGCCAAAGAGTCACCCCAGAACTTTCTCTTCAGGGCAATAGAGATAAAGGAGAGGCTGCTAGCTGCGTCACAAGAAGTCGGGTCTGAGGAGCAGTACAGTCCCGAGCTTATCCAGAGGAAGTTTTTGAGGTCAATTAGCACAGCTCTGAGCATTGACCATCTCAAATTCCAGCTCAAGTCATATCTGGATGATGAGCAAGTGACAGATGAGGTACTCATTGACAGGATGAATAAAGCAGCTAGTGTCGAGGAGGAGAGACGGTCTAAGCAGAGGAACAGCCTAGGTGGCAAGATAGCAAAGATAGCAAAGGTCAACAAACTCCAGACTAGTCAGCATGGTCAAGATGCAGGTGAGGAGAGAGTGAGGGTTCAGGAACAGTCTGCTGAGGTGGTAAAGCAGAAGAACCGTAAACCACCACCAGCCAGCAGTCTAAGAGAGTCGGATTTCAGGGAAGATCTCCGACTTCTTAGAGAAGAGGTAGCTGAAATCAGGAAGAGCCTCACCAACCCTCCCCCTCAGTATCGCCAAGCAAAACCAGGTGGCAGGAGAACATGTACAGCTAGTCAGCAGCAGCGAACAGCTGAACAGTGTAGACATTGTTTTAAGTGCGGACAAACAGGACATTTGTCTTGGAGCTGTTTAGTACAAAAGAGGCCGGCAGCGAACCCTGATAGTGCAAAAGTAACCATCGAGACCAACATCCCACCAACATCACCTGTATCAAACCAAGCTGGAACAGCAGAGGAGATGCCCAAGCTCCTACGTAACCGCATCCGGCAGCTAGAGATGGAAGTGGAGAGGAACATGAAAACAGAGTCGACTGAGGTTGCCACCTATGCCAGCCACCTCTCACTACCCCGTCAAGCCAAACTGACTGCTCTTATTGGCAAGAAGTGCATGGTGGACTGTTCCTTGGAGGGAGTGGCAACGCAAGCGCTATGGGATACGGGCTCCTAAGTCACGATTATCAATGAGAAGTGGAGAAAGTCCCACCTCCCACACATCCAGCTGAGGAGCACTGATGAGATCCTGGGTGAGAACGAAACCATAGTTGGGAGAGCAGTGAATGATACGCCGATCCCATTTGCGGGCTGGGTGGAGCTCCAGTTCAAGTTGAGAGCAGACGGGAGTCCTCAGCCAGAGTTACTTGTACCGGTACTTGTCTCCAGTGAGCCAGGGGTGGCAGAACTGCCAATCATTGGCTACAACGTGATAGAGCACCTGGTGATAGATGGGATGGAGCAGCATCCAGAGGTTACCCCACGGGTGGTCGGAGAAGCCTTCTCCATAGACTGTAACAGAGCAAGTGTGTTGATCCATCTGGTGCAGAGCTGTGACCACAATGAGAAGGAGGGCATCGTGAGGGTGGCGAGGCAAAAGACAGTGATCCCGGCAGGGCAGACTAGGGAAGTTACGTGTAGTGTGAGAACAGGGCCCCTATCCACAAAACAAGAAGTCCTGTTTGAACCAGTGCGGTTCCCAAAGTGTCCAGAGGGGGTGCAAATGGCCCAAACAGTCACCTGTCTGCAGAAAGGAAACTGGTCCAAGGTAACTATCCCGGTCACTAATGATAGCAACCATGACATAGCTCTCCCTCCCCGCACTGTACTGGGGGATAGTTGCAACAGATTAAGACAATCTACCCAGCAAATGTCAAGCCCGCCAGTAGCCGTTGTGTCGAGGCCGCCAAGTCAGCTAGTGAGGATGAAGACACAGCCAGCACGCTCTACACTCCTGAAAAAGAGAAAGAGGAACAGAGACAGCTGGACACGTCTCAAGTCGAGACATGGGACCCCCCAGTGTCCGTGGACCATCTGACCCCAGACCAGCAGGAGAAAGTGAGGCAGGTCCTACGTGAGGAGTGTGCCGCATTCTCCAAAGATAAAAATGACATCGGATGCATCCCCTCACTGCAGCTAAAGATCAGACTGAGCGACACGACTCCAGTGAGACGCACGTACACCTCAGTGCCCAAGCCTCTCCACAAGGAGGTGAAGGAGTATTTGGAAGATCTACTGAACCAAGGATGGATAAGAAAATCCCGGTCTGCATACTCATCGTCGATTGTCTGCGTGCGCAAGAAGGACGGGAGCCTCCGTCTCTGTGTGGATTACAGAGAGCTGAACAGCAAGTCCATCCCCGACCGACACCCCATCCCTCGAGTGCAGGACATGCTGAATAACCTCAGTGGGAGTGCATACTTCTCGGTGTTGGATCAAGGCAGGCTTACCATCAGGGGTTTGTGGAGGAGAGCAGCCGACCACTCACAGCCTTTATAACACCGTGGGGTCTGTACGAGTGGGTCCGTATCCCCTTTGGCCTGTCCTCCGCTCCTGCCGAATTTCAACGCAGCATGGAGGAGTGCCTCAGTGGTCTGAGGGATGAGACATCACAGCCATACCTGGACAACAATCTCGTCCACAGCAAGACATTTTGAGGACCATCTACGTGACATAAGGGAGGTGCTGCGTCGCTACAGGCACATGGAGTAAAGCTGACGGCGAAGAAGTGCGAGGTGTTTAAGGATAGAGTGAAATTCCTGGGAAGGTTTGTATCCAAGGACGGCTACAGCATGGACCCAGCCGAGCTGGCACCTGTACAAGCCCTCAAAGAGGGCAGACCCAGGCCGTGGGGGAACTGAGGAAGCTGCTGGGGTTTGTATTGTACTATCGGCCATACATTCCCAACTTCTCAGTATAGCCAAGCCGCTCTACAGGCTGCTGTCAGCCAAGAAGTCCCCAGGGGCCAAGGTCAAAGGTCAAAGTGCAAATAGGAGCAAGGGGAAACACAAGAAATCAGACCAGCTACCCTCGAGCCATCCGATCACCTGGACAGAACAACACCAAGGCATGCTCTGCCAGCTCATAGAGTACCTGCTGCAGCCCCCACTCCTTGGCTACCCCGACTTTGAGAAGCCATTCGTGCTGCATGCGACGCTTCCCAGGAAGGCCTCGGAGCCGTGCTATATTAGCGACAACAAGGCAAGCTAAGTGTCATCGGTTACGGATCCAGAACGCTGACTGCTCCAGAGACAAACTACCACCTCCACTCTGGAAAGCTAGAGTTTTTGGCTATGAAGTGGGCGATCTGTGAGAGGTTTCAGAGAATACCTGTATTATGCCTCTTCATTCGTCGTCTACACCGACAACAACCCTTTAACCTACGTCTTGACCACTGCAAAGCTGAACGCCACGACACACCGGTGGATTGCTGAGCTGGCGGATTTCAACTTTACGATCAAGTACC
Source organism: Anguilla japonica (assembly GCA_025169545.1). Taxonomy (NCBI): domain Eukaryota; kingdom Metazoa; phylum Chordata; class Actinopteri; order Anguilliformes; family Anguillidae; genus Anguilla; species Anguilla japonica. The sequence continues at coordinate 11,190,203 of CM045898.1, read as the reverse complement.
CGACCGGGAAAAGTGAATGGAGATGCGGATGGGCTATCCAGGATGCCCCTGGACATGGAGCGCTACATGCAAACATGTTCACAGGAGATGGAGCCAGAGGTAATTACAGCAGTCACGCAGAGCCTCCAACTGAAATCACAATGGGAGCCCTGGATGTGCCCAGTTACAATCATGTCCGCCTGTAATGAACCTCAGAATGATCGAGTAACCTCCACAGTTAAACAGCTTCCCCTAGAAGACATTAAAAAAACACAGGATAATGACCCAGTCATCGGAAGGGTAAGAGAGTACCTCCGGACAGGTCGGTGGCCCCCGCAGAAAGATCGACGCAGCGCCACCGCCGTCCTCTCGCGAGAGAGAAGCAAGCTGTGCATCAAAGACGGAGTCCTGTACAGGAAGTCAGCAGCTCGGACTCAGTTAGTCCTACCCACAGAATTCCATCCGCTGATATTCAAAGAGCTGCACGAGGAGATGGGACACCTCGGGGTGGAGCGGACCCTCAGCTTGATCCGGGATCGCTTCTACTGGCCCCATATGCAAAGACACGTGGAGCACTTTGTGACCAAGGTCTGTAGCTGCCTGAAGCGTAAACGCCCAAACAAGCCCACAAGAGCACCGCTGGTGAACATCGTGACCACGTATCCCTTTGAGATGGTCTCGATAGACTACCTGCACCTGGAAAGCTGTAAAGGAGGATATGAGTAAATCCTCGTGGTCATGGACCATTTTACTCGCTGGGCTCAGGCCATATGCCTGCACCAACAAGTCAGCAAAGATAGCAGCTGGTAAGCTCTTTGGAGACTTCTTCCTGAGGTTCGGATTTCCTGCCAAAGCTACATCATGACCAGGGCAGGGAGTTTGAGAATCAGCTGTTCTCCAAGCTGCAAGGGTACAGTAGTATCCGAGCATCACACACGACACCGTACCACCCGTCTGGAAATGGTCAGGTGGAACGATTTAATCGAACACTGATTTCCATGCTAAGGAACCTGACCGAGGAAGCCAAGTGAGATTGGAAAAGCTCTCTCGACAAGGTGGTACATGCGTACAACTGTACGCGCAGTGAAGCAACTGGTTACGCCCCGTACTACCTTATCTATGGTAGAACCCCCAGCTACCGGTGGACATTATGTTTGGTCTGACACCGACCGACCAGAGCTCCTCTCACAGTGAATATGCCGCCAAGTGGAGGGAGAGGATGGCAGAGGCATCCAAGTTAGCCTCTCAGACAGCCCTGCGGGAGAGGAGTTCTGGTCGCTCGGAAAGACAAACAAGCCAAATAAAGGAAAGACAAACAAGCAATCTGTACGGAACGAGATGGAAACGAGAATGACAGTAGCTCAGAAGACGAACGTGTTTGGAGAGCCATCATCACATCGCCGCCGACACAGCATCTCAATCGACGTGGAAGCCAGCTGAGAGTGGAAAAGGAAGAGTTCCAACCACAGGAATGCAACGGAGAGATGGAACACGACGGTGAGGAAGAGGAACATCAGGAGGAAGCCAGAAATGGAACGGATCCCGGAGAGGAGGATGAAGCGGACGAGCCCAACGCTGATGGAGGAAAAAAAATGTGTGTTTCCTTCTACATCTTTACTTTTGGTGGTGGCCAAACATCCTACAGCACTGAAAACAAAACTCACTGTCTGCTCTGAAAGATGGCAGCTGCACGTCTAGTATGGGATGCCCAGAGAAAAGATCATAGAAAAGGTAGATGAGCCCTTTGCCCCAATTCAGAGAACTTACAGTATAAGAAAAGGGGACATTTGGGTCAGAATTACATCTGTATAACTGTCAGAGTTCAGTCCAGCAGGATGTTTTAATTTTCAGGTCCAAAGTGGTGCAGTTGGAAGTGTAGCACAGACATCTTCCTCAGAGAATCATCAACCTTAAAATCCTCAATTTCACTCTTCATCGCTGAACACTGTCATTGGCCCATTTCCCATATTAGATACATGCTTCATGTATACCTAATATAATAATACTATAATATATTAACTCTTCTTTGCAGACTGAACAACTGTGAACTCACAGAGAAATGCTGTAATATTGTGGCCTCAGCTCTCCAGTCATCATACTCACCCCTGAGAGATCTGGACCTCAGCTACAATAACCTGGGAGATTCAGGAGTGGAGCTGCTCTGTGCTAGACTGATGAGTCCAAACTGTAAACTACAGAGACTGGGGTGAGTAGTCATGTGTATTGTGTGATCTTAACTAAATAGAATTTGTGATTATGGTTCTATTCAGTGAAATGTTAAAAAGCTCCTTCTCTCTCAGTTTACTCCTCTGTCCACCAGCATTCTCTCTTTGCCCATATATACCTTACTCCTCTATCACAACAAGCAAATAAAAGCAGGATAACACCTTGTCTCTGTCTCTATCTATTGAACACAGATAAGATTTCATCATTGCTATGTAAGTATTACTGCTCAAAATATTTCGGTTATATACGTTATTTTTGAAATTGAGTGTCTTTAAATATGTTAGTGGTATTTTATAATGAGGATCTTTCACACTGTAATGTAAGCATTAGTTAGTAGTGTAATAGTTTTTGTGATGCATCATGTCTTTCAATGATTTACCATGCAAAGCAGTAGTGGTGTATCCGAACCTGAATACTGTATTCGGGAAAGCACGAATAATGCGATGGAAACAGATATTTCTTCTACCCGAAGTTGCTCGTTATTATTTGGATTCAAAAAAAAAAAAAAGTCAGCTCCATGACGATTTCTCATAGCCTCTATCTAACATTACAGGGGCAGAGAGAGAGAGAGAGAGAGAGAGAAGGGGGGGGGGGGCTACGTACATACGGCTACTAGCTGTATCTGGAACTCCGGCACACACACTAACAATCCGCAGGAAGTGTCCGAGGAGGATGGTTTGAAAAATTGTTGCTAAGCCGGTTTTTCTGACTTTATTTCTGAATAAAACAATATTGACTTTGACTTTGGTTTTGCGGACATTGGGACTTGTTAGCAATAGGATTGGGTATTGTGGGGAACTTTTGTAGGAATATCGACCGACGGCCTGTATAGGTCCGGAACGGTATTCTTGCGCTGTTTCTTACAAACCCTGACAAGATGGCGGGGAAGGAGACGGAGGGTGACAGCAGCAGCATGGATTATAGTGGGGAAGATGAGAGGAGGGAGAGTGAGTGGAAAAGGTGGGGAGAGGTAGTAAAGTGAAGGAAAATAAACATAAGAGAGTGAGAAAGGAAACAAATAGGGCACATAGCACGGAGAGTGAGGGGGGAGGGGATGAGGAAAAGGACCCGAAGGCAGGATTGCAAACGATAAATGTAGTGGTGAGATTTGAGGGAGACGGGGGAGTAAAGAAGGTTGATCCGCTGAAGTTAAGAAAAATCATTAGAAGTCAGGTAGGAGAAGTGAAGTATGCGAGGGTTTTGGGTGATGGAAACTTGCTTATAGGGTGCGGCAATGAAGAGGAGATGGAGAAGGCAAAGAAACTGGGTAATGTTGGGTTGGAAAATGCAAAGTATCCAAAGTAGTAAGAGTGGGGGGACAGGGGGGCGGTGGATGCATGGGAGTCATTTCTGTAATACCTATTTCAGTTAGTATGAAGGAGCTGGTGGAGAACTTGAAGGTGCGGAATAGATCGGTCAAAAATGCTAAAAGAATGATAAGGGGAGTGGAATAAAAGAGACTGAGACTATTTTGATAGAGTTTGAAATAAAGGTTCTCCCAAATGAGATATTCTTTGGATTCATGAAGTACAGAGTTATGGAGTTCATTCCAAAGCCAATGAGGTGTTTTGACTGTCAGGAGTTTGGGCATGTGGCTAAGATGTGTAAAGGGAAGACAAGATGTGCTAGATGTAGTGGAGAACATGAATATGGGACGTGTGAGGGAGCGAGACCAAAGTGTTGTAACTGTGGAGGGAATCGCAGTGTTGCTTATTGGGGCTGTGAAGTGATGAGAAGAGAGTTGGAGGTGCAGCGGATTAGAATGAAGGAAAAAGTCTCTTATGCAGAGGCAGTTAAGAGGACTGGACAGGAAAAACAGGATAAGGAACACGGCCACAATAAAGGGCAATGGACAGTGGATAAAGAGCAGGATGATAAAATGAAGATGTGGATAGAGAAGGAGAGGTTAGTGATCTTTATAGCAGGAGTGATAAATGTAGTAGAGGGGGTTACGACTAAAACTGAAAGGATTAAGAGAGTTGTCATGGCAGCAGAGCGCCATTTTGATATGGTGGGTTTGAAATGGGAAGAAGTGAGTGAAAAGCTCATGGCGGAATCCAGAGTCCAAGTCATCAAGTCCAGAGTCAGCATGAGGTGGTTGTTAATACTAACAATTTTAATACTCCAGTGGAATGCTAGGAGTTTGATAGCAAATGGACAGGATTTTAAGCAATTTATAGACAGTCGGAAGGAGAAACCAGACATTTTGTGTGTTCAGGAACCTAGGTGAAACCCAACTTAGATTTTGTTATGTATGGATATGTGGCAATTAGGTGAGATAGGAAAGATGGGGGAGGAGGGGGCTGTGTCACATTTTTTAAACAAGGGATCCCTATAGTGTACTGGATATTGGGAAAGAACTGGAGTATGTGGTGGTGGAAGTATGGGTGGGAAGGAAGGAAGTAGTGATTGTGAATTATCATAACCCTTGCAAGAAAATAGAATTGAATAAGATTGAAGAAATAGAAGGGCAAAGTAGAGCAAGCATTGTGTGGTGTGGGGATTTCAATGCACACAACACAGTGTAGGGGAGTGAGAAAACTGATGTTAATGGCCAGGTAATAGAGGGCTTGTTAGATGAGAAGAATTTAGTCTGCTTAAATGATGGAAGTAAAACAAGAATAGATGTTAACACAGGAAAGGAGTCGACACTAGATCTTACATTGGTCTCAAATAATATTGCCCCTATATGTGATTGGAAAGTATATCAACAGGGAACCATAGGTAGTGACCATTATCCAGTCCTATGTACGATAAACATTAATGCATCTGTGACTGAAGTGGACAGGAGAGGAAAATGGGTGTTTGAGAAAGCTAATTGAGAGAAGTTTAAGGAAGAGAGTGATGAATATCTGATCAGATTAATGGTAATATGACCATAGAAACTCTGGACAAGGAAATTAGGAAAGGCATTAGAACAGCTGCAATGAGATCCATAACTAAGAGTAAAGGCAAAATAAAGAGGAAGGCAGTACCATGGTGGGATGATACATGTAAAGAAGCTGTGAGAAACAGAAATAAGGCATTTAAGCTATTGAAAAGAACCCATAATTTTCAAGATATGATAAAGTACAAAAAAAGAACAGGCGGTGGTAAGGAGGACAATAAGACAGGCAAAAAGGGCGTACTGGAGAAAGTTTTGTGACTCCATTGGGAACACAACCCCAGTAGGAGAGGTGTGGGGGATGATCAGAAAGATGGGAGGGGACAGGAGGGAGTGGAATTACCCGGTGTTAACAGATGGAAGCGAAATAGCAGTAACTAATAAAGAAAAGGTTGAGTTAATGGCTAACAATTTTGTTAAGGTACACAGTTCTAATAATTTGTCTAAGGAGGGAAGAAGGGGTAGGGAGAAAACAAAATCTGAAAACATGGAGGCCCTAAGGAAAAAGGAAAATACTGAAGATGAACAGAATGCTCCATTTACTTTGGGAGAGTTAAAACGGGTGCTGGCTAAAGCTGGTATGACTGCACCAGGGAAGGATGAAATATGCGATGTGATGATAAAACACTTAAGTGCAGAAGGTCTGAACAAATTATTACTGCTGTATAATAAAGTGTGGGAGGAAGGCAGAATTCCTGTGAGTTGGAAGGAGGTGGTCATTGTTCCCATAAGGAAGCCAGGGAAAGATGCAAGCAAACCAACAAACTATAGACCAAATAGCCTTAACATCGCAATATGTAAACTGATGGAACGAACGGTAAATGAAAGAATGATGTTTTTTTTAGAGGAACAGGGTATAATTGCAGGGTATCAAAGTGGATTTAGGAAAGGTATAGGTACTTTGGATCCAGTATTGTGCCTAGAAGATGAAGTAAGGAAAGCACAAATTAATAAGGAGACAGTAGCGGCAGTTTTCTTTGATGTAGAAAAAGCATATGATATGCTATGGAAGGAGGGGCTTTTGATAAAGTTACATACAATGGGAATTGGAGGTAAAGTTTTTAATTGGATAATGGACTTTTTGAATAAAAGAACCATCCAGGTAAAGATAGGATCTGAAATGTCAGATAAGTATGAGGTTGAAAATGGGACACCGCAGGGGAGTGTAGTAAGTCCTATATTATTCTCTATTATGATAAATTACATTTTTGAAAATGTAAAGATAGATACAGGAAGATCTTTATTTGCAGATGATGGGGCTTTATGGAAAAGAGGGAGAAATTGGAGCCATATAATTTAAAAATTGCAAGAAGGAATAAATCAAGTTGAGATGTGGGGGAAGAAATGGAGTTTTAAGTTTTCAGTTGAAAAGACTAAAATATTGTTCTTCACAAGAAAGAAGACTCGAGGAAATAGTCATTTGAAACTGTATGGAAATAATTTTTAGAGATAGTTGAATCATTTAGATTCTTAGGAGTGTATTCTGACTCCAGATTAACATGGAGGGAACACATTACAATTATTGAAGATAAGTGCAAGAAAGTTATACATGTGATGAGATGCCTTGTAGGGTTGGATTGGGGAGCGGATGTAGCATCATTGAAATATATATATGTAGCACTAATTAGATCCAGGCTGGATTATGGGAGTGTAGTGTATGGATCTTCAGCAAAAACTCTGCTTGGAAGATTAGATGTGATCCAGGCCCGGGCCCTCTGATTGTGCATAGGAGCAGTAAGAACATCACCTGTGTGTGCTCTTCAAGTTGAGGCAGGACAAATGCTGTTGTGTTTAAGAGGGAAACAGCTCAAAGTCAACTACTGGATTAATTTGAGAGGACACAGAAATAATCACCCAACCAAAAAAGTACTTCAGGCCTGCTGGGAAAGGATGGGGACAGTAAAATCAAGTTTTGGCTGGACAGGAGATGCAGCAGCAAGAGACCTGGGAGTGTATGGAAAGGAGTTCTGCCCGACGGTGATGTGGCCTACAACCCCTGTGTGGGTACTAGAATGAATGGTGGTAGACTCAGAGTTACTCCAAGTTAAGGCAAAGAAGGAAAGTGTGGATTTAGTAAATGAGTTCTGTAGTTACACAGAAAGTAAATACACAGAGTATGTGCAGGTGTTTACGGAAGGATGTAAAGATCCAAAAACGGACAACACTGGTTCTGCAGTTGTAGTTCTTAGCCATAGAATGGAATTATGCAAACGGACATCAAACTACTCAAGTGTGTATACGGTTGAGTTGTATGCCATTTGGATGGCTTTAGAGTGGGTTGAACAAGTAAAACCTAACAGAGCTCTGATTTGTAATGATTCAGCATCTGCTTTGTACAGCCTAAAGCTAGGTACATCCAGTAATTGCCAAGACTTAATATTTGGAATAATGGAAATACATACATGAGTAATAAAACAAGGAACTGTGGTCACACTCATTTGGGTTCCTGCGCACTTGGGCATTATGGGTAATGAGAGAGTGGACAAACTAGCCAAAAAAGCTGTTAAAAAAGAGAACATAGACACCATAATTAATCTTTCAAAATCGGAAGGAAAGGGTATTGCATGGAAGGAAATCAATAAAGAATGGCAGCAGCACTGGGATCAGGAGATAAGAGGAAGACATCTACATGCAATACAAAACACAGTGGGTAGGGAGAGAAACACGGGAGGGAATAGAAAAGAGGAGGTAGTAATGACCAGACTAAGAAAAGGACACAGTAACCTGAATGGGACTCTACACATTATAGGGAAGAATCCAAATGGACTTTGTGAATATTGTCAGGCACCAGAAACTGTAGAACATGTACTTATTAACTGCAGGAAATATACATCTGAAAGAAAGGACATGATGGAGGAATGGAAAGGTTAGGGCTGACAGCAGCAGGTTTTAAGGGCATTCTGGAGTGTGGTGGAAGTGGACAAGGCAGGAAGTATCTGGTTAGCTTTCTTAAGAGAACTGGGCTGCATCCAAATAGTCCTAAATAATGTCCTATGTCTTATCCTAACCACTTTTCCTTGACCTCGATGGAAAACATCATGATTTTAAGGAAAGATGTGAAGGAGAATTCAAAAGAACTTAGGAAAAGACAACCGCGGTGCTAAGAGAATCCGACTGCACTTACGCTAGGCAACGTAATTATGCGACGGCGGATGTTATTGACGTCTGTCTGCCGTGGTAAATCTACAATGTTCCGAAGATGGACTAATAAAAGCGCATCTTAGATACTTCGCCCTGTGCGTTCTTACCGTGTTGTTTCATGCAGGCTATATAAACGTGGACAACCCGCTGAAAAATATTACTTCATTACCAGGGTTGTAATTGAAATAAAAGAGGAATATAGGCTACCAGTCACAAAAATGAAACGAAATGATTGTCACATTGAAAATGGTTTCTCACGCTCACCCTTCTGTCCACTCATATTTATCGACATGAATCCCAATTAGTATGATTGTATGAAAATAATTGTTTAATTTAATGCAAGATATGCATAAAATGTTAGGCCTACAAATCTGCTACTGTACATATCATCATTCTTAAGTTTCAAACATGTTGAATTGAAAACATCATCTGGCTAAAAATGTCTCATATTCATTTTTCTTGAAAGACAGACTTCTCTGTTATGGCTAATATTCTCATTATGATCTGATTATAATCCTATGCATATAATAGCTTAAGAACCACAACACAACTCAGTCATGTTGATCGTTTGTTTTCGTGAACGGCCGAACGGTGCTTCGCTTTGGAACTTTTTGTTCTTCAAGTAATTTTTTGAATAGAACATCTTGTTTTAGTGCTTAATATTTTCAAAGGGCCTTTCTTCTGAAATTCCATAGTGAAATGTTCTGGGAATTTTTGTGCTGCTACCCGAGGTCCTCTACACTGTGCCTGAAGTGGAATTAGTGATTGGAAACAGACAGTTTTCTTTTCGTAATTTTTTGAATAGAACTTGTTTTAGCACATAATATATTCAAAGGGCCTTTATTCTGAAATTCCACAGTGAAAAGTTCTGGACCTTTTTGTGCAACTACCTGGGGTCCTCTAGAATGTGTCTGATGTGGATTTAGTTCAGACAGTTCATAAAGGTTAGTTTAGATAAAAATAAAAAAATTAGAAAGAGAGAGATGAAATGGTACAGTATGAGGATTTGGAAATATATTTCATAATTATATGCCAATATTAAATCAATTTGATGCTTTGAAGGCACAACAATTGCATTGCCAATGAATATTAGGTTCGAAAGTACAGCATTTGCCCGATTTAACTTGACTTCCGGTATAAATCACGCCCACTTCCTGTCTTCCATCCGAATATAGATACAGATAATTTTGTTGGTTGAACAGATACAGATACTGATAATGACGTCTCTGCACACCCCTGCAAAGCAGCTAACGTTAGCTAACGTTAGCAATAAAATGCTACCACAATGTGGAACAATTAACAATCATTATTGCTATATTACTTGTAAGCTATGACCTATAGTTTTACAGATTAATAACTAAGTACAGTTTATAAATCTATCAAGGAACCTCATCACTTGACACTTGACTACTCGATGCTGTCGTAGATGATGACATCATTTTTGGAACTTACAGGCTACTGTACCTTCTCCTACCTCTTTGGAAAGGGAGGGGTGGGGGGGGGGGGGGTATTCACTTGGTTGCAATCTGCAACCTCACCACTAGATGCCACTAAATCCTACACACTGCACCTTTAAATGAATATGTTTACAAGTCAGATAAGTTCATCATGTGGAAAGGGTTTGGCAAGGAATCCCTTTGAGGTTTCATTATTTTTGTTGGTTAATAGAGCCCAGTAATTGCCTTAGACTTTTGTGGATTAGTTAGAATACTTAATGAACTTAATTTACACACCCACCTCCCTGTTTTTGTGTGTACATCTCAGAAATGCGTAGGTACATATATATCAACTTTGTGCGTGTGTGTGTGCACGTGTGTGTGCGTGCGGTCTCTCCACAGGCTCGGTTGGTGTAATCTCACAGAGGGCTGCTGTGATGTTCTGGCCTCAGTCCTGCGTTCTCCTCACTCAGAGCTGAGAGATCTGGAGCTCAGAGACAATGAGCTGCAGGATTCAGGAGTGAGAGCACTCTCTGCTGGACTGGAGGACCCACACTGTAAACTACAGAGAATGGGGTGAGTACAAACACAAACCCCTTCAATAAATTAGGGCTACAATGTGACTAAATACAACGCTGATGTCAATGTTTCTAATGTGAAAACAGACACTCCACAGAACTGAAACAGCATGTTCCTGTTCTTCCTCTTGGAAGAATAAGACTCTGTACACATGAATGAATAAAATTAATTAGTCCTGTTTCCTGAACTGTAGTGGGGTGTAAACTCAAATGCGTTTGATGATGACTCATTCCACATCCGTTTTATTTTATATATAGCTGTAGAAGGTGTGTAACACACTGCTATGTGTTTGACACACACAACCCTGTTAGTTGATATTAATGTGTGTAAGGTGTGTAACACACTGCTATGTGTCTGACACACACACAGCCCTGTTAGTTTACATTAATGTGTGTAAGGTGTGTAACACACTGCTATGTGTTTGACACACACAACCCTGTTAGTTTATATTAATGTGTGTAAGGTGTGTAACACACTGCTATGTGTTTGACACACACAGCCCTGTTAGTTTATATTAATGTGTGTAAGGTGTGTAACACACTGCTATGTGTTTGACACACACAACCTTGTTAGTTGATATTAATGTGTGTAAGGTGTGTAACACACTGCTATGTGTCTGACACACACAGCCCTGTTAGTTTACATTAATGTGTGTAAGGTGTGTAACACACTGCTATGTGTTTGACACACACAGCCCTGTTAGTTTATATTAATGTGTGTAAGGTGTGTAACACACTGCTATGTGTTTTACACACACAGCCCTCTTATTTTATATAAATGTGCTGTAAGGTGTGTAACACACTGCTATGTGTTTGACACACACAGCCCTGTTAGTTTATATTAATGTGTGTAAATTGTGTAACACACTGCTATGTGTTTGACACACACAGCCCTGTTAGTTCATATTAATGTGTGTAAGGTGTGTTTGTCCTTCTCTCTGCAGGATGTCAGGCTGTAGAGTCACACAGAGAGGCTGTGATTCTTTGGCTTCAGCTCTGTGTTCAAACCCCTCACACCTGAGAGAGCTGGACCTGAGATACAATGACCCAGGAGACTCAGGAGTGAGAGCACTGTCTGCTGCTAAACTGGACACACTCACACTGCTGTAAGTACAGAGAGTTTCCACACTGCAGCTCACACACACACACACACACACACACACAAACCTGAGAGAGCTGGACCTGAGATACAATCACCCAGGAGACTCAGGAGTGAGAGCGCTGTCTGCTGCTTAACTGGACACACTCACACTGCTGTAAGTACAGAGAGTTTCCGCACTGCACCTCACACACACACATATATTCACACACACACAAAGAAGGAGTTGGGGGGGGGCACTGTTCACACCAGCGTTACTCAAGAGGGTTGGGGATCTCCTGTGGTGGGTGCTGCACGAGATCACTGCAGTAAATAAGATGTGGTTGTTGTAGTTAGGGGTTTGATCAGGGACACAGTGATGGTGGAGTTTCGGTATTACAAAGCAATGGAGAACCTGAGGTGCATTCAAGTTCAGCGAACAGAGGTGAATGTTCGTGGCGAACATGTATTCTTTGAACAGTTCAATTTGAATGGCTTTTTACGAAAATTCCAAATTGTTTGCATTAAACGTAAACAGACGTGTACACCCAGCCACTTCTGTGATCATCAATGATAAAAAACAATAGCTAGCTAGCGAACAATAATAACATTGGCCAGCATTAGCAATAACATTATTGAAAAAACTGATTACACTTAACGGCATCTTCAATTGAAATACCCATCTGGGAACATTTCCCTCAGTCCAGCGTCCATTTTTGTTCGTTGCACACTACCTTTTCAGACCGTTCGCTTATGTTTGCAAATGTTCGCGGCGAACACAAAGCTAATGGAAAAAAGTTTGAAATAGTTTGCAAACGTTCGCCTTGTTCGCTGAACTTGAACGCACCTCAGAGTGTGTTTCAGAGTGTGTGTGTTATAAGGGTGTTTTATGTTCAGTGGAGGGAGGGGAGCTATTTTTGCACATGGAATATGGTGAGGGAATGGAATAAGTTTCCTTTGTGACAAATTTGTGTTTTTCATAATGATCATAACCATGATCTTGGTTTTGTGTTTTATTGTGTCTTTGTTTTTATTTATGTGATGTCATTGGTGTGTTGAGAGTGGAAATAAAGGATGGTTAAAATTCTAAATTCTGTTCTGCTGTTCTTACAGTGTGGACCATGGAAGAGAGAACAGGACCAAACCAGGACCCAGGAAGTGTGAGTGTGTATCGACACAGAACACTTTCCATAGATACACACTGCTGTGTATGTGTGTGTGTGTGAGAGAGAGAGAGATAGACTTCTCTCTTACACACATAAACACACAAACAGAAACACACATGTACACAAACACACACACACACACACACACACATAGAGGTACTATCACAGCTCTCTCTCTAATATTCACATAAAGAGGTGAATATTAATAATGATAATTAACCTCATTAATGTCTCTGTTGTACAGACGGCTGTCAGCTCACACTGGATCCAAACACAGCGAACAGAAAGCTGTCTCTGTCTGAGGGGAACAGGAAGGTGACACACAATCCGGGGAGAGACGAGCCATATCCTGATCATCCAGAGAGATTTGAGAATGCGCTTCAGGTTATGTGCAGAGAGAGTGTGTGTGAGCGCTGTTACTGGGAGGCTGAGTTCAGTGTGTCTGAGTGGGGGGGAGAGGTTTCTATAGCAGTGACATATAAAGGAATCAGCGGGAAAGGACGGGGTTCTGACTGTAGGTTTGGATGGAATAAACACTCCTTGAGTCTGGAGTGCATTAAAGCCAGTGACTCTGATGAACTCAGATTCTCTGTCTGCCACAATGAGAACCGAACACGCATACCTGCCCTCACCTCCCCCTACCGCAGAGCAGGAGTGTGTGATGATGATGATGATGCTGGTGGAGAAGTGTGTGTGTACAGGGTAGGAGTTTGTGTGGACCATCCGGCCGGCACTCTGTCCTTCTACAGCGTCTCTGACTCTGACACACTGACCCTCCTGCACAGATTCCACACACACTTCACTCAACACACAGCCCTCTGTGCTGGATTTAGAGTGTGGAAATCCTCAGTGTCCCTCTGCCAACTGGAGTAGACACACACACACACACACACACACACACACGCGCACGTGCGCGCACACACAAACATGCACACACATGCACGCACACACAAACATGCACGTGCACACACACACGCATACACACACACACGTGTGCATACACGCTCCATACGTATGCACGGACACACACACATTCGTGTACACCCACACACACACACCACATTCATATACCCACTCACACACACACACCACACACACTCATATACACATACACACACACTCAATCACACACTCACACACACACACTCAGATACACATAGACACGCACACCCACACCAACACACACACATCCACACACACACACACACACACACGCATACTCTCACACACACCCTTGCTCTCTCACACTCATGCACAGGCACTCACAAGTACACGCACTGATGTACACTCATGCACACGCACTCACACACCTACGCACACACACACTTGTGCACACACTCACACTCTTACACACACATACACACTCTCTCACACCCAATCACACACATGCACACACACATGGACACACACAATCTCACACGCACACAAACACACACATTCACCAATGCACTCTCACACTCACACACACATACATGCATGCATACGTACACACGCTCATAACCGTATGCACACACACTCTCTCTCTCATACTCATTCACTCACACACACACACCCTCTCTCTCACACACACACACACTCACATCCACACACATTCACACAAACGCACGCACACACACACAAACTCATGCACTCACGCACACACGCATACATGCGTGCAGATACACAAACATGTGTCAACACACACACTCCTCAGTGTCCCTCTGCTAACTGGAGTAGAGACACACACACATGCACACACACAAACATACACACACACACACACGTGCGCATACACACTCGAACGCATGCACACACACACACACACACACACACATATATACACACACTCATATACACATACACACACACACACACACACACTCAATCACACACTCACATATATATATATATATATATACACACACTCATATGTACCTAGACCCACACACACGCACTCACACACCTACACACACTCTCGCACACTCAGTCACACACACACACACACCCTCTCTCTCTCACATACACTCCATCACACACACACATACTCTCACACACACCCTTTCTCTCTCAGTCATGCACACGCACTCACAAATACACACACGTTTACTCATGCACACGCACTCACACACCTACGCATGCACACTCTTTCACACCCAGTCACTCACACTCACCTACACACAGACACACACAATCTCACGCACACACACACGCGCGCATGCAAATTTACACACGCTCATACCCGTATGCACTCTCACTCACACTCTCACATACAGTATACAGACACACACATTCGCAAACGCATGCGCACACACACACACACTCATGCGCTCACGCACAAACACAAACGTGTCAACACACACATTCTCATTCACATACGCACGCACACACGTGTATAAACACACACATTCTATTACCTATACGCACACACACACATACTCATGCACTCACACATGCATACACATACATGCGTGCACACACCATATACACATGTATACGCAAACATTCTCATACCCATACATACACACACACACATGTATAAACACACACATTCACAAAGGCACTCTCACGCACACACACATACACTCATTCTCTTGCACGCGCACACACTCAAATACACAGTCTCACACACATTCACACAAACGCACGCACACACACTTTCTCTTATCCATACACACACACACACATACTGCACACATACTCATGCAGTCAATCATACTCACACATGCACACACACATACATGCGTGCACACACACACACACATTCTCTTACCCATTCACACACGCAACCCGGGCACACACACACACACGCATACTCACGCACTCACACACATGTTCACATCAATAGTCACTCCCACAAATGTACGCATGCACACACACATTCACAAATACACCCACACAAACACACTCTCACCCAGTCACACACACGTCGGCACACTTGCAACCTTTCTTGAGCAATGCCTTACCACTGCAATTTCAGCTGTGCCCAATATTAGCCTCAGTACAGCTTAAACCCTGTACATAAGAGTATGATCTTTTAGCAGGTTCAGGTTAAGCACTCGCTGTCTAAATATGATTTTATTTTTATTTTTTTACATTTTAATACATTTATATTTCAAATGTTCAAGGTGTGTTTATGTACTTTTGATTATTAAAACATTAATATAACATTGATAGTAATAATGCCAAAAGATGGCAGAGTAAAATGTTTTTGAAGTAATAATTCTGTCTCCTGTATCTGGATCTTTGTATAAAAGAAGCCAGTGGCAAACTCCTCCACTTAAATGTGCATTTTACTAGTTTTTACAGTTGCTTTCATTCATTTTCACAAGAGTTCCAATGTGTAAATTTCTGTGGGCAAATGCAGCTGATAGGGAGAATGCAGAATGATCACTGCAGTGTACTTACTTCATTTCATTACTGTAAACAATGATGGATTGAGTTTCCTTATTAATTCTGTTAGGATTGATTTTTTTTTTTTTTTTTTTTTGCTTTAATTTTCTGTATTTTCAGACAATAATATGCAATGATTAAACCTGAATTATAAAAATATGAAATATTTTTCTGTTGTGATTTATTATTGTGTGATGTATTGAACTCCTGTGACACAGTACTACTTATTTCATATTCTGTATGGGATTATGTTTGGGCTCAATATGAGTAGATCAGCATGGGGCTAAAATCTGCAGTTGAAGCAATGACATTAATCTACAGTAGTGGAAATAAAATCCATTGTAAGAAAAGTTGTGTAGTGTCTGATGAATGCTTACTTCTGTTACTGTAGTGTAACCACAACTCAATACATTTTGAAAAGTCACCGCTTATCTATTGAGCTGGTATATTTATGTTACCTTTCAAATAAATGGTTTTCCTGTAGGTTTGAACCTGGATCTGCTACACATCAGTTTAATGGATTAGACCACTAAGCCAAAAGCAGGTAAGAAATGTGGTTTGCATGACATCCAGTCACTTGAGATGTTCCTGAGACCCTACAGTTTTTCTCATTTTTTCAGATGCATTTCTAATATCTGCAGTCACACATTACAAATGCATTACAGTATATTATTATTGCTTTGGCTCAATGTGGAAAACTCAATTTGCCAAACTGACTGGCAAAACTTTTACCTTAAGACACAAATTGCTGCACCTACAAAACTCTAAATCACACACTCAGATTTCAGAAAATTCACCTCATATTAAGATGTCCAAATTTTTATTGCTAGACATGCAGATTGTGAAATAAAGTTTGCAATCCTGTCTCGTCACTTCCAGCAACATTGCCCTGGTGAGTCGCATTGCAGAACGATTGGTAATCCCAACATAAAAGGCTGTTTTACAGCACTACATCCAGCAGTGTGTGACAACATGGAGAAGCCCAATGCAGTTGGTACTGATGGACGGGTCGTAGCTGAGGCTGAGGTTGTGGTCAAGCAGGTAGCAGAAATACTGCTGTATCAAATGAATTTAGAGCCGCAGTGATTGACCATGTCATAAATCCAGGCATAACAATGGGAGAAGCTGAAACGATTGTACAGCCAAACTTAAAAAGGTCAACAGTGGCTCCTAATATGAGTTTTTGACTGAACATTGATTAGTCAATTATTTACTGCAAAATGTGATACTGTAATTACATTACAGGAATGTTGTGTTGCTGTCATTTTATATTATTACAATATTACAGTGGGATATTACAGAACTACAGTACTGATATGAATATTATGAACATAAATAGCCTTGTTTTTGCACATAGAGTACATACTGTAAAGCATTGGTCTGTTTATACTGTCCCAGTAATGCTCTTGTGTCTTTATTTCAGAGATTGATTGTGATTGATGCTGTCAGAGCTCCTCTTGCATAGATTTTTTTTTTAATGACACAAGAAAATCCCATCATAAGCAGTCTTGAGCAAAATGTTTTTCTGCTAGTCTACCTGCTGGTGGCTATGGAATGGTATTCATCACGAGCTTAAAGCCAGCACATTTCACCATGTCAGTTTGACGTCCTCCAACATGGTTTTACAGTACCTAACATACAACACAGTGTTGCAGCACAGTAATTTCTTGAACATCAAGTTTTATTGGTATGGCAGGTTAGCCATCCTGCCAAGTTTTACTATGGTAATATTTATAAAATCACTAATAAATGTTTTCATATCGTTTCCAAGTATCCTGTGAGGTTAACCACTAACTTGTACATTACCAAGTTGAAAATGTAGTGTTTCAATAAAGAGGCTATGCTTGCAATGTATTTTTACATTTAACATTGACTTGCTGCCATTACAATAATTTAATATATTTTAATGTTTCAGTGTGGTGACATTATCAGAAAGCAAGTGAATGAAAGTCTTCTTAAGTATCTGCCAGGTTTCCTCTCTCATTTTGGGCACTCCGGCTAAGTTTGATTGGCTAGTTAGGATTGATTGATTTCTTGATGAGTTCTTGATCTTTAGGGGTGAAAACATGCCCTCTCCATTGTTTCCATAATTTTGTGATCTACTTAAATAAAAAACAAACAGTACAGGTAACATTATAGTTAGAAAAATTTTGTTTTCGTCAGTTTTGACAGTTTTGACGTGATCCCATAAAGGACAGTGTCACCTCCCTTTGCGTCTATTTAAGGATCCTGTTTTTGGTGTGATACTCATCTCCCCTTCATAGCAGAACCGTTATCCAAGATGATTCAATCCTAAATTATCAAATCAGATCGTAATTCACGTTCATGAAATGAAGTAAGCGCAAATTGAATTCATCAGATACTTCTATACGATACACGTCAAATTAGCCTGTACTGTTTAAGCGACATGCATGAAACAGGGCCCTGGATTACTGATTTAGCTGGATAACGGCACTGAGTAAAGTCTGGAAGAGCTATTTTTACTTCAGTCCGTGTTATGGATTTTGGAGGGTTCTGGGTTTCACTCAGTAATCCTGATTAGTGATACAGGCCCACGGTGTCATGCGATAACTTGCCACTGAAACAACTTTCCATTGTTTACAAACATTAGCTGCATTTACCTACACCTGCCAGCTCTTTTGAGCCAAACTAAATTAAAACAGCAAGTTATGATGGATTACTCGACATGGAACTTACCCCTGGATAGATACTGTTAGCTTGTGTCCATTGCACAAATTTGTTTTGATTTAGTCAACCATCAATTTTACAGTCTGTGCTGTTTCCTGCCCAAATTTACTGTATGAGCAACGGTCTGTGCTGTTTGGTGCCCAACTTTACTGTATGAACAACCGTCTGTGCTGTTTACTGCCCAACTTTGCTGTATGAGCAACGGTCTGTGCTGTTTGGTGCCCAACTTTACTGTATGAGCAACCGTCTGTGCTGTTTACTGCCCAACTTTGCTGTATGAGCAACGGTCTGTGCTGTTTGGTGCCCAACTTTGCTGTATGAGCAACGGTCTGTGCTGTTTACTGCACAACTTTACTGCATGAGTAGTGGTCTGTGCTGTTTGGTGCATGGTGCACAATAATTAGTTAATAATGTGTTTGAAACGCATCTGAACAGAGTGAATGAGACACCTAGGACCGTGTCCGAATCAGCGCACTTGCCTGCTATTGAGTATACTTTTTAAAAAGGCTGTTAAGTATGCAAAACATCTGAAACCTGAGTGTACTTAAAGTACCCGAATGAAATAATTATTTCTGTGTTTTTGCTAAGTATTTTGAGGAGCACACTATTCCGGAAATTAAACTGTCAATGAGAGCTAAGCCAAGGCATGTCCAAAGTCTTGCATGAGTTTAAAAAGTTCATTATGAATGAATATTATACACTATTACTTAACTCAATAATCAAATAGTGGTCACTACTGAAGATATTTATTTCACCGCTTTATTGTAATGCTAATGGCCTCTGTCGTTTCAGTTATCATATGAAACTCTGCAAAATGAAATGAATGACTATGTGATTATGTATCTGTAAGATTAGTCCCACTGCACATTACAGCTGAACACTTGAGACCTGAACCACTGACACAAATATCTCTCTCCACCAGAATCTAAGAAGAACTAGTTTGGGCAACAGGATGTACAGTTTTATCACTTCCTGAAAAGCCACACTGAAAGGCCACACAGGCCACACACTGAAAGGCAACCTCTGCAGACCCAGATATCCGTTTCAAGCCACTGTGAAACTGAAAAAGAGTGCAGCTTTTATGTAAAATATTAATGGAAGCATAATGTTGTATACTGTGCAGAAACTGTGCAGAGAATTTGGAGTTTTTGCTAAAACACTGATAAGACAGGACCTGACACTGGCGCACTTTCCATGGTTTCCATGGTATCTTATAGTACACATGCAAAATAATGTAAGGTGGTCCTGCCAATACTGAAACAACCTTTGAGGGAATAAAACTGATTATCTAAACTGTACTGCTACTGTCCTACTGTGTGTACTTAGTAAGTACTACTTACTGCCACTCACTGCCTTCATTTTGCTATTTTACTTGCAAAACATACATTGAATTGAAATTGCAAATAACTTGAAAGCTAGTATGACAGTCTTCTTTCAGATGGGACTGAAATCTGGTTAGTTTATACCTCATAAATGCCCACAGAAAGTGATGTAATAGCATACCCTTCTGTTCTTCCTGCTCTGTTGTCATGACAGCAGTAAAATTATTAAATATCCTGTTGAAAATGAGAAATTAATTTTATTTTAATTGTTTTTGATACATCCAGTGTCCTCCATAATGATTGGGACAACTGGAATCACAGGCGTTTCTAATTAGTCAGGTGTGTTCTGTTGCTTCCTTATTGCAGGTATAAGACAGCTTTCAGTATCTAGTATTGACTTTAGGCTTTTGATTGCCTTTAGAGTCTGTTGTTGGTGTTTGTCAACATGAAGACCAGAGTTGTGCCAATGAAAGTCAAAGAAGCCATTATGAGTCTGAGAAATAAGAAAAAAAAAAAAAAAAGAAAAAAAAAGAGACATAGGCCAAAACATAGGCTTACCAAAAGCAACTGCCTGGAACATCATTAACAAGAGAGAGGTGTATAAAATAATAAAATGAACCAGAAAATGTAAATAATTATAAAATAATTGTGACTCAGATGAAAATGAGACCACATTTAATGAGTAATCGATGAAATGCAGGTAATTCCAAAGGGCTCACAAACTTTTTCTCCCAACTGTATATCATCATGACACTCAAAACTATGTATGACATACCACTGTCATGACAAATTCAAAATTTCTTATGATGGTTTATGACACATAATGACACATTATGAAGTGCCTATGACATCGTCATGAAGTCATTACAAGCGAAGTGTCAAATGTGTTGCCAAATCTTTATTATGAGGATTGCTTGCATACAATGAAAAGAAAGTGAAGCAATGAATTTGGCTACAATTATATGCAGGCCTTAAAAATTCAATTTCCTAAAGACAATTTATCTAGAAAAACAAAAACCCACAATTCCACACTCATACAGCATGACACTATTTCACGTTATCCTACACGGTTCTCTGAGAATTATCAGTCCTATATGCAGCCAAGCTATCCGTGCTTTCGCGATTTTTAGTCAAGCTCTCCATGGCTAAAAAATTTTTGCGCGTTCATACGTGACATTGCGGTAGGAAATGAAACAAGAGGCAGATTGACTCCCTTCAAAACAAAACTGAAACTATTTCAACCACAACGCAATTTTTAAAACGTGGAGAAAAAATAAAAAGAAGGAATACATTGGAATGAAAAAGCGAGTGAATACCGTCTTGTGGTGTGGCATGGAGAGAAGAGAGAAGCTAAAGGTGATGTTTTTTTTAGGGGTGGTGGGAAGTATAATCGCAGTAACACATTTCAGAAAAACAGAAATAACAGTAAATACTGTTAAATACTGGCGAGTTCCAGAAGGCTACAAGTTCCAAAAAGTTCCGTTAGGCTACGAGTTCATTTTTAGAACACACATTAAACATTTGGGAACAAAAAAGTAAATTAAAAACGAATTGGAAAAAGTTTACGTTTATTCCTGTATTAGCCTACTTGATATTTTATAACCTCGTCTGATGGGCGTATGACGTTCTCTCAATTTGTCCTTACTTGTGGAAATTTCCTAGTCCTTTTTGATAGTCTTGTTTCCCTTAAGATCAGAAAAAGCTACCGAAATAAAACTATAGCTGGTAGCGTATTTTGACCGTCTAAATTACCTTATTCGAAAATGCTACCGACATAAGACTGCCGTTGATGTTTTTTTGTTAGCAAATATTATTGATAGCGACACATTACATTTAAAAGAATAGACAGCGTATTTTGTTGGCCCAATCCTACCATTGGTGTTTTATTGGAAAGCTCAGTTCAAATTGCTGCCTATTGCTTGAAACAGGTCCTACATGAATAAGGCCAAAACAGTCTGACATGGATATTACAGAGTAGCCTATAATAAATTATGTTTTACACCATCATCACCGACTTCTGTGTACAATAAGTGTCCAATTTGTGTATGAACGTCAGTGATTAAATATGCCTTAAAGTGCATGCTTGAAGCTAGACAGTTATTTGTGTTATCTGATTAAAAGCAATGGTGATTTGGATAACACAAACAAAATCAAATAACTGAATAACAATGAGCTTGTTTCATGTAATACTCTTTAAGAGGCTGAATTAACGCCACACATGGAATAAACACTTAAGAGAAACCAAAATGTGGAAGAATTTAACAGACTGTCTTTTCTCTTATGGAAAGTTACAAGGATGACTTATTTACAGTGTATTGTTTACTGCTTAGTGCTTTAATGTGGTTCCTGGCTTCCCAAGATATATGTAACCTCCCATGTTTAATTAGTTCCCTTAGAGAAAGAGCTATTATTTTTCCTTACCTTGCTAGAATTGTAATTTTCTCTATCTGTCTAGGAGGTGTAAAACTGTGTATTTTGGAGAAATGCACAGAGCTGTACATCTCTCCAGGATATCATATATTACAGCTTCTTAATATTGATTGAAGTCTCCATGTAGAACTGAATTATTCCTTGACACAAAATGATGATAAATATGCAATAAAAAACTTGGGTAAAAAACAGGCAAAAGTATCTTAAATGTATGGCTGTCAGTTAACACAAGTAAAATGACATAAGTAGCCGTTGGTAGGACAACTTGAGAGGTAATGTCAGAAGGCTGGAAGTCACAGGCTTTGTCATTTGATTAAGAGTGGGCTGCATTTTCACACCTGCTACAGTAACAGGGATAAACAGACTGAACGTTTTGTGAAACAGCATTGAACAGACACCGATTGAGCACTGATATTCAGTAGGCCTACTTATGTCTTCATGGTGATTGTAACTTGAGTGGACACATAATCAAGTGACAGTTCTGCACTAATATCGGTGGATTTAATTTGAGTTTTTTTTGTGATCAATTGTTTTTTATTCAAAAGAAATTAAACGTGGATTTAATTTTAGTGAATATATTTATGAATGGAATTGATGTTGTACCTCTGTTTATCAAATAATGCCCATATTAAATCAGCCATTCAGTTAGTGGTTTTGTAGGGAATGCAGTTTTTTTTCATCCCATGTAATAAGCTATTTATTAAAGATTTTATTCTTATGAATTCAAACACATTTGAGACAAACATATTTGCCCACATGGTAATAATAGACCTTTAGATGCCCGAATCTCTTAAATGGATATTTATGGATATAATAACAGTTTTGCTGGCTGTACCAAATATTTCAATGAGTCTGGTGTGGACAGTCTGTGTTTATATATACAAGCAGGACGCCTTTCCTGGGAAGTCCAGGGATCTTTTCAGGCTCTAATGAATGAATATACTTATGCTGTACTCACAGTGAATATTGGGATGGTGAAGTAAACCTGGCTTATATCAGTAGGTCTGGATAGGTTCTCCAGGTATCTCTGTTTCATAAAGCAAGCTTGACTAGATGGCAGTTACGTTTCTAAGGCGACATATGCATTGGGGCTGGCCTGGTCGGGAGCACAAATAGTAGGACGAGTGTTTTGAGCTGAGAGGGTGTTCCGTGATAGAATGGATCCACTCAGTTTTCCAGATGAGCATCTCCATGAACGCTACAGATTTTCCAGGGAGGGACTAATCTGCATTTGCAATTTAATTCTAAGCTGCAGTAAGAGGATGAGTTTAACTGGAAGCTCTGTCTCCATGTTTTCTTCACAGTGATCAGGTAGAAAGAGCAGGGTCACCTGCACCCAGCTGTCTGTCTATGGAAAGTGATCATTCAATGGATACTTCACGTGACTTCAGAGGGGAGTTCACAGTTGATCACAGGTAATTAAACATGTTCATATTGACACTACTCTTGAAGTAAAGTTCTCACTGACAGGGTTGAACTGGAAGCTCTGTCTCCATGTTTTTTTACAGTAATCAGGTAGACGTGACAGGATCACCTGTACCGAGCTGTCTGTCTGTGAAGAGTGATGAATCAATGGATCATCCAATCAAGTTCATAGAAGAGTTCACAGGTGATCAAAGGTAATTAAACATAATCAATACCAACACTCCTATTTTTATTATACGTTTATACCACTGACACCATTCAGGTGTAAAGGGGTGTATTATATCACATTCAACTTGTAGGTGTATTATGTGATATTCAGATGTGCTGTGAATTAGAGCTGCAGTAAGAGGATGGAATCTCTTTCTCCATGTTTTGTTCACAGGGCCCAGGTAGAAAGAGCAGGGTCACCTGTACCCAGCTGTCTGTCTATGAAGAGTGAAGAATCAGTGGGTCATTTAATCAACTTCAGAGGAGCATTCCCAGGTGATCAAAGGTAATTTAACAGGTTCATATTTACAAGACTGTTTAATTATATCTCAATCACATTTGCAAATATGAATTTTAGGTGGGATACTCCATTTCACATCCAGGTGATGGTAGGTGTATTATGACACATTCAGGCGTAGGTGGAAGGTTGAATCACTGACTCCCATGTTTTGTTCACAGGGTCCAGGTTGAAAGAGCAGGGTCACTTGTACCCAGCTGTCTGTCTGTGAAGAGTGAAGAATCAATTGGTCATCTAATCAACTTCAAAGAAAAATGTGATTATCCGAGGTAATTAAACAGAATTATATTGTTTACTACTACTGTTTAATTATACCTAAATCTCTGGCTAGTTTCAGGTGTAGGTGGTATGTTCCATTTCATATCCAGGAGTATATGGGGTCAATCATGTCACATTAAAATATATCTTGGGTGATTAATGACAGGGGTTCCTAAACTCAGCCCTGGGAACCCCTTGTGTATGCTGGTTTTCATTGCAACTGATCGCAATCACATAATTTTAACAAGCTGTTATTTTTTTCTTAATTTGCTTTTCATGTTTAGAAGGCCCAGTTTGGACTATATTTCAGTAGCCAATGAGTGTTTACCTGAGACCAAATTGAACATGGCAACAAGAATTGTAGCAGCCTGCCTGGTCTGGGCTGAAACCATGGAGGAGACACTGGTGGAAATTTAGAGGGAGCACTAAGCATTTTTTACATCAGCTCCAGTTGTACCACAACAGCACAAACCTTTTCGGCTTTAGAAATTCTGCATCTTCTTTCATGCTTAGGTGTTCCTGCACAAAGTATTGCATGCACCAAGAGGGGAGCTTATGGCTTGGATATTGCCATTTTGCCAAGCATAGCACAGACATATTCCATTTGCTAATTTCAGTGTGTCATTGATTGAGAGAGATTTGGGTGGAGAAGGATCCTGATCGGGTAGTCTGAGCACCCTCACTGACTCTGCATCACAAAGATTTTGTAGGTACTGAACTGTGAAATGTGAGTGGTTTCTTCTGTTAGGATTTTGACAGTTGTATAATGTTTGCCCATCCTTGCAGTCAGAGGATGAGTTTAACTTGAAGCTGTCTCATAATTTGTTCAAAGGACCCAGCAGTCACTGACGTCCAGCCGTTTAGATGAGAAGAGCTCAGAGAAATTGTCCTTCAA
This sequence comes from Anguilla japonica, assembly GCA_025169545.1. Classification (NCBI taxonomy): domain Eukaryota; kingdom Metazoa; phylum Chordata; class Actinopteri; order Anguilliformes; family Anguillidae; genus Anguilla; species Anguilla japonica. The sequence goes on along the minus strand of CM045898.1, from coordinate 11,164,823 downwards.
TAAACAGGTATCATTTCAGATTTTTCTATTTGTTTTAATAGTTTATTGCTTTCTTGTGTGTAATAGCTTTACTTTGAATATTAGTGATGCATGCATATAGTGCAGTCCATAAGTAACACATTTGTTTTTGTTTTGGCTCTATACCCCGGCACATTGGATTTGAAATGAAACAATGAATATAAGGTTAAAGTGCAGACCAGGGCATCACCAGGGAAGGTCACATACGTCAAGCAGTCATTGAATGCAAAGGATTTGCAACCATGTATCAAATATGACTTTTTTAAGGTTATGTTAACTTGTCCAGTTATTTTTTTAAAAAAGAAGGCTATATATTAAAAGAACTATAATTCCTACATCAATCACTGAATATGTAACAGGGATGATTCTAGAATGCATTGACAGGGAGGGAATTTAGAAATATCAGTTGGACTTCCATTTAGAATGTAAGGAGCACACCTCACACATCAATTTCAATTTCAGCATTGTGGAGAGCAGACTACAAAGCATATTAACCTCTTCGTGCAGGCCCCCTAGTGGCCAAGACATCGCTGTTCTGGGATTTCTCCTGCTACCGCACTATGAGTGGAAACAACAAACTCTGCATTCCAACTTTATTAGTAGATGATACACCACAACTAAGCCAAATACGGAGTTTCTAAGTGCCACCATTGTTGTGTAGTTTCACAAGCACCCCCTCCCTGCAGTCTCCTCTACAACTACACCCCCCACGGCAGCCCATAGGATACCAGACTTTAAAAGCACTTACTCTCCTCCCTCATTTCCAGCCTTGCGTTGGCAACATCATCAGAAATGTCCTTCACGTTCAGCTCCTGAGCTCTGAGGCACTCGATAGAAAGTATAGCCAGTCCATTCAGTCTCTCCTGCCCTATGCTGCTCCTCCGTGATTAATGTTCATTTAGAAAATGAGTGCTCTGCCGTTGGGACTGTGACAGGCGATGTCCTCAGCAGCAGCAGAGCAGTAGCCTTCACGGCTCATCTGAAGGTAGACTTTACTGGATAGTGTTCCACAATAAGCATTTTCTCGCCTTGGGGGACTGAGGTGTGTGTCGCATGCTCTCAGCTTTTAAACGGGTCAGCAGTTGAGCGGCGACTGTTATTGACATATCCCTAATGTAGTGGTCAGATGTTTTGCCACGGTTGAGTCACATTTTGTTTTCTGAGATCCACTTTTGTCTTTATACGTCATTTTGATTTGCCTCGTTGTAGCTAGGACTCCACTGTGCTGTCTTCCTCGCTATACTTGACTTTAGCATTTCACTGCCAAAACACTTAGATCATTCTGCATCATCACATGATAAAGTGGACACTTGATATTCGACAACAACATACACAGGCATATTTCCAAGAAATCTTTGTATATCACAAAAGAAACCAATGTTACTGTCACAGGAAGTACCAAACATAAATTAAATGTAAGAGTCTGCACACTCCTTTAAATTAAATGTAAGAGTCTGCACTTTAAGCTCATATTCGTTGTTTAATTTCTAAACCAATATGCTGGAGTACAGAGCCAAAACTACAAAAATTGTGTCACTGTCCAAATACTTATGGATTGCAGTATATATAATCTGCATATATGTGACAGGTGCTGGTGTTTTGGTCCTCAAGTAGGGCAAGGTCATTTTTCAGTTTTTTACAGATTATGAAAGTGCAGATTATAAACTTTCAAATGATGTGTCATACATTGAAATCTGAAAATAGTTGAAGAAGATATGCTTATTTGAATGTTGGTACTCCTAAAATCAAGTAGCAGAGAAAATCCCCTTGAAAGATCTGGAACTTTTCACACTTCTCGCAGGGAGATAATGGGTGGGAACAATAGCTAGTTAATTCCACCCCAACCACTCCCCCACTAGAGTACCTGTCAATCTTTGCCCATTTAGGGGTTACCCTATTTAAAGCTTTATAACTCCAGGTGTGAACACCACAGAGACTAGAAAAATGTCTTAAATTAAGCAATAGATTTGTACCATTTACAATACTAGCTTAGATTACTTTATATTCATAATTCTGTAAGAAATAAAGTGCCACAAATGCAATGGTCAAGGCAAAAAATCTAAAATGAATTTGCTCCTTTTTTAGTTCGCAATGAAATACTGGGAGATTGCGGGTTAAAGTATACATGTCCTGGATCAAAAACTTCTTGACCACAAGTTCATAAAATCTAAGGGTGGATATGTAGAACTACTAAAGATCTATGAAGCAAAAACTAAGCAGTGTACCCAGCATCTCCAAATCTACCCAAAATGTCTAAATTATTAACACTGATCTAAAATAGCTAAGGGTCCAGAAACAAATTCAAAATCTCTCCAAAAAGGAATATAATGCTTTTTGTCCATTGTAAAGCATATGAGCCCCCTATGAAGGTTTAAGATGAAACATAGATATAATTTAAACATTACATAATACCACTAACCTATTTAAAGACACTCAATTTCTAAAATAACGTAGATAACCGAAATATTTTGAGCAGTAATAACTTACATAGCAATGATGAAATCTTATCTATGTTCAGTAGATGGAGACACAGACAGTAAATCAATGACAGTTCTATCCGCTTCTGTTTTGCTCCAGAAAACGATGTCAGATAGGTCTATCAGCAAAGAAATGGCTTAGCTATGCCCAGAAGTCCTCAATAATAATGGTATTTTCCAAGGAATTACGAAAAATTGTTGACAACGTTTCGTTAGGTGCAACGTCTTTTAATGCTGCCATATATAGAGCGAATGCCATGGTAAGAAAATGTTCGGTTACGCTAACCTATAAAACGCTATTCCAAAAGCAAAATTAGACATGTTATACATTGTTAGAAAGCGTATACTCTCACCTACTGATTGAGCGTCCACCATTGTAGCAACCTCACAGAGTAAATAAACATAGGCTACTACCACACGGCTTTATTTATGGGCGGTGGCTTGACTGAAACAAAGTGACAATAGCCAACAAAATCAAACATGCTAATTAAACTGCACCCCCAGTAAGAATCACTAAAACAAGCCGACTTTGCTGACAAATTATAAGTATTTAGTGACCCTAAAAATGTTGTTTATTCTATTGAGTGACTTCTTCAACACTTTAACTTTCGTAATATGAAAAAAAGGAAAACAGTAAAAAAAAAAATTAAAAAACCTTTTTTGCCTCCTAGCGCTATTTCAAGATTTGCGACTTGCGGACCTTTTCTCCAGCACCCGTCACATGTGTACAATATTGTATTTAACATACATGACATATTTTTTGCCAAATATTACTCACAACCATCAATAGGGTTACTTTACTGCAACATTATTAAAGCAGCAAAAACCAGCTTTAAAATTACCCATATTCTGTGCCCAAAGTTTTCACACATATCAAGAGCTTTAAAAAAATTTTCTGGTTTGTTTGACTACAAGAGGCATAAACTTTCCCTGGAGTAAAAAAATGAAAATAATTGAGAAGAAGAGAATCCCTGGTGGAAACAGCAAGCAGAACTCCTGTCTGTGCTGATTACGAAGCGATATCTAATCACGTTTCATAATTATGTGGTGGTGTTTGGCCCTCTTTGGCTCAGATTCACACATAACAGCAGAGTAGGACTCCAGGAGCTTTTAAACAGGAAACATTTAGTTTACAGTTAGCAATTCCCAAATGCATTTTATAGAGAAGCTTTAATATTCTAAGGAAATGCTGGGGCCTCATTTATAAAATGGACTTACGATCAATTTTAATCTGAAGTATGACTTGCGCAGAAAACCATGTATAAGTAGTTATTTATAAAAACCTTACGTTGACTTAGAAATGATCTCTACGCAAAGTCTAGACTTGACTTTTTTTCCCTTGCAGTTTAAAGTAATAATCTCGAAGATTTTCATTAAAATAAATGTCTGTTAAGTCACTATCTATCGCCGAATTAGGTAACACAATGGTGATTGAGCCTATTATTATATTAATTTATATTATTATTATTATTATTATTATTATTATTATTATTATTATTATTATTATTATTTATGATTAAAGAACTGGGTGTCTGTGGCGACATTCCCGGGAAAAATCACAAGCGGCGCATAGTTAGTGACGCGTTTTCCATCACTCATCAGTGGTTGGTCCACCAGAGAGGGTAGACGGAGCTAACGCAACAGGCTTGCTCTTCAACTCACTTGTGTGTGAGCAGAGTACTGTTTTTTCCGGTGTCTGCTACAATAACAGAGCAAGTTATGGAACCCTAAAAAGTTCTTGTGTAACATGAGAGGTCATATTATTTGTTTATGTAGATTTTGTATTACAATTGATGACAATGTAACATTACTAAATTACATAGCTATTTGCACAGCTAACGCTAGCTACCGGACCATGTCAAGAAAGGCAACATTAGTTTAGACAACGTTGCGCACAGTATCCATCTCTCATATCAGGTAACGTTGCGTTAGCTAGCTAGCTAATGTAATTAACATAATATAATGTCAGCTAACAATTAGAAAAAACGCTAGCTAACGCTACCGACCAGTACCGACCTCGCCAACCGTCTCTCGAATGCAATGCTACCTTGTTGCAATGTTGCTAACTAAAGGGGCAGGCAACGGCTCTGCTACTAACCAGTTCACACCGCTGCAGTTTTCTCTGCAACATTCTAAAACCGTTTCGTCTCATTGTGACTCGTTGTGAATCATTGATCTGAACTGGCCTTAACGTTACCGTTATTTACATTGCCATCAAGTTCATCAGTATATTATAATGTTAGGAATAAAGCCGGGGTGTACGTGGATCAGAGCCGGGTCTGATTTCTGTGTAAAGATGTCAAGCCGGAGAAAACTAAATAAAAAAATACGGCAATATGGATTAGCATTGTTATTATTTTATTACGCTTCCTCATATGTTCCTTCAGCCTTGATGCCCTTTTTTGATGAAATCTCCTTTGTTTTTGTTTTATTCTTCTTGTTCTGATTGCTAATTTAACACCCAGCTCAGCTTTATTCTCGAACAGTTTAGCTAGCAAAGCCAGAAACACCAGGGGTAACATTTTTCAAGGCAGTTGTTTCAAAAATATTACACAACAGTCATTCACGAAAAAGACTGTTTATTGTGCACGAGATACATAATTGCACGAGCCACAGCGAATCCCGCGAATTCTTCTCTGCAGTGTAAAGATGTTCATACCGGGCAAAAGGTGGATAAAGAACATGTGTGGAAATTGATCATCACTAATTCTACCCCAGATCTGCTACAGCATTTTAACCCGGCTCGGCAGTGTAAAGACAGTTTAAGTTAGCCTAATGTTAGACAATGAATGAGTATGTACATAACATTACTTTTATAACAACCATTTTTTATTCAGTAAATAATAAGACAACTGACTGACGTCACACAGGCGACAATGTTTGGATCCAGTTGGATCTATGGGAAGTGAGGTCCAAAAACGCACCTGCAATTACCGCTTCTCGCCATTGGCACTGCCATAGAGAACAAAACTGAAATCTTTGAGATTGTAACTTTAAGGTCAGACTATTTCTTTTTCAGATCAGCCACAGTTCTGTCTTGCTGCCCCACCTCGTTCACTGCAATGGCGACACACTCCCAAGATACCTGTTTGGCTTTGTTTGTCAACCCACTATTTAGTCCACCGAATAATACGTGTTGCCTGTCTTTAGTCTCCTCTACCATCGCTGTGATCTCGTCTTCCAAAAAGTTTGCTTTTCTCTTTTGGTCCATGGTTAATCCTGACTGAACCCTCATTTGTGCTAGCATTATACAAGGGGAAATTGCTGATTGTAAGGCACATTCAGGTGCCGTCAGTTTTAAGTTAATTTGAGATTTATAGATCACAGGTCTGTAAGTTACAAACGGGCTTCTTAGAACCTGCGTAAGCAAGGTTTTTTATGCTCAGTATCTTTTATGAATCGAACGTTAGCACACCGTCGGAAATGATCTTAAGACTAAGTTCAAGTATAAATCCAAGAACATTTTTATAAATGAGGCCCCAGGATTTATCACGAGTAGTATTGCAACAAAACCATCATTCAGGAGCAAAAGCTGGACTTCAAATATGGACATTTAGCACTGCTGTGTGTGTGTTGTCAGGAAGTATACATTCCTGTTCTGGGAATCATTCAAGAGAAAACATGCCATAAAGCAAGGATGCTTGCTTATATCAGCATATGTTTCAGTTGTTACTGTATAAGACAGCACATGTCTTCATGTGTATATTTCACACTCTGATACAGCACACCTCTTCATGTGTTTATTTCACACTGATACAGCACACCTCTTCTGATACAGCAGCACACCTCTTCATGTGTTTATTTCACACTGATACAGCACACCTCTTCATGTGTTTATTTCACACTGATACAGCACACCTCTTCATGTGTTTATTTCAGTCTCTCCTGAGCACGCTGATGAAGCTGAAGAAGGATGAGTTGAAACAGTTTCAGAGCCATCTGAGTGAGGATTGCCCAGAATGCCTTAAAATTCTGTCTGAAGATCCTTCTGTACTGGATAAGTTTATGAAGATCAATAAATTATTTGAGAGTCATCAAATTGCTGATTACCCAGAATGCATTGAGAGAGAACAAGAGGATCCTGAGGCCCTGTACATAGTTGAGAAGATGCTGGAGACCTGTGGCAGTGAGAGGTCTCTGAAGGTCACACTCCACATCCTGAGGATCATGAAGCAGAAGGATCTCGCCGACTCACTGGAGCGAGATGAGCAGCACAGTAAGAGTTTTCTCTCATTGCTAATGTGTGTCCATTAGAATTTTTAACTGAGTGAAGCAAAAAAAGAAGATTAAATATAATGAATCTAAAAGTGAACACTGTTCTTGTTTATAGCAATTGCACTCATAGTGTTTGACACTGACAATCTTACATACAGAAAACATCACACAACGTGTACAAACAGGCATTTACATTAAAATACAGCTTCAAGCAGTGATTATGGAGCAGGCAAATGCACATAAAATTCAGTGTCTCCGAGGGGGATTCAAACCATTAAAATTAAGATCAAAAGCTAGTAATTAAACCACTGTCAATCAGGAAAACGGACAGCTCTGTGTTTGTATCCAGGCCTAAAGAGCACTGAACATTATATTAGATTTCAAAATCACTAACTGACCTGCAAAGACTGTATTTCCCTAAAAAAAACACGTCCACTGGTTTAGCCTGGGAAATGGAGCACAAAAGGGGAATTGGACCCATTTTCAGTGTTTTAATGTTTTTCTTCATCCTTATTGTCCGAGTGCAATAGTCTTTTTTTTTCGTAGCTATTGCATTTAAGAGGCATTATTATTGCTGATAATTTTTTTGCACTGATCTAATTGTGTAACACTGTGTGAAGTGTGTAAAAATTGAGAGGTACAGTGCCCTTCGTAATGTTTGGGACAAAGACACATTTTTACTTGATTTGGCTCTGTACACAATTTTAGCACGTGGTTAAAGTGCAGATTCTCAGCTTTTATCAAATGGTATTTGCATACTTTATGGTTTCACCATGTGGAAATTAAAGCAGTTTTTATACATCCCCCCCCCCCCCATTTCAGGGCACCATAATGTTTGGGAGATATTATTGTTATATAAATGAAAGTGGTCATGTTTAGTAGTTTGTCACATATCCTTTGCATGCAATGACTACTTGAAGTCTGTGAACCATACACATCATCAGGTTCTGAGTATCCTCTTTGGTAATACTCTGCTAGGCCTGTACTGCAGCCATCTTCAGCTCCTGCTTGTTTTGGGGGCTAGTTAGCTTAAGTCGTCTCTTGAAGTGACTGACTTGGCCCGTCAAAAATTTTCCATTTTCAAGATTGGCTGAATTAAATTGAATTGAATCGTTGCTTTAGCAGAATGTTTTAGATAATTGTCTTGCTGTACGGTGAAGCGCTGTCCAATGAATTTGGATCTTGGGCAGTTTCTTTAGGCCTCTAGACTTTGCTCTTGCCATCACACTGATACAAGCGAATCTTGGGCTCATCTGTCCCATCAAGACCTGAACTTTCCTCAGGACTCTGCAGGCTCTTTGAGGCACTTTTTTCAAACTGTAACCAGGCCATCCTGTTTTTGCGGCTAACTTGCAGTTTGCATCTTGCAATGTGGCCTCTGTAGGCCTGTTCCTGAAGTCTTCTGTGGAAGGTTGTCACTGAAACATCAATGCCTGCCTCCTGTGTTTCTGATCTGTCAGACAGGTGTTTGGTGTTTTTTCTTCATTATGGAGAGAATTATTTGGGCATGGACACCTGTAGAAATCTTCCTTAGCCTAGCCAGCCCTTTGTGATTACTGAGCTCACCAGTGCTCTCTTTCCTCTTAAGGAAAGAGAATACTTGATTTTGGTAAGCTAATGTTTTTGCCTTTTTTTCCTATTTCTCATAATAGTTTCCTTGACTGACATTAGCACAACTCTGGTTCCGATGTTGAGAAAATGGCAATTACAGACTGCAAAGGCGATCAAAACCCTAAAATCAAGACTAGAGACTGAAAGCTGTGTTATACTGCACTACTGAAGCAATTGAACACACCTGACTAATCAGAAACACATGTGAAGCCATTTGTCCCAAACATTATGGTGCCCTGAAATGGGGGGATGATTTATAAAAAGTACTGTAATTTATACATGGTGAAAACAAAACATATAAAAATGCCCTTTAATAAAAACAGAGATCTGCACTCTGCACACAAGTGGATTGTTTAATTGCAAATATAAAATTGTGGAGTACAGAGCCAAATCAAGAAAAGATATGTCTTTGTCCCAAACTTTATGGAGCTCATTGGCGTGGTTGTCATAGGGTTATTCCGTAAAAATTTTTAATTCTTCCACCCCCTGTGAGTGGTGTGTAACACTGAAGAAATTCAGTAAAAACGGACTGCATAAGTATTTTATTGACTGTTTGTTCTTGCAATTCGTTATTGAATGGATTTCTAATGTTAATATGACTATAATTGATTGTCGTGTTACCTCTCTTCAGATGAATCAATTAAAAGAGTCCAGCAGGCTCTGAAAACTCATCTGAAGAAGACGTTTCAAAGCATCTTTGAAGGTTTAGCAAAGCAGGGCCACCCAACCCTCCTCAATGAGATCTATACAGAGCTCTACATCACAGAGGGGGGAAGTGGGGGGGTCAATAATGAACATGAGGTCAGACAGATTGAGACAGTATTCAAGAGACAAACCACACAGGAGACTGCAATCCTCTGCAATGACATCTTTAAGCCTTTACCTGGACAAAAGAAACCCATCAGAACTGTGCTAACAAAGGGAGTTGCTGGCATTGGGAAAACTGTCTCTGTGCAGAAGTTCATTCTGGACTGGGCAGAAGAAAAGGCCAATCAGGACATTGATCTCATCTTCACTCTTCCTTTCCGAGATCTGAATCTGAAGAAAGAGAGGGAATTCAGTCTGATGCAACTTCTTTGTCACTACTTTCCACAACTGAAAGAGGTCAAGAGTGTTGAAATTGATAAACTTAAAGTTGTCTTCATCTTTGATGGTCTGGATGAATGTCGACTTCCTCTAGATTTCCAAAGTAATGAGGTCTGCTGTGATATAACAGAGTCATCATCAGTGGACGTGCTGCTGACCAACCTCATTAAGGGAAATCTGCTTCCCTTTGCTCTCCTCTGGATCACCTCCCGACCAGCAGCAGCCAATCAGATTCCTCCTGAGTGTGTTCACAGAGTGACAGAGGTACGAGGGTTCAATGACCCACAGAAGGAGGAATACTTCAGGAAGAAAATCAGAGATCAGAACCAGGCCAGCAGAATTATCTCACACATAAAGTCATCCAGAAGCCTCTACATCATGTGTCACATACCAGTCTTCTGCTGGATTTCTGCTACTGTTCTTGAGACAATGTTGGGTAAAGCAGAGAGTGGAGATCTGCCCAAAACTCTGACTGAAATGTACACACATTTCCTTCTCATTCAGACTAATGTGAAGAATCAGAAATATGGCACTTATGAGACAGACTCAAAGATGATGTCTGTATCAGATACAGAAATCATCCTGAAACTGGGGCAGCTGGCTTTTCTACAGCTGGAAAAGGGCAATCTGATATTCTATGAAGAGGACCTGAGAGACGGTGGCATTGATGTCAGTGAAGCTTCAGTGTACTCTGGGCTGTGCACACAGATCTTTAAAGTGGAGCGTGGGTTTTATGAGGAGAAGGTCTACTGCTTTGTGCATCTGAGCATCCAGGAGTATCTGGCTGCCTTGTTTGTGTTTCATTCATGTGTAAATGAGAACAGAAATGTACTAAGAGCAGAAGAATCAAAACCTCACAGTGACAGAGCGGAGTTGTCTGAGTTGCTCAAGACTGCAGTGGATCAGGCCTTAGGGAGTAAGAATGGACACCTGGACCTTTTCCTCCGATTCCTTCTTGGCCTCTCTCTGGAATCTGTTCAGACTCTCTTGGAACGACTATTGACACAGACAAGAAGAAGATCTGATGGAGAAAGACACAAACAAAACTCAATTTTTACTTTCTTTCAAAGACTGTGGACATGGACAGGAAGTACATCACCTGTACCAGTCCCACGGACACAGACAGAAAGCAGATCACAAAGCGTTGAGAAAACAATCCAGTACATTAAGATGAAGATCAGAGAGGAATCTTCAGCAGAGAGGACCATCAATCTGTTTCACTGTCTCTCTGAACTAAATGACAACTCTCTAATGGAGGAAATCCAGAATTCCCTGAGATCAGGAAAACTTTCTGATACAGAGCTGGAACCAGACCAGTGTTCAGCTCTGGCCTTTGTGTTACTGATGTCAGAGGAGATCCTGGATGAATTTGACTTGAAGACCTACAACACATCAGCAGCTGGTCATCAGAGACTGCTACCAGTAGTCAGGAACTGCAGGAAGGCCATGTGAGTGTTATGTCATTAACCCCTTAACACACATGCCAAATCTGGCCAATCCTTGCCCATTTAGGGGGTACCCTATTTAAAGCTTTATAACTCCAGATGTGAACACCACAGAGACTTGAAAAATGGCATAAATGAAGCAAGACATTTGTACAATTTACAGTACTAACGCAGACTAGTTTATATTCATAATTTTGGAAGAAATAAAGTGCCACAAATGCAAATCTAAGGGTGGATATGTAGAACTACTATAGATTTATGAAGCAAAAAAACGCAGTGTACCCAGCGTCTCCAAATCTACCCAAAATGTCTAAATTATGCATTGCTGTAAATCACAACATATTCACGTATTTCACTACAAATCAACTGTTTTGACTCAAGAAACTCACTGTTGCATCATTTTCACAGTGGGAATTTCAAGCTTTCCATCAGTACAGTGGTCTAAAATATCTAAGGGTCCAGAAACAGATCCAAAATCTCTCCAAACATGAATAAAATGTTTTTTGTCAATTATAAAGCATATAAATGAGCCCCTTATGAAGGTTTAAGATGAAACAATGCCATCAGATTAAAAAATAATGCAAAAATATTGTCACACAATGCGGTACAGTACCTAAATGTGTAATAATTAACTCTTGTATGTATTTCTGTACTCTGTACTCTCGTATGTTTTCTGGTATGGGGATGGGACGACATGAAAACAATTTTCAACCGTCCACCACGTTTTGGCAATGTTCCAACTCTCACATCATCACTGTTGCATGCATCGCAAAAACTATTACAGTATGAAGGCTTACATTACAGTGTGAAATATGCACTTTTTATAATACCACTAACCTATTTAAAGACACTCAATTTCAAAAATAACATATATAACCAGAATAATTTGAGCAGTAATACTTGCATCGCAATGATGTAATCTTATCTGCGTTCAGTAGATGGAGACAGAGACAGTAAATCAGTGATACTGTTCTATCCGCTGCTGTTTTGCTCCAGTAAACGATGTCAGCTACAGTAGGTCTATCAGCAAATATATGGTTTAGCTATGTCGAGAAGTCCTCAAAAATACTAGTATTTTCCAAGAAAATACAAAAAATCATTCAAAACATTTCGTCAGGTGCAGTGTCTTTTACTGCTACCACAGAGTGAATGCGTAAGTGAATGCGATGATTAGAAAATTTTTGGGTACGCTGAGATATAAAAAGCTATTCCAAAAGCAAAATTAGACATGTTATACATCGTTAGAAAGCTTATACTCATACCTACTGAATAAATGAATTGTCAATCAAGCCAGATTGTAGACTGTACTAAAAAGGGCCACAACGCCATAAACAACACGTGGTATTACACAACTATTTTTGAAGGTACCTAGGCATCACAAATGCGTGTGTATTTCACAAACGGCACAAATTTTCCAAGGCAATATATGACCACTCAGTCTCAAAAGGGATCTCATCTCTCATACGCATAAACCAATGGTAAGGTTGTATATTTATTCAAAATTTAGTCCCAGATTTTGACTGTAGAATGACATGGCATAATTTTTGAAAACTTTGTCTCGTTTATTTCGTTATTCAGTGAGCAGCGTTTTCACTGCTGTATTGGCATATCTTACGGCTATTGTCGGGTTTATCTTGTTGCTTTGACGGAATATGATTTTTGAGTGGTGAAAGAATATTTTTATGAATGCCCAGATAGACAATATTGTCCATTATGTGATGGGTGGGGGGTGTAGTTGCAGATGAGACTGCAGGGAGGGGGTGCGTGTTAAATGAATGACCAGAGCGACAATGGTGGCGCTGCAAAACTTCGTATTCGGCATAATAGTCGTTTATCGTCTACTAATGAAACTAAAACAAAGCGTTTCTGTTTTTAACTCATACTTTGGTTGCAGTAGCACTGAATGTCTGTTGGCGTTTCCGCTAAGAGGTTAATAAATGTAGATGTTTGACAGTTTATTTTCATACATTATGTTTTCAGTAAGAATGAAGTGCAACACAATCAGATTTTGTAATCCAGCTGTTTTAACAGCCACTGTCCTCATTTAATGCTCTGAATCCAGAACACAAGTAGCATCAAATTCTAAAACTTCTCACTTATCCAACATGTAAAATTTATTTGATTTGATTTAATTTATTCAGTGTTACAACTTCCCCCAGTCTCACCTATATGATTTTAATGCACAGCGCGGAGGCAAAGAACCACAGAATGCGAAGCTAGCTAGATAGATAGCTAGCCATCTGCTTCATTTATTTCAAAGCTGCAGCTATACTAGTGTATAAATCATAGCCAAGGTGTTAATAGATGATTTTGAACAGCATGATAAGATCATTTCTGATGATCTTCAGGATAAGATCATCGTTTTAATGGTTTTAGCTTTTCCAAATACGTCTTTGACTAGATAATGAAAGTGTTTCACCAAAATAGGATTTGTTATGCCAACAAGTAGTATATAAATCACTGGATCCCTATAGGCTAAGACTATACACTCTAACAAGGAAATTATTGTAACGTGATATTATCCTTTATGCTATACCTGATTACCTACAGACTAATTTAGTGTGTCATTATTTATCATAATTTTTAATTAGCCAAAAAAATAAAATAAATAAGGACAAAGAAATAAGAACAAAAAGATAATTTTTAGCTTGTTCAATAGTGGTAGGCCACCCCAGGGCTTACAAAAATAGTTTAACCCAAGTGCTCATCATCCAGTCTGACATTGTAACACTCACATGTTCAAAATGGGCCAGTGGCTATGTTACTCAAAAACACTGACAGCTGGATTCACACGTCCAAACTACACGGCGACCTGTTGACAACGTGTGACATGTAATCTAGGCGTCAGTTGCATATGTTTCTGACCTGTTTGGACTTCCAAAGGATACTGTTCTGTGCACTCAATTCACAACTCCACTCATGCAATACTTTTGGAACTAAAAAACGACATAGAATTCCCCCGGTTTCTTCCTGGCATATGCATAAATAAATAAGGATTATGGGGTGAGACAGAGAGAGACTGCTCTGGACCCCTTTTTATATTTTTGTTTTAGGCCACTTGAGAGGACAAGACATCTTCTCAATGTTATGAAGGAGAGGCAAGTTTGGTTATGAATGAAATGTTTGTGTCTTATGTTTATGTCTTATGAGAGACTAGGTTGGACAGTAAGTATCGGTTGTATTCTGCTATAGGCTGACTCAGAATCTCCAGCATAGTGCCTGTAGAGTGAAAATAGAAAGGTAGAGGAATTGTAGGATATGATGGGTGCCAGAGTGATGTCTACTCAGGGAACTGTTAAAGTGACCTCTGACCCCAGTGCCTGTTCTTGAGTTAATTCTGTGGCTTATCTCAGGCTAAAACCTGATCTGTACTAGGATTCTGAAGTTTCTTAGAGACCAGAACAAGCTATATGGTGTCTCCTAGTACAGAACCACGAAATGTATTGGTATTCCAACAAAATAAACTCAAAGGTATCATTATCAGGAGTTCTTACATACCTTCTGAATACCTTGTCGTGTGCCTAGCATGTCATATGTAACACTAGTAGAATAGACTGCCCTGCACCACCAGGTTGTACAGTATGTGAACAGATCACTTCCTTGCTTCCGTCCTTCTGTTCCTTGACCTTCTTGACACTAACTACATTTCAAATATAGTGTGTTTTATATTTATACAATTCCATTATACAATCATATATTGTTATACGCAGCTAACTAGCTAGTCACCAAAGGGATAGTTTAGCCATGTGTGTTGTTAAGTGTGACGTCATGCTTGTCTCCCATAATTCCATGTGTCTGTGTGTAGGGGTGGCCTTACAACATTCTCCACCATCTGTGTGTTCCTGGTTGTATGAGTTTTTCTGCTACTGATAAAGACATTATGGATCCTGGATCTCCCTGGTCTCCCACTTGGGTCAATTACTTCAATATCAGCTCTGTTTTGCAGACTGAACAGCGGTAACCTCACAGAGAAGTCTTGTGATATTGTGGCCTCAGCTCTCCAGTCATCAAACTCTCCCCTGAGAGATCTGGAGCTCAGCTACAATAACCTGGGAGATTCAGGAGTGAAGCTGTTCTGCGCTGGACTAATGAATCCTAACTGTAAACTACAGAGACTGAGGTGAGTAGTTTTGTGTACGGTTTGACTTAAATAAATATAATGAGTAATTATGACTGTTTAACGGTTTGAATTTTGTTACAGGGAAGAAACAAATTTACAAATTGAGTGTATTCAGTTTAAACCTGAATGTAACCTGAATGTTTCTATGTGAACATGTGTTTGCATATAACTACATTGACTGGAAGTAGAAGTTGTGTTGCAAGTCTTTACAGGCGGCCATGTTGACCGTAAGTTACAGCTTTTTCGTCAAAACTAACGGTTAGTACAAATATAAGGTGATGTGGTTTCACTTTGGTTCAGGGTTTGAAGGCTTCGTTCATTGAACCGAGAGATAGCCATTACAGGCAATCTTCTCAATTGAACAGTTGTCTTGTCTCTCTAAACTGTATATGTGCTGCGATTGAGTAATATGGGTGTTAGTAAATGGATGTCTTAAAATCTGATTGGCTGGACTAGACTCAATGAAAAAAGAAAAATTATATACTGTATATATATATATATATATATATATATATATATATATATATATATATATATATATATGGATTGTTTTGTAATTGTAGTGCTCAGGTTGTCTCAGAATCCACAAATACAGTAAATACAAGCAACAGGAAATGCACAAATGTGACCCAGCTACATTTATTTGTGGATTTGTTATGTTTATTTGTGGATCAGCTGCGTTTGTTTGTGGATTAACTGCATTTATTTGTGGATCCATTACATTTATTTGTGGATCAGCTAAATATATTTGTGGATCTTTCACATTTATTTATTTTTGAGACAATAATACCCCCATAAATTTAACACATTTAAATACATCAAACAAATTGTGAAAGGGAATTTATTAACTATAGTTCTAACATTCAGTTAGAACTATAGTTAAGCTAGTTAGCTAGTTGAGTTAGCTAGACTTAGTAGACATGAAAGTTGCCACAAAGATCCCACTACAAAGATAACTTTAGTCACCCCAGCTGTAATTATCTAGCTAACAGATAACAATGGCAAAACGATAGCTTACGTTACACAATTTAATTATTGTATATCAACTCTTTTTTGCAGACTGAACAGCTGTGACCTCACAGAGAAGTCATGTGATATCGTGGCCTCTGCTCTCCAGTCATCAAACTCACCCCTGAGAGATCTGGACCTCAGCTGCAATAACCTGGGAGATTCAGGAGTGAAGCTGCTCTGTACTGGACTGATGAGTCCAAACTGTAAACTACAGAGACTGGGGTGAGTAGTGCTTTGCACAGTGTGACTTTAAGTGAATGGAATTTGTGATGATGACTGTGTAAATGTTTTGAATGTTTTCACAGGAAGAAAAACTAATTTACTGACTCATTCATTTTCAAAATACGGGTTTGCGTATAGGCACATATGTGCCCATATGAAATGAGACGCAGAAAGTATCTTGGTGAAAGAGACTTCCTACTGCTACCAGGAATTCATCTACAGTGCCATGAAAAAGCATTTCCCCTTCCTGTTTTCCTCTATTATTGCATAAATGTCACACTGAATGGTTCCAGCTATTTACACAGAATGTAATGTTAGACAAAGGGGAAATGAGTAAACACAAAACACATTATTTAATTAATTATTTCATTTATTTAATGAAAAAGTTATTAAAACACCCATATAGCTTATGTGAAAAAGCAATTGCCCCCCTTACTCAATTAACCAAATTTAATTGGTAGTTAGATTGAGTTGATTGCCAGGCTTGATTGCAACCATCCTTGTTGAATCAAAACTCTCATATTGAACCTTACCATCAGAGTGAGGTAGTCATCAGAATGTTTATACTAGCACACTATGCCATAATCAACGGAAAATCCAGAAGAAAGTATGAAAAAAAAAGATATCAGTATGGAAAGGGTTGCCATTTCTAGGGCTCTGGGACTCCACCAAACCACAGTGCTGAATCTTCCCAGGAGTGTCTGGCCTGCCAGAATTTCTCCAAGGGTGCAGCAACAACTTATGAAGATCCCAGAAGAACATTCAAAAAATGCAAAGTAAATTAAACCTAGAAATAACTGATGAGATCAAAAATAAAATTAACAGAAAACCTAGAAATAGCAGATATCAATAAAGCAGTACGCCTCGTTGCTGATGCAGGACAATCCTCCATTCTTGTTACTTTCCAGCTAACTCATCCTTAGCTCATAATGCAAAGTACAGCTGGGTACTGGAGCTGTTTTAACCCAAGAATGCACAATACTTCTTGCAGCTGGGTCAGATTGACGTTGGATCACGTTCTCACAATAAAAAAAAACGAACCACACCAAGTTTGTTTGTAGCCGGACCAAGACCGCCTTCTCAACCGGGTCTTGTTGTGGTTGTTTTGGTCCGCAACCAAGTGCGATTTCCATGTTCACACCTGTCGAAACATATTGCACCAAGGGGGTCAATGCACCAGGGTTTAGTATAACCAGAATAAGCAAGGCGAGTGTGAAAACACTAACTGAGCACCATTGGATCAAAGCCAAAGCTAAAACCGTTATTTACAGGAGCTATAGGAAGGTAATTTTGTTTGAAAATGGTAAACAAATTATATTGTCTACCTGTTATTTTTATTCTCTGACAATCATTAGTATTCATAAAGCTCTGTAACTATCGATATGTTTTCAAAGAATGACCTAAAGTAATGGTAACCAACTGACTCAACTAATGGCCATGTTTTACACAGTGTTGTCATGGACACCATCAGTGACTTTATGAGTTAACTAAGGAAGAGGGTCATTTTGTATTGGATGTGGTTTTCATTCACTAGCATTAATGGTAAGAATACTAACAGACTTTTTATTTAGTCGTTGTCCCCCGCTGGTGTGAGGCCCCTGGGAGGGAGACGCGGTAGTCTGGGGAGTGGACTGTCGGTTGCCACATGGAGAGAGAGAGCGCGCACACCCACACCAACACAAAATCAAATAAACTGAAATCTTCACCCTCACGAGTTCCGGTTGAAAACAATAAACTAAAACAACAAAAAAAATAATGAAGATAAAAGAAAGTAAAATGGTTTACAGAGCCCAGTAATTCCCTTTAGTCAGAATACTTCATGAACCTAATTTGCATAACCCATCTCTGTTTTTGTGTAACATCCTTATAAAGTGCACTATAATGTCTACAAATAGGAAATTACATATGTATCAACAAGGTGTGGAGCATCACAAACAACAGTGAGTTTTAATTGCGTGTGTGTGTGTGTGTGTGTGTGGTCTCTCCACAGGCTGGGTTGGTGTCATCTCACAGAGGGCTGCTGTGATGTTCTGGCCTCAGTCCTGCGTTCTCCTCACTCAGAGCTGAGAGATCTGGAGCTCAGAGACAACGAGCTGCAGGATTCCGGAGTGAGAGCGCTCTCTGCTGGACTGGAGGACCCACACTGTAAACTGCAGAGATTGGGGTGAGTACAAACACACACCCCTTCAATCAAAAAGGGCTCCAGTGCAGACCTGGGTCAAATGCAAATACGTATTTGAAAATGTAGTTGAATACATATCTTAAATACAAATTTTCAAAATACATTTACACATAAATAATTTGTATTTGATTTTTTGAAATTATTTTAATGGAAAACCAAATACTTTCACAAACAGTATTTAAAAAATACATTCATTTAAATAAATACTTTCCTGGGAAACCAAATACTTAGTATTAGTATTTAGAGCCTTTTAAAAACATATTAAAATATAAATACACTTCTTGATAAGCTTCTTGCCAGTGTATTTGTACCCTTGCAATGTTTTTAAAAATTAGTGGCCTTTTACTGTATTTCCTCTTTTTTCTGTTGTCAGAGCATTGTTTGTTTATATTAATGCATGTAAGGTGTGTAACACACTGCCATGTGTTTGACACACACAGCCCTGTTAGTTTATGTTAATGTGTGTAAGGTGTGTAACATACTGCCATGTGTTTGACACACACAGCCCTGTTAGTTTATATTAATGTGTGTAAGGTGTGTAAGACACTGCTATGTGTTTGACACACACAGCCCTGTTAGTTTATGTTAATGTGTGTAAGGTGTGTAACACACTGCTATGTGTTTGACACACACAGCCCTGTTAGTTTATATTAATGTGTGTAAGGTGTGTAACACACTGCCATGTGTTTGACACACACAGCGCTGTTAGTTTATATTAATCTGTGTAAGGTGTTTGTGTGTCCTTCTTTCTGCAGGCTGTCAGGCTGTAGAGTCACACAGAGAGGCTGTGATTCTCTGGCTTCAGCTCTGTGTTCAAACCCCTCACACCTGAGAGAGCTGGACCTGAGATACAATCACCCAGGAGACTCAGGAGTGAGAGCGCTCTCTGCTGCTGAACTGGACACACTCACACTTCTGTAAGTACAGTTTCCACGCTGCACCTCACAAAAATGCACACACACATGCACACACATACACATGTTTTGCTGTTCTTACAGAGTGGACAATGGAGGAGAGAACAGGACCAAACCAGGACCCAGGAAATGTGAGTGTGTATCGACACAGAACATGTTCCACTATATGCTCTGCTGTGTGTTTGTGTACGTGCACATGAGAGAACTCTTACCAAAAAAACAAAACATCTCTCATCTGCTTAAACGCAGACAAACAGAAACACACATGCACAAACACACACAGGTGCTATCACAGCTCAACCACACATAGTGAGGTGAATATTAAAAATAATAATTAATTTCATTAATGTTTCTGGTGTGCAGACGGCTGTCAGCTCACACTGGATCCAAACACAGCGAACAGAAACCTATCTCTGTCTGAGGGGAACAGGAGGGTGACGGACACACCAGGGAGAGAGGAGCAGCCATATCCTGATCATCCAGAGAGATTTGAGTTCTGGCGCCAGGTTGTGTGCAGAGAGAGTGTGTGTGAGCGCTGTTACTGGGAGGTTGAGTTCAGTGTGTCTGAGGGGGGAGGGGTAGATATAGCAGTGGCATATAAAGGAATCAGTAGGAAAACGCAAGATTCTGACTGTAAATTTGGATGGAATAAAAACTCCTGGAGTTTGAGGTGCGTTAAGCACAGTTACTCTGTCTGGCATAATAAGAACTACACACACATACCTGTCCCCCCCTCCACCTACCGCAGAGCAGGAGTGTGTGATAATGGTGATGATGGTAGTGGAGTATGTGTGTGCAGGGTAGGAGTGTGTGTGGACCGTCCGGCCGGCACTCTGTCCTTCTACAGCGTCTCTGACTCTGACACACTGACCCTCCTGCACAGATTCCACACCCACTTCACTCAACACACACCCCTCTGTGCTGGACTTACAGCGTGTGACTCCTCAGTGTACCTCTGCTAACTGGAGTAGAGTCTCTCACTCACACTCACACACACAGTCTCATGCACACTCTCACTCACGCACTCTCACACACACACACGCATTGTCAAACACGCACATGCATACTCTCACACCCAGACACACATTCTCACACACACACACACACACACACACAAGCATACACACACAGGCACTGACACCCACACACACACACATACACACACACACATGTACACACACCAGGGGTTTTTTGTAGAAGTGTGTAACAAGAGGGTGCCCTGGCGTGCATGTATGGGGTGCCATGGGGGGGGGGGGAGGGGAGGGGGCGGAGCTGTGGGGTTCCTCTCCCAGAAAAATGTAACACTTGTTTTGAGCATTACAACTTGTAAACAGTCTTCTTTTGGAACAGTCTAATAGTTTTATATTTACAGTAATATTAAATGATTTTTATTTTGAAACGTTTGTTATATAATTTATAAAATTTGGATTTGGATAATTCTTATATTCTCCATCCAAAACTTATCTTTCTCGCAAACTAATGAATGTTTACAGAAAATTTTAAATGACTCCTGATTGCATTCTGAATGGTGTGTGGTTAGCCAATACAAATTATACAAATTAAATTCATAAGGGACATATTCTCAATCCAAAACTAATCTTTCTATCGAGGGTATTTGCTCGATAACTGTGACATAAATACCGTAGCTTGTTTGCGGAAGTATTTCCTCCTTTATTTAATAAACATGAGAGCCAAGACTCGTTTCCGTCAGATCAGGGGCACGTTCAATCTGAAAATGGTGTGCACCGTTTTGCTACGGTTTCTGGGTTGAACAACATGTTTCCTCGAAACGGTGTGAAACGGTGTGCAACAGGCTTTCAGGTCCGTTTTCTCTCGTTTGGTGGGTGTGTCAGAGGTGTTACCCAATCAGCAGCGACGTGTATATAAACCCCGTCGTATTAAAAAGGCACAATTGATCTGAATGAAGTCCTTTACAAATGCGTCCACTGCAGCTGGGTGTATGCAACAACGGAAGACATTAGAAGACATGTTTGTCATAAGTATTTTACAGTATTAAACACGTATTTAAACCGATTTCATCAGGCTCCGAAAATTCTTCGAAAAGAATGCAAAGAATGGCCTTCTCAGCTGCCATAGTTGCAACGCTTGCGTAAAACAACAGGGTGTTCAACGCTCCACCGTTTCCTTTTAAATAAACATTTTGCTACGTTTGGTCAGGGCTGAACACGCCCGTTGTTGTGCGGTGTTGCTGTGGGGGTGGGGATTGTGTTCAGGATAACAGGTACGTAAAGGCAAGGGATGAGTTGTGAACACGACATAACGTTACATGTAGCGTGAAGGATGCTGGAGCCGCATCAGAAATAGCTGATTTCTGACTGAATACACTGCGATTTCTCAATCAGTTTGAGAACAATGTGTTGATTTGAAGACACAATGAGGGAGGTGATGAATTTTAAAACTGAATGAACGGTAAAATTATTTGGCTGTATTAAACTGAACATTTCAACAAGGGGGCGCTTGCCTTTGTTACCCCATTTAGAAAAACTCCTGCATACACACTCTCGCTCCTATCCCCCCCCCCCCCCCCCCCCCCCCCCCCCCCCCCCCCGTGGGGAAGAAGGCATATTATACCTGGCATTAATGGTGTACACACTTGAGGAGGAAGGAATGTTGTCACTTGGTTTATAATATTTTGTTGTCTAGTTGTAATGTTTTGTTTTGTGTTTTGTTTTGCTCTTTGTTTCTGTATGGTTGCACATAGCATTTCATATATGACCCAGATGTAATAACTTAAAGGAGTTTTTAATAAGGGTGTTTTAAAATTCAAATTCTCTCTCTCTCTCTCTCTCTCTCTCTCTCTCTCTCTCTCTCTCTCTCTCTCTCTCTAACTAATAATTGATATAGTCATTTTCAAGTGTCATGTTGAATCAGTGTTATGACACCCTGTCTTAGTGAGCCTTCTCGGCAGGTTGTTATGACCATTGTGTGAACACGACTGCAGATTGCGTCATAACAACAGTATGTCATACAGTAGTTATGAATGGACATTCATGACAGGCATTATGTCATGGTAATGATGCTGTCAAGTAAAGTGTTGCCAAAATTGTGAATATTCAATGTGAGTTTGTGTACTTCACACAATTAAATGCACTATATGACAAATATACAAAAGTATCTGGACACCCCTTGGTCTGGGGATGTTTTTCATGATTTGGGCTTGGCCCCTTAGTTCCAAATCCTCATGCTACAGCATACAGTCACATTAGATGATTCTGTGCTTCCCCAACAGTTTGGGAAGGCCATTTACTGTTTCAGCATGACAATGCCCCTGAGCACACAGCAAGGTCCGTATAGAAATGGTTTTGTCGAGAATGGTGTGGAAGAATTTGACTGGCCTGCACAGAGCCCTGTCCTCAACCCCATCCAGCACCTTGGGAATCAATTGGAAAGCCAACTGTGAGCCAGGCATAATCACCCAATCAGTGCCTGATCTCACTAATGCTCTTGTTACTGAATGTAAGCAAATGCAGCAATGCTCCAACATCTAGTATAAAGCCTTCACAGAAGAGTTGTTTTAGCATCAAAGAGTGTACCAACTCCATATTAATCCAACATGGACAACATCTCATTTTGGATGAGATGTTGGATGTCAGGTGTCCTCATACTTTTGGCCATGTAGTATACTGTATGTATAGAACATATTAAGAGTGAAGAGTGTGGTACTGGCAAAACATGGCAGGGTAAAATGCCTTTGAAGTCATAATTCTGTTTTGTTTTATCTTTGTATAGAAGAAGCTGTTTAACTGCATATTATTCATTTTTACAGTTGCTTTGGCTCCTTTTTCACAAGAGTTCCAATGTGCAACATCCTGAAGTCAAATCCAGCTGATAGGGAGAATGCAGAGTGATCACTATAAATAATGGGGCTGAGTTTCCTTGTGGGGAGACCGGGGGCAATTGTAACAATTTTTGGTTTTGATGTCATTACTCAAGAACCTCTTGAACTATTTGGAACGTGCAGATGGTACGTCATAATGCAGTGTATACTTTCGGTGAATGGCGGGTAGATATGGTGCAAAAGCAATAATTGAGAAGTAGTAGACAATTATTAGTGAGGGTAAAAGCAGGTTAAAGAAACGTGTTTCTAGCTGGGCTTGAACCTAGGACCCTATGTTCCCAAGACTGTAACCTTGCCCACTAGGCCACAGGCAGACTAGCTGTTTAAACTGGAAATGTTTCAGAGTAAAAAGGTATGGGTATTTTGCGTGTGTATGCGAGTTTTTGATTGGGTCATGTAGGTGAAGCTTTGGCTGGTGTCGGTAAAATGTCCAATGGGGAGACATGTTGTTAGTGGGATTGGCGGCAGGAAAAATAAGAATGAGAAGAAGAAGAAGAAGAAGAAGAAGAAGAGAAGAGAAGAAGAAGGACAAAACGCAAAATCCCCTCAGTTTGGGGCTTTATTGTGTGGACATGTGAAGTTGTTTATGAAATCTGTCTGTTGAAATGGGTCAGAATGTACAGAATTTAATGTTTTTAAGGGCTGAGTGTCCGTGGCTGTTGTGGGTATTTCTGTGGGGAACCCTGAAAAGTGCCAAACTCTCGGTGCTGTATAGGTATGGGGCATGCCCCCACCAAGGCGTAACTTGGCGGGATGGCATACCTGCCATCTCAATATTTTATTTGTTTCAAAAAATTTTGATGTTCAATATTTGTTGTTTCTAGACATAAGTGTTAATAAAGTTCTGTTGTTAATTATATTCTACTTATGCTGCTGAGACGATTATGCCGATCGATTCGATTACCTGGGTGACGATGATCGGCAGCAAAAATTCCATGACCATCACAACCCTAGTAAAACCTATGCTGATTTGGAACCAGAAGTGCGTTCAAATTCAGAGGCGAATGTTCGTGGCCAACATGTTTTCTTAGAACAGTTCAATTTGAACGGCTTTTTAAGAACGTTCCAAATTTTTTGCATTAAACATTAACAGACATGGCGACGAGAGCGTTTGTACTCACAGCGTGTGGTGAGGGTGCGCTGCCCTCACCACATGCTCTGACCATTCACCGCATGAGCCTAGCCGAGTTGATCACTAGCCTTGTGAGAAAGACAGTCTACAGGTAAGATGGCTGAAGAAGGTGAGCGCCCAAAACTGGTGGACAAAAAAGGCAAGACAGTATGTTTCTTTTGTACCTCCGCACCTGGAACTAATGCACTTGTTGTACGTCGCTCTGGATAAGAGCGTCTGCTAAATGCCTATAATGTAATGTAATGTAATGTAAGACATATCAGTGGTTTCGAACCACTTCGGTTATAAAGAAGACAATTTAAACCAAGAACATATAGGGCTATATTTTAACGATCGACGCGCACGGTCTAAAGTGCATGGCGCAGTGCATTTAGGGTGTGTCCAAATCCACTTTTGCTAGTTTAACGGCGGATAATCTGAGTGCAAAGTAAGGCGCATGGTTCAAAGGGGTTGTACTTAGTCTCTTAATTAATCATAGGTGTGTTTTGGGCGTAACATGAAATAAACCAATCAGAGTATCATCTCCCATTCCCTTTAAAAGCCAGGTGCGCTTGCACCTTGGCGGATTGCTATTATAATGGCGGATTTGCAATTAGTAGGAAAGAAGGCTTCTCTTCAGAGGAAACACGCAATATTTAAAAAAGTATATCGCACGTTTGCACCCGCCTATGTAGGCACATATTACTATCTTAAATAACAGTAAAATACTTCTCTATTGACTTAAGACCAGGTTTTTGTTGGTCAATCACGCAATCACTTTCTGCTGCCTCAAGATAGCAATGTGCCAACAATGTGCCTGACCACACCTCATTTTAAGACCAACACGCCCATGGGCGCTCAGATGGGCGCAAGTACATTTGCTATTTAAACAACGTGGTCGCTGGACGGGAAAATGACAACTGCGTCGGTCTGAAACTAGCAAAGACACTTGCGTTGCGCTTGGCGCCGGGTGTAAGATAGAGCCCTTAGTCTGCACCCCAAGGAAACACGACCAATCTATTTAACCACTTAAAAAACTACCGTAACGTGGTGTATGACCAAGCAGTTAAGACTAAAAAGAAATCTCCATCTCATTCTCCCTGTACTTCTTCGACCGCCACACAATCATCCATAACCGTGACCCTGTATAATGCAACTCCATACCCAACCAACTCCCGGCGGCACAGCGAAATCACAGGCGCCATCACCTTCTATCTGGAGAAAGATATGTTCCCCATTAACAGCGTTAGCAACCAAGGGTTTACGGCACTTATAAACACATCAGACAAGCGTTACGTGCTCCCCTCGCGTAACCATTTCTCTTGGGTTGCACTCCCTGCCTTGTACACAAAATGTCGTGGGGATTTTGAGAAGGATGTGTCCGCTGCTGAGTATTTCGCCACCACCACAGACCTATAGGTCAAGCCGCACGATGGAGCCGTATATGAGCCTGACGGTCCATTATATTGACACGATTTCAACAAGAAGAGCAAGTGCCTACAAACGGCATATTTCCCTGAAGACCACACGGGAATACTCATTGCCCAGGGCCTGAGGGAAGCAATGGCTGCACGGGGCTTACTGGAGGACAAACTTGTCTGTATGACCACAGACAATGCTAGGAACATAACGCTCACAGCTGAACTCAGTCAATGGACAAGACTCCAGTGCTTTGGGCACAGACTTCACTTAGCCACAGGTGAGTAAAGATTCCTTCCACCCAAAATTATGTGATAATTCTATGATCTGACTAATCAGCTTCTTCGCATTGTGTTAGGGAGATTAAATGATAAATGCGATTTAGAAAAATCAGTTTTAATCACTAAGCAGTGGCGGAATCTTCCCCTGATTTTCCTTAAGTATCAATACAATTAATCCACAAAATAGGCTACTCAATACTATCATATATAGCCAGCTCTCTCCAAATGGGCAGTTTTAACGAGTAGCCTAGGCCTTATAGCCTACATTTATTTTCATTTGCAGTACGAAATTGTGCACATTTTTAATCAACATTATTTGCGGATACATGCACTTCTGTCTCCGCACTCGTATTCATGGAAAATATCTGCAATGCGTAGATTGTAAACAATCTTGAAGTGCAGGTTTTATTTTTGCTGGTTATTCTGAAAGCTAACACGGTAGATAACAGACTGGTGTATCTTGTTTGTTAAGTGTAGACTACTTGGTGATTAAAACAAATTTTTAACGGATAAATTGAATTTATGATTTAATCCCCCTAACACGATATGAAGATGCTGTGTGTTAGGCTACTTGCCATTTGATTAGTCTGATCGTGGCACACTTGATAATAAAGGAAAATTAATGAAAACAGGTTGAGATCAATGATTAGTTTAAAGGAAAGTTTTGCGCCCCACCAATTTTCAGCTCATTTTCAGTCACCGCATAATAATATTAATGCATTGACACACACACACACACACTGATCCAAATGATACTTTGATGAAGAAGAAGATAATACATATAGGAAATTCTTTATTAGGAATAACCCCTTGAGATGTACCATCTCGTTTTCAAGGGGGTCCTGAACGACAATAATACAAGATAAACACAATTCAACAAAACATTTAACAAAAAACAAAATAACAAAATAATTAAACAATACCAAATGTGACAACAGACAAACACTAAAAACAAACAAACAAAAAAAAAACCCAGTAAATATCAGTAATAATAAGACATGCAAACTCAGGAGATCATACTCCAAGCAGAGCATGAAAATGGATCATTCATTCATAGATTATTGAAAAGTATTAATTATTAATGTCAGTGATAGCATTAGGTAATAAAGTTGTAAAACAAATAATAATGATAACTATCTAGTATTTATGTAATATTCTTTTTTTAGAGAATGCAATGAAGGATGACAGGATTGATCGTGCTGTGGGGCTGTGCAAGAAGGTGGTCACCAGCTTCTCCTACAGCTGGAGAAGGAAGAGGGAGCTAGCAGAGGCACAAAGAGAGCTGAAGCTGCCTGAACATTCACTGCAGTCTGAGTGTCCCACCAGGTGGGGATCCAGGCAGGTGATGATTGGGAGGGTCCTTCAGCAGCAGAAGGCCATTATACAAGTTTTCTCATCAGACAGAAACGCCAGATACCTCATCCCTGTATGGCAGGACACTGATGTCCTTGAGGCCATCAGCAAGTCGCTCAGCCCTCTGGTTGAATTCACAGATGCACTTTCTGGTGAGAAGTATGTGAGTGTTTCTTTTGTGAAACTCCTGCTCCATCTGTTCAATACATCGATCTTGGCAGTGGAGGAGAAAGACCCAGACCCCACCAGATAAATCAAGATGAAGATCCTGGCCTACCTCAAGGACAAGTACAGTGACCCACGCACACAAGAGCTGCTTGATATGGCCTCTGCCCTAGACCCTAGGTTCAAGCTGAATTACGTCAGTGAGGACAACATGGGGTCAATCCAAGCCAGACTGACATCAGATATGGCGACGACTGTCAGTGTTGTGGTAAATTACATAATAGAGAATGAATAATTACATACAGATATATTTCACAATAGATAAAATGAAGTGACATAATGTGTTGTGCTGTAAAAGTGTTGTAATATGAGTGTTAATGCTAATTGCCATTTAGTCAGATTAAACATGTTATTCATATATTCTTTACCATGTTTTTTTTTTTTCTTTTTTAAAGGAGATGGGCCCTCCTAAAATGGCAGAAATGCATGGTGGTGATGACATGAGGGTGCTGGTGCACCCAAGAAGAAGACCTTGGGCAGCTTCTTCAAGGCCACTGAGGACACAGCACCAGGACCTCAGAGCCAGGGCCAGGCTATAGCCTCTGAGCTACAGTCCTACCTCCAGGCAACCATCCTGGACAGTGAGTAGGAGCCTTTGGACTGCTGGAGGGTACACAACTGTTCCCACGACTCTCCCACCTGGCAAGGAAATAGCTTTGCATTCCAGCTACCAGTGCCCCTTCAAAGAGGGTGTTCAGCACGGGTGGAAATGTTGTCAACTGTCACCGTGCATCTCTGAAGCCAGACCATGTCAACAGGCTGATATTCCTGGCTAAAAACCTTTAAAAAGGGCAGCATTTGCCATGTAGCCTAGACTCTAAGTTCTTTTTATTTGATTGCATGTTGAGTTGTATTTATTTTCAGTTATTGCTTGACCTTGAGGGCGGGCCAGGCTATAAGAGGAAGTCTCGGACTGACTGACTTCCCATTGCTGAAATACGTTAAGTGATGTACAGTAGGTGACAGTGCACCAATGTAGCAGTCTAGGTGAATGAGGCTTACATGGTCTTATTTATTTTCAGTTCTGCCCAATGTTATATAATTTTAAATAATGTATATATGTATTTATAGTTCAAGAAGATTCTGTTCATTCAAAAAGTGCAATAAAAGTATTATGTTCCCAAAATCAATGAATAATCGTTTTAAATATTCGTGATCTCAATATGGACCTAAATACTTGTGATTAACATTTTTACCATAATTGTGCAGCTCTACTTTTCACCACATTTAACCAGATAGCATGTCGCGCTCTGTGAGTGCACACAAAGGATTCGCAGCTAACTCTAGTACAACCCTCATACATACAAACACAGTCACATCATACTACAACTTAACCCTGCTGCACACTCCAGCATAAATATATCACACACACAATCAAGTTTTGCTATTGAAACTGTATTACTTTATTTACCTATCAACTTTATTTACTTATCTGTTTCATGTCTGGTAGCCTGCTATGTTTGTTTGTACTCTGTAAGTCCGGGAACGTCCGCATTACGGGTGGCGAGCAGGACCAAACCGAGCGTATGGCTCTGGGCTATTTTATATCGCTTTTTCTGCCATGTTTGGAAACATGGTGGGCGTTGGAACAAACCACCGCACCTTTAGTGGAGAAGCGATAAATGATTTTAACTGCTGATTGTAACAGACTTAAGCTTACTTTTTAAATCAGCGGGGGTTATATAGCTGCCCAGTGACTTTGTGTAGGCACTTATAGTCATTGGGGAATGGATTGTTCATTAATGTGCCACCCCCAGTCATGGTAGGGACCAAGAGGGTGGGGTATCTGTTTTAAAAAGGGAGCATCAGTCCTCAGGAGGAGGTGGTTGGTTTAGGTGACTTGAGAAGGTAGCTCGAGAGATGAAAGATTGCCTAAAGGTAAAATTGGAATATTGTTTTTATTTCTATTTTTTTTGTTTGATGATAGATTGCCCTTTTCTTTGTATATACACTTTTTGCACTCTTTTTGGGGAATTGGTTTTTGTAAACATGAGCACTGTAAATAAAAAACAACACCTTGCACCAAGGTGCTATTGCGGCAGAGCCATTTTTTTCTAAAAGGAAATGAAGGAACTAAAGTGCCGATCAAGGCCTTATCGACAGTGTGTGTGTGTGTGTGTGTAGGTGTTTGTGTGTGTGTGTGTGTGTGTGTGTGTGCATGTGTGTGTTTGTGTGTCTCTACTCCACATGGCAGAGGGACACTGAAGATCCACACACTCTGAATCCAGCACAGAGGGGTGTAAAATGTGTGCGTAATCTGTGCAGGAGGGTCAGTGTGTCAGAGTCAGAGATGCTGTAGAAGGACAGAGTGCCGGCCGGACAGTCCAAACACACCCCTAACCTGTACAGACACACACCTTTACCAGCACCATCATCACCCACTCCTGCTCTGCGGTAGGGGGAGGGGGGGGCAGGTATGAGTGTTTGGTTTTTATTGTGCCAGACAGAGTAACTGCGTTTATTGCACTCAAGACTCCAGGAGTTTTTATTCCATCCAAACATACAGTCAGAATCCCGTCCTTTCCTGCTGATTCCTTTGTATGTCACTGCTACCGAAACTTTTCCCCACTCACTCAACTCAGCCTCCCAGTAACAGCGCTCACACACACTCTCTCTGCACAAAACCTGCGGTTCGTACGCAAATCTCTCCGGATGATCAGGAAATGGCTGCTCCTCTATCTCCCATGCGTATGTCGCCTTCCTGTTCCCCTCAGACAGAGACAGGTATCGGTTTGCTGTGTTTGGATCCAGTGTGAGCTGACAGCCATCTGCACACCAGAGACATTAATGAGATTAATTATCATTATTAATATTCACCTCATTATGTGTGAGAGAGAAAGAGCTGTCAGCTGTCGATACAGACTCACATTTCCTGGGTCCTGGTTTGGTCCTGTTCTCTCCTCCATGGTCCACACTGTAGGAACACAGACACACATTAAGAGTAAACCAAGATGAAAAACACATAAATCTGTGTGTAGTGTGTCAGATTCTCCATTGCTTTGTGAGGTGCAGTTTGGATAAACTCTCTGTACTTGAGGCGCAGTGTGGAAACTCTCTGCAGCAGTGTGAGTGTGTCTAGTTTAGTAGCAGACAGCGCTCTCACTCCTGAATCTCCTGGGTGATTGTATCTCAGGTCCAGCTCTCTCAGGTGTGAGGGGTTTGAACACAGAGCTGAAGCCAGAGAATCACAGCCTCTCTGTGTGACTCTACAGCCTGACAGCCTGCAGAGAGAAGGACACACACACCTTACACACATTAATATAAACTAACAGGGCTGTGTGTGTCAAACACATAGCAGTGTGTTACACACATTACAGCACATTAATATAAACTAACAGGGCTGTGTGTGTCAAACACATAGCAGTGTGTTACACACCTTACAGCACATTAATATAAACTAACAGGGCTGTGTGTGTCAAACACATAGCAGTGTCACACACCTTACAGCACATTAATATAAACTAACAGGGCTGTGTATGTCAAACACATAGCAGTGTCACACACCTTACACACATTAATATAAACTAACAGGGCTGTGTGTCAAACACATAGCAGTGTCACACACCTTACCAACATTAATATAAACTAACAGGGCCGTGTGTGTCAAACACATAGCAGTGTGTTACACACCTTACACACATTAATATAAACTAACAGGGCTGTGTGTGTCAAACACATAGCAGTGTGTTACACACCTTACAGCACATTAACATAAACTAACAGGGCTGTGTGTGTCAAACACATAGCAGTGTGTTACACACCTTACAGCACATTAATATAAACTAACAGGGCTGTGTGTGTCAAACACATAGCAGTGTGTTACACACCTTACTGCACATTAATATAAACTAACAGGGCTGTGTGTGTCAAACACATAGTGTGTAATCCACCTGCTCCAGCTCAATATAAAATAATAATACCACTGAATATGGATGACAGGACTGTTTATTTCATTTTTTTGATTTGATACTTCTAAAAAAAATTGTTTGGTCCAATTGATGATAGATTTTAATTTTTTAAATGGGATGGGTCTTATTCTACCAAGAGGAAGAACAGGAACATGCTATTTCAGTTCTGTGGAGTGTCTGTTTTCACATTAGAAACATTGACATCAGTGTTGTATTTAGTCACATTGTAGCCCTTATTTATTGAAGGGGTTTGTGTTTGTACTCACCCCATTCTCTGCAGTTTACAGTGTGGGTCCTCCAGTCCAGCAGACAGCGCTCTCACTCCTGAATCCTGCAGCTCGTTGTCTCTGAGCTCCAGATCTCTCAGCTCTGAGTGAGGAGAACGCAGGACTGAGGCTAGAACATCACAGCAGCCCTCTGTGAGATTACACCAACCCAGCCTGTGGAGAGACCAGACACATGCACACGCACACGCACACACCCACACACACACACAGAGAGAAATGCACTGCTGTTTGAATCACTGTGCATCTTGGAAGTTGATATATATGTAAAAAGGCAAGGGGCTGTGTGTTTATAAAGTATTATGACTGATCCACCAAAGTCCTTGGCAATTACTTGGCTGTATTAACCAACAGAAATAACAAGAAAATTGAGGTTTGCAGCCTACTGCAAGGATTTCTTTGCCAAACCCTTTCCATATGATGATCTTATGATATGGGACACCATCTGATTTGAAAACATATTAATTTCATCTGCAAACACAGCGTTAGTATAATCACTGTGGTGCACCTGACAGGCTCTGAGTTCTACTTAGTTCTAACATACAGTTGAGGCCAAAAGTTTACCTACATCTTCGCTAAAGATATTCAAATTCAGTTTTTTCACAACTCCGCACATTTCATGTTACCATACATTTTTTTGGAAGGTCAATTAGGGCATCTACTTTGTTCACATCAGAGGTCATTTTAAAACAATCGATTAGAGAAAGATTTATTTCAGCTTTAATTCACTATATCAGAATTCCAGTGGGTCAGAGTTGACTGTCTCTTTAAACAGTCTGGAAGATTCCAGAAATTGATGTAATGACTGTTTAGAGGCTTCTGATTGGCCAATTGTCATAATTATGAGTTAATTGGGAGTTAATTGGCACCTGTGGCTGTATTTAAGGGCCTACCTTTAGAGCTACTGCCTTTTTGCCCTTGATACCATGGGAAAAATCCAAGCAATTCAGCCGAGACCTCAGAAAAAAATTGTGGACCTCCACAAGAGGGCATTTTTATTAGCAATTTCCAAGCAACTGAAGGTACCACGAGCATCTATACAAACAATTGTATGCAAATATAAAAATCTTGGGCCCACACAGACAATGTTCAGGAAGGAGGCACAAACCAACTCCCAGGGCTGAACAAACTGTGGTCCGAAAGGTTCAACTGAACCCCAAGACAACAACAAAGGAACTGGTGAAGGAGTTGGAGGCATCAGGTACCAAAGTATCTACATCCACCATGATGAGAATCCTACATCGCCATGGCATGAAAGGCTGTCGTGCAAGAAAGAAGCCCCTAGTCCAAGACTGGCATAATAAAGCCAGAATTAAGTTTGCAGGTGATCACTAGGACAAAGACCTAGCCTTTTGAAGGAGTGTTCTCTGGTCAGACGAAACAAAAATTGAACTGTTTGGCCAAATGATCAGCGCTATGTATGGAGGAAAAAGGGTGAGGCTTTTAATCCGAAGAACACCATCCCAACTGTGAAGCAGGGGGGTGGCAGCATCATGTTGTGGGGGTGTTTTGCTGGAAAAGGGAAGCAACACCTCACAACATCAGCTAGAAAGTGAAAACATGGTCACAACTGGGTCTTCCAGCAGGACAATGATCCTAAGCATACCTCCAAAGTTGTAACAAAATGGCTTAAAGACAACAAAGTGAAAGTATTGGAGTGGCCATCACAATGCCCTGACCTGAATCCCATAGAAAATTTGTGGGCTGAACTGAAAAAGCGTGTCCGAGCAAGGACATCGCAGCAGTAAGCCGGGCGTGCAGATTTTTCCTGTATAACATCCGGAGAATCCGCCCCTTTCTCACCACCTACTCAACCCAGCACCTGGTCCAAGCAATGGTACTATCCCGCCTGGACTACTGCAACTCTCTTCTAGCTGGACTACCGGCATCTGCCATCAGACCCCTGCAACTCATTCAGAATGCTGCAGCTCGTCTGGTCTTCAACCTCCCCAGACACTCCCACGTCACTCCCCTGCTCACTACCCTTCACTGGCTGCCTGTTATAGCTCGCATCAAATTTAAAACATTGGTCCTAGCATACCAGGCAGTCAAGGGATCAGCCCCAGCATACCTCCACAAGATATTCAAACCCTACATGCCAGCCAGATCCCTCCGTTCTGCTACCTCAGGACGCCCGGCACCTCCCCCTCTTCGCACCTACGCTTCCCGAACATGTCTCCTGTCTGTTCTGGCCCCACGATGGTGGAATGACCTCCTCGTGGAGGTCAGAACAGCTGAGACGCTGACCCACTTCAAGCGACGACTGAAGACTCACCTCTTCAGGCTGCACCTCTCCCCATCCCTCCCTACCTCCCTGTAATCTCTAAATTGACTGTAAGCTTAGGGTTGTAACTAGGTAGCTGTTTCGTAGGTGACTTAGTTAATGCACCTGCCTTAACTACTGCTTGCATTTTTGCATAGACTGCGTTGTCGCTGTTCTCGTTTGTGTTAGTGTTAATCAGTTTAACCTTCAGGGTCCAAGTTGAACTATGCGGTTGTTCCCTGCACTTGGACTGGTACTTCTCTCTAGGGTTTTTGTCATACTTGTTCCTGGTTATGGTTATACACTTTGTTGTACGTCGCTCTGGATAAGAGCGTCTGCCAAATGCCTGTAATGTAATGTAATGTAATGAGGCCCACAAACATTTCTGAGTTACACCATTCAGGACGAATGGGCAAGAATTTTGTCAAAAGTACTGTGAGAAGCTTGTGGAAGGCTACCCAAAGTGTTTGATTCAAGTTAAGCAATTAAAAGGCAATGACACCAAATACTAACAAAGTGTATGTAAACTTTGACCCACTGAAAATCTCATATAGTACATAAAAGCTGAAATAAATCTGTCTCTTATTTTGAAATTACCCCTTATGGAAATAAAGTAGATAGCCTAATTGACTTAACACATTAAATGTATGGTAACATTAAATGTGTGGAGTTGTGAAAAACTGAGTTTGAATGTCTTTAGCCTAGGTGTATGTAAACTTTTGGCCTCAACTGTACATACATTTTAAAAAAAATTAATTAGTCATCACTATGAATAGATAGAGATGTTAGACTGTACATGTAAAACCCTTTAGCTAAATATATTACTGTAATTATGAACTTGTTTTCTTCCAAATCTTGCAACCATCACATTATCAAATAATTTCAGTACAAATTAAAAAAGTATGTTAGTTGTCTGTTGTCTGCCATTAATTGTAAAATATTTATCAAGGTGAATTGAAACCGCATTCAAAACAAAATTGTGCTCTTCCTTCTTTACCTCTTGCCAAAGTAATGGGGCGGTAACCATGACAACACTGAATAAAATGTTGGGTTAGTAGAGTCGGTAGGGTTACCATGGCTATGGCAGCTTGCTCTGAGCCATTTACTGCTACCTTGGTTCATTCTTAGAAAACATATTTATAATTACACTTCTGCAAAACGCAATTATCTGATAACAACTATTAACACTCAGCCAATATTTGTTTACCATTTTCATCAAACAATGTGACCCTCATGTTGACACTTGTTGCTGGTGTTGCACGTTTAGTTTTGGTTTTGACCTAATGGTGCTAGTTTACTAGTAAACCTAACCTATCCTAATGTTAGCTAACCCATGAATCAACATAGCTAGTACCAATATATGAATGACTGGACAGTAATCTGCCATAACCCATAATACTTTGTGTTTTTTTCCAGGAAGTATTCAAAATGATTGCAAAATGAAGAAGCAAAATGACTGGGTTTGAATTGTTTGCTATGTCAGAGTTTGTAGAAATACAGTAAATTTACCATCATCCAAATACTACTGGTTCAAAGGATAGCCCAACTAGTCGCTAATAGTTGCCAGCTATCATTACACCAACACACCACCAGGACTAACGTGACGTTAGTGAGTTAGCCAGTACATATGGGTCCTGTTCTATCATCTGTGAATTAGTTTAACTGTATTCTATTATTACTATTAGCTTTCACCTCAGCTGCAACCTGCTTAACCCATTTTATTTGCTGTGGTAGATCCCTTCCAGCATTTCTGCTACATTCCATTCTACTGTTACTTTACACCAGGCTGGCTAGTAGAGGACAGGCTCCCCCTCTCTAGCAGGGTTCCACCGTTTGAGGGTTCTTCCCCCACACTGGGAGTTTTTTACGTTATGTACTTGCTATTTGGGTGTTCAGGCCTGGCATTTGCTCTGTGCTCTTTTTGCTCTGTTTGCTAATTTGTAAAGTGTCATTGTGACAGTTCTCTGTAAAAAGTACTATACAAATGAAATTGAATTGAAATAGTTATTGCTATTATTAGTATTGCACAATACTCCATTCTGATTGATCAGTCCAGGTAGCCAGCTGTTTACAAAACAAAACCACTGTTGTTAGACGGTATGAATTCTTTATTGTATAAAAATGCCTAATAATGAGAAGCAGACGTGGGGTCAGAGCTGAATCGTCTAATCAGCTTTAACTATAAATAACATTAACCTGTCATTGGCTACTGGATTGACAAGTGTGTCCAATAAAGAATACAAAAACAGATGCATGCTGTTTTGTGTAACAGCGAATTTGATTGAACCAGTTTCCATCCTGCTCTCACAGTCTCCCTTTCCCTTGTAGATAGTAACTGTTCAGACCTCTTTAGCAGCAATAACCTCCAAGAAATATTTCCC
Source organism: Anguilla japonica (assembly GCA_025169545.1). Taxonomy (NCBI): domain Eukaryota; kingdom Metazoa; phylum Chordata; class Actinopteri; order Anguilliformes; family Anguillidae; genus Anguilla; species Anguilla japonica. Next base: position 11,128,438 of record CM045898.1, on the reverse strand, counting down.
ATAGCTGCCGATCAGACTTGCACAATGGTTAGGTGCAATTCTAGACCATTCCTCCTTACAAAACTGCTTCAGTTGATTCATATTTCTTGGATTTCGTGCACGAACAGCCCTCTTCAGGTGATGCCATAACATCTCATTTGGGTTAAGGTCTGGACTCTGACATTCCAAAACAGAACAATTTCTTCTGTTTCAATTTTCATTCTGTATTTGATTTATTCATGTGTTTTGGATCATTGTCTTGTGGCATCACCCAACTTCTCTTAAGCTTCAGGTGATGGATAACTACAACATTTTCCTGTTAAATTTCTTGATCCAATTTTGAATGATTTACTCCCTCAATGATTGCAAGCTTTCAGGCCCTGAGGCAGCAAAGCAGGCCCCAAACCATGATGCTCCCTCCACCATGCTTCACAGTTGGGATGAGGTTTTGGTGTTGGTGAGCAGTGCTTTTACCCTCCAAACATAGCATTGCACATTTCTGCCAAAATGTTTTGCCTCATCTATCCATAGAACATTGTCCCAAAATGGTGTGGAACATCCAGGTGGTCTTTTGCAAACTTGAGATGTACAGCAATGTTTTTTGGAGAGCAGTGGTTTCCTCTGTGGTGTCCTCCCATGAACACAATTCTTGTTTAGTGTTTTTCTTATCGTGGACACTTGAACAGAGACTTAAGCTAGTTCAAGAGATTTCAGGTCCTTTACTGTTACCCTAGGGTTGTTTTTGACCTGTTTCAGCTTTGCACGCTGCACTTTTGTCGTGATCTTTGCAGGATGCCGACTCCTAGGGAGAGGAGCAACAGCACTGGATTTCCTCCATTTGTAAACAACTTGTCGTATTGTGTATGGATGAACACCCAGGTCTTTAGAAATGTTTTTGTAACCTTTTCTAGAATATCTACAATTTTTCTTCTTCTAATGTCCTGAAAAATGTCCTGTTTTGTTCAGGGCATGGTTCATATGAACAGACATTTCTTAAGGAGAGCAGACTCTGACAGTACCTAAACTCAGTGTGCCTTTTTTCTAGGGCAGGGCACCACCCACCCACACCTCCAATCTCATCTTATTGACTGGAACACCTGACTCCAATTAGCTTCTGGAGAAGTCATTAGCTGAGGATTCACATACTTTTTCCAACCTTGCCTGTGAATGTTTAAATTATGCATTCAGTTTAGACAAGAAGTACAATCTTCTTGGTTATTATAGTTCATTATTGTGACTTTCTACATTAAACTGTGGCTTAATGTAGAAATCCAGGTAATTCTAAAGGGTTCACATGATACTTGATCATGTCTCTCTTTCATTTGCTTTATTTTCACAAAACATTTCAAAGGGTAAATGCAATGATAGTCTTTTATGGCTTGGCCTTTCATTTCTATTCTGTCCACGGCACATTTATTTAATAAAATGCATTTGCCACATTTTTCTGTATATTGAATAATTCTGTATAATTTGTAATTTGCACGTTCAACACAAACAACTGTTTCCATGAAACAACTCAAGTATATAAGTAGCTATTAGATAGCTTTCTGTCTGTTTAGCTATTAAGTGGTAACATTAATGATGCTTGATCACATCTCTCTTTCATTTGCTTTACAATGACACTCGTTTTTGGCTTGGGCTTTCATTTCTATTCTGTTCATGGCACATTTAATAAAATGCATTTGCTACCTTTTTCTGTATATTGAATAATTCTGTATAATTTGCAATTTGCACATTCAACGCAAACAACTGTTTCCATGAAAGAAACTTGTGCACGTAAGTAGCTATTGGCTTTCTTTCCGTTTAGCTATCAAGTTTGAGAGCTGGCTAAGGACAATAGATTAAAAATAAAATCTACCTTATTGCCATCTTACTGAACACCGGCTTATGTGATGTCAGAGCGAGATGCATGCACTGGTTGAGGCGTGCGTCTGTGAGTCTATTGCGCTTTGTGATTCTTAATCAGATTCATGGTTGAAAATCCTGACCCACAAATATAGGTAGATCCAAACATTGCCAAAAGGTAAATGGCAAGTCTGCAGCAGTTGTTATACTGCTGTGCAGAACGAGTCCAAAACGCACACAGTTCTTCCTCATTGAAGTTGGCTTTCAGGAGATCGTGGTTTGCAGCTGAATCATTTCCAGCTGGAATGTGCCCTCATCAGTATCGGGCAGCAGAGCCTTTGCTTCGGCTGGGCATGTCCCGCTGGCAGTGACTCCTTTGCTTCGGCTGGGCATGTCCCGCTGGCAGTGACTCCTTTGCTTCGGCTGGGCATGTCCCGCTGGCAGTGACTCCTTTGCTTCGGCTGGGCATGTCCCGCTGGCAGTGACTCCTTTGCTTCGGCTGGGCATGTCCCGCTGGCAGTGACTCCTTTGCTTCGGCTGGGCATGTCCCGCTGGCAGTGACTCCTTTGCTTCGGCTGGGCATGTCCCGCTGGCAGTGACTCCTTTGCTTCGGCTGGGCATGTCCCGCTGGCAGTGACTCCTTTGCTTCGGCTGGGCATGTCCCGGTGGCAGTGGGGCGATATAGCTCAGGAGGTAAGACCGATTGTCTGGCTTCGGCTGGGGTTCCCGGTGGCAACCCCGCCCTGGGCATGTCCGAAGTGTCCTTGAGCAAGACACCTAACCCCTAACATCTAACTGCTCTGGCGAATGAGAGGCTCAATTGTAAAGCGCTTTGGATAAAAGCTAGTATCCTTTGCAGTCCATTTACCATTTACCAGTGACGCTGAATGGGTTCGCACACGAATCAGAGCACTTCGCTTGGGATTTTGAAATGGTCAAAACGCGTCTTGAAGTTGTCTCTCAGACTTTTCAGCAATGCCCCCATTGCTGACAGTGAAGTTGCATTTGCAGGAACATCGCGCAGAGTAGGAAAGTATAACTTTCTCCCCTTTAGATCAGACAGGAATAAATCCAAATGAGCCCGAAATGCATTCACTTTATGCAGCAGGTCTCCAACACTCGCACCTCTGTGGAAGCTAGCATGTTTAGTTTTGTAATGGCGCTTTATGTTGACGACCTTGATAACTGACACTGTATTTTGAGAAATGAAACACAGCGGCAAAGGATTGGCGTGAGATGGTAAAATAAAAGCGAACTCATCTGTCCATTTGGGGTTAAAGTGCCGGTTCTTGGCATCAACCTTTCGGCGTTTGCTGTTGCTCATTGCTGCTACTCCGTGAAATGGCGGCAGGTGAGTGACTTGCGGTTCGGCTGAGTGAGGGCAGTCTTGCCTGTATGATTGGATGATTATTAATGTAATAATAATGTAACTAAAGATAAGATAATATTTTTTTTAAATTCTGTCTACAATTTCAAATAAAATTTTTAATTTTTAATAATTTATTTATTTATTTATTTTTTTATTGATTGGGGGGCCAATCAAAATTGCGTTGTGGGCCGGAAGTGGCCCACGGGCCGGGCTTTGAGTATCGCTAGGTTAGACTCACACTTCAGAAAACACAAAATTTGAGTTTGAAATATTTCACAATAGTTAAATGTCACTTTGGGACCTATAGACTAATGTTAACTTTATGTAGGCTAACCCTGGCTTCACACCCATCAGTAGCAGTCAGAGCAGAGTTTGCTAGCAAGCCACAAAAATAAATAAGTCACAACGGGAAAACAGATAAATAAACGTTAGCGGAACAAAAAGTCTGTAGCCCACTAATGTAAATTGCCCACTATACTTTTACCTGAAATCTAATTATGTGTGATCTTGATAAACGCTAACGTTAGCGATAACATGTTGTTGTTAAATTCGGTTAGCTGGCTAACTTGCCGTTTATTTCTCACAAAAGAATAGAAAAGCTGTGGGTAGTACCAAACGACTTACGTTGAGCTTCTTTCATGCGTTTCTCGATTCAATTTAAATGACTAGTTATTCCTCATTTAGATTTCTTCCCATCATAGTCAGTTTTAATGGTAGCTAAAACTAAACCAGGTTAAAACCTATGGCTGGACCGAACAGGCCGACGTCACAGACATGCGCGGCGTAACTTTATCACTCACTCAGTCAGTCAGTCACAGACATTCATGTTTGTAGGGCTGGCTCCGCTGTTGCAGTCCAGCCAAAATAGTGCAAACCCCACCCATAACAGCCTGTTCAGCTTGAAGGGGAGAGAAAATCACTGGATGTGTTTTTTTAAAACGTTTTGGATTTTTTTTCTTTTCTTTAAAAAAAAAAAAAAAAAAAACCATTATCATCATGTTAGGTAGACCTGCAAGAATATAAAATGCCCAAAAATAGAATCATTGGTGCCCTTTAAAAGTTGTTAGAATACTTATCTAATAAATTCTCCTGTAAATTATGTTATCCTTGAGATGACAGCAGCTAGAGCCAGAACATTGATCTCTGAATCAGGCTATTCCACACAGCAGGCCTGCTTACAATGGTATAATATAAAGAACCACAGAAGAGTGACTAAACTAAATTATTTAACATTGCATCTAAGCAGCAGTTAGCACAGCACAACTCTGCAGCACATACAAGTGCGTGATGAATGAGTAAAACTTCTCAACTTCATCACAAAGTCAGGGTGTGAAAGAGAGTGGGGTAAAGGTATGGATCTCATTAGAATTGTTAGCAGGTAGTGAATAATGGAGATGGATGAAGACTGCAGTGTGTGAGAGACCTGAAATATTTCACCATGCAGGTGGTTTTACCTTATCAAACAGACATTCCGCATCCAGTAATGTGTAATAATTCTACTCTATTATGTAAGGTTATGTAAAGTACACAGTACTACTCACCCCAGTCTCTGTAGTTTGCAGTTTGGACTCATCAGTCCAACACAGAGCAGCTTCACTCCTGAATCTCCCAGGTTATTGTAGCTGAGGTCCAGATCTCTCAGGGTTGAGTTTGATGACTGGAGAACAGAGGCCACTATATCACAGGACTTCTCTGTGAGGTCAAAGCTGTTCAGTCTGCAAAGAATAGATGATGTATCATGCTATAATTATATTAGGTATACTATACACAAAACATGTAATATTTGAATTGCAGTTCTCTGACAGTTCTACAGATGTAATTCTGACCCAAATGTCCCCTTTTCTTATACTGTAAGGTCTCTGAATTGTGGCTAGGAGCCCATCTACCATTTCTATGATCTTTTCTCTGGGCTTAACCCTCCCATCCTATCCCAGAAGTGCAGCTGTCACCTTTCACAATGGACAGTGCATTTACTTTCTTACATTTGGTTCTCTGACAAACTTCCATCAACATTGCATGTTAACACACAGCTAAAGATCTATAAAAGGTTTATAAAAATAGATGAAGGAAATGGAATTGAAGGGATGGTTCTTGCATCGCTGCAAGAACCAATCACTGCATTGGTCTCATAAATAAAGTTTTGGGGCAACACCCTTACTGGGTTACTCACTGGGCATATTGTTAGTTCCACTGCCTAAATCCAGTAAAGACGCATTCATACATCTAGGTAAACTTTACTCGATAGGAGGCCTGTTTCCCAAAGATCTCAGACTTATCTTATGCAATGCACCAACCACAAAATGAGTTGCAATGTCACGGGAAGACAAAGCAGCTAATAAACACTCTCCACTGCTTCCACAGGCAGTATGTGATAAGGGCGTCTAACTGATCGGGTGTAATACGAATTGCGTAGCGAAACATTCAGATGATGAGCCACTTCCTCCAAATTGCTGAACACTACAGGATCAACCTCTGAGACGCAGCTACAGTAACTGGAACAGACTATCAAAGCATCTACACAAAAGAGTAAATAATCAGCGTTAGCATGTTTAGCTATGTTAGCCAGTCTCAAATCTCTGGCTATCTCTCGCCAGTTTTCATCCCAGCATTCCAAAGACCTCCCTGGAGACCCATTAATGGTTCTCTTTCTATTTATTATTTTCTGCAAACAAATACAGAGCACTGTTTTGTTTGAGCTACCTATTATGCATTGTATATCTATGTGTGTGTGCCTTTCATGCTATCATGTGCATTGTAGGGTATGTAGATGCTTAACAGATTTCATCATAGTCTATTAAAAATAATTCAACTGGCCTACTATATTCTGTCATTGGCAGCATAATATTTATTAGTAGAACACTCTGCTACAACTGGTACGTTCTATCAGTGGTGGCATATGAAATACAGCATTAGGTTTAACCTGTCTGGGGTGTGTCTGCACTTTTGACTGGCTAGCAATCCCAGCAGGCTAACATGCAATATCAAAACTATTAACTATAAAACTATAAACTAGTCACTAAATAAGTGTTTATGGACTAAATAACTGTTTACAATTAGCTACATACATTTGAATTCCTTGAAATACATACACAATTACAGCACCCTAAAAATACTTCTGTTAAAAAAAAAAAATCACTTTTGGCAATATCTCCCAAAATATTTATTGAACTTTCCTGCCGTTCGTTGGAGACAAAGAGAGGAGTGTTTCATTTGAAATATGTCGCTCAAGCTCTGATGCAACCACCTAAAAATGAATCTGTGTTACGGAAAGAAATTTATACAGAAATAAATTAATCAAGAAATAAATACAGAAATGAATGAATTGAAAAATAAAGACAGAAATATATACATAAATTAATGAATCAATAAATTAAATACAGAAATAAACAAATGCAGAAATACCCATTTATGTAAGATTTTATTTATTTTTTTCATTTTTCTTGCATTTATGTTTATCTATTTATTCATGCATTCATTAAATAATTTATTTATTTTTAATTCTGGCATTTTTGATCCTCTGTACATGCTCTGGGATATTTAATTAGGTTGACCCCAGGGATAGATCTTAGTTTCAGATCTTAATAGCAAATTTTACAGGTTAATTTACTTCTTTAGGGCAGAAGTCCATGAATCACAATATTAATGGACGAGTGGTACTGTCGGATATCTAGTCTTTAGATCAGTGGTCTCAAACTTGTTGCCATGGAGGGCCTTGTGTATGCAGGTTTTCATTCCAACCTATTAATGCTGCCTTAATTTAGTCCAATTACTCATTCAGCCATATGCCTTTAACTGCATTGAAGCATAGAATATAAGCAAGTTTTTATTTAGACAATGCAGGTCACCATAGACGTCGGGTTACCATTATGTGCAAACCTGCATCCCTAATTCAGCAAATAACTGAACTAATTATATAATCAAGATCTGAGGCTGGAATAAAAACCAGCATACACACGGCCCTCCATGGCATTGAGTTTGAGACCACTGATTTAGATTATCATATTTGAGAAACAGGCAATATAATTTGCCTGGCAAACCTCATAGTACACATAGTGTAATTTGTGATTGAGTAACATGCTGTTTGACCCGGAAATACTTTCTCTCTATCTGTCTGTTCAAATTCAATCACAGTGACATAAGAGCATGAAATGTAAAACACTGTATGATAAATAAATGTAAATATTAAAAGAGTAATAAAAAAAGAGCAATGTATGTGATTAAAATTTGTGTTTCCTTTATGATTTTTTTGATTTTGAGACTCTGATCCACACACAAATAGCTACCAATCCACACACAGCTACCGTTCCACACATAAATAGCTGACTGTCTTCTTTTGTGGTTGGGGACTTGGAGTGGGGCTCAACCCAAAAGTCACTAAATAAATTGTGCACTAAAATCATTAAATACAGCTTAGAAAGACATATATCAATTTTCAGAGAACACATCCTATTATCACAAGAAACATAGCTTTTGTAGGTTGTATGTGTAGGGCGTGCAGATTCTTCCTGCACAACATCCGGAGAATCCGCCCCTTTCTCACCACCTACTCAACCCAGCTCCTGGTCCAAACAATAGTACTATCCCGTCTGGACTACTGCAACTCTCTTCTGGCTGTCTGGTCTTCAACCTTCCCAGACACACCCACGTCACCCCCCCGCTCACTACCCTCCACTGGCTGCCCGTTATGGCTCGCATCAAATTTAAAACATTGGTCCTAGCAGACCAGGCAGTCATGGGATCAGCCCCAGCCTACCTCCACAAGATCTTCAAACCCTACATGCCAGCCAGACCCCTCCGTTCCGCTACCTCAGGACGCCTGGCCCCTCCCCCTCTTCGCACGTGTGCTTCCCGGTCACCTGTCTGTTTTGGCTCCACGATGGTGGAATGACCTTCCCGTGGAAGTCAGAACACCTGAGACCCTGACCACCTTCAAACGACGACTGAAGACTCACCTCTTCAGGCTGCACCTCTCCCCATCCCTCCCTACCTCCCTGTAGTCACTAATTGATTGTAATCTTAGGGTTGTAGTTAGATAAGCTGTTTATCTTAGTTGACTTAGTTGAGTAGGCACAAGTGCAATAACTATTGCTTGTTTTATTTGCATAGACTACTTTGTTGCTGTTTTTGTTGTGTTAATCAGATTAACCTACAGGGCCCAAGTTAAACTACGCGGTCGTTCCCTGCACTTGGAACTGTACTTCCCTCTAGGGTTTTCAACACACTTGTTCCTGGTTTTGGTTATACACTCTGTTGTACATCTCTCTGGATAAGAGCGTCTGCCAAATACCTGTAATGTAATGTAATGTAACTCACCCCAGTCGCTGTAGTTTACAGTTTTGACTTATCAGTCCAGCACAGAGCAGCTCCACTCCTGAATCTCCCAGGTTATTGTAGCTGAGGTCCAGATCTCTCAGGGGTGAGTTTGATGACTGCAGAGCTGTGGCCACAATGTTACAGGACTTCGCTGTGAGGTCACAGCTGTTCAGTCTGCAAAGAGTTCATGTATTATAGTATAATTACATTGCTGTATCTCATTGACATATCTCCTAGTGTGACTTACCATAACTTTCTGACCTAGCTTATGTGTACCGTGTGAACTAGACTTAATATGCTCATGGCTATTGATAAATGTTGCATAAGGAGTATTGTACCTTATAGAACCTGTGTTTTTCAGTTGTTCCAATGAACTTCAGTATGCACTTATTGTACGTCTCTTTGGATAAAAGCATTTGCCAAATAAATTTAATGTCATGTAATGTAATGTAATATTAGGTCAATAAAAAAACATGTAGTATGTTAAATGTAACAATGAAAGTGTTCAGTGAAATTGATGATTTTAAGGTTGATGATGCTCTGAGGAAGTTGTCTGTGCTACACGCTCCAACTGAAGCACTTTGGAGCTGAGAATTAGATGTCCTACTGGACTAAACTCTGACAGTTGCACAGATGTAATACTGATCCAAATAGTCCCTTTTCTTATACTGTAAGTACTCTGAAGTGGGACTAAGGGCTCTTTTCTGTGATCTTTTCGCTGGGCTTAACCCTCCCATCCCATCCCAGAAGTGCAGCTGCCATCTTACAGAGTGGACAGTCAGGCAGTTTGCACAGCTACCAACTGTGAGTAGAGAGGACAATCGAAAAATTTATTTCCGGAAATTAACAAAAGTATTGTGATTAAAATATCAGTTTAGCCTTAAATTAGCGTATAGTGAACAGTGATCGTACATATATGGAATATTAATGTGATATATTGGCTGTTTTTGTGGCCTTTTAGCTCGCACTTTCCCAAAATTCCATCAATGATAAGATCGGGACTCCGACGGCACCGAAAACCGATAGATTTCACTGAACATTCGGCTGTTTACATTTATGGGGTTCTGAACCAGTGACATCATAATAACTCTTACTGGTTGATTTTACGCGGTCATTTATGGCAGTTGGTTCTCTCAGAATTCTGACTGATAGCCAGGTCAGTATTTTCACTGGAAACTTGATACATCCCAATGTATAACTTCAAAGTCCCAAGTCATTTGTGAATGGTTTAAATGGATTTTGAAAGTAGACAATTCATGCTACAAGCATGCTAAGGGATTTGAGTGTGCTGTGAAGTTTAGGTAGCAAACAACAAGGCTGAATCCTTCTGACGTAATTTACATAGAGACTATATGCTCAGATCGCCTAGTTTCACTCACTACGGCCAAGCGGAATCGATAAGGTTTCAGAAAATATATAACTTTTAAATATTTAATTCAATCTTCTACTGGGACTTTTTCCGTTTATCGAGGGTATGACAGAAAATTTCGGTGCCGCTGACTATAATCAAATGTTTTTCACATTTACCGTTCGATTGACCAAGTACCATTCAAAGTATATTTTTATGGGTTAGTACTGTCAGATTGTGCTAACTACGTCACATTAACCTTGTACGGCGATCAATAAAGGCTAACAGCACAGTACCACTTAATTCTAGTAACTTCTATCACCACTGTAATGAACTAAAAAAAAGGTAACAAACGACCTTTTCTGTTAGAAATGTATTGTCAAGCTCACGCGCATACACTGCTGGCGACATTCTAAAGCTTCGTTTTGCCCTCCCTACTGTGAGGTGGTGGCACCTCTCACTCTGATTTCTGTGGGTTAATTGACCCTGACGAGGGACAGGTGTGGGAGGCCTATATCTATCCCCTGATTTCTGGGGTTCAGCGCAGACTCATTGTTTGTCATGCTCTTGGTGTGTAGGGGTGTAAGAATCGGCAGAAGTTACCGCATTGATCCTATCTGCCAGATTTGATCACCATTTAGTTTCTTCTCGAGCTGATTATCTCTTCGCGCTGTGGAGGACATTTTGTCCTGGTCTCTTTAGTTTTCCTTTTGTTTTCTACCCGCCAGGCTGCGAGTGTCCTTTTTCTTTTGTAAGTTACGCCACTTTGTTTTTCCAGAGGGGTTTTTCTTTCTGGGTAGCTACGCTGCGGCGGTGTTTCATTTCTTTTGGTTTTCTGAGTCCACTGACAGAAGTTTCAGTGAGTGGAGGGAGCGATTATTTAACTCTCTTTATTATTTGGTATTTCCCCTGTCCCTTTCTATCGCTTGGCGGTTTTGTGGTTACCCCTCGGGGTTAACTTTTAGATCCCCTCGGTCCGCAATTGCGTCCCACCCTCCGCAACCGTGACACCAACAAAATGGAAAGATGTAAAAGATAACATATCAGAGTGGACAGTGAGTTTGCTTAGCTAAAGGTAGATTCACTTTAGAAACAGGAAGCAATACATCCTTGCAAAACCGTGATCACTAATTCTGCTTATTTAAAGTCACACATTACACAGCACAACTCACCTCAGTCTCTGTAATTGACAATTTGGACTCATCAGTCCAGCACAGAGCAGCTTCACTCCTGAATCTCCCAGGTTATTGTAGCTGAGGTCCAGATCTCTCAGGGGTGAGTTTGATGACCGGAGAGCTGTGGCCACAATATCACAGGACTTCTCTGTGAGGCCACAGCTGTTCATTCTACAAAGAAGAGTTTATACATTCAACTCATTCCAAACAATGTATCAAAGTTAAAATAAATCATGTGATCATATTTTATCCAATAAGGGTTCAACCAGAAGCAGAAGGCAACAGGTTTTGTACCCACAACAGTCATTGAACTTACACCGGCAAAGGAATTGTTTTTTTACTTTTGGGGTCATATAGAAGGCAGTCAGCACAGAACATGACTTGCACTTCAGCTTTGAATCCCAGCCATTCACAACACTTGCCGTGATCAACCAGCTTCCACTTCTAATTAAAACACTTCCTTTTTTTCTCTCCTTCTTTGTTCTTGTTCGTATCATTTGTCATTCTCTTTTCAACAGTTTTCTTTTTATCCCAGTGATGTGTCACCACATCTTTTACAACAGCTGACTAACGTTAGACCATTTTGGCTGTGATTTTCACAGAAACATATTGGTCAGGTTACCGTTCAATACCGCTCTAGCAGGTGTTATGACTGGTGACAAAAGCAGACTGCAGACGTGTCCAATCAGAGCAGCCTAAAGAATGCAAGGATTTGTGGGAGTTGAAGTCTCCTAACCTGAAGCTATGCTTGTGACTGCTGTAATGGTGTGAACTTCCATGTATGTTTCAGCAGCTTGATTTCTGCACGACATATCTGTTAAATTGGTCCTGTTTATCCGACACTGACAATCTCGCATTTGGTGGGTGGTGGGGTGCTAGTTTCAGTCATATTGTAACTTAATATCCAAAGGAAAACATGTTTTCAACATACAAAAATGGCAAGTTACTCACACATACAAAGCACTGTCTATAAGTCATTAACACTTGCAAAATGAAGGCCTGCCACTAAAAGTACTGGTACCAAACCAAAGTTACAAGAAACAATATTGGCTATCTTAGCTCTCACAAACACGGTGTATTCCAAAACAATGCTGCTACCCAAAGTTTTTAAAATTATTTCAAGTAACTTGGCCCTGTGTTGTTCATCTTACCATGTCACATGATAAAATGTGCATTTTTGTACACTGAAAAAGTGTTTTTCTTCAGATATCATTCCTTCAGATATCATTTATTTTTGTACTGTGTTTGTTATGAGTAACTGATAACAGTCATGCATATACAGTAAATGTGGGTTATGACAGGTATGCATACACATACATACACGCAAACACACATACATTGTAGCCAGTTGTAGCCAGCCCCAGGTCTCGACTGCTGTGATTGGGGGAACAGACAGAGATTTTGTTTTTTGTGGGGGGGCTTTTTCCAAGGCACAGTGCGCGCCATACAGTTTACAGGCGGGTATTGCCTGGCGATATATAAAATAAAAAAAAAAATTCAAGATCATTGAATCTTTTCAGTTTAATTTCATGCACATGCACAATTATGTGCTTGTGGACAACAGGTTAATATCAGACTTACAGGTTGCGTTAACATTGGATTCTGCGTTATTTACACACATAAGAAGAGTCTAAATGCAGCGGGAAATACACTGTGCTCTATAAATGCGCTTTGCGGTATAAATAAATAAAAAAACAATTGCTGAGACAAACGGTGCGGTAGCCCAATTCAAACTATAACAGGCAGGCACCATCAGAAACCCAACACAAATTCCCTCACTCATCTGACAGGCATCCGACGAGCCTTCATTTAGGCTACAAATTTATCAGCAATCTCCTTCAGTCTCAGCTCCCGAGCGGGTCTACCCTTCTCGCTTGGTCCGTTTTATGTTTTATCTTCTGAGATCCACTTTCTGTGTTTATAAGGTTTATAAGGCATTTTGATAAACGTATTTGTAGCTAGGACTGCTCTTTGCTCTCTTCCTCAGCTATGTAGATGAGTTTACAATTTGACCAGAAAAACGACACTTGACATAGGACAACAGCATATACAGACATATTTCCCAGCAAGCTTTGCATATCTGAAAATTAACAAAGAAATTACCACAAATTATTTAATTGAAAAATTTGTTTTCTGCAGAATGGGCAGATTAAATCTGACATGATCAGAGACTATTGTACAAAGACAGCATACTATCCATGACTGAGATGACTTTGCTCATTGAATCATAAATAAAACAGACAGCACCCACAACTAAACCACATTCTACAATGTCTAATGAGTCTCTCAAATGCTATTAAGAGCTCTACACAAATGTACTTTTTTAACATAGATTACTAATAGTTATGAAAGTGTTTGTCATGTTTTTAAATGGAAGTGATTTAATGGGGTGTTGTAGACATGACGGATGTACTGATTGTTTGTGTAGGGAGTAGGGGCAGCTAACATTAATTTCGTAACATGGCCATTGCAGGTAACGGTAGCTACAGTAGTGTAGTTAAAAAATAAAAAAAAAAGTAGTCAAACAGTATAAATGCCACAGCGGTCAGCTGTTTTCAATTTTTACATACATTTTACATTCCGATATAATTGGAATGCCAACATTGCATCAGCGAATGAAGTTATAAACACCTACTTAGTTAAATGGCCATGAAAGGCTTTGCGATTAGAAGATGTTCTTTAATGCCGTCAGTTGCTTGTGCTTTTAAAGGAGGTAGCCCAGTAAGCGCAAACCAGAATATAGATGGAATCTAGACGTCTAAAGGGGTGGAAATCTTTGCATTGCAAATAAAATTTATGTATTACTCGCCTACAGTTAGCTGAGGAAAACTGGCTATACCTGATGGCATTGAGCATTATGTGAATACAATGTGGTAATGCTCATTAAATAACATCAACGTTGATGCTCTGCTGATGCACCTTGTCTTACTTTTTTTTGAATTGCAATATAGCACCAGTCTTGGTGGTGTGGCAATAACTACAACTCTCCTGGCTTAAGCACAGTATGCCACAGTTAAACCGAACACTGTGACAAACCTACTTCTTTTCTTTTTCGAAGCGCTAAATAAACTAACGCCACTTTGAAATCATGGACGTCCATCTTTCAATTATCGTCACTGTCGTGTTTTCAGATGAGAACTGGAGAATCTGAACCTACGCTCTCCCCTGTCGTAGAGTGTCACTAAGCGATTTCTTTGAATCCTCAATGAGAAAAGGTATGCACACTTTTGGATGCAGCGCTGTGTTTGGATGTTTGATTTCAGCCTTATTCACCTTCTCCCACTGAGGAGAAGCGAGAGTGAGAGGGTGAAGTGCATGGCCAATGGGATGAGCGCACACTATGCACACAGTGGTCATGGGAGTTGTAGTGTCATGTAGTATTACCATGGAGAGACTGAACTATTTACTCATAATTTTGATGAAAACGACACTGAAATGAGGGCACTAGCTAGATTAAGCAATGATTTCTTTTTACACCAAATGTTCACTTGTATGACAATATTATCATACCTCTGACCAGGAATATAAAGGGTGAAAATCAGCACTCAGTCATCTACATTATTAATGGTGTAATACTCACATGGCCTTCCTGCAGCTCCTGACTACAGGTACCAGTCTCTGATGACCTGCTGCTGATGTGTTGTAGGTCTTCAAGTCAAACTCATCCAGGATCTCCTCTGACATCAGTAACACAAAGGCCAGAGCTGAACATTGGTGTGGTTCCAGCTCTGTATCAGAAAGTTTACCTGATCCCTGGGTACTCATGATTTCCTCTACAAGAGAGTTGTCATTAAGTTCATTGAGACAGTGGAACAGATTGATGATCCTTTCGGCTGAAGATTCCTCCCTGATCCTCTTCTGAATGTATTGGACTGTTATGTCAATGCTCAATGATCTGCTCTCTGACCATAGACTGAGAAATAAAGTAAAACTGGGCCTTGTTTTGTGTCTTCCTCCATCAGATCTGCTTCCTGCCTGTGTCAGTAGTCCCCCTAAGAGTGTCTGAATAGAGTCCAGAGAGAGGCCAAGAAGGAATCGGAGGAAAAGGTCCAGGTGTCCATTCTTATTCTCTAAGGCCTGATCCACTGCACTCATGTGTAACTCAGACAGCTGCACTCTGTCACTGTGAGGTCTTGATTCTTCTGCTCTGAGTACATTTCTGTTCTCATTTACACATGAATTAAACACAAACAAGGCAGCCAGATACTCCTGAATGCTCAGATGCACAAAGCAGTAGACCTTCTCCTGATCCAATCCACACTCCTCTTTAAAGATATTTGTGCACACCCCAGAGTACACTGAAGCGTCACTGACATCAATGCCACTCTCTCTCAGGTCCTCTTCATAGAATATCAGATTGCCCTTTTCCAGCTGTAGAAAAGCCAGCTGCCCCAGTTTCAGGATGATTTCTGTATCTGATGTTGACATCTTCTTTGAGTCTGTCTCATTGGCGCCATGATACTTCTGATGCTTCATATTAGTCTGAATGTGCAGGAAGTGTGTGTACATTTCAGTCAGTGTTTTGGGCAGATCTCTACTCTCTACTTTACCCAACATTGCCTCCAGAACAGTAGCAGAAATCCAGCAGAAGACTGGTATGTGACACATGATATAGAGACTCCTGGACGACTTTATGTGTTTGACAATTCTGCTGGCCTGGTTCTGATCTCTTATTCTCTTCCTGAAGTACTTCTCCTTCTGTGGGTCACTGAACCCTCGTATCTCTGTCACTCGCTGGACACACTCAGGAGGGATCTGATTGGCTGTTGCTGGTCGGGAGGTAATCCAGAGGAGAGCAGAGGGAAGCAGATTACCCTCAATGAGGTTGGTCAGCAGCACATCCACTAATGATGGCTCTGTTATATCACAGCAGTTCTCATTGCTTTGGAAATCTAGAGGAAGTCGACACTCATCCAGACCATCAAAGATAAACACAACCTTGACTTCATCACCTTCAATGCTTTTGATCTCTTTCAGTAGTGGAAAGTAGTGTTGCAGAAGTTGCATCAGACTGAATGGTCTTTCCTTCTTCAAATTCAGATCTCGGAAAGGGAGAGTGAAGATGAAATTAATGTCCTGATTGGCTTTTCCTTCTGCCCAGTCCAGAATGAACTTCTGAACAGAGACAGTTTTCCCAATGCCAGCTATGCCCTTCGTAAGCACAGTTCTGATGGTTTTCTTTTGTCCAGGTAAAGGCTTAAGTATGTCATTGCAGAGTATTGCAGTCTCCTGTGTGGTTTGTCTCTTGGATGCTGTCTCAATCTGTCTGACCTCGTGTTCATTATTGACCCCCCCACTTCCCCCCTCTGTGATGTAGAGCTCTGTATAGATCTCATTCAGGAGGGTTGGGTGGCCCTGCTTTACTGAACCTTCAAATATGCATTCAAACTTCCTCTTTAGATGAGTTTTCAGTGCCTGCTGGGCTCGTTTTATGGATTTATCTGAAAAGGGAAATATAAAAACGAATTATCTTTACAATATGGGAAACATTTCCCATTCAATTACAAAGAAGAAAGTCAATAAAAGTGTTAATGCACTCAGTTCTTTCAATATTTTACATGTATCAAAGTGTTACATACCTATATCAGTATGTTACACGCCTCACACAGTGATGCACACCTCTGTCACAGTGTGTAACACACCTCTCACACAGTATTGCACACCTCTGAATTATAATCCATAATAAATGCAACAACAGCAAAAAACTACAAATTCTTGCATTTGCACAATAACAATGAAGGAATAAACTTAAAGTAACAATATCGAAGATCTCCGTTTGGTTGTCATTGGCGGCATCTATGGCGATAAGCGGTAATTGCAGGTGTGTTTTTGGACCTCACTTCCCAGAGATCCAAACAGTGTTGCCTGTGTGACATCAGTCAGTTGGCACCTGGGCCACGCCTCCGGGAATGTCGCCACAGACACCCAGTTCATAATACTTGGTAATACTGCAAATGCAAGGGCTTTCATCAGTGGGCCAAAGGCTCAATCACCATTGTGTTACCTCATTCGGCAATAGATAGTGACTTAACAGACATTTATTTAAATATAAATCTTTGAGATTATTACTTTAAGCTCAATTGTCGTTTTACATTTTTTCCTCTTGGGTTTATGTTGTGGATTTGTCTTTGTGGTAAATATTGTCTTCAAAGGTCACATGGTAGTTTTACAATTTAATATTTTTTATCCTGAGTGCTCTTTAGCCCTGGATGCTAACTCAAATCTGCCTACATTTGCTTGCCCCATAATCAAATGGTAAATGGTAAATGGACTGCATTTATATAGCGCTTTTATCCAAAGCGCTTTACAATTGATGCCTCTCATTCGCCAGAGCAGTTAGAGGTTAGGGGTTAGGTGTCTTGCTCAAGGACACTTCGACATGCCCAGGGAGGGGTTTGAACCGGCAACCCTCCGACTGCCAGACAATCGGTCTTACCTCCTGAGCTATATCACTGCTTGATGCTATAGTTTCATTGAAATGCCTTTGTGTGCGCATTGGTTGTGACATTTTCTATATTTAATATTGTCAGTGTACAACACTATTATGAAAGTGTGGATGCTACAACTAATTTCAGCAGTTGAATGGACACACATTAGCAATGAATGAAAACTCTCACTGTGCTGCTCATCTCTCTCCAGTGAGTCGGCAAGATCCTTCTGCTTCATGTTCCTCAAGATGTGGGGTGTGATCTTCAGAGACCTCTCACTGCCACAGGTCTCCAGCATCTTCTCAACTATGTACAGGGCCTCAGGATCCCCCTGCTCTCTCTCAGTGCATTCTGGATAATCATCAATTCGATGACTTTTGAACAATTCCTTCATCGTCATAAACTTAACCAGCACAGAAGGATCTTCAGACAGACTCTTAAAGCATTCTGGGCAATCCTGACTCAGATGGCTCTGAAACAGTTTTAACTTTTCATCCTTCTTCAGCTTCATCAGAGTGTGCAGAAGACACTGAAATAAACACATAAAGATGTGTGCAGTATCAGTGTGATTAAGGTTATGTGCCAAATTAGGCACTTAGAAACAGTATCTGTGCATTGCATATTACATACACATTACATATAATCAAATTAAATTTACTGATCTAAAAACAAATAACAATGAAAAAAGCTGATCTCACACCTGTTTAGGGGAAGATAATTTCACTGAACTCTTCTCATCCAAAGAGCAGGAATCCAGTGACTGCTGGATACTGTGAACAAAACATGGAGAAAGAGCTTCCAGGTAAATTAATCCTCTTCCTGCAGCTCTAACTCACAGCACATGGAGACAGAGCTTCCAGTTAAACTCATCCTCTTACTGCAGCTTTACCTCACAGCACATCTGAATATCACAAAATACTCCTCACTGACAAGTTGAATGTGATATAATACACACACTTACACCTGAATGGTCTCAATGACATTAACGTATAATAAACAAGTAATGTCAACATTAATCTTATTTTTTCATTATATATGCTTCCTTTAGGTCATGTCATAAGACAGCACAATGTTAATTTCCACAGCTATGCTGATGACACACAATTATACATTGCAGTTGAGCCAAATGATCCAAATGCATTATTCTCCCTGACTCCCTGTCTGTCTGCAGTGAATCAATGGATGAGCAATAATTTCTTAAAATTAAATGAAGACAAGACAGAAATACTTTTAGTTGGCCCCAAAGCCAAAAGGGATGTGCTCTTTAATAGGTTAGGAAATTTGGCTCCCCAGGTTAAAACAGAAGTAACAAGCATGGGTGTAATTCTAGACTCTGATCTAAGTTTTAAACCTCACATCAACAAGATGACAAAGACTGCTTTCTACCATCTAAGAAACATTGCCAAGGTACAGCCATTTTAATCAAGACAGGATTCTGAGAAGTTAGTCCATGCATTTATTTCATGTAAGTTGGACTATTGTAATGCCCTTTTTACTGGTCTTCCAAAAATCAGTTGGAAGACTACAACTAATTCATAACTCTGCCGCTAGACTTTTAACAAAAACAAGGAAGACAGAGCATGTTTTAGCTACACTGCACTAGCTCCTACACATAAAACACCCACCTACACATGAAAGTTGTCAGCAGATTGAACGTTAATTCAACAGTAGTGTCAATATGATCATGTTTAATTACCTGTGATCACCGGTAAAACTTGCTTTGAAGTAGACTGGGCTATACATTGATTCATTACTCTTCATAGTGTAGGTAATTCAAGATGTTACCAAAAACAAGTAAGATGACCGTTAGCCCATGAAGAAGCAGATCAAGAGTTTGTAGTAAAAACAGGAAGATTTATTACGCAGCCGGCTACGGGAACAGCTCAGAGAGAAAAAGTTCAAAGTAGTATTGGTGGGTGATTACATTTATACAGTTCCAGTAGATTGGTATTTGCATATAGAGGAATTCTATTGTTGAAAGGGAGCACTGCCTCTGATTGGTGATAAGGAGCGGTGCTCCTTCTGATTGGACCATTCAAATCCATAATGGTCATGGGGGGCTCGCCCCCCCCGGGGGGGGCCCAGCGGAAATTCCCAGGAGGGGAAACCTCGAAACCGACAGGAAGGGAGGCCCATATGGTCATGGGGGTGGCCCTTCCTCCAGGACTTAGAATACACAAAACTGTGACTTGGAATACACAAAACTGTCTGTTTCCCAACAGTCCCCCCTTTTTGACCCAACATGAAGCATATGGTGAGGTCAACTTGGTTGGCTTACAGGAAATCATGACAGTATTGTCAATTGGTCAGTTACACCTCTTACATATAGAACCCAGGCCTAAAATCCCCTTGTGGCACGCCTATGGCAACCGTGGCAAGGAAAAACTTCCAGATTTTAATATGAAGAAACCTTGAGCAGAACCTGGCTCACAAGGGAAAACCCATCTGCTGCTGGCCGGCACTGGGCGGACAGTAAAGGAGGTTGACCAATATTCTAAAAGTGTAGTATGCATGATATATGAGAACCCGCTGATAAGAGTAAGGCCGGCTGAATAATGTAAGAAAACAAAAGAAAGAATTCTACAAGTGTCGTGTACAAGGCCTATTACCAGGTACAGGCACCTCTACTTACAATGTGACAATACACACAAATACTACTTTCTAGCCATTGGGTCACATTTGTTGCCTTTTAGCTGTATTTTGTTATTTTGGTTTAACACCCAGCTATCAAGTGCTGGAGCAGAGGTGTTTTACTGGTGACAGCAGGAGTGATTAGAATAGAGATAGTGGTAGAGGTGTCAGTTGGATTAGTGCAGTAGGAAATGTTAGGCATTGAGTAGTTTGGTTAGAAAGTAGTCCTCCTTTTGTCACCAATATTGTGCCATTCGCTATGGACCCAGTGGCTACCTTTCACATTTAGACTATTATACAATATTACAACAAAACAAAAAGTACAACATTACAACATAACACCAAAAATGTACAACATAAAAAATGTCCTTTGTAAGGCCATTATCCAGATCCAACTTCCGCCTGCCGCGTTGGTGCACATCTTGTCCTGTAAATATGTGTCTGAATGGAGAGATAGATAGCCCCCAGGGGCTATAAGGGTAGACGGGGATTATTGTGCCCCATGTTGGGTCTCACCCTTGTATTTTCCTAACTATTTAATGTGGAACCACACCGGAGTTCCAGTCACTGGGTGCAGCTGATGGAATTGTGAGCTTGTGTGGTCCAGACCAAATTTGGATAAAATGTCATTGGATTATGTTTTTCACCAGGATCCAGGTTCATCCAGGCATGTTTCTTTGTCCTCAGCTGGGTCAGGTCCAGTTCTGTGAACCTGTGAAAGACACTTGGGACACAAGCCTGCAATATTCACTCAAACGGTCACTCATTACATGCAATTTTCCACCAAAATCACCAGGAGTCCTCATGTGTCGACCTGTAAGGATCAAAGGGTGGAAGCAAATGTTAATTACTGGGTGTTAATTACTCGGTCCCGCTTTCACGGAGAGGAGCACCGCTGGTGGCTAAAATGGAGAACAAATGATTAGTCAGTTTGAATTGATTAGTTGGTTTCTTGTACCAATCCCCCATTTTGTATTGGGGGTTCCTGCACTAGTCAGGAATCACCCACAGGTACATTCACGGTATTAACAAAAGTCTCATGCAAGATACTACTTTGAGAAGTGAAAATGATCCATTACCTCAATGTCAGTTTGAAGCCAACATTGCTCAGCGTGTATTTTATATGAGAAACAGTGGAAAGGATGGCGTTAGGATCTGTCACTAGGGGTCAATCATATTTGTGCTACCTTTTTAAAATTAATTAATTAATTAATTAATTAATTTATTTATTTATTTATTTTTACTCCCTTATCTTGGGCTCATAAATTAAGGATATTTAGGGGTTTATGGTGTCCACATCCTTATGCTATTTCATAAAATATATATATGCAGCCCATGCCCAATAGATCACTACAGTCTCTCAAAGCTTAACCAATTTCTCCACAATGCTTTGTTTCTAAAAATGGGAAGACTACCATCAATTACCACGGTCAGGAAATCACCACTGTCTCTACTCAATTCATTCCCTGAATTACCATAAGCTGAGTACAGCAGCGTATCTCTAAAGGCCCATTCTTACCTTGTTCCCTAGCAGAGAACACATAGCAGCCTTCCTAACCTTCTGCACTTAACCTGTCTTTCACCATTTTTAGTCACCGCAATTGAAAACTCTTCAGAGATCTGTAGATTAGTCATTATTAATTCTTTTAACCTTACTCCATTTTTTCAGGCTCGTATAGTGTCCGCAGTCCTTAGGCTATTAGACCGGAACCTCAATCAATTTATACTACTATCTATGATCATTCTATTATATTGCATAGATAATATATTCTGTCGACTATATTGTGTACACTTCATATCACTCTGTATCTAGATATAATAAATATATAATTATAAATGTGCGTTACTGGCCAACACTTAACATACGATCAAGAACAATACGAACACGAAACAATAAAGACTCAGAACGATGTCAAACAACAATAATGACCCAAAACAGTATCGAAAACAGGACAATGACGTGATTCACGTCGGACACGAGTAAGCTTCTTAGGAAAAGCGACTATAATAGCCCGCTCACCTAATACTCCAGGTACGGTACAACCTTCGTCCCCTGGACTGAGGGCCAAAAACTCAGCCTGCCTCAGCACAAACTCACAAAAACCTAAGTGAGAGACTACTCCCTTGTCTCTCACTCTAGGCCGAGGCGCAAAAACTCACTCTCTCCCCGGGACATAAAAACGCAGACAAGAGTACGCTTCATAGGTATTTCTAAACCTACTACCAAGATATGAAAATAGTTTGTCACTTTGGACCGCGGGTTGAAATGTCAACCCTGCCGCGGTAACGCACTCACAGATACTCAAGTTAGGGACACTCCCTTGTCTTTAACTCTGAGCCGGGGCGCAAAAACTCACTCTCCCCGGGACATGAAAACACAGACACGATATACGCTTCCCAGGCCCACACGGCCTGGTAACCAGCCGTGAAAATAATTAGTCACTCTGGGCCGCGGGCCAAAAACTCAGCCTGCCGCAGCTACGCAACCACGTATTCACCTTTTTGGCGTGAAAACTCACTCTCCTAGGTTAGGATGAACTTCACCCTGTCACAATATAGCTATATCCCAAAACATATACAGCGCTGGTACATTCAGACATTATCTGATACAAAATCAGTTAAACATCACGTCACAGTAGACACGTTACAAAAAGACGCAGCTTTTAGCTACAAACAATTAATTGCTTCTACACCGGTCAAGTAATTGTATAGGTTACGTACCACTGGGTGGAGCGTTCCAGACCTCCGTAAGTTTGCCTTCCAATCGCCTAACTATATGGTGGTAGAACAAAGTACTCACTCCTCTTGCATCGGTCGGGGAACCCACGGAGGTCCGGAAACGAATCCACCCTGCTCGCAGCGCCAATTTGTAGGTAATTCAAGATGTTACCAAAAACAAGTAAGATGACCGTTAGCCCATGAAGAAGCAGATCAAGAGTTTGTAGTAAAAACAGGAAGATTTATTACGCAGCCGGCTACGGGAACAGCTCAGAGAGAAAAAGTTCAAAGTAGTATTGGTGGGTGATTACATTTATACAGTTCCAGTAGATTGGTATTTGCATATAGAGGAATTCTATTGTTGAAAGGGAGCACTGCCTCTGATTGGTGATAAGGAGCGGTGCTCCTTCTGATTGGACCATTCAAATCCATAATGGTCATGGGGGGCTCGCCCCCCCCGGGGGGGGCCCAGCGGAAATTCCCAGGAGGGGAAACCTCGAAACCGACAGGAAGGGAGGCCCATATGGTCATGGGGGTGGCCCTTCCTCCAGGACTTAGAATACACAAAACTGTGACTTGGAATACACAAAACTGTCTGTTTCCCAACAATAGACATACAGCTGGGTACAGGTGACTCTGCTCTTTCTACCTGGATTCTGTGAACAAAACATGGAGACACAACATCCAGTTATACTCATCCTGTTATTCCAGCTCAAACTGACAGCACATGAAGACAGAGCTTCCAGTTAAACTCATCCTCTTACTGCAGCTCTAACTCACAGCACACGGATAAAGAGCTTCCAGTTAACATCATCTTACTGCAGCTCTAACTCACAGCACATGGAGAGAGAGCTTCTAGTTAAATTCATCCTCTAATTGCAGCTCTAACTCACAACACATGGAGACAGAACTTCCTGTTAAACTCATCCTCTTTCTGCAGCTCTAACTCACAGCACATTGAGACACAGCATCTAGTTAAACTCATCCTCTTACTGCAGCTCTAACTCACAGCACATGGAGAAAGAGCTTCCAGTTAAACTCATCCTGTTACTCCAGCTCTAACTCACAGCACATGGAGAAAGAGCTTCCAGTTAAACGCATCCTCTTACTGCAGCTATAACTCACAACACATGGATAAACCAGGGATAAAGAACTTCCAGTTAACATCATCTTACTGCAGCTGTAACTCACAGCACATGGAGACGCAATTTCCAGTTAAACTCGTCCTGTTACAACAAAACTCACAGCACATGGAGACAGAACTTCCTGTTAAACTCATCCTCTTTCTGCAGCTCTAACTCACAGCACATTGAGACACAGCGTCTAGTTAAACTCATCCTCTTACTGCAGCTCTAACTCACAGCACATGGAGAAAGAGCTTCCAGTTAAACTCATCCTGTTACTCCAGCTCTAACTCACAGCACATGGAGAAAGAGCTTCCAGTTAAACGCATCCTCTTACTGCAGCTATAACTCACAACACATGGATAAACCAGGATAAAGAACTTCCAGTTAACATCATCTTACTGCAGCTCTAACTCACAGCACATGGAGACGCAATTTCCAGTTAAACTCGTCCTGTTACAAACAAAACTCACAGCACATGGAGACAGAACTTACAGTTAAACGCATCCTTACTGCAGCTAAAACTCACAGCACATGGAGACAGAGCTTCTAGTTAAACTCATCGTCTCACTGCAGCTCTAACTCACAGCACATGGAGACAGAGCTTCCAGTTAAACTCATCCTGTTACTCCAGCTCTAACTCACAGCACATGGAGGCAGAGCTTCCAGTTAAACTCATCCTCTTACTGTAGCTCTAACTCACAGCACATGGAGACAGAACTTCCAGTTAAACTCATCCTATTACTGCAGCTCTAAGTCACATCACATGAAGACAGAGCTTCTAGTTAAATTTGTCCTCTAATTGCAGCTCTAACTCACAGCATAATACACCCACCTACACATGAAAGTTGTCAGAAGATTGAACGTTAATTCAACACTAGTGTCAATATGATCATGTTTAATTACCTGTGATCACCGGTAGACCTTCCTTTGAAGTAGATTGGACTATGCATTGATTCATTACTCTTCACAGACAGACAGCTGGGTACAGGTGACTCTGCTCTTTCTACCTGGATTCTGTGAACAAAACATGGAGACAGAGCTTCTCGTTAAACTCATCATCTCACTGCAGCTCTACCTCATAGCACATCTAGACTTAACTTCCAGTTAAACTCATCCTCTTACTGCAGCTCTAACACACAGCACATCTGAAGGTTACATAATACACCCACCTACACAATCAAGTTGTCAGAAGATTGAATGTTAATTCAACACTAGTGTCAATATGATCATGCTTAATTACCTGTGATCACCGGTAGACCTTCCTTTGAAGTAGATTGGACTATACATTGATTCATTACTCTTCATAGACAGACAGCTAGGTACAGGTGACTCTGCTCTTTCTACCTGGATTCTGTGCACAAAACATGGAGACCGAGCTTCCAGTTAAACTCATCCTCTTACTGCAGCTGTAACTCACAGCACACGGATAAAGAGCTTCCAGTTAACATCATATTACTGCAACTCTAACTCACAGCACATGGAGACAGAGCTTCCAGTTAAACGTATCCTTACCGCAGCTCTAACTCACAGCACATGGAGAGAGAGCTTCTAGTTAAATTCATCCTCTAATTGCAGCTCTAACTCACAACACATGGAGACAGAACTTCATGTTAAACTCATCCTCTTTCTGCAGCTCTAACTCACAGCACATTGAGACACAGCATCTAGTTAAACTCATCCTCTTACTGCAGCTCTAACTCACAGCACATGGAGAAAGAGCTTCCAGTTAAACTCATCCTGTTACTCCAGCTCTAACTCACAGCACATGGAGGCAGACCTTCTAGTTAAACGCATCCTCTTACTGCAGCTATAACTCACAACACATGGATAAACCAGGGATAAAGAACTTCCAGTTAACATCATCTTACTGCAGCTCTAACTCACAGCACATGGAGACGCAATTTCCAGTTAAACTCGTCCTGTTACAACAAAACTCACAGCACATGGAGACAGAACTTACAGTTAAACGCATCCTTACTGCAGCTAAAACTCACAGCACATGGAGACAGAGCTTCTAGTTAAACTCATCGTCTCACTGCAGCTCTAACTCACAGCACATGGAGAAAGAGCTTCCAGTTAAACTCATCCTGTTACTCCAGCTCTAACTCACAGCACATGGAGAAAGAGCTTCCAGTTAAACGCATCCTCTTACTGCAGCTATAACTCACAACACATGGATAAACCAGGGATAAAGAACTTCCAGTTAACATCATCTTACTGCAGCTCTAACTCACAGCACATGGAGACGCAATTTCCAGTTAAACTCGTCCTGTTACAACAAAACTCACAGCACATGGAGACAGAACTTACAGTTAAACGCATCCTTACTGCAGCTAAAACTCACAGCACATGGAGACAGAGCTTCTAGTTAAACTCATCGTCTCACTGCAGCTCTAACTCACAGCACATGGAGACAGAGCTTCCAGTTAAACTCATCCTGTTACTCCAGCTCTAACTCACAGCACATGGAGGCAGAGCTTCCAGTTAAACTCATCCTCTTACTGTAGCTCTAACTCACAGCACATGGAGACAGAACTTCCAGTTAAACTCATCCTATTACTGCAGCTCTAAGTCACATCACATGAAGACAGAGCTTCTAGTTAAATTTGTCCTCTAATTGCAGCTCTAACTCACAGCATAATACACCCACCTACACATGAAAGTTGTCAGAAGATTGAACGTTAATTCAACACTAGTGTCAATATGATCATGTTTAATTACCTGTGATCACCGGTAGACCTTCCTTTGAAGTAGATTGGACTATGCATTGATTCATTACTCTTCACAGACAGACAGCTGGGTACAGGTGACTCTGCTCTTTCTACCTGGATTCTGTGAACAAAACATGGAGACAGAGCTTCTCGTTAAACTCATCATCTCACTGCAGCTCTACCTCATAGCACATCTAGACTTAACTTCCAGTTAAACTCATCCTCTTACTGCAGCTCTAAACACACAGCACATCTGAAGGTTACATAATACACCCACCTACACAATCAAGTTGTCAGAAGATTGAATGTTAATTCAACACTAGTGTCAATATGATCATGTTTAATTACCTGTGATCACCGGTAGACCTTCCTTTGAAGTAGATTGGACTATACATTGATTCATTACTCTTCATAGACATACAGCCGGGTACAGGTGACTCTGCTCTTTCTACCTGGATTCTGTGAACAAAACATGGAGACCGAGCTTCCAGTTAAACTCATCCTCTTACTGCAGCTGTAACTCACAGCACACGGATAAAGAGCTTCCAGTTAACATCATCTTACTGCAACTCTAACTCACAGCACATGGAGACACAACTTCCAGTTAAACGTATCCTTACCGCAGCTCTAACTCACAGCACATGGAGAGAGAGCTTCTAGTTAAATTCATCCTCTAATTGCAGCTCTAACTCACAACACATGGAGACAGAACTTCATGTTAAACTCATCCTCTTTCTGCAGCTCTAACTCACAGCACATTGAGACACAGCATCTAGTTAAACTCATCCTCTTACTGCAGCTCTAACTCACAGCACATGGAGAAAGAGCTTCCAGTTAAACTCATCCTGTTACTCCAGCTCTAACTCACAGCACATGGAGGCAGACCTTCTAGTTAAACGCATCCTCTTACTGCAGCTATAACTCACAACACATGGATAAACCAGGGATAAAGAACTTCCAGTTAACATCATCTTACTGCAGCTCTAACTCACAGCACATGGAGACGCAATTTCCAGTTAAACTCGTCCTGTTACAACAAAACTCACAGCACATGGAGACAGAACTTACAGTTAAACGCATCCTTACTGCAGCTAAAACTCACAGCACATGGAGACAGAGCTTCTAGTTAAACTCATCGTCTCACTGCAGCTCTAACTCACAGCACATGGAGACAGAGCTTCCAGTTAAACTCATCCTGTTACTCCAGCTCTAACTCACAGCACATGGAGGCAGAGCTTCCAGTCAAACTCATCCTCTTACTGTAGCTCTAACTCACAGCACATGGAGACAGAACTTCCAGTTAAACTCATCCTATTACTGCAGCTCTAAGTCACAGCACATGAAGACAGAGCTTCTAGTTAAATTTGTCCTCTAATTGCAGCTCTAACTCACAGCATAATACACCCACCTACACATGAAAGTTGTCAGAAGATTGAACGTTAATTCAACACTAGTGTCAATATGATCATGTTTAATTACCTGTGATCACCGGTAGACCTTCCTTTGAAGTAGATTGGACTATGCATTGATTCATTACTCTCCACTGACAGACAGCTGGGTACAGGTGACTCTGCTCTTTCTACCTGGATTCTGTGAACAAAACATGGAGACCGAGCTTCCAGTTAAACTCATCCTCTTACTGCAGCTCTACCTCATAGCACATCTAGACTTAACTTCCAGTTAAACTCATCCTCTTACTGCAGCTCTAACACACAGCACATCTGAAGGTTACATAATACACCCACCTACACAAAAAAGTTGTCAGAAGATTGAATGTTAATTCAACACTAGTGTCAATATGATCATGTTTAATTACCTGTGATCACCGGTAGACCTTCCTTTGAAGTAGATTGGACTATGCATTGATTCATTACTCTCCACTGACAGACAGCTGGGTACAGGTGACTCTGCTCTTTCTACCTGGATTCTGTGAACAAAACATGGAGACCGAGCTTCCAGTTAAACTCATCCTCTTACTGCAGCTGTAACTCATATCACATTAAATATCTGATTCATGCATTCATACCTCTTTCTGTTAGTGCTGAGGGCTCCAGCTTCTGGCTCCTCTGAGAAACTCATTTCTAGAAATTGCGACCCCTTTAACAGGACACTGGAACACATCAGACTGTATTTGACTAAAAGTGGTTGAAGTGATTTGACCCAAATTAGCAGATCTGCTAACACACAACATGACAACACACTGGACAAACATATACACACACTAATGCACACAGACAAATACAGACTCTAAACATCACACTGCATGAAATCTGGAATTTAAATTACCACTAAACATGTACTATATAGTCTCCTCAAAAAATGCTTTGCAGTCAAGATAATGATGAACAGGACTCTACTATATAAATATTATCAGCACCTGGCTCTACAGATTGCCGAACATGTGGAATATATGTTATTAATAATTCAATGGAATCAACCTAAATTACACAATACAGTAAGTTCAATAATGAAA
This sequence comes from Anguilla japonica, assembly GCA_025169545.1. Classification (NCBI taxonomy): domain Eukaryota; kingdom Metazoa; phylum Chordata; class Actinopteri; order Anguilliformes; family Anguillidae; genus Anguilla; species Anguilla japonica. The sequence continues at coordinate 11,099,321 of CM045898.1, read as the reverse complement.
TTCCACCATTATTGGGGCACCTGTAATTTGTACCACCTGCACATAGTACTTTGTTCACCCTCCCCTTGCCTAGATAATGAAAGGAGCCTTTTTCTGCATGGTTTTATAAAACTGGAGAACACATTGGGAGAGATCTTAGACCCTTCCTCCATCCAGAATCTTTCTAGATCTTTGACATCCTTCCGACAGGATTACCTTTTTTTTTGTTGTTGTTGTTGCTAAAACGTCTTGGTATTTCAGTAGAGTTCACAATGCCATTGTCCTTAATGAGGGCCCCAGGATCAGTGTGCACAAAACAGCCTGTACCATTAAAGTCTGCCTACCGTATTTAACAGTCGGAATGAGGATCTTTTCTGTCTACACATCCTTCTTTCACCACCGAAACCACTGCATGTGTGTTCGGCCAGAAAGTTGTAATGTCATCTCATCTGACCACAGCAGATGAGACATTGTCATTTACAAAATTAAAGGCGCTTGGACCTGTTGACTGTTTTGTAGAGGGTTTTTTTTTCTGAAAAGCATTCCAAATAGCCTTTTGCCCAGGATTAATTATCTAATGCCATATCTGAAGACTTGGCGACTAAATACATTCTGTAATTAATTCTTCTTTGGATTTTTTATTTTACCTCCCAAACCATCTGCCACACAGGTAATTAGCATATTGTCTTATCCAGAGGGACTTACACAACTTTCCACATAACATTGCATAGTATACAGCTGCACATATACCAAAGCAAAGCAGGTTAAGTACCTTGCTTCAAGGGTCAAAGACAGGGGCCTGCCTGGGAATCAATCCTGTGAACTTTAAGTTACAAGATCAGTTCCTTACTCATTATACTCCACTGCCACCCAGATTTTTCATTATTGCCCTAATTCGGCATGCCTGATTCTACCAATTAGCTGTTTGAGATCTCTAGCTGTTGAATGAGTTGTGCTTTGTTTGGGTAAGAGTGAAAATCTACAAGACGGTAGATCTCCAATAACAGGGTTGGCAATTTCTGATCAATTGTATTTCTAGAAATGAATATAGATTTCCTGTATGTTTAAGTATAAAACTGCATTTATTTTTTGCAGCGTTTTCATTTTACAATTAATCAAGTGTTGTGGATGTGATTTGCATTCAACGTGAGAAATTAAACTTCACAATGAAAAGGCATTGGGATGGCAGGTATGCCTTGGCGGGGTGGCATGCCCCATACCTATACAACACTGAGAGTTTGGAACTTTTCAGGGTTCCCTTAAGAAATAACCACAACAACCAAAAACACTCAGCCCTTAAAAACATTAATTTCTGTACCTTTTGACTTCTCACAAATAACTTCACACGTCCAAACAATAAAGCCCCACATTTAGGGGATTTTGCGTTTTATGCTTCTTTTTCTTCTTTTTCCTGCCTGATTACATCATCAATGCTCCAAGCCCACAAATAATAGCCTATGTCTCCCCATCGGGCATTTAAGGTAGGCTACATCAGCCAATAAAAACTTCGGGTGCACAGGCAAAATTACATATAGCCTATAGAAGTGCACCTGTTTAAAACAAACAGCTAAATGTTGGTGCTCTTACATCTCTTTCATTGGCACCGGGTAGTGCATCTGCATGTGATACCTTTGCCTTTAGGCAAGTTGGACAGTGCCTGCACGCAATGTTATTAAGAACTCTAGGACTAACTAATGAGGTTTCACACGTCACATATAGGCTACTGCATCACGTGCAACATGTCTACAATTTTATTAAGCAAATCCAACAATTGTATTTACTAGATCCAACTATTTATTTATTCAGACTACTTAATAACACTGCGTGCAACCACTAGCCAACATTTTGTGTGTGTGTGTGTGTGTATGTGTGTGTAAGTAGCCAACTACAGTTCTATATGTAGGCTAGTGTTGGGCACAGCTACTAACTTAACTAGCCTATATTTTCCAGTACCATCTGTGTACTTTCTGTTTTTAAAATGAAGTAGCTATAATTGATTGAAGAATTTCTACTGAAGACTGTACATAATACATACATACATACATGTACATACATACATACATACATACATACATATATGCAATACTTCATTATCCCCATGGAGACATTTCCTAGCAGCATGTAACATGCACATTTATAAACACACATTTATACCAAGAAACATACAATCATCCACACCACATAAGGGTGGCGGCACAGATGAGAAATTACACATATTGAGGCCTATTAAATATATATACAATCTTACAAACCTATCCATACGTTTGCCCCATTAATGCACCATATGATGGTACACACAGGGCCAAATTACTTTGAACAAATTTAGGAAACATTGGGTAGCACTGCTGTGGAATACAGCTTGTTTAATTTGTGTGACCTAAGATAAGCAATATTGTTTCATGTAATCTGGCACAATTTTGATGCAATACTTTTAATGGCAGACCTTGATTTGAGGTAATGACGTATAGACAGTACCTTGTAGCCTATGTGGAGTAACTTGGCCATTTTTGTACGTTGAAAACGTGTTTTTCATGACATTTTTTTTGTGTACACATTGGGAAGAATGTCGTCCTTCAACATTACATTGCATTAGGCATTTAGCAGATGTTGTTATCCAGAGCGACTTGCACAACGTTTGCACCGGGTCTTGTAACTTTTGAAGAAAAAAGAAAAAGGAAAAAAAAAAAAAAAAAAAAGCATATTTCTGTTATGTGGTAACCGAAATGCGCAAGTATTTTATGCGTGAGCGAACGTATGAAAAGTCTAATACGTGGTGTCAACAATTGACATGTTCAGTTCATTTTGTAGGGTAGGGCTTGTGGCACACAAAAGCCACACTTAAGAAAACAGTGCATTTTCATAACTAGGCCTACAGAAAATAGTCCCGATATAGATATATCCGTTGTGTATACGCGAGCTTGTCCAAAAAATCATTATTTTTTAAATTTTTTTTACTTGAAAGCAAGGCTGGTTCGAGAGTAAATACCGTAAGTGCAATGTTGGAAAGAGACAGGGCAGGGCGCTGTATTGGAATCCAGCCAATACCGAAGGCTGTTAATGCAAAATGGAAGCCAGAAATATCACAGGAATATATGAATAGCAGGATTGCTAAAAAAAAAAAAAAATTGCTAAACAAAACTGTTATTCTATCCATGCATCTGAATTTACGAGATACATGTTTCTATATGCTAAGAAGTGGGAAAATCCATGTTTCAAATGTGTTCTGAATAAACGTGTCAGAATTGTTATCTAAAGAATTCTTATTAATATTACAATGCATGGAATAGAAAAACCACATTTTCCACAAGACCACTATCTGAATGGCTGGTTTACTGACGTTTAATAAACACAGATATAACATTAATTCGGTGAAGAAATATGTTGACAATTAAATCCTCGGATTTTCCGTCACTTTGAGTATATGTTCCAACGCACACGTTACTACTTTTATTTACCCCTTTTATTATTTATTTACCTCAACCTTTATTAATACCAAGTCGGACACTTAGGTTTTAATTTTTCTGATATTAAAGAAACCTAACTATTGAATGTAACCTACGCTAGATTCAAGTCTGATTTCAGTGCTATATCAATGTCTGTTCGATAGCCTACTGTTTGGCTTGTACGTATATCCCTGATCTGATACAGTAACAGGTGTCAAAATGTAGCCTAATTATTATTATTATTACTATTATTATTATTATTAGTAGTAGTAGTAGTGGTAGTAGTAGTAGCAGTAGTAGTAGTATTTTGATCAAGCGAAGGGCATGTGACTGTCACATTTGACTAGCTAAACAAAACATACATACATACATACAGAAATAAACTTAAAATGTATTTCGTTAAATTAGTTTTGGTGCCAGTTGGGAAATTCGTGTTCAGAGCGTGAGCCTGTCATAGCCACATAGCTATTTTATTGTCAGCATTTCTCTTTTTACTGAAATAAGCGCGGTGATGCAATTATAGGCCTACTTCCAGATTCCCATCACCCTTAACACCGCTTTAATTTCTTTCTTTTTTTATTTAACTCCACAGTAGGCTACTTAGCCCGTTATTTTATTTGAATTAATTCGTTGTTTCCTCCTTCCTTTACTCCTTTGTTTTTAAAATCGCGTTTGAGTTTGACGTGTCCCTATAGTTTCCCTTGGATTACCGCATTCCATTCATTACTTCTTCACTCGGCCAAGTGAGAGACCACCGTGCAGATTTTTTTTTTTTATTGATCATGTCTGCTGTTGTGTTTATAGTTATCCCAAAATGGTCAAATATTTAATGCCTGTAGAAATCTGCCTAGTATTAATGTGTAAATATACTATTCTACAACGTGGCAATTATAATGAAGTTGGGACAATGAAGTTGGGAGAATACCAATATTGTGGTACCATCTGTAGGCTAAAACGACAAATAAGCCTTATTAAATTTAACGAACGTACGTGAAACTGTAAGAAATCTTTGTAGCCTATTTCAAGACACATAAGACGAATATGACGATGGACATGAATTTATTTAAAATATTGTCCCTCAACAGAAATAATAATAAAAAACGTATTTTTCCGATCTTACTGTCATTAACATGATTAATTAAACCTCTCTGTAGAATGTGTGGACACATTTATGAACGACTTATTACAGCTATGAATTGAATGACTTGGCAAGAGCTCGCGACTGATCTTTATTTATCCTTCGGGCTGAGATAAATGCATTATTACCCAACCCATGTTTCATACAAAACTAAGCCCGCAGTCCAAGCAAAAAGGAAATGAGCAGAACCTGACGGCCTCGTTTGTCTAACAAAACAAAAATGTTTGAGTAATAATAATAATAATAATAATAATAATAATAATAATAATAATAAATAATAATAATAATAATTTACCAAGAAAGGATACCGCCCGTTGTCTTTGACGGTCTAGTCTTGCTGAACGACTGAACACGTCGAGAGTTCGGAAGAATGCAGTAGTTACTTTTTTAAAGGCAAAACATGTTGCACAATGAAACTACTATTTAAGGCTACATTTAAGCTTAATTCTTCGCACTTCTGAAAGGCTCTAACGTGGGAATGTGATGAGTCGGCGTTGGAGGCTGCTGGTGCTGGAATGTTGCAGTTCCTGAAATGTAAGGGCAGTTACATAACGTAACATAACATAACATAACATAACATAACATAACATAACATAACATAACATAACATAACATAACATAACATAACATAACATAACATAACATAACATAACATAACATAACATAACATAACATAACATAACATAACATAACATAACATTACATAACATAATGACGAGAAAAGGTCATTCAGCCCAACAATGCTCGCCATTATCCTGACTAAAAATTAGCGCTCTGATTGCCTACAGACTAGATAATATCCAACACCGCATCAAGCCTCGTCTGGAAAACCCCCAGCGTTTCTGCCTCTACTACGTGACCTGGCAGGCTATTCCACGCCGTAGGAAAACATTCTTCCTAATGTCTATATGGAATTTACCTTCTGCAAATTTCCATTTATGCCCCCTTGTTCTACTAACAGAACTCACCCTGAAGAATCTCTTGTAGTTCACTTTGTTGGTCCCCTTTATGAATTTAAAAGGTTCAATCATATCACCCTTTTTTCCTTCTACGCAGAATACAGTTTCACTTGCTGAATTTAAGTGATTATAAAAGCAGTAGCCTGCATGTGGCACATGCAAAAAGTTGGGCACCCTGCAGGTTTTTTTTTATTTTTATTATTATTATATTATTATAACATTTATCACAGAGCCAAAAATAAACAAAGAAAAAGAAGAAGAAGAAGAAGAAGAAGAAGAAGAAAAAAAAACTAAACAATATGAAGTTGCCCAGTTCCAACCATCTACTCCCCCATTTCCCACCCCACCCAACATACAAAACCTCTAACATCAACAAGATATCACATACACTCACACAAATAAAACAACCTCTAGTCTAAAAGATCGAACAAAAACAATTAAATCATAATGAAAAAAAAAAAACAAACAAATAAAAAACAATAGTACTAATAAATAATTAAATAAGTAAGCGGTAGATCACCTATTGAGCACTGAAAACAAACAAACAAGAAACAAGACCAGGTCAAAACCTAGTATATGGCTGGACCTAACACACGTGATCCGGCCGACCATTGGTTTAACTTCATAACTCGGCCGACCAATGGTGTAACTTCATCACTCAGTCACTCACAGACATTCGCGTTTGTAGGGCTGGCCCTGCTGTTGTGGTTCAGCCAAAAAAACAAAACAAAAAAACAAAACAAATATCCATTTATGGCAATCCATTTTGCATTTAATCTCTAATCCAACCTTCCCATAAACACGTTTTGCCATTTCTCTTTAAATGTTGCATAATCCTTTGTACCTTTGTATCATAGCATATAGTGATATTTAACAAATGTTTTAAATTTAATGAGCCGCAAGTCTTCTAATTTTTCAGCCCTGAAAATAAAAACCTTACCTAAAAAAATAATAAATTATCAATCACTTGACAATTTTCTCTCAGATTACCTAGCAGAATATAAGGAAGATCTATCTAAAATTGGTTACTATAACTTGTAAAGCAATGTTGAATTTGCATCCAAAAAAGGGCTACAACTGGTTTGCCATCAATCAGAATATTTGAATTGAACCATAACATTTGTTGTAAAAAATGTTCTGGCTGTTCTGGAGGATAATACTGGAAATGTAACCAACTTTTAATGGCTTCTTTCACACATGAAGATAAATTGTGAAATATATCATTTTTTATTACATTATAGTGTTTAATTTTTAATTGCATAAACAGAAATAATGCATTATATATTGGATGCACATTCTTGAGTAACCTGCTAGAGAACCAACTTGGATTAAGATAAAAATTCTGCACTTATGAAGCTTTCAATGAAAGATTCAATGACCTTAAATCCAAAAGTTTCAGAGCCCCTTGTTCATACTCATTATATAAAAATATTTGTTTTACCTTATCTGGCTTATTATTCCATATAAATAGAATTATTTATGTCCCTACCATCTCCCCTGGAGATGGTAGGGACATAAATAAATGGGCAAATTGGGACACAATCAAAGAATTAATCAAAGTAATTTTGACCATATATTATTAAATACTGTCCCTGCCAGGGTTGGAGTATTTTGTCAACCTTATTAATCCAATTATTAAAATTTATATTTGTAAGATCATTCATATTTTTTGGGATATGAATACCAAGTACGTCAACTGGTCCATCAGTCCATCTAATTGGACTACAGGGTAGACTACAGGGTAGAGTAAAATGTTACCTTTCAATGATCATATCTTCAATAAAGTACATTTATCGTAATTAGGTTTTAAACCTGAAAAATTAGAGAAGAAGTCTAAGCCAGTTGTTAGAGCTTGCAGAGTTGAAAGGTATGGGCTTACTGGAAAATGAGTGTCATCTGCATACATATATACCATTAATTTCTAAACCTTTTATATTTACATTAGATCTAATTTTAATTGCCAATATTTCAATTGCCAAGATGAACAATGATATAGGACAGCCTTGTTTAACTCCTCGTAACAATGGTATACTTTCTAAAAAAATGACCATTGTTTATAATCTTACATGCTGAATTAGTGTACATAATCATGACCCATTTTATCAATTATTCACCAAAGTTAAAGAATTGCATTAAAACATGTATTAATATAATCAAGTCGGACTTTGTCAAAGGCTTTCTCAAACTCTGCAATAAATATTGTACTGATAACAGTAGTTGTCGTAAAGACAAGTTGGATTGACTGATGGTTAACAGCTGTCGTGAAGCTGTAGTAACTTAATTATGCTTGAGTAAAGCTGCACTTACCAGACAGCTGATTGTGAGACGATTATTTACCTATTAATACAACATTACATGGTACCAGGATTTACAGAATGCACGGTAAGGACATACTGCTACGATGGAGGGAATAAAACCTCCCGGTAATCTGCAACTAGAAGGAAATGTGGACGAAAAGTGGCATGCCTTCAAGCAACGTTTTCTTCTCTACATCACACGTAAGGATGATCTGGATAAGGTGCTGAAACTTTTCGATGAATACCGCACACCTTGAAAAAATGAAATCTATGAGAGGTGTGTTTCGCTCCCGCGTGCGAAAACAGGGACATAAACTGCTTGTACTTGTGTGAAGAGAATTTTATTGTGTGGCCTCTAAAGGCATTTAAACGCATCCCAAACAACAAGAGGATTTGCTGATCCTACATTATGGCAAAAAAAGTCTTTAATATATTCTTTTGTTTTACTTAAAAGTACATCATCTTTTAATAACTTTGGTTAAACTTCCAGTATCCAGTACCCCTGGGGGAATCGGAAATACTTAAATATAATTCAATAAGCTGATGATCTGATCTTAATAAATCTCCAATTAGCACCTTATTTACTTTAGGGACAATAGAAAATGAGATCAAAAAGTAATCAATTCGACTTGCTTGATTTGCCCTCTGCCTCCGCCATGTATATCTAGGTAGGTCTGGATATTTAAGTCTCCATACATCTACAAGGTCAAAGGTGTTCATAATATTTGAAATATTTTCACATGCATGTGGGTCATAGCAGTGGTGGACTCAGGCTGTTTGAAGGGCAGGGGCGAAAAAATAAAAAAGGGCACCTACTGCACGACATGAGGCCCCACCAGTGCGCAAAAAGCTATGATGCATCATGTCTGATGAAATAGTCTTCATCCTTGATTAAGATTAACATTATGTTATTAGGCGATCCAGATTAAAAGTATAGCCATGAACCAGACAGAACGAAACGAAACAATACAAAACAAAAAAAGGCAAACAAAACAGATCTGTCACGTCCCTGCCGTTTCTCATGTTTTCTGTTTTGCTTCGTGTATCTTGTCTCTTTTTTCACCATCTTTGCTCGCCTCCACAGCGGAGGCGGGTCTCGGTTTCAACGATCCCTGAATATCTAATTTTACCCACCTGTTTCCCCTGCATTCCGCACGCTTTCCTGTCACGCTCACCAGTATTTATTCTCAGCTCGCCTACCACTCCCTGCCAGATCGTTGCCTCTGTTCCTTGCAACTTCTCGTCGGCTTGTGTAAAAGATTGCGAATTCTCTTTAGTCTTGTTCCCTGGTTTTTTCCTAGCTCTTATCCACTTTTACTCGCCACTTTGCATTCGGGTTCCCCAGTCTGTCTCTTTCCTGTTGTTGTGTTTGTCTGGTCTCGTTTTTGTTCGTCCCCGTCTTGTCTGTGTTTCTCGTTCCCTGTCAGCCGTGTCCAGCCTGCCCTTCGCCTGGCCTCCCAGTCCAGCCCTGTCCAGTCCTAATCTCCTCCGGTGCCTGCTCGGTCCTGCTCCAGCTCCAGGCCTGCTCAGCCCTCCTCCTGTTCCTGCTCCGACCTGCTCCAGCCCCAGACCTGCTCGGCCCTGTTCCTGTTCCTGCTCAGACCTGCTCCAGCCCCAGACCTGCTCGGCCCTGCTCCTGTCCCTGCTCAGACTTGCTCCAGCCACAGACCCACTCAGACCTGCTCCAGCCCCAGACCTGCTCGGCCCTGTTCCTGTTCCTGCTCAGACCTGCTCCAGCCCCAGACCTGCTCGGCCCTGCTCCTGCACCTGTTCCTGCTCAGTCATGCCCCAGCCCCAGACCTGCTCAGCCCTGCTCCTGTTCCTGCTCAGACCTGCTCCAGCCCCTGCTCTGCTTGGTCGTGCTCCTGTTTTTGTCCAGTCCTGCTCCAGCTCCATCCTGCTTGGTCCTGTTCCTTTCCCTGCTTGGTCCTGCCCCTGTTCCTGCTCAGTCCAGCTCCAGCCCTGCTCGGTCCTGCTCCGGCTCCGGTCTTGTCCAGTCCGGTTCCAGCCTTTCCCAGTACAGTTCCGGTTTTGAATTTCTCTGCTCAGTTTGGTTACCTCTAGATAAACCGGTTGCTTTTCACCTAAGCCTCTGTGTTCGAGTCCTGCGTTTGGGTCCAGCATTACACATTGTGACAAGATCAATACAACAAACAATAAAAATTAAGAAAAAATGGAAAGAGCAAAAAGAGAGAACATTGCCCTTCTTTGGATAGCATGTCATTGCCCATATGTCCCATAAGATTATAATTATTAGAAATAAGAATATCCCAAAAACAAGACGGGCAAACAAACCTGCATAATAATCATCAATAATAACACCAAAACATAACATCAAAGAAAGAAAGTAAATAACACTAGGACCATAGGGTTCAGTTCCGTGGTCCATATTATGGAAAGGAAAGTGAATACTCACAACCAAGTTGTAACATTCGAGTCACGGAAAAGCTGGTTGTTAATGTATAATTTATCCACAATCAGTTGTACTTTATCCCTTTGATCCCTGTTGCTCTTCATGCTTGGGTAGAGCCTCCATCTCCTCCCAACAATTTCTGGTGGGTACTGCTCGTTCATTGAGAAGTTTGTTCCCTTGAGTGCTTTTACCCTTCCAAGCTCAGCCAGTTTCTTTTTGAAATTGGAGGATTTTGCAATGATAGGACACGGTTTCTGAGGATCCTTCCTTCGTCGAAGCCGGTTTCTTCCATTTGCTTGTCTTTAATTCGTTCTTCAGGAATTGTTTCAGCACACTCTCCATTGCGAGGTAGGTTTCGTTATCACTTTCTTTTGTTCCCATAAATAGAAGGTTATCCCTCGTGCTCCTGCATTTTCAAGCATTAAAACAGGATCAGGAAGTAATCACCAAGACATATATGAACTGTTGTTTAATAATTCAAGGATAACTAATCAAGGGAAAAACAAAGTTCATGTGGGTACCTGCACACTCGGTAATCCAGGGAAATTAAAAAGCAGATAAGTTGGCGAAGGAGGCGGTCAGGAGAGAGCATGTGGACCTTAATGTTAAACTTTCAAAATCAGAGGGTAAAAGCATAGTTTGGAGGGGAGTAATCAAACAATGGCAACAACATTGGGATAGTGAAACAAAAGGAAGACATTTATATAAAATACAAAATAAAGTAGGAATGGCAAGAAACAGTGTAACCGATAGAAGAGCGAAAGTAATCATAAGTAGATTAAGAATTGGTCACAGCAACTTCAATAGCACACTATTTATTATAGGAAAACATCCAACTGGCTATTGCGATCAGTGCCAGGAGTTAGAAACAGTGGAACATGTTCTGATTGAATGCAGGAAGTATGAGCAAGAAAGAAGGGTAATGTTTACAAGATTACAGAGACTAGGAGTGGAGGCAAGGTTTACAGATCTGCTTGAGTGTGGGGACACGGTGAAGGGAAAGAAGGAGATATTGAGTTTTTTGAGGGCAATTGGAATAAGTAAAAGGATATAAGAGATCCAGACAGCAATATATGATTAGATCCAGAAGGAGGCGGTAATGCAACTAAAAAGGATGCCAACTGCCGTAAAGCACCGAAGAAGAAGAAGAAGTGCTCCTGCATTTGAGTTCTGGCACGTCGGCTTTGAGTTGGGTGTTTTGCTGTTCGCTTGTCTCTGTTCTAGTTTGTAGAGTAACCACGCTGTTATGGAGAATCGCATTCTCTTTAATTTGTCGATTACGGCATTGTTGTGGAGCGCAGATCTTTTAAGCTCACCCATCTCTCTTCCATCAGCCCTTCCAGTAAGTCCAGTTTTTGTAGCTGCTTACTCATCAATGTTAACATTTCACAATCAGCTGGCGTCGTTGTCGCCATGGGTGTTTCATCGGATCCGCTTGAGCTCAGTATGTCTCTGTGTGACCGTTTGAAGTCGGGTTCACGGCTCATAGTTTGTTGATATCGGTGGTCAATGAATCTTTCCAGACGTTTCGGTTGCAGTACCACTTTCTGAAGTCTCCAGTGTGATATTTTGGCTATTATAGCCTGGGATTCAAATTATTCCATGGGACTGTAGGGAGTAGTCAGCTCAGGCTGCTATCAGGTCAGCCATTATTCCTATATATGCAGCTTTAATCCATGTTGTCATAATATTTTATATGATTCATGATTCATATATCATGTTAAAACATCTGAAACATTACTCACTTTTTTGAGCTATCAAATATTATTTTTATTTTTATTTTAAAAAGGTCTTTACAGTAAATGTATCATAAAGCTGTGTTAGATGAAATTTTTGTAGATGTATTGTTTCCAGTTAGTAGAGATAGAAATCAGCTACATTTTGATATAAGATTTGAAAGTCTGCAATGAGTGATGTTAACTTGTTAACATCATTATCACAGAGGTGGGTCCGAATGTACAATACAATACAATACATTACAATACATTACAATACAATACAATATACTTTATTGTCCCCGTAGGGAAATTTGTCTTGAACTCAAATGCTGCACTCATATCATATAGCTGCCTCCATAGTAGTAATAATAAAAAACATACAACATAAGCAAATCACAACCACGAATTACACATATTGCACATATTACACAACCAGTGATAAGAACACCATGAAGCTATCGCACAACTCCTGCAGCCTCAAGCAACATTATTTAAAATTTTAATTGAGGTAGGCACAAATGAGTTTTTAAAATGGTTAAGTTTACATTGGGGTACTCTATATCATCTGCCAGAGGGTAAGAGCTCATACTCGGCATGGAGAATATGAGATGGGTCAGACAATATTCTCTGTGCTTGCCTGAGAACAGACTGCTCATATATTGACTAGAGGGTCTGATGTTCATAAGCAGGGTTAGTTGGCACACTGATTTTGGGGTTGTGCTGACCAACCCTGGTATAGGTGTATAGTTATTATATAATGGGTTATCACATTATTAACTGTGCACCTATACCAGGTTTGGTCAGCACAACCCGAAATTAATTGTACCAACCAACCCCATGTTTCTTTTCCTTGAATCACTTTGCCTCATCTTCTGGATGCTCTATGTCAACACAGAAAGCAAATTAACTGTCATGGTGCGTGGGGGGTTAGGACCCAAACGCAGAGTGAGGGGAAAAAACTCAAACTCCAAACGGTAATTGAAGCAAAGACTTTATTTAACAAAACAGGAACTAAAGCAGGGAACAAAAAGCCTCGCAGGGCAGCTCTCAAAAAACAAAGAAAAACTTCAAAAACACAGGAAACAAAGAAAATCCAAAAATCCAAAAGCACATGGAAAACAGAACATGGGCAGGTACACACGGGGCAGAAACATGATCAGAGGCACACGTAACCAAACACAACCAAGGATCCAGCACCTGAGTCTGGGAGAAGGGAACTTAAATAGAGCAGACACTGACGAGACACAGCAGGGCACAATGCACAATCAGGCCACAGAGAGGGAAGGGAAAACGAGACAACCAAAAAACAATAATTGAACAATTGAAAACAATAATACAATCAAACAGGGGGAGCAGGACACAAAACAGAAGTACCGCCATCTGGCGGCCCAACAAGGAAAGACAGACGGGAACACAGAACCATGACATTAACACATTTAACATTAAATAATAGTTTGATTACAAATCTAAAATTTTGGAGTAGAGACCATTTTTTTAAAGGCTTTGTCTCAATGGTGCTCACTGAATATGATAGCAAATCTTCTATGATAGCAAATCACACATAAAAAGAAGAGATGGAAAACAAGAGATTGATTCATCATGTTGCATTAAAATGAAATTAGGAAATAAAGTTTTTGCTAAAAATGTCTTACATTTATTGCCTTAGATTTATTGATTCATCAGTGAAATAAAAATGGAAAAAAAAACAGATTTTCATTCTGATCCGTATTGATTTGGAGAAACTCATTAAATAATGTGATGTGAGAACTCCCTCATTCATAGGATAAGTATGAATTTTAGGCTGCTGGAAATTGAATAGATGGGAATGGGTTGTGAGACTAGGCACAACAGCACACATCAAATTTGTCCATCGTAATAAAGTCTTAATGCTTGGCCTACTGAGTCAAAAAACACAGCCAGTTCCATCATAATAAAGTCTTAATGCTTAGCCTATTGAGTCAAAAAACACAGCCAGTGTCGGATATGATTCAAAGAACTTTATTCTCAACTCACAAATGTTGCACACCCACAAAACCTATACTCAATGGCTTTGCGTAATATTCAATTCTGATTGGCTGGGATTTGTGCATTATTTTTCAACATATGCCTGGCTATGAAGTGGCGCCAGAAAAAGTTTGCAGTGGTGCAGCTGGTAGCACAGTCGCCTCACAACAAGAAGGTCCTGGCTTTGAATCTAGCCTGGGCCTTTCTGTGTGGAGTTTGCATGTTCTCCTCGTGTTCGCGTGGGTTTCCTCCGAGTTCTCCGGTTTCCTCCGAAGGCTGATTGGAGACTCTAAAATGCCCATAGGGTTTCTGTTCCTGTGATAGATTGGTGGCCTGTCCAGGGTGTATTCCTGCCTCGCGCCCAATGAATGCTGGGATAGGCTCCAGCAACCCCCTTGACCCTGCCCATGATCAGCGGGTATAGATGAGGGATGGTCTGACTCCATAAATAAAGTGGAAATTTGTAAGAGCAAGCAAGCCAAATTACAGTATCATACTTGCAACAGTGTCAGCCTGATGTCCATGAATGACTGTACAGAGAGTAGCTAGCCTAGTTATAGCTAAGTTACTTGAAAGAATTTAGGAAACACTGGGTAGCAGTATTGCTTTGTAATACAGCTTGTTTAATTTGTGTTAGCTAAGGTAGCCAATATTGTTTATTGTAACTTGGCATAATTTTGATATCACTACTTTTAATGGCAGGCCCAGATTTTGCAGGTGTTGATGACTTATAGTGCTTTGTTTGTCTTTTTCTTCAGATTTAGCATTTACATTATACAGCTAGGTATGAACTGAAGCAATGCAGGTTAAGTACCTTGCTCAAGGGTACAATGGTAGCTTTCCCAGCTCTTCCCAACAGACAATTAAAGATTCCTTACAAATGCTACGGTGTACCTCAAGTCTGGTTTTTTGCCATTTCCTTCTTTTGCTCTAGGTGTTGTTTTAAGCTTGGGCACAGTCTGGGGGAACAGAACCCATCTCTGTGGCAGTCACTGGAGTGGTTTGGAGAGCTCCTCGGTGGCAGAGCACCAGGGGTGGATGAGATCCGTCTGGAAATGTTGAAGGCTCTGGATGTTGTTGGAGAGTCATAGTTCACACAAATCTTCAACGTCGCATGAAGGCCGGGAACAGTGCCTTTTGGAGTGGCAGACCACAGTGGGGTCCCCATCTTTAAGAAAGGGGACCAGAGGGTGTGTTCTAATTGTGAGGGAACCTCTCCCCTCAGCCTTGCTGGGAAAGCTCTTGCCAAGCTGCTGGAAAGGAGGCTCGCAGTAAGTCGCTGGGGAGATGGGAGGCCTGGGTTGCTCTGATTGCCCTCTTGCCACCACGACCCTGACCTGGATTAAGCGGTTTAGAATATAATGGATGGAAGACATATACCGAAATGAGTTCCCTTTCTCCCTCTCTGTCACCCTCCTTCCTCTCCCTGTAGTAAAAATGAGTGGTGTAGACTAAAAAAATGCTCTCTCTGGACTGCGAAGTAGGAAAAGTTATTCACAAATTTATTAATGGCTGTTTATATACGAAAAGATTTAATTTAGGGTTTAACATTCAATGGAGGCTTTATCACAGGGGGTCCAAAGAAGGTTGGTCATTTTTGATCTTGGGGACACGCAGCATATACAAAATATGATGACATCATGGATTACAGCTGCATATATAGGGTCTTCCTCTGACTCCAGTCTGTGTGAGCTTAGCTATAGTTTGCATTGTGAAAGGAAGCAGGCTGGCAACATCACATGTTTTGGAGGAGAACTGCAAATGTGTACATTCTCCCAAATTGCCAGTTGGATTCACATGTGAACACGGCTGCAGTTGCAGATAGCTAGCCATTCGAAATTGGACATGTTCAGCCCCACATTGGGCTCCAAATTTGAGAAAAACAGAACAAAACCTCATGTTAAGGGCAGCTATCCAAATGCCTTCAATACAGCTTACAGAAGTTCATATTGTCCAATGTTCTAAAAGTCGCGTTATGTTTTGTTGTTTAAGCATCTCCTAAAGCAAGGTTTCAGATCTGCCATACAAGCATTAAAACATTCATTCATAGATATTTCTGAGTTTAAAGTGCAGTTTCAGGCTTCCAGAGATACGTGAAGTAGAGCACATTTCTACTCATGTGAACAGGTATGTGAAATGCATAGTTCAATGTTTTCTGTGGTGTTCAGTGATGTTAAATAAACCACTCTACTGAAGAGACACTGATAGTCATGTAGCCTCTCTGCTAGCTCTAAAGGTAAACAATGTGAGGAATTTCTTGTAAAGATTAAACGTAACCAAGCTCTCCCATATGTCATCGAACACAATGTGGTCTGTATAGAGATGACTAGCAAGCTTGACGCAAGACTGAAATCTTACGAACAAAATATAGAGCGAAAGCGTTGGGAAATGTTATGTATTCAGGAGAACATTCTTTCAGCTGAGAGGGGCATTACTGTAACACAGGATTATGGAACTTTCTAAATCATTGCTACATCAAGCCAAAATTATAACAGTGTCGTCCATGTTGTGTCATGAACTGCAGATATTCCATTTGTATTTTTAATACATTTTTAATTAAAATGGGAATTATTTAACTTTAACAGTAACAAATACATGACAGACACACATTCGAATTTAAGTTTCATAAAATAGCCCTTTGTGTGCTTTATAGTGTTGTGAAAAAGTATTTGCCCCCTTCTCGAGGTCCCCTATTATTGCAAATCTGTCACACTGAATGGTTTCAGATCTATAGACAAAATGTAATATTCGACAAAGTAAAACTGAGTAAACACAAAACAAGTTATTTAATTTATTTAATGAAAAAAATATCAAACACCCATATCACCCATGTGAAAAAGTAATCGCCCCCTCAGTTACTCAATCAACCAACTAACCAAACTGAATTGATGATTAGATTCAGCTGATTGAACACAACCAGGCTTGATTCTAGCCATCCGTGAATCTAAACCTCACTCATATTGAATCTCACCATCAGAGTGAAATTGTCACCACAAAGTTTCTACAAGCACACAATGCCATGATCAAAGAAAACTCCAGAAGAAATGAGGAAAAAAAGCTTTTGAAATATGTCAGTCTGGAAAGCGTTAAAAAGCCTCCTTAAATTAAGTCATCAAATGGAAAAGTGGTGAATCCTTGCAGGAGTGGCCGGCATGCTAAAATTTCCTCAAAGGTGCAGCAACAACACATCCAGGAAGTCGCAAACTTAAATAAATAAAAAATCCCAGAATGACATCCAAAGAACTGTAGCCCTCTCTAGCCTCAGCTCAGTAGCCATGACTCTACATTAAGAAAGAGACTGGGCAAAAATGGGAAAGCTGCAAGGCAGAAACCTCTGCTAACCAAGGAAACCGTCAATGGTAGGCTCACATTTGCAAAAAAAAAGCACCAGGATGATTCTTTCGCCTTTTGTTGTATGGACAGATAAGTCAAAAATGGAACATTTTTAGTGACACAGGTCCCAGTATGTCTGACGTAAAGCAAATACAGCATTTCCCATCATACCAACAAGCAAACATGGTGGCGCTAGTGTGATGGTGTGGGCATGCTTTGCTGCCTCAGAACCAGGATGATTTGTCATTATTGAAGGAACCATGAATTCTTCTGTGCCAGAAAATTCTTAAGGAGAATGTCTGGTCATCTGTCACTGAGCTGAAGCATAACTGGTTTATGCAGCAAGACAATGATCCAAAACACAAAAGCAAGTCCACAACTAAATGGCTGAAAAGAAACAAAATCAAAGTTTTGGAGCGGTCTAGTCAAAGTCCTGACTTGATGCCAATAGAGATGCTGTGGCAAGACCTGAAACAAGCAGTTCATGCTCGAAAACCTACACATTTGTCTGAATTAAAGCAGTTCTGCAAAGAAGAGTGGGCTACATTTCCTCCACAGCGATGTGAAAGACTGATATCTAATTATAGGAAGCATTTGGCTGCTAAAGAAAGTGCAACCAGTTATTAAGTTCAAGTTTAAGCTTTTGTCACTTGGATGATATGTGTATTTGATCATTTTTTTCATTGAATATATTAAATAATCATTTTTTTAAAAAGGTTCCCTTTATCTATTATTACATTTTGTCTAACGATCTGAAACCATTCAGTGTGACAAATATGCAATAATAGAGGAAATATAGAAGAAACAAATACTTTTTCATGGCACAGTATCTTGTTTAGATCCCTTTAAAATCAAACACAAACTTAAATTTCAGTACTGGGATCAATGACCGGAATCTGAAATGCGACAGTAGACCATGTTTAAAATGAAATTATTGTCTGTCTTTCTGTACTTAACTAGATTTTCAGAATGAAATGTTAAAGTGTTATCATTGGTATTTAAGCAATCATATAATATGGACAAAACAACGTTAAGACAAATATATACCATTCAATCATTAAACGAATGGAAAAACTGTTTGGTTATTGCCTTGTGAGGAAGACATAATCTGCTGAGATTTTATGAGTTCATTTAAATTCATGAGAGATGTTGGTACTGTGGCAGTTTAATGATATCCATATGATGTGTAAACCAACATGCTTACTTCAGCACACTGACATCATAAAAGAACCTAAAAATATCTTAAACCTCCTTAAAACTGACACACTACGTAACTTAGTTTCAAGTGTCAAGCTGGCCTTGACAAAGTTGACACACTAGGTAGCTTAGCGTCAAGCGTCACGCTGGCCTTAACAGATCTTGGCAGTTTAGCTTAGTTCATGAATGCGTGATCTGAGTTAGCCTAGCAGGGTTAGAACATAAACTGAAATCGGGTTGGGGCTCCAGTAAGAGAGCACTCAGTAGTGGCTGCCTTAGCCATCATAGGTTATACACTGGTGGCCGAGGATCATGTAGTAGCTGGATGAAGCTTCTATCCTAGTGTTTGTTCTACGTTTTTGGCAGAGAGACTGCATTTACTCTGTGTTTTGACAGTCTTTACAGTGCCTAACCTTACCTTCTCTGTTTCTCTTCCCCAGCCCCTCCCTCACCCTGAGTTCACAGACCGCTCCAGCCCTGTCCCTCGCTCTATGGTCACGGACCACTCCAGCCCTGTCCCTCGCTCTATGGTCATGGACCGCTCCAGCCCTGTCCTTCGCTCTATGGTAATGGACTGCTTCAGCCCTGTTCCTCCCCTGCCCATGCCTTGATGCAGCCTGGAGGTTCAGATGTATCACCCTGCCCCTCTAGACAGCACAACACTGAACTATACAACAGGTCTTCCATTATTCCTGTTAGTTTATTACCTCAACTGTAACCTGCTAAACCCATTTTATTTACTGTGATAGATCCCTTATTGCATGTGCTTGCTATTTGGTGGTTCAGGCCTGGTTTTTACTCTTTTTGCTTGGTTTTTTCTCAGATTCTTCCATTTTCTGCTACTCTGTAAAGCATCTTTGTGACAGTTTTCTGTAAAAAGTGCCATACAAAGATATGATTTTGATTCGAAAACAGTTAAGTCTCTCTCGGTTCATAATCTGAATACACTTAATCTCTTAGATCATTTCGACAACAGCAAAAGAATCGACTATAAATTTTGAAAACAATGTGCAAACCTGAACATTCCCTTTTATAAAGTTACACCAATTATCCAATGATCTGACAACAAATTAATAGGGCTTTTTTCTATTTATGATGTGTATATTGTTAGAAAAGCAGCATACAATGAAACCTTCTACCTGCTTAAAAAGCAACAACTATACATTAAAAGGGGAAATAAATAAAAAAAATCTGACTGCAGGACAGGCTGTGTGCTAAAAAATATCTGTATCACTTGCTGGCTAATTTTGTACAAAAGACACACCCCACCCCCCCCCCCAGAATGTGGTCCACTGTTCAATAGAAAGGCTGTGGCTCATTGGCCACGCCATCAGCTCAGGGTGTCTTGGCAGCAGCTGATTGGACAACGGGTGAAAGGAAAATGGCAAGTTTCCATGGTGTCGGTGCTGTCCCACCCTTCTGTAGCCTTTCCCACAAGGGGGGCCCGCTCATTCTGTGGAATGCGTGGACAGGTGCGCAGGGAGCAGGCGTTGGGGCGTGTGGGCGGGGCCAGGTCGTGGGCAGGGGCGGGGCCTGGGTCTGCAGTTCTTGCAGGGGTCTTTGTCATTCCGCTGTAGGCTCCAGATGTCCAGAACCTGCAGCTTCCTCTGCTCCTCTTTCATGAACATTTCCACCATCAGGACCTTCTCCTTCTGTATCTGTGCACTGATGTCCTTGGGGATGTCTGGAATCAGCCAGTCCACCACATCGCTCATCACCATCACCACATTCTGCCCCAGAGAGAGAGATACAGCGCTGTCATTTAACTAAATAAGTTGGCAGTAAACATAATGAGCTCTTACAGTGTATTTTAACTAATAGTTAAAATAGCTAAATGCTAGACATGAACACAATATATTTTGGGGGCAAAAATTATGCATTTATATTACATGTACATTGCCAGGGTATTCTCAGTCAAAGGATGAGTAGATGAGAAACACTTATTCTTGCACTTGGGTTCATAAGCTTAATCTTTCTACAGAAGCATTTGACTAAATATTGAGTCCTTGCAAGTAGGCTATAGGCCTATAGGCTACATATAGCTATATTATACTTTGAATGCTATAACTGGGTTAAAACAGAAATACTTTGTAAATGAAAAGTTTCTGCAGAGCAGTTATGTCTTCAGTGCAAACGGTCTGGCATACGCGAGAGAGCCAAAGCTCTATGGTTTTGTTCAGGATTGTTTGTCGCTTGTTTTCTGAGCTTTCAGTATTGAGTGCAGTTATTTTAAAATTACAGTTGGCAGCGATGAATGTGTCACTTGATAGGGACTGTAGTTCCAGTGGACGTTTGTAGTCCTTTGTCCCAAGTACAACAACACCATTACACCTGTACTGCACAATACAGTTGAGGCCAAAAGTTTACATACACCTAGGCTAAAGACATTCAAACTCAATTTTTCACAACTACACAAATTTCATGTTACCATACATTTCCTGTGTTAAGGCAATTAGGGTATCTACTTTATTTCCATAAGAAGTCATTTCAAAATAATAGCTAAGAGACAGATTTATTTCAGCTATAATGCATTACAGTGGGCTCCAGAATTATTGGCACCCTTAATAAGAATGAAGAAAAAAGGCTGCATATAATAAATGACACCGATAATAATCTATATGTTATGTTCAAACATATGGGAAAACTATATAATTTTATTTCAATACATTTACTGTCTTCAGTAATTTAATTTTTTCTGAAAAATTTTTCTGGTGCCATAATTATTTGCACCCCTAACAATTATTGTAAGTAAAATCAAACAAAATGAAATTGGCAATACAATTTTACTTAATTTAGTTCATCTCAGTCTAAAGGAACTATATTGTGTCATTCCATCAGTTCCAGTTTCAATAGAGAATAAAAATGAGGTAACACGCATACAAAATCCCTTTGTCATCCATCAGCATGGGAAAAGCCAAATAACTGTCAATTGAGAAGAGAACGATGGTAATTTACCGTCACAAGTCTGGTAATGGGTACAAAAAAGACATACACGGTTAAACATACCATCTGGCACTGTAAGGGCAATAATAAAAAGGTGTAAAACATATGGTATGGTTGTAAATTCGCCAAGAAGAGGAAGCAAGTGCATGGTGTCCCCACGGACGGTGAGGAAGATGGTGAGGGAGGCCATTAATAACCCAAGGATCACTGTTTAAGAATTGCAGAGATTGGTTTGTTTCTTGCGGTCAACAAATCTAAAAAAAAAAACATAAAATGGCACCTCCATACCAACTAACTCTTTGGAAGGGTGGCACGAAGACAGCCCTTACTGAGCACAATAAACAAAACCAAGAATCTGGAGCTTGTCAAACTGCATTGGAATTATGACTGGAAGAGAGTGCTATTGTCAGATGAGACCAAAATTGAACATTTTGGCCATACACACCATCGACATGTTTGGCGACAAAAAAGGAATGCATACAGGAGAAGCACCTCATATCTACGGTCAAATATGGAGGTGGGTCATTGATATTTTGGAGATGTTTTGCTGGCAGTCGTCCCGGGGCATTATTTTAGATCAATGCCACAATGAATTCAACAAAGTACCAGGAAATTCTGGCAGAAATTTTGGTTGTCCCTGCTAAGAAGCTAGGACTTGGTCATAGGTAAATTGTCCATCAGGACAATGACCCCAAGCATACATCAAAATCTAAACAGAAATGCTTAAGTGAAATCAACATCCATGTTTTTCAATGGCCATCTCAGTCTCCAGACTTAAATTCCATCAAAAATCTGTGGTCTGAACTGAAGAGGGGGGGTCCATAAGCTAATAGATAATGCTCCTTCTTCATGATGCCATCTATTTTCTGAAGTGCACCAGTCCCTTTTCCAGCAAAACACCCCCACAACATGATGCTGCCACCCCCATGTTTCAGAGTTGGGATGGTGTTCTTTGGATTAAAAGCCTCACCCTTTTTCCTCCATACATAGCATTGATCATTATGGCCAAAGAGTTCAATTTTTGTTTCATCTGACCAGAGAACACTCTTCCAAAATGCTAGGACCACCAGGTGCCTGGTGATCACCTGCAAACTTAATTCTGGCTTTTTTTATGCCAGTCTTGGACTAGGGGCTTTTTTCTTGCACGACAGCCTTTCATGCCATGGGGATATAGGATTCTCTTAATGGTGGATGTAGATACTTTGGTACCTGATGCCTCCAACTCCTTCATCGGTTCTTTTGTTGTTGTCATGGAGTTCAGTTCAACCTTTCGGACCAAAGTTTGTTCAGCTCTGGGAGTTAATTTGTGCCTCCTTCCTGAATGATGCAGTGTCTGTGTGGTCCAAAGATTTTTATATTTGCATACAATTGTTTGCACAGTTGCTCATGGTACCTTCAGTTGTTTGGAAATTGCTCCTAAGAAGGAACCGGACTTGTGGAGGTCCACAATTTTTTTTCTGAGGTCTTGGCTGAGTTGCTTGGTTTTTCCCATGGTATCAAGGGCAAAAAGGCAGTGAATCGAAATTTAGGCCCTTAAAAACAGCCACAGGTGCCAGTTAACTCATAATTATGACAATAGCCCAATCAGAAGCTTCCAAAAAGTCATGACATCAATTTCTGGAATCTTCCAGACTGTTTAAATAGACAGTCAACTTGGTGTATGCAAACTTCTGACCCACTGGAATTATGATATAGTGAATTAAAACTAAAATAAATCTGTCTCTAATCGATTGTTTTAAAAATATGTCTGAGGTGAACAAAGTAGATGTCCTAATTGACTTTCCAAAAGAAATGTGCGGAATTGTGAAAAACTGAGTTTGAATATCTTTAGCCTACGTGTATGTAAACATTTGGTCTCAACTGTACACCACAAAATTACAATTATATCTGTACAATACCTTACCCTTAAGTATACCTCAACTACATTTTGCCTAGCTAGCAAGCACCGCATATGCACCAAGAGTATGCTGAAGTATATCTGAAGTATACTAAAGTGAATTTTAAGCCTTGAAGTATCATTGAAGTCTCTGCTAATAAACCCGGACCGTCCAACCTGAAAGACGATGATGAAGGCCAGTCGGGCAGCCAGCACGGCCCAGAATTCCTTGGACACTTCGTAGGGGGTCTGGGACCAGGGCGGCTCCCTGTAGTCTTTGTACCTGATGAGAAGAAGAAGAGCGCATCCATAACACAGAAATAAAGGCATATTAAATAAAGACTTTGCCCTACATTCCATTATCATACGTTCTCAATGTTAACTCACAGTTATGCTGTTGGCAGGTGTGTGATGATTACCAAAACAAACTTAATGAACTGCACTTGTGAAGACTAATGTTTTAATGCAAGTTAAGGAAACGTTATCTGAATCTTAGCCATTGTATACGCACATGGCTTTGCATATTGTGCATTACAACTTTTCTGGGCTACAAAGAAGACAAATAAAATATTTAGTCAGCGTTGTGCTTAGTGACTTTCCAGACAGCCACTGCCTAGATAGGACAAAGCATAAGTACTACAGTGAGACAGTGTGGGTGCCCAGTGAGGCTCACTGACTGCAGTGAGACAGTGTGGGTGCCCAGTGTCTGAGTGAGGCTCACTGACTGCAGTGAGACAGTGTGGGTGCCCAGTGTCTGAGTGAGGCTCACTGACTGCAGTGAGACAGTGTGGGTCCCCAGTGTCTGAGTGAGGCTCACTGACTGCAGTGAGACAGTGTGGGTGCCCAGTGTCTGAGTGAGGCTCACTGACTGCAGTGAGACAGTGTGAGTGCCCAGTGAGGCTCACTGACTGCAGTGAGACAGTGTGGGTCCCCAGTGTCTGAGTGAGGCTCACTGACTGCAATGAGACAGTGTGGGTGCCCAGTGAGGCTCACTGACTGCAGTGAGACAGTGTGGGTTCCCAGTGAGGCTCACTGACTGCAGTGAGACAGTGTGGGTGCCCAGTGAGGCTCACTGACTGCAGTGAGACAGTGTGGGTGCCCAGTGTCTGAGTGAGGCTCACTGACTGCAGTGAGACAGTGTGGGTCCCCAGTGTCTGAGTGAGGCTCACTGACTGCAGTGAGACAGTGTGGGTGCCCAGTGTCTGAGTGAGGCTCACTGACTGCAGTGAGACAGTGTGAGTGCCCAGTGAGGCTCACTGACTGCAGTGAGACAGTGTGGGTCCCCAGTGTCTGAGTGAGGCTCACTGACTGCAATGAGACAGTGTGGGTGCCCAGTGAGGCTCACTGACTGCAGTGAGACAGTGTGGGTGCCCAGTGTCTGAGTGAGGCTCACTGACTGCAGTGAGACAGTGTGGGTCCCCAGTGTCTGAGTGAGGCTCACTGAATGCAGTGTGACAGTGTGGGTCCCCAGTGTCTGAGTGAGGCTCAGTGACTGCAATGACACAGTGTGGGCCTACCTGCACATGTCCACCTGGTAGCCCAGGTACAGGGGTTCAAGGGGTTTGGTGCGCTCCTGGAAGTGGCTGATGTTGAAGTAGGACAGGGTGTGGTTTACGAACCCGTGCATGGAACCATCTGGGCTGTACATGTACTGGTACACAAGCCGAGGGATGAAGTCTGACGAGAAGGAGATCACAAAAGCCTGGCGGGGGGGGGGGGGGGGGGGGGGGGGGGGGGTTAGAAAATGAGATCACAAATGCCTGGGGGGGGGCGTTAGGGAATGAGATCACATATTCCTGACAGGGGTACAAACAACATGGATGAAGGGCCAATCCCAGAACTGTGCATCGTCTCCTCCTGGCACAGCTGTCCCCGCTAGTGCTGCCTCCCCACTGCCAGGCCAACGGCCTCCCCCATCCACCATTATCCTTGGTGACTACTGGCAGGGACATGACAGTAAGAATGACTTGAGCCCAGTGTTTCCATGGTGCTTATGCTTTGGACATTTCGTGTAGTGTAGTATTATGGGAAGGAACTGGGTATTATGGGTCTTGTAACCTAAAGGTCACAGGTTTGATTCCCGGGTAGGACACTGCCATTGTACCCTTAAGCAAGGTACTAAGCCTGCATTGCTTCTGCATATATCCTGCTGTATAAATAGATGCAATGTAAATGCCATGCCAAGTTGTGTAAGTCGCACTGGATAAGAGTGTCTGCTAAATGCCTGTAATGTAATGTTAAAATTTCCATCGTTCCTGGTTCTGCATCCCAATTGCACATCATAGTTTTACACATTTGCAAAAATGACACTAACAAATAACAAAAAGCAGGACTTCAGAGAGCATTTAGTCCCTCTAACCCTAACTGGTAAGAAATTTTAATCTCTGGACCCATACTCACTATTGGCTCAGGACAAGTCTGTTTTACAGCTGGCTGAAAGCTGAACAAATCACATTTAGTGATTTTAAAAGTGATTTTTTAAAAAAAAAGTGATTTAGTGATGGACTTTAGAAAATGTCCATGCCCCCACAAGGCAACTACTATAGCAATTCTTCCATCTTCTATTCATAATTACACCTTCAGGGCCATATTTACTAAGCATGCTGCAAATTACCACTGGTGCTGCAAAATTCTGCAACGCTGCATGTTTCCAATTTAGCTGGGTATTTACTAAGACCGGTTATGTAAACGAGCACAGCCGCAGAGTTAATTTAAATGCACTGTCAATATTTAAGATGCACATGACAGGAACGCATCATGTTTGCACTGCTCCATCTCTGGTGAAGATGGTTTTTGGACAAGTGTCAGGATCCATTTATGCAACAGATAAGCACTGTCACCTGTAAATGCTAACATGTCTCATAAGTAAAACATTTTCATTTTCCTTTTTCATTTTCCCAGTATTTTTTCAACTAGCAATTGAAAAGCATTTTAATCTCTTTTTTTTACCCACTTGTGGTACTTGTAGTACAATGTTTTCTATGCATGGAAAATTGTGGTCACTCACTCACTCACGGACGACCTTTGAGGGATGCTTTGTGGGACGCATGCGCAGGTGGTGCCAGCTAAAATATGTCTGCGGAAGTGAGTTGCGCTGTGGGTCTGGACGGTTCTGTGCTTGTTAAGTATCGTTACATGTTTGAATGACTGTTCAACATTCATGTGAACTTATGTTTTGTCCTTGTTTCATAAATTTCAAAAAAAGAAAATGTTAAAAACTCATTCCAACATGATTATAAAATTTGACGATATGCAATACTGAGCAAATACAGATGGGCTATGCTTCTAAAATTTAAGATTTTATAACTCATTTTGGCCTTTTAAATTATGACGGTTAAGTAGGCCTCTGGTATGACGTTTTCCATCTTTTCGTTTGAACAAAGGACATAAAATTGAAAACAAACTGTAGTAAACTTATTTGTATATGCATAGACCACACATTTTCTTTTGTCAGTGATTTCAACACAGATCCGGGGCGATATAGCTCAGGCGGTAAGACCGATTGTCTGGCAGTCGGAGAGTTGCCGGTTCAAACCCCGCCCTGGGCATGTCGAAGTGTCCTTGAGCAAGACACCTAACCCCTAACCTCTAACTGCTCTGGCGAATGAGAGGCATTAATTGTAAAGCGCTTTGGATAAAAGTGCTATATAAATGCAGTCCATTTACCATTTACCAGATCTCATAAGCATTTTGGAAGGGAAGGAAAGAGTGAAATGCCCAGATTAACCTCATCCATTAAAACCTATGAGCCCCCTGAGAGCATTTTGGAGTCTCCTGCCGAGTTACTAATTCTCTGATAGGCTTTAATCCTCACATGCACTATGGCTTCCCCTGGTGGTTGAAAAGTGCAACTGCGACTCACCCTCCTTGTTTTGATTGATAGGAGGGCCACACCCCCCTATTTACATGCAGCGTAAAAATAAAAAAAAGAAACCAATGAAAATGAAAATAAAATTTTAAAAATAAAAATGAAAAAAGTTTATTTTTAAGCTGAATAATCACCCATTTTCATTTTCCACTTTCCATTTTAAATTTCGTTTTTAATTTTCCTTTTGCATTTTCAATTTTAATTTAAATTTTGGGCTGAATAATCCTCCATAGAAGCCAACCCCATTTTTTTAATAGAGAAATTTCAGGAACTTCAGCAAACAAGCTTTCTTACATGCAGGGCTTGACATAAACACCCGCCATCTACAAAACGCAGGCAGAATTCGGCAGTGGCAGGTAAATCTTACCAGCCACTTTGGCAGGTGACCTTTTGGTAAAAAAAAATTTATGAAAAAAATCATTGTATCTAAAATAATTAAGACGATTTGAGGTGATATCACATCATAATACAACTCCCATGAGCACTGAGTGCACACTATGCTCCCATTGGCCTATCCATTTGCTCTCTCGTGTCTTGCCTCCAGACGAGCTGGCAGTATAACCTTCCCACGAGATCGCCTGTCATCATTCTCGCCTCCCACAATCGACAGCTTGTGAGTGTGTTTTAAATCTTTTAAAATAAGCGTTCGCTAAATGTGTATACATTGTATATTTTGAAAATCCCAACCCAGTCCACAACACAACTATGTGGAATGTAGAAATAAAATTTGAAACCGGACACAGTTTACATGTCGGATCTTTAATCTGATTGGTTAGCGCACCATGTTCCCTGTCCTTCCGGTCACTCCACCAGCATTCCACGCATCGCCAGTTATCCCAGCATGCCTTGTGGACGTGAATGGGGGCAATTACGAAATTTGCTTCTTGTCAGAGGATGTGTGGCTTCAGCCTAATTGAAAGAAGGAAAACTCAGCCGAGAACGAACCACTGCCAAACAAACTACTGCCACATACAAACTGTGTTTGCGCCAATTGCGGCTTTGAACTTTATGTTTAGTGACACTCCACACTGGTGGAGCAGAGCAGGGGACCAGGGATTGCCATTCTCCGTAAAGCTGCAAAATTCTACGGCTGCTGATGATCGGCTCCAAAGTGGTGGGTCATTCTGCGGAGGACTCTTTCTTAAACAGCTGCACTGAGCGCACCCTCAAACTGGCTGACAAAATCGCCCAGGACCCTGCTCATATCTCACATGGGGAGTACCAACTTCTGCCCCCTGGGAAGCGCTTTAGAGTGCCAAGTTGTAGGAAGGTTAAGTACAAGCACTCTTTTGTTCCTCATTCCATAACACTGTTGAACAAACAGAGGAGGTGCAAGGCGGTGATCATACACACCCCCCCCCCCCCCCCCCCCCCCCCCCATGCAAGTGCTTTCATGCACACACTGACATGGACTGTGAAGTCTCACACACACACACACACACACACACACAAATGGTCTTTCACACACACAAATGGACTCACACACACAATGAACTGTGAATGTGCAACCCACGCACCCCATGCAAATTCACATGCACACACATGGACAGTGCATATGAGTTTATTTATTTATTTTATTTTTGCGCATGTCATTATTCTCTGTTGTTTTTGTTCTTGTTTTTATGCGTATATCATGGTCTTATGTTTCACGTATCGCTATATTTATTAAGGTTGCTGGAGCATGTGATACAAGACAAATTTTGCTGGAGCAACATGCTAAGGGTAAGACCAAGACAAATGTTTCGCAAGAAAACTGCTCTGGCGAATGAGAGGCATCAATTGTAAAGCGCTTTGGATAAAAGCGCTATATAAATGCAGTCCATTTACAATGAAGTTTTATCTTGTATTATCTTACCTTATCTTAAAGCTCATAAACTCCAGTGGTTACTCAAGGTATTGCAGTTTAGAAAGCCTTTGGTGCCAAAAAGCAAATTTCTCCATTGAAGCCCATTCAAAACTACAAATTTACCCTGGCCAAACTGAAGTATTTTTGACGAACTTTTTATCTCTAAAATTTCTTCTCACTGAACTAATTACGTCCCACAGAAGAAAATATAAGATTTATTCCATTCCAATTTGGTCCCCATGGTTTTACGTTACAGCACGTGTAACTGTTTTTCGACGTGCACACCCATGCATGAATGAGTATGAGACTGTTATTGACTCATCGATGCAGGAAAGGGTTGAATTCAGAGCTGCTTGTGCAGAACCGATGTATCAGAATACGCATTAGTAGTATTAAACCATGACTTGAGATTACATGGATCCACCGCCATTATTCCTTTGATTATATTGTTATTTTGATATATGAATAGCCTATTACTAAGAATAATGTTACCTGCCAAAAATAAATAAATAAAGCACACTGCATGTTTCCATTTGAATAAAAAATAAACTTAATATTGATTAAATCTTCTGCTTTCTCTCATGTACCTAACAGGCATCCAGGACAAAGCAAGCAGATAAATCATGTGAATTATATTAGCTAGCTGTTCCTGTCTGCAATCGCTTTTCACAACGGTGCATTTTGCTTGAGATCAGGGCCTCGCTGGCTAGGAATAGCTAGAAACCGTAGGGAGGCCATTCATGGATTTAGAAAGCACCTGCTAGATAAAATTGAATCACTGATCTCCTTTAAACAATAGTAGCTAGTAGTAGCTAGCTCCCATAACACAGAATGGCACACTCAACACTGTCACACAGTCACTGACACACTCAACACTGGCTCACAGTCACTGACACACTCAACACTGCCGCACAGTCACTGACACACTCAGTACTTACACACAGTCACTGACACACTCGACACTGACACACAGTCACTGACACACTCAGTACTTACACACAGTCACTGACACACTCGACACTGACACACAGTCACTGACACATTCAGCACTAACACACAGTCACTGACACATTCAGCGCTGACCCACAGTCACTGACACACTCGACACTTACACATAGTCACTGACACACTCGACACTGTCACACAGTCACTGACACACAGTCACTGACACACTCGGCACTTACACACAGTCACTGACACACTCGACACTGTCACACAGTCACTGACACATTCAACATTGACACACAGTCACTGACACACTCGACACTGTCACACAGTCACTGACACACTCAACACTTAAACACAGTCACTGACACATTCACTAGAACAACATGCAGTTGTGATACTGACATGACACACACATACTTGCATGTTGCAAAATCTGCAGGTTTTCATTCATGTGGTCTGCTATGCTGAAGAAAAGACTTACATTTAAGATAACAGCAACTTTTCCAATCCCTCTGAGAATGTTGTACCAGATCCCTAAAAAATGAGAGAAGACTATTCAATCAAACTTACAAACACAGGTTACAGTGCTAATGTGGTATGTGCTAAGCTAATATACTTTATTATGACTGTTAAGAGTGTGGTTAATTGCTCAGCTAATGTGCTTTATTATGACTGTTAAGAGTGTGGTTAATTGCTAAGCTAATATGATTTATTATGACTGTTAAGAGTGTGGTTAATTGCTAAGCTAATGTGCTTTGTTATGACTGTTTGAGAGTGGCTCAGTGCTAAGCTAATATGCTTTATTTTGACTTTTTGTGAGTAGTTGAGTGCTAAGCTAATATGCCTTATTATGACTGTATAATTAAGAAATGATTCTCTATCAAAAGGAAGTAAAGGGACATGTATCAGCACTATTGCTAATATTTCTATATGAGAAAGACAATGATTGTTGATATGAAGAAGGGCAGAACAAAACCAAACAGTTCTGAAAGCCAGCCAATGCTAGCAGTCTCTGAAAAAGACATATATCATTTGGAAAGCCAATGTATGAAAAATTATGAATGTTCTAATTACTGCTGGCGTGGTTATTGCTTAATGAACGAAATTACAAGATGTTTGTAATTACACGATTAGAGTAACCTCATTTAAAAATAAAAATACAGTAAAGTAAGCAACAATTCCAATCAATAATACAAATATTATTATTATTATTATTATTATTATTATTATTATTATTATTATTATTATTATTATTATTATTATTGGTAGTAGTAGTAGTAGTAGTTGTGGTAGTAGTAGTAGTAGTAGTAGTGGTGATATTTTAAAAAATTGATGTATTTTGGTCATTTACCAAGGTACAAACATTTTGAAGTCTCAAATGGCCTTCTTTCCTGATTTGTTCATATCTGACAGGTTTTACTGGTGTAATGTTACTGCAATGCACTGCTGCTCTGTTTGGGGAGCGAGACACCCCCGCACCCCTGCTGTGTGTTTCCTGGGGAGCCAGAGGCTCACCGATGTCTTTGGCTTTTGCAGCCACCGGCCTCCGCAGTTCTGCCACAAACTTCTTGGCGTCGAGGCGGATCTCAATGATGTTGTTGAGCAAGGCAAAGAGTGGTGCCAAGGGGAACGAGGCCACAAACAGGGTCACAAACCCAAACTGGATTACTGTGGAGAGAAACCACATCAGTAGACTGCAACACCCTAATCTAATGCACTTCACAAATAAACCCTCATCTGTCTAATACACTTCACTAATAAACCCACATCTATCTAATACACTTCACTAGTAAACCCTCATCTGTCTAATACACTTCACTAATAAACCCTCATCTATCTAATACACTTCACTAATAAACCCTCATCTATCTAATACACTTCACTAATAAACCCTCATCTATCTAATACACTTCACTAATGAACTCTCATCTACCTAATACACTTCACTAATAAACACTCATCTGTTGAATACACTTCACTAATGAACTCTCATCTATCTAATACACTTCACTAATAAACCCTCATCTATCCAATACACTTCACTAATGAACTCTCATCTACCTAATACACTTCACTAATAAACCCTTATCTGTCTAATACACTTCACTAATGAACTCTCATCTATCTAATACACTTCACTAATGAACCTCAATCTGATCTGTCTGATAAATCTGATCTGTCATGTGTTACCCCAAATACAATACTCTTCACTTAACTCTAATCTGCCTAATAAACTTGATTAAACAAAAGACACAGGAACCTGAGTCTGGTGGGGGTGACTGTGGGAAAGTTCTGGATCTTTCTGTGCCTCACACTGAAGTGTCCATCTGATCTGATGGTTCACACAAACTGGGGAACCAAAGACTAATCAATCTTTGTTTTGGTTGGATAAGAAGGGGCTGAGGTTATTGCCCCCATTGGTTAAAATGATCCTGTACACCCCCTTTTATGACCAGTAAATGTCCTAAGATGAAAGTGTAAAAGCTTTTTATGGGGTAAAGCAGCCGTCCAATGGCAGCATGTGGTTTCCATGGTGAATGTGATTTATATCAGTGGCTTAGGGAAGGGGGGTGGGGCCAGGGGCCTGGCAGGGTAAGAGGGGAATATTTGGGCCTGGGGTGGGGGTTAGGGGCAATGGCCCCATGTACCAGGAGAGTGCTGATTGGCTGGTGCCCCTGGTCTGTGAGGTTCCCTGAAGAAGGGGGGGGGGGGGGGGGGGGGGGGGCGGGGGGCTGGCCTGGTGCAAACAGCTGAGAGGGAAAGTTTTGACCATCAGTCAGTCCCCCTAGTCTCAGTCAGGGGAAATGAATAATGTGGGAAAACATGTCCGCCACATATACGATAACCAGATGCTTGGTCTGGCACGACCGGGCACTGCGGTGTCACAGAGATTGGTCCCTCGATAACTCAGATCTACCTGGGATTTCATTTTTGCAATTTACAAAAAGTCTGTCTTAAGGCAACCTTGATTTTCTATCTTTCAAAAATCATTTACTTTGATGTATAAAATGACCATGCATGAAGCATATGCATATGGCTTTGTCTGCTTGTGTGCTTACAGTTGTTCACATCCAGTAATAAAGCAGTGCTAGGCTTTTTTTCATCTAAGAAGCTTAAGCAATTAAAAAGCATTGAGGACATATTGCATTATATTTATTTGGCAGATACTTTTATGTATACATTTACGATAATAAAACAGAGGTAGGCTTTTTCATTTAAGAAGCTTAAGCAATTAAAAAGCATATTACATTACATTTGCTTGGCAGAAACTTTTATGTATACATATGCTTATGATATGATACAAAACAACACACTAGGGAGTTAATGACTACAGTATATAGAAGGTGAAAACCAAGGGGGACCAATAAAAAACGCTTGAGTGTTTCTTTAAATGCGTAGTTCTATGCTGTGTTAATTATAGACACGCGCACTGGATCCCACACAAAATTCCACAGACATGGAGTTCTGTACTAAGTTACTTACACACACACGCACACACACCAACACGCACACTCACAGACACACATGCACGCACACACACACACACATACACAGTTTCACATGAAGTTATGCACTCACATTGGCTGTGTCCCAATGCGAAGTCAACTACCATAGAAAGCAGAATTTTCACTATTTTCATAATTTTGAGCAGCGTCAGGGAAAATGCGACATTTTGTTTAAGTTGTGTTGAATTCCGAAAATTCTGAATCGCGAAAAACTGGAGGGACCTCTTATTTACTATATCAACTTTAAGACAAGCAACGCGCTCGGAATTATCTCATCGCGACCCATTAAATCCAATGGCACAGACGTTGCTTCATAATTTCAAACTGCTTCCCAAACGGCTATTTTGCGTCCTGCGACTTGGCTTACAACAGTGAATATCAGATTCCTAGACGTACTGATAGTGACCACATCGCAAGACAGGACACGTAAACTGTATGCTAGAAAATGTATGTAAAGTTCCATTCATTTATATGGGGAGGTCGATACACGTCCCCCCTTAGCAACCAAAAGCTATAGCGCTGGACCACCTCTGACTTATTTGCTGGCAAAGAAAAAAATCACGAAAGTACTGAAAAAACAATCACTGGAGGATAGCAAGGACATTTTTTCCTACATAACTAGGTACAGGTTGTTACCGATATTTCGCCTATTTTATATATAGTTGCAAATAAGTTTACGTTTTCCTGTCTGGCAAACGAGGGTGGTCTCACTCTACCTGGCGGTTACAGAGTTTTAGTTGGTCTTGGTTGGTCATGATAATCCCGCCCTCAGCCCCTGACGTAAGCGGTTCTTGGTTCTAGACCAGCTAAGAGTTGGTGTCGCTTTGGAACCGGTTTTCCCGGCCAAGAGCCGGTTCTTTTGCTGGAAAACGGAAGAACTGGTTCGCGATTAGGCACCGGCTCCGAACCGGCCCTCGAAATGCCTTGGTGGAAAAGGGGCATGTGAGACTGGAATCCAAAGCTAATCCATCTTAATGTCCGAGTGAAGGAGCGGGGTGGGGTATCTCTCAGAGCTACAGGTGTAATAAACATTAACAGTGAATTCTGGTGCAGAACGATCCGGAATGTGCTCTGAGCAGGAGGGTAGTGGGTGAGGCTTTACAGTTTGTCTGGCCATGCTGGTAAGCATGTCATCTGGGGACACCTAGTTTCCCCAAAAGCTTCCAGAGCAATAAACCTTCTCAGAAAAAGCAACTGTATGTCTCTGCCACCAGGCAGGCCTACAACACTCTCCCGGCCAAGGGCAGGCCTACTATACACTCCTGCCCCATACCCAGGCCTACTATACACTCCAGCCCTAGGGTCAGGGCTACTATACACTCCTGCTCCAGAGCAGGCCTACTATACACTCCTGCCCTAGGGTCAGGCCTACTATACACTCCTGCCGCAAACCCAGGCCTACTATACACTCCAGCCCTAGGGCCAGGGCTACTATACACTCCTGCCCCAGAGCAGGCCTTCTATACAGTCCTGGCCTAGGGTTGGGCCTACTATACACTCCTGCCCTAGGGCCAGGGCTACTATACACTCCTGCCCCAGGGAGGGCCTACTATACACTCCAGCCCTAGGGCCAGGGCTACTATACACTCCTGTCCCAAACCCAGGCCTACTATACACTCCAGCCCTAGGGCCAGTGCTACTATACACTCCTGCCCCAGAGCAGGCCTTCTATACAGTCCTGGCCTAGGGTTGGGCCTACTATACACTCCTGCCCTAGGGCCAGGCCTGTTATACACTCCTGCCCCAAACCCAGGCCTACTATACACTCCTGCCCTAGGGCCAGGGCTACTATACACTCCTGCTCCAGAGCAGGCCTACTATACAGTCCTGACCTAGGGTTGGGCCTACTATACACTCCTGCCGCAAACCCAGGCCTACTATACACTCCGGCTCTAGGGCCAGGGCTACTATACACTCCTGCCCCAGGGAGGGCCTACTATACACTTCTGCCCCAGAGAGCCCAACTATACACTCCTGCCCCTGGGAGGGCCTACTATACACTTCTGCCCCAGAGAGCCCAACTATACACTCCTGCCCCTGGGAGAGCCTACTATACACTCCTGCTCCAGGGAGGGCCTACTATACACTCCTGCCCCAGGGAGGGCCTACTATACACTTCTGCCCCAGAGAGCCCAACTATACACTCCTGCCTCTGGGAGGGCCTACTATACACTCCTTCCCCAGGGAGAGCCTACAATACTCTTCTGCCCTAGAGTACGTCTACAATGCACTCCTGCCCCAGAGCAGGCCTACTGCACACTCCTGCCCCAGGCCAGGCTTACTATACACTCCTTCCCAAGAGCAGGCGTACTATGCACTTCTGCCTCAGAGCAGGCCTACTATATACCCCTGCCCCCGACCCAGGCTTACTATACACTCCTGCCCCAGACTCAGGCTTACTATACACTCCTGCCCCAGAGAAGGCCTACTGCACACTCCTGCCCTAAGAGCACGCGTAGTGCACACTCCTGCCCCAGAGCAGGCCTACTATAGACTCCTGCCCCAGAGCAGAACCTACTATACACTCCTGCCCCAGATCCAGGCCTACTATACACTCCTGCCCCAGAGCAGGGCTACTATACACTTCTGCCCCAGAGCAGGCCTACTGCACACTCATTCCCCAGGGAGGGCCTACTATACACTCCTGACCCAGACCCAGGTCTGCTATACACTTCTGCCCCAGAGCAGGCCTACTGCACACTCATGCCCGAGGGCGGGCCTACTATGCACTCGTCCCCCAAAGCAAACCTACTGAACACTTCTACATGCCCGCCCGACCACTCTGCTCTGATGCAGCAAGGCGTCTTGCACCCCCTGCTATCTGTGTGAATGGTTCATGCTCGTCCCTACCATGGAGCTTCTCCACCCTAACTCCCCAGTGGTGGAACAAACTCCCTGTTAGACCAATCAAAACCCAGAGCAGCTTAAAATCTGGATGAGTGTTTGGTTGTGCTACTGTCGGATTCAATACTGACTCATCCTCGTGTATGTGGGAGTTTCGTTCAGTATTCATTCAGCCACATGTACTCAGGAATTTGATTCAGTATTCACTCATCTCCATATACATATGGTTAGATTCAGTACTGACTCATCTCCACGTATTCAGGGGTTTGATTCAGTACGCACTCATCCACACGTACTCAGGGGTTTGATTCCGTACTCAGTCCTTTCCAAGTATTCACGAGTTTGATTCACTACGCACTCATCTCCCCGAACTCAGCGGTTTGATTCAGTACTCACTCATCTCCATGTACTCAGGGGTTTGATTCAGTACTCACTCATCTCCATGTACTCAGGTGTTTGATTCAGTACTCACTCAACTCCATGTCCTCAGGTGTTTGATTCAGTACTCACTCATGTCCATGTACTCAGGGGTTTGATTCAGTACTCACTCATCTCCATGTACTCAGGGGTTTGATTCAGTACTCACTCATCTCCATGTACTCAGGGGCAAGGCCGGCAAAGGGCTCCAGGAAGTGGTCGGTTTCGTAGCGCTGCAGTTTTTTCTCCCGTTCCTCCTCCTGGAAGGAGCTCCTCTTTGACTTAATGTGCCTGATCAGATTCTTCAGTTTTCTGCAGGAGGAGGGAAGCACTCAGATTAGATTGCCGGTGCATCCTGATGCCACCATTTATCAGGTAGCTCCCTCTTGGGGAATCCAGCATGTAGCTCCCTCTAAGCGAAAAAAAAGGCAAAGGAAAGCATCAAATCTGAGGACAACGTTCACAGTGGTAAGGTATGTTTTTGTGTTTTATTCACGATTAATATCCTCTATCAAAACGGAATAGGGAAAAGCTATGTTTGGAAAATGTTTAAAAAAAAACTTATTTCACCTCTGTGTGTTACAACAGTGTTGTTAAATTCCGGCCGTCTTCAGACTAACGAGGCAGTTCTCCTTCATGACACCAGGAGGCGCAAGGATTCACTTTTCATCACGCTGGGCACGCTGTTGCATTTTTATTTATACAAATATTTTATTTATTACATTTTGTTATTAGAAATATTTGTTTATGTTTATTTTGAAGAATAAATTATATCATTTATGTTCTCTAAAAATATTTTTATATTGCATTCATATTATGATCATTTCTTTATGCCTATGCCTTTCCCTTATTTTATTTTTTTTGCCCTACATTTTATTTTTACAATTATTATGCAACTGAAAATTTTTAAACAAGGGTTAAAATAAAATTGATCCGTCTTGAAATGCAAGGTTTTGTTTATTCGATTTTTTACGTTCCCATGCTCGTGCACAATGGCTGTAAGGGACACGTTCACATAGTCTACAACAGCAATGCTGCGTAGGATATTGCAAAAACTATCTAAGCTAAAGAAACCACTACAATTTAGCAAGATAAAAATATATTTGAAGCAGTGTTTGTTTCGGCTGTTAATTTGTTTATTTATAGTGTTTCAGTGAAGACATCTTTTTGTAGGCCAACCCGGACGTTTCTTCCGCCATGGGTCCCCTCTGCAAATTTCCTATGCATTTTTCCCAGAGGAATTACGTTTATTTAGTGCACTTGTTATCAGTGGAATGGTCCGGCACTCCTGGTGTTAACTTGACCGAGTTCATCCTTGAAGCCCTTCCCCGTTTGCTCTGCATGATCTGTTCCCAAGGCCATCCACCTGGTCCAAAAGAACCTGGTTCTCTTTACACCATCATGACATAACTCATCACCTCTACTCCTACAACTTGAGGCTTGGTATCTACCATTTTTAAACTGTGTCTTGGTGATAAAGTTACTGCCAAATAAAATGTCATATTACATATTCCCGAGGTATAGAGTTAGAAACTTTGTTTGTAACTCTATACCTCGTTCTGTGTCTTTGTTTGCAACTTTGTTAACTTTGTTAGTGAAGCTGCTACATGTAGCTAGATAGCATTCATGCTGCATCAAATTCAGTTCCTCTGGTTGAAATAAATGCAGAAAAACTACTGATGCCTAGGCAGTTATACTGCGTTTCATCATTAGTGAATCCTGATGAGGCTGGGGAGTCTTTGTTTTCAACTTTTTTACTTTGGTAGTGAAGTTGGCTAGACGTAGCCAGATACCAGGCATGCAAACTGAATTAATTCAGTTACCGATTTAAATAAACGCTGGTGATTTACCGAGCTAGCTAAGTGGCACCTATAAATGGACTGGATTTATATAGCGCTTTTATCCAAAGCACTTTACAGTTGATGCCTCTCATTCACCCATTCACACACACACTCTCACACCAACGGTGAAAGGCTGCCAGGCAAGGTACCAATCAGCTCATTGGGAGCAATTAGGAGTTAGGTGTCTTGCTCAGGGACGCTTCGACACGCCCAGGGCAGGGGATCGAACCGGCAATCCTCCGACTGCCAGACAACCGCTCTTACCTCCTGAGCTATGTCACCTGCGACATAGACATAATGTCTATGTCGTAATGTCATGACGACATAGACATAAACAGTAGCAGCAGTTCCTATGGGGGGAAGACATTATTATGGGAGAACAGAACTCGATACAACAGCTACACAACCTTGGGCATCTAGCTACGCAGCATAACTAGCCAGCTAAAAGTAATGTTTCAAATAGGTCCAACAGAAACCAGGCCAACTCCGCATCATTTTCCGTCCCCTTTAGCGGACTTCAGCTGACACACCGAGGAATAACAACTCTAAAGTTGACTCTTATAATATGTCTTTTTGCATTGCTGTTTATAGTCTTATTAGCATCCAGCATTGCAGCAGCTAACAAGCAACAAACACTTCTAGAATCTGATCCCAAACCACAGGCTCTGTAGCCACGCCCCCCATCCCTACACAAAAAAGACTGCCATGCCCAGAAACATCTCAAACATATTTTAGAATAACAAATAAAGGTAAAAGGTGCAGGAATTTTGGGAAACTAAGTAAAGACATAGTTTGGCAGTGCATCATAGATATGCCTTGGCATGGTTATTTTACAATATTCTGAAATAAAAATATCCTGCATAGTCTGCCTTTAAATATGATGACTTTATTTAAGATTATGTTAATTTGTCCAATTTGGTCCACTTTGTGTAATGTGTGTGCTCACTGGTGTGTGTGTGTGTGTGTGTGTGTGC
Source organism: Anguilla japonica (assembly GCA_025169545.1). Classification (NCBI taxonomy): domain Eukaryota; kingdom Metazoa; phylum Chordata; class Actinopteri; order Anguilliformes; family Anguillidae; genus Anguilla; species Anguilla japonica. The sequence continues at coordinate 11,059,777 of CM045898.1, read as the reverse complement.
TCGCTTGAGTGTGTATATGTGTGTGTGCATATGTGCAAGAGTATGTGTGTGTGCATGTGTGTGTGAGAGTGTGTGTGTAAGTGTGTGTGAGTGAGTGCGTGTGAGTGTGTGTGTATGTGGGTGTGAGTGTGTGTGTGAGCGAGTGCATGTGTGTGTGAGTGTGTGTGTGTGTATGTGTGCGCTTGTGTGTGTGTGTGTGTGTGTGTGTGTGTGTGTGAGTGTGCCTGTGTGTGAGTATGTGAGTGTTTGTGTGTGCGTGTGTCTGTGTAAGAGAGAGATCAAACTCACGGGATGCCGATCTCAAACAGGTTGTTCTGGATCAGCTGTTTCCCCAGCATGGTAATACTGAGCTGTATGCAGAGTTCCATCAGACAACCTCCATGAGCACACTGGGTAGAGGAGAGACTAGTTACACACACACACTCATGCACAGACATACACACACACACACGCACACATACACACACACTCAGTTATGCACTGATATACTTGCGAGGACATCCGAATGATTTCCATTGACTACATTCCGTCCGTAACCTCTAACCCTAACCGTAAGTCCTAACCCTAAAACAGCCTCTTGAAATTGTGAGGACCAGCAAAAAATCCTCACTTTCCATAATTTTCCCCATCTTTCTATCCTTGTGAGGACATTTGGTTCTCACAAAGATAGGAGTACAAGTCCACACACACCTACACACACACATACACTCAATCACACACACTCACACACACATACACGTGCTCACACACACGCAAGCAAGCATGCAGAAACTCACACACAGGCACACACGTAAGCAAGCACACTCACACACTTGCACACACACATAGGTACACACACGCAAGCAAGAACAAGCACACACACACACACACACTCACACATTCCCGAACGCAGGTTTTGCTAGTTCTCTTTTGTGTTTACAAGTAAGAATACTTAGAGGATATAGAGAGTACAGGGTCACACGCATCCAGTTCAAAGACATTACTGAGATATTAGAAATGTTTACCTCCTCCATCCGGTATGAATCAAAAACATACAAATAGCTTCCTGGGTGACCAACAAGCCTGCAGATACAGAAGCAGCAAAAAAAGATGAAAGATTACCACAGGTGACAGGAAGTTGGATTGAGGCAGGGATAGAAGAGAATCCATTGAGACATACTGCAGATGATCCCAGTGTTATTAGAAAGCCTGTCGTTTGTCAGGTAGCCCACCTGCCTCTGATGAAGGCTATGTACATGATGGGGGTGAAGGCATTCACAAACTTCAGGATGAAAGTCTTAAAGATCAGTCTCTCTTCAAAGCTCCTGTCAGTCTTTGGCACCTCTGTAAAAACAAACAATGTCACGATATAAAATCTTTCACTGTTTAGTGTATCCACCCTTTGCTTTTATTACAGCTTATTTTATTTTATTTTTTTAAAAAGGCTTTTCAAAGAATTCTAGCTTTTCAAAGAAATCGGCTGGGATATTTTTCCATGCTTCTTGAAAACAATTCCAAAGTTCAGTCTTATTGGCTGCACATCCAAAACACCTTCAATGGCCATGGAGTTTATAAGGCAATATATCCCAACATGAAGTATTGCCACACAATTGCCTTTAAGAGTACAATCAGCAATTTCCCTGTCAATTTTATATATTAGCACATATTACTATGTGCAAATTCCAGAAAATAATGGGACTTGTTGGGAGACAGACTGTCTTATGGTACAATGGGTAAGGAAACAGTCTTATCTTCTCTTCCAAAAATGCCAAATTTAGACTCATTGATCTATAAAAACTCACTCCACGTCTCAGGTGTCCAGTTTCACCGTACTAGTGCAAATTCATTAAGACATTCTGTAATACCCATAGCATTGAGTTGTCTTCTCACAGTGGTAGGATAAACAGAAACACCTGTGTATTTCTTCAGGTCTAAAGCAAGAGTCGAGCTTGACTTTTTCCTCTCTCAACGATAAAATCTTTAAGCATTGTCTTTGTAATGGTAATAGTTTCAGAGGCCTACACATTCTTGCACGGATGAGTCCCATTTTCTCAGAATCTTGCAATAATCTTTTAAACTCCAAGTTTTGGAAGCTCCTGTTTTTTTCACTTATTTTACTTTGACTTTCACCTTGCTTATGCAGTTGAATTATTTTATCTCATCAGAAATATCTCATTTAGCCATTTTAGATGCACATGACAAAGAAATCTGGGCTGCGTTTTCAAGTTTTGATGTACCTTAACGTTTTACGAAAGGTATACCTTTCAAAGGGAAACCGCTTTTTTAAGAGTGTTTCCCATACTATACCTTAACAGTTGCCTTAAGGGACTCTTCCAAAGGTACGTCGTAAGTTGGAGCTGGCCTTCACTGTGGTGCTGAAAAGTTTATCAATCGATGCTAAGCGAATCGATTGTCTCACTTTTAAAGGCTTATGAATGATATTTTAATATAACAAGCGTTGTCATAATCATTTTACATCTAACCTAATATTGCAAAAGAGGAAGCTATGCCTACTAAAGATCATCTGCTAATCTCTTTAAGAGTCGAGACGAGACCTTGTGATAGTTTCAATAAATACGTACTGTAAGGTAAAATTTCAGTTTTCCCAATCAACTCTGTTGTCCCTCACAACTGGACATATTCTTCCATGGCACGCACACTGGTGGAGTTGTAAAAATTCCACTGCCATACATGAGTGGAACTGAGTGGAGCCATAAAATTCCCCAGGATGGGGACAGCAGCTGAAAGCTGCATGGGCCTGTCTTTTTCGACCCATGGGGAAGCAATCTTCAAATGGCTTATCCTCCTGGAAGAGTTTGAGGAATCAGGTGACAAGATATTACCCTCTTGGAGCTGTGGCCATACCAGGTGGAGGGTCCAGAAGAATTTCAATTGGGGGCCATAAACGGCTGTTCTGCAATCCATGGACAATGGCCCAGGCTCTCCTGGGTCAGAAAAAACTACTACCATGGACTGAAAGAATGCATCATATGTATTTGCATGCAGATAACTAAGGATGATATGATAAATGTGGGGGACTGTGAATAATATCATACATAGACAAGCACACTGAACTGGGTATGACATGGTATGTGGGGTTATAAACACAAGTATGTAAAGCATAGTATATTCATACATAGGTATGCCTACATAAGTGTAGACAGGTGAAACGACAACATTCTCATGACGTGCTATGCACAGAAACATTGATTGGATAATTAATTTTCATAAAGTTAATATTAAACTATCTATGTCATTTTCGCATGCAGATGTGCTACTAGATGCACACTGTATTACAACTGTCAATTTGAAAACAACAAAATGTTGGCATAATAAAGCTAAAACTGTGACAGGATGAGCGGAGCGCATCGCTAAGGGACAGCTTACGAGTGCCTCAGACCACCCTTTTAAAGGTATACCTTTCATAAGGTATACCTTAGCTAAGGAGACGCTGGGAAACAGCTCGAGAGCTAAAGGAAGACCTTAAGGTATACCTTACGACCCACGTAGCGCTAAGGAGACTCTGGGAAACGCAGCCCTGGAAAGCAGCTAAAGTGAGTTTGGGTAGTTGTCTGTTTGAATGTTAGAGTCACTTTAGAAGGCAAAGGGTTCTAACATAACTGCAATGACACTATCATAATTCAGTTGTTCAGGGCAGTCAAACTCCTAAAACATGCTATGTAGACACACAATGTCACATCATAAACTCTTAAAACGTACTGCAGACTTCTGTACAATGTCACATCATAAACTCCTAAAATGTACTGCAGATGTCTGCACAATGTCACACCATAAACACCTAAAACATGCAACACAGACATCTGCACAATGTCACACCATAAACACCTAAAACCTGCAATGCAGACGTGTGCACAATGTCTCATAATGTACACCTAACGCGTGCAACACATTTCTGCACAATGTCACATCATAAACTCCTGAAACATGCAACACAGATTTATGCGCAATGTCTCCTGTATGAGAGCCTTCACCACGGCGGCCGGGCGGGCAGCCAGATGCGGGAAAGGTGGTTTCCTGGGCAACGCACCCGTACTGACCCAGGACGGTGAGCCGGCGGGCGACCACCCCGTAGACCTCGTCCAGAATGAGAATGGCCACCAGGTTAATGATGGCGGACGTGGTGAGGACCGTCAGGCGCACGTTGGAGCGGGTGGTGGGGTTCGAGCTCATGTGCAGGGCAACCTTGGCGGAGATCCGGTACAGTATGATGCCAAACAGGATGGCAAAGGTCAGGCTAACCTGAGAGAGAGCGCGAGAGAGAGGGAGACAGAGACAGAGAGCGAGAGAGAGAGAGAGAGAGAGAGAGAGAGAGAGAGTGACCACACTGTTAATTGCATTGTTGTTTGTATTTCACTGTTGTGAATTGTATTCCACTGTTTGTATTCCTATTCCTGTTCGTGTGTGTACGCTTTGGCAATAAGTACAAATGTACTTCATGCCAATAAAGCATTTTGAATTTGAGAGAGAGTGTGACAGAGACAGAGAGAGAGAGAGAGAGAGAGACAGAGAGAGAGCATGATAGAGAGGGAGACAGAGATAGAGAGAGAGAGACAGAGAGAGAGGGAGACAGAGAGAGCACAGTAGAGAGGGAGACAGAGACAGAGAGAGAGAGAGGGAGACAGAGAGAGATCACAAGAGAGAGAGTGAGACAGAGAGAGCAAGAGAGACAGAGCGTGAGAGAGAAGTAGAGAGAGAGAGAGAGAGAGAGAGAGAGAAGACAGAGAGAGAGAGAGACTTATTTTTTCGTTTGCAGAGCAACTTACTCTAAAGCCTCTGAGTGCTCTTAAAATATGCACATTTATGAGGTGACATCCATTTCCATTGTGAAATAAGCACAAAGGAAAGACCTACCATTAGCAGCATCATGGCCAGGTTAGTCATATAGGCTGGACACCGGTCTCTACAAGTCAGCTTTTCCTTATTTCCCTGAAAGAGGAAATTAATTATGAATACAAAACAAAAACAAAGTTCAGCCTCACCAATGTGACTTTTGTCCTAAACATTGATTACCAAAAAGGCACCTATCTTTTCCTTTTCAGCCTGACATTAGAAGTTAAAAAGTTAGCTGAACTGAAAGATCAGCGTCCATAAACTAGGATATTGCATAGCACCTGTTCAAAATGAAGACAAAATCCATTGCGGCTGGACTAAATCTGGGCCTAATTATGGGTACAGTAAAATGAACAGAGGGACACTAATGATGTGCTACAGTCCATCAGTGGGTGTGGGAGGTGCTGTACAGTGGGGATGCTCCAATCGGATTTTTGGGCATGGATACAGAGTCTGATGTCATGCGAACAGCATTGGCCGATACCGGTGGTGTCAATGCAACCGTGAAGATGCAGATACTCAGTTGCACTTTACGTATACCGCCTTTGCACAGCTTATGCAGAGGGAATTAGGCTATTGAAAACAGACTACAAGCAGGTTTGCCCAAGACATTTGTAATAATTAATTCTTTGTAAGAAAATAAGCAGGATTCTATGAGTGGATTTATGCATGTTTTTTTTTTTAAAAAAAGAATTTAATGCTCAGAGACTTTAAACAATCACTACTTTCAGACTCCACAAGACTCCATCAAAGCATCCCCAGTGCACAACAGCGGGTGTGGGAGGGGGAGGGGGGGCAGTCGAACAGTGGGAGGGGGAGGGGGGTGCAGTAGAACAGTGGGAGGGGGAGGGGGGGCAGTAGAACAGTGGGGGGGGAGGGGGTGCAGTAGAACAGTGGGGGGGGGGGGGGGTGCAGTCGAACAGTGGGAGGGGGAGGGGGTGCAGTAGAACAGTGGGAGGGGGAGGGGGGGCAGTAGAACAGTGGGAGGGGGGGGGGGTGCAGTAGAACAGCGGGAGGAGGAGGGGTGCAGTAGAACAGTGGGAGGGGGAGGGGGTGCAGTAGAACAGTGGGAGGGAGAGGGGGTGCATTAGAACAGTGGGAGGGGGAGGGGGTGCAGTAGAACAGTGGGAGGGGGAGGGGGGGAGGGGGGGGGGCAGTAGAACAGTGGGAGGGAGAGGGGGTGCAGTAGAACAGTGGGAGGGGAGGGGGTGCAAGTAGAACAGGGGGAGGTGGTGCAGTAGAACAGTGGGAGGGGGAGGGGGGTGCAGTAGAACAGTGGAGGGAGAGGGGGTGCATTAGAACAGTGGGAGGGGAGGGGAGGGGGGCAGTAAACAGTGGGAGGGGGAGGGGGTGCAGTAGAACAGTGGGAGGGGAGGGGTGCAGTAGAACAGTGGGAGGGGGAGGGGGTGCATTAGAGACAGTGGGAGGGGGGGGGGGTGCAGTAGAACAGTGGGAGGGGGAGGGGGGCAGTAGAACAGTGGGAGGGGGAGGGGGTGCAGTAGAAACAGGGGGGTGGGAGGGGGGGGAGGGGGGAGTGCAGTAGAACAGTGGGAGGGGGAGGGGGTGCAGTAGAACAGTGGGGGGGGGGGGGTGCAGTAGAACAGTGGGAGGGGGGAGGGGGGTGCAGTAGAACAGTGGGAGGGGGAGGGTGTGACTGTTGATGCAGCCTTTAAGATGACTGACACCAACTGATTCAGAATAGAACAGCTGTAACTCACACAAGCTTTTTCCACATACAATGGCTCACTTTTTCCCTTTTCAAATGTGTATATATATATATATATATATATATATATATATATATATATATATATATATACTGTATATACTGTATATACTGTGTGTATATGTATAGCCACCCAACCTGGGGCAGTTCAATGTCCAATTCCCACCCTAATTTGGACTGACCAACTATTTGCAACCACAGCTGTGTTCATGTGTGAGCCCCACTGCTAATTCAGGAGTGTGGACATTTGTGGTTCTCCTCTGACACACGTGAAGGTGCTTCTTTTCATACTGCAGGTTACAGCTACGCAAAGAGTGGTGTCAGAGGAAGACCGTTCAAATGCGGCTTTGGCATTCAGTCCATGGGCACCAGCAGGCTTATCAACCAGCAGGGGTCACTAAAGAGCAATGAAATGTGGACCCCTAATCAACTGAACCCATACCCAGGGCAATGCAACCACCAATTGCGCGTTGCCTTATGAAGCTACCGGCCACATTCGGCACTGTCACGGTCCAGATTTAACCTTAAGGCATGGTGCCCTAACCGAATTAGCCACCAGCAGGCTGCAGTGCCACACTCATGAATACACAGAAATGATGAGGGTTGAAATCTTCAGAATGGAACAGCAACATTCCGACAGAGCTAACAGGGTCAACGGTGGCAAAGGTCACCATGTCACAGGCAAGGCATTGCATGCAGGTAGTGACACTCAAACACAGCCATCATGAGTACACTGTCTGACCCTAGGGCAGCTCAGAGCCATCACGAGCACACTCTCTGGCCTTAGGGCAGCTCAGAGCCATCATGAGCACACTGTCTGGCCCTAGGGCAGCTCAGAGCCATAATGAGCACAATGTCTGGCCCTAGGGCAGCTCAGAGCCATCGTGAGCACACTGTCTGACCCTAGGGCAGCTCAGAGCCATCACAAGCACACTCTCTGGCCCTAGGGCAGCTCAGAGCCATCATGAGCACACTGTCTGGCCCTAGGGTAGCCATCATGAGCACACTGTCTGGCCCTAGGGCAGCTCAGAGCTATCATGAGCACACTGTCTGGCCCTAGGGCAGCTGAGAGCCATCATGAGCACACTGTCTGGCCCTAGGGCAGCCATCATGAGCACACTGTCTGTCCCTAGGGCAGCTCAGAGCCATCATGAGCACACTGTCTGGCCCTAGGGCAGGTCAGAGCCATCGTGAGCACACTGTCTGGCCCTAGGGCAGCCATCATGAGCACACTGTCTGGCCCTAGGGCAGCTCAGAGCCATCATGAGCACACTGTCTGGCCCTAGGGCAGCCATCATGAGCACACTGTCTGGCCCTAGGGCAGCCATCATGAGCACACTGTCTGGCCCTAGGGCAGCCATCATGAGCACACTGTCTGGCCCTAGGGCAGCCATCATGAGCACACTGTCTGGCCCTAGGGCAGCTCAGAGCCATCGTGAGCACACTGACTAACCCTAGGGCAGCTCAGAGCCATCATGAGTACACTGTCTGGCCCCAGGGCAGCTCAGAGCCATCATGAGCACACTGTCTGGCCCTAGGGCAGGTCAGAGCCATCGTGAGCACACTGTCTGGCCCTAGGGCAGCCATCATGAGCACACTGTCTGGCCCTAGGGCAGCTCAGAGCCATCATGAGCACACTGTCTGGCCCTAGGGCAGCCATCATGAGCACACTGCCTGGCCCTAGGGCAGCTCAGAGCCATCGTGAGCACACTGTCTGGCCCTAGGGCAGCCATCATGAGCACACTGTCTAGCCCTAGGGCAGCTCAGAGCCATCACAAGCATACTCTCTGGCCCTAGGGCAGCTCAGAGCCTTTATGAGCACACTGTCTGGCCCTAGGGCAGCTCAGAGCCTTCATGAGCACAATGTCTGGCCCTAGGGCAGCTCAGAGCCATCATGAGCACACTGTCTGGCCCTAGGGAAGCCATCATGAGCACACTGTCTGTCCCTAGGGCAGCCATCACGAGCACACTCTCTGGCCCTAGGGCAGCTCAGAGCCTTCATGAGCACACTGTCTGGCCCTAGGGCAGCTCAGAGCCATCATGAGCACACTGTCTGACCCTAGGGCAGCTCAGAGCCATCATGAGCACACTGTCTAACCCTAGGGCAGCTCAGAGCCATCATGAGCACACTGTCTGACCCTAGGGCAGCTCAGAGCCATCATGAGCACACTGTCTAACCCTAGGGAAGCTCAGAGCCATCATGAGCACACTGTCTGGCCCTAGAGCAGCTCAGAGCTATCATGAGCACACTGTCTGGCCCTAGGGTAGCCATCATGAGCACACTGTCTGTCCCTAGGGCAGCTCAGAGCCTTCATGAGCACAATGTCTGGCCCTAGAGCAGCTCAGAGCCATCATGAGCACACTGTCTGACCCTAGGGCAGCTCAGAGCCATCATGAGCACACTGACTAACCCTTGGGCAGCCATCATGAGCACACTGTCTGGCCCTAGGGCAGCCCAAAAGCAGAAAACAGACCTGGCTGGTTTCGCGAGGTTACATACGGCCAGAAAGCACCGGTGGTGAAGTTAAGCTCTCATTGAGTACTCAATGTCGAACAAAAACAAATATACTTCACAGTTGTCAAGATGTGACATTTTTATTTTGGCCGTTGTATATTATACTGTATGTTTACTGTCTTAAGGCAGAGTACCTAAAAATTGGATGTTAGTTTGTGAGATTTCTTTCCTGTAACCTGTTTGGTTCTTTTAAGTGTGACTCAGCAGGAAAAAGCTTTTTTTTGTTTGTTTGTTTGTTTTTTGACATTACGCATACGTGTTTGGTGACAAATGTTTGCAGAGAAAATATTTTCAGAACTAGTAGTTTATTTTTTATCATATCTTCCTGGTAGTGTAGGCTTCAGTCTAGTAGAATCTATGGTTTGTTTTTTTGATTTGGGGATATATTCCTTGCATCAGATTGTCTACCAGGCTATGAGCAGCCTGGTATGATATACAGATAAGATCCATAGTAGAACTAACTCTCATTTCAAATATTTAAGTGAAGCAATGTAAAACAACATGGAGCAACTGATATTTTGATCCAATCATTCTCGGCTCAGAAAATAAAATCTCATAAAAAACATGTTGTCAATGTACAAAAATGCCAAGTTACTCACATGTACAAAGCACTGTCTATAACCCATTTCATTCAAACTGGTTAAATCTAGGCCTGCCAATAAAAGTATTGATATCAAAATGACGCCAAGTTACTGTAGTACAAACAATATAGGCTTTTCTCACCAAAATTAAAGAAGTTGTATTCCAAAGCAATACTACCCAATGTTTCCTCACTTGGCCCTGTGTGTATAAGCATATAGTACATGAACAGGCCAAACATATGTGTGGATGAGTTTGTAAGAGTCAAGATTGATTGAACTGATTGGCCTGAATTGGTCAAATTTGTATCAGTATGCATGTATTTAGCTGCCCAGCCTTTCTGTTGCGTGAATGATTGTATGTTGCTTGGTATAAATGTCTGTTCGTAAATGTGAATGCAACATGCTGCAAGGGAAATGTCCCCATGGGTATAAAGAAGTTCTCTATGTATGTATGTACAATATATATTTTACATGCAGTATTTATTGTAAGTAGAAAATATACAAGAACTTGTACATTAGTAAAATGAACTTGACAACCAAGTATAAACATATGTTTTCTGGAGGAATATGCGTTCTGTAGGTATTCACCAGCAGTTTTGTACATTCATTTAAATGTCTTGCATGAGGCGATTTGAGGTTTTTGACACTTTGATGTGACACAAAGTTTGAGTGATATTGTAAAATGGTAAGATTAAAAAACACAAGGGCCACGTGTTTGTGAGTGGCTGCTTCAGCACAGCATTGGGCATTCAACCAGAGCACTATGCAGTAACATACAAGCGCTCGCTATTGAGGCGTAATCCTTTATTCCCTCGTCTTTTGGAAGATTTTACTGACTTTGCGAACTCTTCAGCAAGAAAAGAAAATAAAGAAAATTCTCTGAGATGAGGGTCAAAAGTACAGGGAGCATGAAGTCTAGCAAGAATATATATTAATATGTACGTATTACTGCAGGCAACATTTAAATAATTTTCACTGTCATATTTTTCATATTGTTATATTCGCATTTGGTCATAAGAGACAACTGTTTGACTTCCCTAATAATGCGCAGCACATTTGCATTGGCGGCTAACAACCCGAACAGTTAGTACGGAAGGGAAATAGCAATGCACAACTTATATAGTTTGGATATATTTGGAGACACTAAGGGACACCGGGGTACAGTACTTACTTTTTGCTTGATAGATCTTTAGTAGTTCCGTTTATCACCCACAGGTTTTGCATATTTGTGGTCAATGAGTTTATGATCTAGGATAAGTGTAGTTTTACCTGTTATATATACATGATCACTCAGTATTTCATTTCAAACTGAAAGAGAACAATTTCATTTTTGCATTTTCACCATATAATTGCAATTGTGGCTCTTTATTTCTACCTAAATTATGAATATAATCTAATCTAATACTAATCAAAGTATTGTAAATGGTACAAGTGCCTTGCTTCATTTAAGCCATTTTAAAAGTATTTGTGATGCTCACATCTGGAGTTATAAAGCCTTGAATTGAGCACCCCCTAAATGGGTGAGAAGTGGCCAGATTTGGCATCTCCATGAATGGGTTCAGATCAGACAAAATGGTGTCAAAAGATGTATTGCACTGGTGTGCATTGACAGGAGTTGAGTTGCCCCTCTAGGCCAACCACATGTTCATCTTGACAGACCAGGAAAGTATTGAGAGGGGGGTTACATGATAGTACCAGCGTCAGCCCCGCCAGGGCAGTTTGAACCATTTGCTTCCACTTGTTTATGGGTTCCTCTGCTCGCTCCGGCAGCCTCTAACAGGAGGAGGATGCAAACACAGCACCGCACCAGGGCCGAAAAACAAAAGCAGGGAAATAAAGCACAGCAGGTAAGGTAAAGGAGATGTCTCTGTTAAACAGCTGAGCTAGTATTTCTCATCAGCTCTGGTACCACTGAAGGCTGGCCACCATTTTAAATGGCTGTTTAAATTTGAAGGGAAATATTGTCCAAACTTTATGCACAATTCTACCTTGTAATACTCAAGGCAACTCGCTATGTGGAGTAGAATATCAATTCTTAGAACTTTAAAATAAAAAAAATGTAAGATCAAAAAACACCCTCGCCTTAGAGAAAACTCCAGCACATTAGACAAGACGCCGCCACATAGAGAAACCCAAATATGATACAGAAACCTCGACATATTAGAGAAAACCAAAAGATGTTTGAGAAACCTCAATGCATTAAAGAAAACTCTAATGCTTTAGAGAACACCCCAACAGGTCAGCGCAAACCCCAAGAGCAGTTTACAGAAAACCCCAGGGCGACATCCCTACCTTTTGGGTCCTCTGGTCCTTTCTGAGGCGCTTCTGCATTACGCAGAACTCGTACTCCGGCCTCGGCTGGTCCTAGATCAGAATACACAGAAGTGAAAATACCAAAGAAGCCAAGCGGGCTGATGACAGATGAGACCTGATAAGGTACCGGGTTCGAATCCCGGCCTGGGCCTCTCTGTTTGGAGTTTGCATGTTCTCCCTGTGTCCTGTCCAGCGTGTATTCCTGCCTCTCTCCCAATGCATGCTGGGATAGGCTCCAGCACTCCCAGTGACCCTGAGCAGGATAAGCCGGTATAGATAATGAATGGATGGTTATATGCTGCGGCCGACCAAGATCTATGAAGCACAGTTACTGTGCTCATGCAGGTGCCAGATTCACTGTTTTGTAGTTCAAAATGTTTCTACTCTACATCAAATAATGATGACTGCACAGTAGACCTTACAGTCTGAGCAGAGCCAGTCAGTGTACAGTAGGCCTTACAGTCTGAGCAGAGCCAGTCACTGTACAGTAGACCTTACAGACTGAGCAGAGCCAGTCAGTGTACAGTAGACCTTACAGTCTGAGCAGAGCCAGTCAGTGTACAGTATACCTTACAGACTGAGCAGAGCCAGTCAGTGTAGAGTAGACCTAACAGTCTGAGCAGAGCCAGTCAGTGTAGAGTAGACCTTACAGACTGAGCAGAGCCAGTCAGTGTAGAGTAGACCTTACAGACTGAGCAGAGCCAGTCAGTGTACAGTAGACCTTACAGTCTGAGCAGAGCCACTCAGTGTACAGTAGACCTTACAGCCTGAGCAAAGCCAGTCAGTGTACAGTAGACCTTACAGACTGAGCAGAGCCAGTCAGTGTACAGTAGACCTTACAGTCTGAGCAGAGCCAGTCAGTGTACAGTAGACCTTACAGTCTGAGCAGAGCCAGTCAGTGTACAGTAGACCTTACAGACTGAGCAGAGCCAGTCAGTGTACAGTAGACCTTACAGTCTGAGCAGAGTCAGTCAGTGTAGAGTAGACCTTACATTCAGTCCTAAGAACTGCTGGTTATATTTTCAGCCATCTCATATGTGCATAATATAAGAGGTACAAAGTGATAAAGTGACACAGACCAAATGGCTAAGAGAGTGCATAACAGGGATGAAACAGAGTAAACAGGAAGGAGAGAGAGTGCACGACAGGGAGGAAACAGAGTAAACAGGAAGGAGAGAGAGTGCATAACAGGGAGGAAACAGAGTAAACAGGAAGGAGAGAGAGTGCATAACAGGGAGGAAACAGAGTAAACAGGAAGGAGAGAGAGTGCATAACAGGGAGGAAACAGAGTAAACAGGAAGGAGAGAGAGTGCATAACAGGGAGGAAACAGAGTAAACAGGAAGGAGAGAGAGTGCATAACAGGGAGGAAACAGAGTAAACAGGAAGGAGAGAGAGTGCATAACAGGGAGGAAACAGAGTAAACAGGAAGGAGCTACACTGGCTAGAAGGGACACAGGGCCACTGACAGAGAGAATTCCAGAGGCTGCTTAGCAGTGAACTGTGGGGAAAGGCCTGTGGGCGGATGCAAACGTGAGGCAAATCTCAAGAAACTGTGCATGGGGGGCAGAAACAGCCATCCCAAAATAGAATTATATTTAAAATATATCAGCGTATGTATTTATTTTAAAAAATGCATTTGTGCATTAATATATGCAGTAGACTTTTTTATTCACACCCTTGTTTGTGACGAACTGGAGAGTTTAGGACCCAAATGCAGACGGAAATTGAAGTTATAATGAAACTGAGATTTAATTTGGGGATAAGCACACTCATAGTCGGTATAACAGGCAACAGTTCGTAATCCAGGAAATCAATCAGCGATGCACAGTACAAAAGGGAATAATGTGTCTCTTAAATCAAAGTCCAGGCAAAGTTCGTAAACCAGTAAATCAAGCAGCGGAGCAACAGTACAAAAAGGGGCAGCAGCAGGTCCGTAGACCAGTAACAGGTGATGGTCGATGCACAGGGCAGTCTGAGGCAAAGGTACATAAACGGTAAGCAAAGAATCAGGGTCAAAACGAGACAGGCTGGTCGGGAAACGGGCAGGCAGAAACCGGTGGTCAAGAAACAGGCAAGGATCAAAACGAACAGGCAATTAGAATAGCAAGAACAACCGCTTGACTGGCTCAGTAAACTGGGGCAACACTCTCGCACTGAGTGACTGGTGAACGGGGAATATAAACAGTGGAAAACAGGTGCACACAGTAATGAATGAAGGGCTGGCAAATGCCTGCTTAGTGAGAAACCAGTAACAGCTGAGAAATGTCATAGACAAACCACACCTCCAAAGATCGTGCAAAATTAAAAGATCTACAAGGTGAAGGCGTGGCAGGCCATGTAACAGTTAAAGATGAAAAAAATAAAATAAAATAAAGAACACAAGTAATGAGGTGTCTTGTCCTCAAAAATGTCGAAAATTATATTCTTTAATTGGCAGGAACCACATTTGAAAGATTCAGAATAAAGCAGTATTTTGTTGTACTTTTGCCTTCTGTAGTGTCCTAATGTGTCATGGCTCCAGTTCCCAATTGCCAGTTCTGGTGGTAGTCTCTCAGATGCTCTGTAAACTCCCTGACTTTCCACATCTCGTGCTGGTTAAAGGGGAATTGCACTTTATGGCACTTCTGCTTCTCATGACTGATATTGTCCTTCTAATGAATGTGTTGCCCTTCATACGGTTTCCGGTTTTTCTTCTTCTTTGATTTCGTTTTGTGAGAAATCGAGAAGGAGTGAAGCAAAACATTCCGTTAACTTAGCATTGAAATCGAACAAACTAACGTCTGCTAGCTTTTGTTTGATGCAATATCGGTGTAATAATGAGGTGCATTGTACCCGGTTGTTAAAATGTCCCTGTTAAACTTGACTTGAAAGCACATTTTCATAGTTTTCCACGCGATGCAACTTTGTGCCAGACATGGCTGGATGTAATCACCAACATAACAGCCGAAGAAGACACCCCAACATAACAGCCGAAGAAGTTCGTAAAGAGGACTAAGGGTATGCAGTGACCACTTTGAAGGCACCGACTACCAAGGTGACCGTCTGAAGTCTGGAGCTGTACCCACCGTTTTTCCATCGTTAGTCGAACCGCTCGAGGTAGGTACTATGCGGGCTGGCTAACGCTATCACGTCTGTGATACATAGGATGTCTACCACCAGTTGCCGTTTGTCCTGGGAATAGCCTGTGGTTCCTCAATCTCGGCCCACTCCTGACTCACTCTCCCTCTCGCACGATCAGCCTGAAAATTAGCCAGCTCTTCTTCTGTGTATTCCGGCTCGAATCGATAGGGCACAACAATCCCATGATCAAAAACAAAATCTCATTCGTCCTCAGACATTTTCAGTTTCGCTAGCTAGTAGTCATACAACACTATTTCTACGAACAACCTAATGTTATTGTCTGCAGGTACGCCCACATCAGAAGTCGTGCAAAGATATGCATCCTCGAGGTTGACACTAAACTGCCTGGGTCTACTTCCTGCATTTGTAAAGGAAAACAATAAAATAGTGTAAAATATTAACATAATGAAATAACTAATTGAAAAACGAAGGGCGACACATTCATTAGAAGGACAATATCAGTCATGAGAAGCAGAAGTGTTATAAAGTGCAATTCCCTTTAACTATTGCAGGGGTTGGATTATTGTCTTCCCACATTCCTCACACGTTTGCTCGTAGTCACTGATTGTCTCTGCATGTGTTTTACCGTGTATGCAAGTTCAGTGTTTGGTCTTTGTGCCTCTCCATGCCAGTGCTAGCTGCTAGCCACTCCATGTTTAGTTTAGTATTTTTTTTCTCCTGCGTTCCCTTCTTTGTTGTTTGGTTCTTGCTTATTGAACGTCTCATTATTATTAATTTTTTATTTTTTTATATTTTTGCCATTACCTGATCTGTAGAGGTCAATGCTTTCAGAGAGTTTCCTGCCATTCACCATGACAATGGCTAACCACAACATTTCAAACGTTTGCTCCCTCCTTTTTATACCCTAGGGCAGGGGTGCACAATACATTGATCGCGATCGACCAGTCGATCACAGAGGCCATGCTGGTAGATCGCTGTCATTAAAAAAATGTGTCTAATTATTCCTGTGTTCATCCCATTTCCCTATGGCTTCTGCCTGACAGACAGATACGCTTGATTGACGTGAAATGTGGCCAATCTGCACTGTTGAAAACTTTGTTACATTAAGCGTGTCCATTCATTTGTGGTATGGTCATATAAATGTCCCATATTAGGTGATAGCAACAAGATAACTTATATTTTATATGGGGCAAAGCAGTTGTGGTGACAAAATAAATCGGGTTCATTTTAAGCAGGGAATTTCACTTTAAATATCTGGCAAATAATGGTGTGCATCGAAAAGCTGGGATTTTGTCCGGATATGATATTGGTGTAATGATTTTACTTTTATGCCAATAAAGACTTCCATACAATTTGGCTTATATTTTGCGTGATAGTAACAAACTTTGCCAATGCAATTGGTGCAGGGCAATTGTGGTGGTGACACGATTTGGTCCATTTTAGGTTTTGCTTTCAGTATCCGATCGACAATGGTGTTTTAAATCTGAACTGAGATTTTATTTGTCCACAAATGATGGGATTTTATGCCAGTACAGCTTGCTACAATTGTACTTGATTTTAGAAATAGAAACTACACACATGGTACTGGAAAATGTTGGCTAGTTAACCTAGTAGCTCTGCCAAATACTAGATATAGAACTGTAATACACACGCACAAAAAAAAATGTTGGCTAGCTAGTTAATATATTACAAAATGTTGGCTAACTATTTAATATATTAAAATAAATTGATTTACTAAATATCCTAAATAAAGTTGTTGGATTTGCTAGTCATGTTGCACACAATTAAGTATATATGACTTAATTGTGTGTCTTCAACTTAATTAGTTGGTCCAACAGTTCTTAATAACATTGCTTGCAGCACCCCCCCCCCCCCCCCCCTGAAATAATCCAAATGCAGAAAACTGAATGTCTAAATACAACAACTTTCTGTATTTTTGAGAATAAAATACACCTCAGTACTTGTATACTTTATTTCACAGTTTATTTTGTTCAACTTTACCAAGGGTGTAAATAAAAAAGGAGTCTAGTGTTTTCTTCTTCTGTATTTTCAGTTCAAAAAGTTTAATATATTTCTTCATATATTATAAATATATGTACATATGCCTTTTAATATATATTTCAATTATATTTCCTTTTTTTGGTCAAACAGGTAAATAAATTAATTCAAACCTTAAGTGCTTCCTACAGCAAACCAAAGAGCAAAGAAAACAAACAGCAAATAGGGAAATAAATATCATCAATTCGCTCTCAGCTTTAATATTCTTATTGACAATATACACATTCATCTAATGGATGAAGATTAACACCAATCTCTAACTTGCAAACATCAAATCATTACATTATGGATTATTTTTTAAATTAATGGATCTAACCCTCTTCCTAGAATATACAAATATATACATACAGAACAAACAACTTTATTATATGGCAATCTGTTTATGTACAGTATATGATTCAGATTCTGTAATATGTCAGTTTTCAGCTATTCTTCAGTTCTATAGTTCCATCAATAGATTGCTCCTTTTTACAGTTATAATAGTTGTATGAGGCTACAAGAAAATTTATGTATTTATTTATTTATTTATTTATTTATTTATTTTAATGGGGTTTTCAACATGATTTAAAAGACAACAGACTTAGAGGCCTTTTTTGACACGCTTTCCTATAAAATTGGACCCCAAGCCACTAATGGCTTGTCACCTCTTTTTTCCTTTTTTTCTGTTGAGTGATTGAAAACATTAATTACTTAATTAATTTTTATGTGTATGTTTTTTTTTTTTACTATTTTACACATTCCAGACTTGTAAATCAAATTTGGTGGTGATGCAGGTGTCAGACATGTAGGATGTGTTTAGCAAAGAGAGAGAATTAGAAACAGTCTTGCCTCACCTCCTCGTCTTCGAATCCTGTGAGATCCCATTTGTAGTTGAGTCCCATCTGTTTCCTCTTCCAGTGCTCCAAAAACATAGTAGCTGTAGAGAGCAGAGGTACCACTTTAATGTGTCTCAGAAAAAAAAAAAAAAAAAAAAACAAATCGGTTCATATTTGACATTCATATTTGACTTCATTCAACTGTGGTTGTACGCTAGTTTTGTATTGTACCTTAAAATACAAAACTACATTTTGAAAAGACAAGGGCTCTGTTTTTTTGGCCAGCGCATGTAAGTGATGCTCACTGTGTGTGTGTGTGTGTGTGTGTGTGTGGGTGTGTGTTGCTGACTCTGTGTGTTTATTGTGTGTGTGTGTTGCTGACACTGTGTGTGTGGGTGTGTTGCTCACTCTGTGTGTGTGTGTGTGTGTGGGTATGTGTTGCTCACTGTGTGTGTGTGTGTGTATTGGTGACACTGTGTGTGTGTGTTGCTCACTCTGTGTGTGTGTGTGTGTGTGTGTGTGTGGGTGTGTTGCTCCCTCTGTGTGTGTGTGTGTGTTGCTCACTCTGTGTGTGTGTGTGTGTGTTGGTGACACTGTGTGTGTGTGTGCGGGTGTGTTGCTCCCTCTGTGTGTGTGTGTGTGTGTTGCTCACTCTGTGTGTATGTGTGTGTGTGTGGGTGGGTGTGTGTTGCTCACTCTGAGCCCAGAGCTCACCCCATAGCGCCATGAAGACGGAAAAGCAGACGGTGGCGGGGTTGTCGAAGAGGTGGCTCGCTCGCGCCGTCGCACAGGCGGTGCTGAGCTTCCAGTAGCTGCAGGCGCGGTCACACAAGGGGCACATGGTGATGTTGTTCTCGGGGTCACAGATCTCCATGCTGCAGCAGGAGGGGCATCAACGTTAGCACCCTAAGACGCGGTCTGAACACAGCCACTGATCGCGCCCTGTGCTGCTGGAACATGCTGCAGGATGGGGTCAAAGCAGGGCTGCTTCTGCCCTCTGCGTAATTCACACAACAGTCCCTGAGCAGTTGCTATGGATGGTTTAATTTTTTTTATTTTTATCATGTCTACATTTCATTTTCATAGCTATTACAAAAATGGTATATTCTTGAGCATTTTGTATTCATGGATGTTGCTTTCTTGGCCAGGTCCCCTTCATAGAGAGATGGATATATTTGGGGGACTTCTCTTAAACTAAAATAACTCTTATCCTCCTGCTTTTCAGTTCCCCATTTCAACACTGTGGGAAGAGTGAAAGTCATACCAGTACAGGAACCCAGTTACATCACACAGTCGTAATGGCTGGTGGCTTGTGCTTCATTTACATAATTGCTTCTTCAAAAACACATGTTCACATTCTCCGTACATACTGTACGAATGTAATATAAAGTGTACATGGATATAAAAATGTGAAGATATTAACACTGGAGTAGACACTAGATATAAACACTAGAGTGCACACTAGATATAAACACTGGAGTACACACTAGATATAAACACTACAGTACACACTAGATATCAACACTGGAGTACACACTCAATATCAACACTAGAGTGCACACTAGATATAAACACTACAGTACACACTAGATATAAGCACTACAGCACACACTAGATATCAACACTGGAGTACACACTAGATATAAGCACCACAGTACACACTAGGTATCAACACTAGAGTACACACAAGATATCAACACTGGAGTACACACTAGATATCAACACTAGGGGTTGTAGCTAGGTAAGCTGTTTCTTAGTTGACTTAGTTATTGCACTCATGCCTACTTAATTATGGCTTGTATTATTTCCATAGACTGCTTGGTTGCTGCTTTCGTTTGTGTTGATCAGATTAACCTACAGGGTCCAAGTTAAGCTACGCGGTCGTTCCCTGCACTTGGTACTGTACGTCCCTCTAGGGTTTTCAACACACTTGTTCCTGGTTATGGTTATATACTTTGTTGTACGTCGCTCTGGATAAGAGTGTCTGCCAAATGCCTGTAACGTAATTTAACACTAGAGTACACACTAGATATCAACACTGGAGCACACACTAGATATCAACACTAGACTGCAGATTAGATATAAACACTGGAGTGCACACTAGATATAAACACTAAAGTACACACTAGATATAAACACTGGAGTACACACAAGATATAAACACTACAGTACACACTAGATATAAGCACCACAGTACACACTAGATATCAACACTATAGTACACACTAGATATCAACACTGGAGTACACACTTGATAGAAAGGTACAGTATAACAGCAGTAATGAAACTGCACTCTGAAACAGGAGTAAAGTGGGAGAAACTGCACTCTGAAACAAGTAAAGGGGTTCATTTAGTATAAACCAATATGAAACCGATGTGAGGCACCTCTTTCCTGTGATGTGTGAGTAGGGTGGACAGACGAGCTGACCTGGGAATGTCATCATCCACTGTAGCACAGCCGTACAAGAAGACGATGATCCCCACCAAGGAGGCAGGGATCAGCATTTGGGTGTACACCCCCAACCAGGCGAAGTAGAGACCAATCTTATCTCCAAAGTACTTTCTGAAAGACACAAAATGACTGAGTCAAGTCAAGAAATTTGAACACGATCAGACAGGAGGTAAACTTGATCACTGGCAGTTAAGAGATAAACATGCTTACTGGCAGTTAGGAGATAAACATGCGCAATGGCAGTTAGGAAATAAACGTGCTCACTGGCAGTTAGGAGATAAACATGCTCACTGGCAGTTAGGATATAAATGTGCTCACTGGCAGTTAGGTGATAAACATGCTCACTGGCAGTTAGGATATAAATGTGCTCACTGGCAGTTAGGAGATGAACATGCACACTGGCAGTTAGGAGATAAACATTCACACAGGCAGTTAGGAAATAAATGTGCTCACTGGCAAGAGAAAAATGTGCACACTGACAGCTAGGAGATAAACATACTCATTGACAGTTAGGAAATAAATGTGCACACTGGCAGTTAGGAGATAAAAATGCTCATTGACAGTTAGGAGATAAACATGCTCACTGGCAGTTAGGAGATAAATGTGCTCACTGGCTGTTAGGAGATAAACATGCTCACTGGCAGTTAGGAGATAAACATGCACACCGGCAGTTAGGAGTTAAACATGCTCACTGGTAGTTAGGAGTTAAACATGCTCACTGGCAGTTTGGAAATAAACATGCACACTGGCAGTTAGGAGATAAACATGCACACTGGTAGTTAGGATATAAATGTGCTCACTGGCAGTTAGGAGATAAACATGCTCACTGGCAGTTAGGAGATAAACATGCACACTGGCAGTTAGGAGATAAACTTGCTCACTGGCAGTTAGGAGATAAACATGCTCACTGGCAGTTAGGAGATAAACATGCACACTTGCCCCAAGGTGCCATTAGCCAGACTCAGAACCAATGCACTCTCACCTGATCAGGCCAATGGGCTGATACTTGTAGAACACACTGTAGCTGGCCCATTCCTCATACAGAAGCTGCAACATACCACAACAAGCATCAAGTTATATTCCAAAGCAGTCTTTCAAAACAAGCCAATTTGAAAGATGCTCTAAACACACCCCTTCCAAAAGAAATAAATTTAAATCATTGTATAAAACTACAAATCACCCTCCTTTCATGCCTAAAATCAAGTGAAAACACCAAAAAACTATTCACTCCAATCATGTCAATTTCAAAGATAAAATAAATAAAAAATAAAACAAAATTTCACTCAAAATTGCAATCCTTTCAAAACTAATATCAATTGAAAAATGAAATTCCGCTCAAAACCTCACTCCATTCAAAAGTAACCTATTTAAAACAGGAAATGACATCCCTAAACACACTCCTTTAATGTCCCTATGGCCCTGTGTGTCCCATTCACTGGCAGGTAGTGCACGTCCTGGAATGTGCATGCAGTCAAACCAAATCCACGCCATGCTGGAAGGCAGCATTCATTGCAGTAGAGTAAACTCTTGTGGGAGGACGAGGCTGTGCAAAATGTTGGCTGGGACGTGTTTGGCCCTTTGTTGCAGGGGGCCTGGGCAGGTCTGCCATTCGGCAGACGGCTCTCTGTTTGCCCGGACACTCTTCTGAGGATTCCCAGATGGTCCGGACTGTTCCGGAGCTTCAGAGAGATTTCCCTTTCGGCAGTAAACACAGATCTACGCTCGCTCACTGGGGTCTTCTCCAGCGGGGAGACTGGCCCTGCTTTCCACAGCTTTCAGTGCCGAAACTACCCAGTACCCGGTTTAAAAGTGTGTGAATGAAGGGCCAAACTGTGTGATAACACTGAACTGGACAGAGACAGTGAAACTGTGTAAAAACACTGAACTGGACAGAGACAGTGAAACTGTGTAATAACACTGAACTGGATGGAGACAGTGAAACTGTGTAATAACACTGAACTGGACAGAGACAGTAAAACTGTATAATAACACTGGACTGACAGTAAAACTGTGTAATAACTGAACTAGACAGGAGACAGTAAAACTGTGTAATAACAGTGAACTGGACAGAGACAGTGAAACTGTGTAATAACACTGAACTGGACAGAGACAGTGAAACTGTGTAATAACACTGAACTGGACAGAGACAGTGAAACTGTATAATAACACTGAACTGGACAGAGACAGTAAAACTGTGTAATAACATTGAACTGGACAGAGACAGTAAAACTGTGTAATAACACTGAACTGGACAGAAACAGTGAAACTGTAGTAACACTGAACTGGACAGAGACAGTAAAACTGTGTAATAACACTGAACTGGACAGAAACAGTGAAACTGTAGTAACACTGAACTGGACAGAGACAGTGAAACTGTAATAACACTGAACTGGACCGAGACAGTAAAACTGTGTAATAACATGATTGGCACAAGATAAGCGAAAGGTTAGCGTGTCTTTTACCTTCCTGTCGTTGAGCTCTGTCTTTTCACCATCGACATCCCCCTGAAATAATGACACTGGGATTTGCTCACAACACAACCTTAGGCTGGCTTTCACATGGTAGCCTGCAGTCCTTCCACACATTTCTCCCATCAGCCTTTGCACTCACTCTAAAACACATCACCCCAGGCAGCACTCGTCCCTGTTTCCTCTTCACAAACACATTTTGGTAAATTAATTCTGGCGATTATTCAATGTGCAAAGCAGGAAAAAAAACACTTGGAATCATTTGTCAAAGTTAGGTTAAAAATGTTTGTAGTCCAGGCCATCACATGATTTATCCTCACTGGCACTTGTATAATTTTACACATATATATATATATATATATATATATATATACACACACATATATAAACATGTAGTACAGTGTAAAATTTAGACTACCCTTTTGTTTATTCGAATTCTGGTAAAATCAAATCAGCCATATGTAAGTTTTACTCTCAAAAGCAATTTTGTGACAATACTCACATCATGTAAGGGGTAAGCAGCCGTATATACTCCATGACCAAGCAGGCTGGTAATTCCTGGAAAAAGAACCAGTGGTGTGCACAACTACAAATCTTAAACAGTCACTTTGATTTTGACTGTTCATTTGGCACATACTAGCATACCCTTGTTTGTTAATTTAATATTTCACATAGTATACATTCTGGTAAGTGCAAGCATTAAGATTTGGTTTGCCGTTGAATAGTGGGGGGGGGGGGGATTTGGCTTACCCATACTGTATTTGGCTTTTATGCATTTTGTGCGTTTCAACACTTCATAAACCTGCCAACAACAAACACAGTGCAAAAAACAATTATATATATATATATATATATATATATATATATACATACACACACACACAAACACACACACTGAATGATGGCTGTCACGGGAATTAAACAAACATTTAACTAGAATGCTTAAATTATAAATCATTTAACATGATGAATCATGAAACGTTACCGAAGCATTAACGGCCAAAGCCGTTTGTGTGTGTGTCAATAAAGAGGGAAAATGAACAATTAGAGAGCATACACTATGAATCTGGTTTTAATAATCTGTGAGGATTCTGCCCTTTTCTGTTCGTTCGTTCCTTTTTTGGGCCGCCATTTCTCACCTTTGTATTTTGGTTCGTTTTGTCTCATTGCTTTCCCCTCCTGTGTTAATCCTCTCACCTGTGTCTCGTTCTCCCTCTCCTTTCTGTGTTTGACCATGCATTGAGTTCACCTGCCTCTGGTTATTTAAGTTATTTAAGTTCTTTGTTTGCCTGACTCTGGCGCTGGATCCTCCTGTGTTCTGCCCTGACTGGTTTCTGCCCTTGTGTGTTCTTTGAGCTCTGCGTGTTTTCGGATTTTGAGTAGTTCTGGTGTTTTCTGTTCTGGAGAGTTTTTTGTGTTTTTGAGAATTGCCCTTCGTGGCCTCTTGTTAGTTCCCTGTGTTTTTTTGGAAAGTAAAGTCTTTCTTTGTGACATAATAATTAGAATCCATACACTATGGACCTGGCCTTCATGACATGTATGCTATGGTTCTGACCTTAACAACTGACACATGCACGATGGATATGGGCTTAATAACAACGGCAACCCATGTGCTATGGATCTGGCCTTAATGACAACTATAATCCAAATGCTATGTATCTATGGTGTATTTAATTTGGGTGGAGTCCACCGCCTTCTGCAAACTACATTACTGAAGCAAGGTTTGCATTTTTATGCCATTCTGCATTTGTGATGAATAAGAATGTTAAGGTTTTGATGGTTTCATGCTTATACTTACAATTGAGCTTCTTGTTTTACTGTCAAAGAAGGAGTCTTTGTCCGACAGGTCAAACCTGTGGAAGCCACAGGAGAGAAAAGCGGGCCTGAGGCACTTGGCATGTGCGGCACATGCAACATCGTTTCACTGCTCCACCTTTAGTATTCATTACTTCACAAAACTACACGGGATGGTCTTGGAACAAATATGTAAGGATTTATTAATAAGCTTTAAGGAACTGGGGTGAGTAGCAGGGCTTAGCATGATGGTCTGACAGAGGAGACTACTCTCCACAGCTCAGTCCCTTCCCTTCCCTCCTGCTCCTGCTCACAAATAAAGTCCCCATGTGGGTTTGTAAGTATAAGTATTGCATATAAACCCTACATGACTGTATGGTGGGGGTGTTCATGTTTACTCCCTTCACCAAGAAGAGGTTAATGACCTGATTAATAATAATAATAATAATAATAATAATAATAATAATAATAATAATAATAATAATAATAATATTATTATTATTATTATTATTATTATTATTATTATTATTGTTGTTGTTGTTATTATTGCTGCAAGCTGCAACTGTGGGGTCCAAATACACCAATCAACACCATTAATATATTGTCTTGTTCAGTCCCATGTGCCCTACAACTTTAAATGTTTTTTTATTCATTCAAAGTTCATCTATACAAAAATGTGGGCAAATGTTATGGCCGTTTAAATATAGAAAACTCAATTCCTTGCTACAGTCCCACCAACTGGTCAATTTACATCTAATATACTGCTGCACTAATCCATATAACCCTCTAACATTTTGTTATCATCAAATTTGAGCAGGCCAAAATGAGGAAAATACACTATATGGCCAAAAGTATCTGGACACCATTTGGTCTGGGGCTGTTTTTCATAGTTTGGGCTAGGCCTCTTATTTCTAGTGAAGGCAAGTCTTAATGCAATGGCATTCATGACAAACTCTGTGCTTTCAACTTTGTGGCACCAGCTTGGGGAAGGCCCTCTCCTGTCTCAGCAAGACAATTCCCACAGGCACAGAGCAAGGTCCATATATAAATGGTTTCGTCAAGATCAATGTGGAAGAAGTTGACTGACCTGCACAGAGCCCTGACCTCAATCCCATCCAACACCTTGGGGATCAATTGGAAAGCCAACTGCGAGCCAGGCCTAACTGGCCAATCAGTGCCTGAGCTCACCAATGCTGAATGATAGCCAATCCCTGCAGCAATGCTCCCACATCTAGGATAAAGCCTTCCCAGAAGAGTGGAGGTTGTTATAGCAGCAAATGGTGGACCAACTCCATATTAATGCTCGTAATTTTGAATGAGATTTTGGATGTCAGGTGTCCATATACTTTTGACCATGCGCTGTACCAATACAGAATAAAAAACACTTACAATCATCCAGAACAATATGATTCAAGCAGTTTTCCAGCTTGAACGCAATATTAGCTCAAAAATCAACATTTTTTAAAATGTAGTCCTACCAATGGATACAAGTCTCAAGCCAATAAACCAAGTCTAGTTCATAGAGTCCCCGGCTGGGTATTTATTCACTGCGTGTACTATGTCCCTGTCCGATTGGATTTTGTGTTCTTTTCCATTTCGGTACGTTCACAATCGCAGGCATGCCAGAGACACCTGTGGCAGTTAACCCTTCCCCTTCTCTGTTTTTGACAGCCCCACCGTTGGTATCTCTCAGATACCCCCTCCCCGTGGGTCTCTGTGGTTGCGCTCCAGTAGAGGCTCCCAGTCGGTAAGAGACGTGACTCCTGGGTGGAGTTTTCACTCGATTTCAACCGGGCCTTCCCAGCAGAACTCTGCCGACCTGCCTGCCCTACCACAGCAGCAACGACGAGCCTCCCTGGTCTCCTCCCATCATACGGCTCGGAGGGTACCAGCCGTCCGTAAAGGAACACGCCTGATGAGACCGTCCCTCTACATTGGGTCTTTTTCAGCTAGAATTAATTTTGTACATTATTCCTTATTCATTCCTTATGCATGCTGGGATAGGCTCCAGCACCCCCCGCGACCCCATCCAGGAATGAGTGAATATAGGTATTGGATGGATGGAATAAATAAAGTTTTTTTTAAATTTGCCCCATCCCAGCACTTTTTGGTAATTTGTATTTGTCCTAATACTGTAGCTTATTCTTCTGCCTAGTTGGCTCTGCAGAGGTTAGGTCTGAGTAGTGTTCACTGTGTGTGAACTGTGTTCTTGGCTAGAAATAGCTGTACAAAATAAGTATTGTATCTTACTGAACCTGTGTTTAGTAGTTGTCTATGACCATGAAATGCACTTTTTGTACAACAAACAAAATCCGAAATGGCTGCCAATTCAAGATAGCAGCAACCGAAACATAGATTCCTACCGAAGTGTTTAGACACTGTAGAAAGTTTCAGATGTCTAGATGAAAAGAGAGAAAAGACTGATTTTAACATAATTTTCCCATTTAAAAAAAAATAGATGAACTTAATAGCTTTTGTCTCAAAAACCAGAAACTAGAAACTGGAAAACCTTCTGGATATCCTCTCACAAGATACAACAGGGGAAACAACACTGAGGTGCTGCTCGTCTCTAAAGATATTGAAGGGAACTGCTTACAGGTGCTTTTTTTCTCTAGAGAAAGTATAGCAAAGATGCTTCAAGTTGCTGGTCCTTGTCTCTTCTACATTGGGCTGCAGTGGTTCTGTCACTTTCTTGAAGAATGTGTTGATCTTCTCCAACAGGTTGCTTCCCTGCTTGACCTCATACACCTGAAAACAAATCCAAAGAGCTTCGTCAAACAGGTGGAGAGTGAGACAGGTAAAATACAGTCAAACAGGTGGACAGTGAGACAGGTAAAATACACTCAAACAGGTGGCGAGTGAGACAGGCAAAATACAGTCAAGCAGGTGGTGTGTGAGACAGGTAAAATACAGTCATACAGGTGGAGAGTGAGACAGGTAAAACATGCTCAAATAGGTGGAGAGTGAGACAGGTAAAACACGCTCAAACACGTGGAGAGTGAGACAGGTAAGACACGCTCAAACAGGTGGTGAGTGAGACAGGTAAAATACAGTCAAACAGGTGGAAAGTGAGACAGGTAAAACATGCTCAAACAGGTGGTGTGTGAGACAGGTAAAATACAGTCAAACAAGTGGTGTGTGAGACAGGTAAAATACAGTCAAACAGGCGGAGAGTGAGACAGGTAAAATACAGTCAAACAGGTGGTGTGTGAGACAGGTAAAACACGGTCAAACAGGTGGAAAGTGAGACAGGTAAAATACAGTCAAACAGGTGGTGTGTGAGACAGGTAAAACACGGTCAAACAGGTGGAACGTGAGACAGGTAAAATACAGTCAAACAGGTGGTGTGTGAGACAGGTAAAATACAGTCAAATAGGTGGAGAGTGAGACAGGTGAGACAAGTAAAATACAGTCAAACAGGTGGTGTGTGAGGCAGGTAATATACAGTCAAACAGGTGGAGAGTGAGACAGGTAAAACACGCTTAAACAAGTGGAGAGTGAGACAGGTAAAGCACGCTCAAACAGGTGGAGAGTGAGACAGGTAAAACACGGTCCAACAGATGGAGAGTGAGACAGGTAAAATACAGTCAAACAGGTGGAGAGTGAGACAGGTAAAACATGCTCAAACAGGTGGTGAGTGAGACAGGTAAAACATGGTCAAACAGGTGACACGGTCAAAGAGGTGACACGGTAAAACAGACGCGCTTCAGATTAGGTAGAACAGTGAATCAGTTGCACAACCCTACTTTTTTTGTCGGCATCTTGAGCTTCATAAACTCCGCTTCTCGACAAAGTACGTGCCAGGGGGCATGTATCTTCAGAAACCCAACTCCAGGAGTTTTGGCCTGCAACATAAATAATAATAATAAAAAATAAATAATAAAAATAATGGTAATAATAATTGTAGTGTGACTTCAATTTGGAGGCTAGCATGGGATTTTCCCAAGACTTTCTGAATTTTCCAGCTGTAGATCAAAACAAATTGCCTTAATCATGATTGCAGTGTGCCCTCATACTCATTAGTATAGTCCTGATTACAGTGTGCCCTCATACTCATTAGTATAGACCTGATTGCACTGTGCCCTCATACTCATTAGTATAGTCCTGGTTGCACTGTGCCCTCATACTCATTAGTATAGTCCTGATTGCACTGTGCCCTCATACTCGTTAGTATAGTCCTGACTACAGTGTGCCTTCATACTCGTTAGTATAGTCCTGATTGCACTGTGCCTTCATACTCGTTAGTATAGTCCTTAATGCAGCATGCTTTAAACTCCACCTATAGGATACTAAAGTAGCTGCTGACCAGGTTTTACAAGAAATTAAGGCTTATAAAAAAAACTAATTAAAAAATAAGTTTATGACAAATAAGTTCACAACTATTTTTGTCTACTTCATCCCAGTCTTTTGCCATGCATCTACAACTAGCTAGTACTTTCACACCTTCACATATGAACACATTTTAAGCTTTTCACATAAATATATTTTTAGCATTGAAAACAAATAATAAATACAAATATATAGAATAGTTGTCTGTACCTTTACAAATTGCTGTGCTTGGCTAAATTCAGGACTGTTCTTCCATTAAATTGGTATTTTAAAAGCTCTACTACTTGTTGTTCAAATGATTTAATTTAGATTTCACTCCATTATTAAATCAAATAATTAAATCAAATGAATTTGCATTGAATTACATCAAAATACTTGCATTTCAATTTTTAAAGACAACACTGTCATTTAAGACACTGAAATGATGAAAGTACTCCATCCACCCAATACCTATATCCGCTCATTCCTGGTAAGGGTTGCGGGGGGGGGGGGGGGGGGGGGGGGGGGCTGGAGCCTATCCCAGTGTGCATTGGGCGACAGGCAGGAATACACCCTGGACAGGCTGCCAATCTAGCACAGGGCACACCCCATTCACTCATCAATCACTCACACATTCGCACCTATGGGCAATTTAGAGTCTCCAATTAATGTCGGATGTCTTTGGACTGTGAGGAAACAGTGCTACCCACTACACTACCGCGCCACCCATGATGAAGGTACTAATAGGCCTCATTCAACTGACCATTTCTCTATAGCTTTTAGGCTCATTTGTTATTATGTTGATTGACCAACAATGATTTGCATGTTTCGTGTTGAAAATCATTACCAAAATCAACATTTCATCATTGCAATGCTTTGTAAAGCCTAAGTGAGTGTGGTCATGACGAATAAACAAACATAAAAGTCAAGTGTCCCAGTGTATTAACTGGGAGAGACAAATCAGCCTGTTCTACCTTTCTGGTGAGATATAAACTGGGATAGACTTACCAACCTGCTCTACCTTTCTGGTGAGATATAAACTGGGATAGACTTACCAACCTGCTCTACCTTTCTGGTGAGATATAAACTGGGATAGACTAATCAGCCTGTTCTACCTTTCTGGTGAGATATAAACTGGGATAGACTAATCTGCCTGTTCTACCTTTCTGGTGAGATATGATTTTTGCTGTTATTGGCTGGATACAGAATGATCTGCACTGTTATTTTCTGGATACAGAATGATCTGCGCTGTTATTGGCTGGATACAGAATGATCTGCGCTGTTAGTGGCTGGATACAGAATGATCTGCGCTGTTATTGGCTGGATACAGAATGATCTGTGCTGTTGCTTGGCTGGAAGCAGCCCACATCTGTTATAACTTGTAAAGGGTAAGTTTGGCTTTCCCAACAGCCCTTCAGCGAAGTCATATACAGCGATTGCTAAGGCTAAAGGTTTCGCTCGCTCACAGGATGCAGCAATCTGGGTAACGGCCAGCAGGTTGTCATGGAGAAGCTCAGAAACCTTTTACAGTTCCTATACCCTCCACGACAGAGATGATTATGGGATGCAGTGATGATAGGCATCGATCATAAGCGTGCTCCTGAGGTAGTGGTTTTCTTTTTTCTTTTTTCTTAACAGCTGAGCCATCCATCAGGCCAGGTCAACTAATGTAAACTTGACCAGCTACATCGCAGAAGCACATCAACAACAAAACAAAGTAGAGCGAACAGGTGGGTAGCCTGAAAAACAATTTAACAGGCTCAGTCTTCGGAAAAGAATAAAACCGATGAAGTTGCAATTTTTGACTTTTTGACAGTTTTGTGTAAGCACACAATGACATCAACACAAATCCTTGTTTTTCAGCAACTTAACATAACAACAACAAAAAAAAAAATCAAGGCAGATGGTTAACAACCAACACAAGCTCGGGGCAGCATTTTGGGAATTCAACCAGAGAATGTGATACATAAGCTGATCAGTGATCAAAGGTAAGGCCACCAACAAGACTGAGCAATCTGAAAGGGGAGAAACTCACATTGCTATGATGTATCGGTTTGCATGATTGGCTGGCTTTCTGGGCCAGTCAGTCGTCATTTATTGCTCAAGTTTTCTGAGGCTAAAATTTATGAAACAAAATATCTCTTTAGGGACATGACCTGCCTACCGTGCGTGTGTGTGTGTGTGCTTGTGTGCATATGTGTTTGTGCGTGTGTGTTTGTATGCGTATATGTTTGTGTGTATGTGTGTGTGTGTGTGTGTGTGTGTGCAAGCGTATGTGTTTGCGCGTGAGTGTGTGTGTGTGCGCGTCTGTGTGTGTGTGTGCATGCATGTGTCTGTGTGTGTTAGTGTGTGTGCGTATATGTGTGTGTGTGTGTGTACGTATGATGAAACCAAAAGAGCAGCAAACAACAAGTATTCTTTTCTCACAACATTTATGCCACTACCTATAACAGTGTCTGCAACATGATTGCAATGCAGTCGTCATGTAATGTTGTAATCTGAGGAAAAACATGTTTTCAGTGTACAAAAATGACTAGTTCCTCACACATACAAAACACTGTCTATACTTCATTAATTCAACCTTGCTAAATCTAGGCCTGCCATTAGAAGTATGGATATCAAAATTTGGCCAAATTACAAGAAACAACATTGGCTATCTTAGCTCACTCAACATCAAACAAGCTGTATTCCAAAGCAATGGCTCCAAATGTTTCCTAAATTATTTCAAGAAACTTAGCCCTGTGTTTTTTCATCTTACCATCTGGAAAGAATATGGAAATTCAAAGAGCTTTGGCCATGTTTCTACAGGCAAATGAGAATAGTTTCTGTGGCTATGTTTCTACAGTCTAATGAGGATTGTTTCTGTGGCTATGTTTCTACAGGCTAATGAGAATTGTTTCTGTGGCTATGTTTCTACAGGCTAATGAGAATTGTTTCTGCGGCTATGTTTCTACAGGCTAATGAGGATTGTTTCTGTGGCTATGTTTCTACAGGCTAATGAGGATTGTTTCTGTGGCTATGTTTCTACAGGTTAATGAGAACCTGGTTGTGACCATGTTTGGCTGACACATTGGGTGTGCCAGGCAGCTGTGTGTCATTTTCCCTTCCTATCCCCATGATTGCCCCACAGTAGAACGCAGATGTGAACTGGGTCATCCATCCAAAGCAGCTTTAGCCTTTTATAACCCACAGGGAACCTGTTTCACTCATTCACTTCCCCATAGACTTAGCCTGTCCAAGCTGGACAACTGCAACTCTATTCTGGCTGGACTACCGGCATCTGCCATCAGACCCCTGCAACTCATTCAGAATGCTGCAGCTCGTCTGGTCTTCAACCTCCCCAGACACTCCCATGTCACTCCCCTGCCCACTACCCTCCACTGGTTGCCTGTTATGGCTCGCATCAAATTTAAAAGATTGGTCCTAGCATACCAGGCAGTCAAGGGATCAGCCCCAGCATACCTCCACAAGATCTTCAAACCCTACATGCCAGCCAGACCCCTCTGTTCTGCTACCTCAGGAGGCCTGGCACCTCCCCCTCTTCGCACCTGCGCTTCCCGATCTCGATCACGTCTCCTGTCTTTTCTGGCCGCACGATGGGGGAATGACCTCCCTGTGGAGGTCAGAACAGCTGAGACCCTGACCCACATTCACCTCCCCACAGATGGAGCCTGTTTCACTCATTCACCTCCCCACAGAGGGAGCCCATTTCACTCATTCACCTCCCAACAGACGGAGCCTGTTTCACTCATTCACCTCCCCAGAGGGAACCTGTTTCACTCATTCACCTCCCCACAGATGGTGCCTGTTTCACTCATTCACCTCCCCACAAACCAAGCTTGTTTCACTCATTCACCTCCCCACAAAGGGAACCTGTTTCACTTATTAACCTCCCCAGAGAGGGAACCAGTTTCACTCATTCACCTCCCCACAGAGGGAACCTGTTTCACTCATTCAACTCCCCACAGACCGAGCCTGTTTCACTCATTCACCTCCCCAGAGATGGTGCCTGTTTCACTCATTCACCTCTGCACAGACCAAGCTTGTTTCACTCATTCACCTTCCCACAGAGGGAACCTGTTTCACTCATTCACCTCCCCACATAGGGAACCCGTTTCACTCATTCACCTCCCCGCAGATGTAGCCTGTTTCACTCATTCACCTCCCCACAGCGTGAGCCTGTTTCACTCATTCATATCCCCACAGATGGAACCTGATTCACTCATTCACCTCCCCACAGCGTGAGCCTGTTGCACTCATTCACCTCCCCACAGACGGAACCTGTTTCACTCATTCATCTCCCCACAGAGGGAACATATGTCACTCATTCACCTCCCAACAGAGGGAACCTGTTTCACTCATTCACCTGCCCAGAGATGGAGCCTGTTTCACTCATTAACCTCCCCACAGAGGGAACCTGTTTCACTCATTCACCTCCCCACAGAGGGAACCTATTTCACTCATTCACCTCCCCACAGAGGGAACCTGTTTCACTTATTCACCTGCCCAAAGATGGAGCCTGTTTCACTCATTAACCTCCCCACAGAGGGAACCTGTTTCACTCATTCACCTCCCCACAGAGGGAACCTGTTTCACTCATTCACCTCACCACAGAGGGAACCTGTTTCACTTATTCACCTGCCCAAAGATGGAGCCTGATTCACTCATTAACCTCCCCACATAGGGAAGCCGTTTCACTCATTCACCTCCCCGCAGATGTAGCCTGTTTCACTCATTCATCTCCCCCCAGAGGGAACCTGTTTCACTCATTCACTTCCCCACAGATGGTGCCAGTTTCACTCATTCACCTCCTCACAGGCCGAGCCTGTTTCACTCATTCACCTCCCCACAGATGGAGCCTGTTTCACTCATTCACCTCCCCACAGACCAAGCTTGTTTCACTCATTCACCTCCCCACAAAGGGAACCTGTTTCACTCATTAACCTCCCCAGAGAGGGAACCAGTTTCACTCATTCACCTCCCCACAGAGGGAACCTGTTTCACTCATTCAACTCCCCACAGACCGAGCCTGTTTCACTCATTCACCTCCCCACAGATGGTGCCTGTTTCACTCATTCACCTCTGCACAGATGGTGCCTGTTTCACTCATTCACCTCCCCACAGAGGGAACCTGTTTCTCTCATTGACCTCCCCACAGACTGAGCCTGTTGCACTCATTCACCTCCCCACAGACGGAACCTGTTTCACTCATTCACTTCCCCACAGCGGAAACATATGTCACTCATTCACCTCCCAACAGAGGGAACCAGTTTCACTCATTCACCTGCCCAGAGATGGAGTCTGTTTCACTCATTAACCTCCCCACAGAGGGAACCTGTTTCACTCATTCACCCCCCCACAGAGGGAACCTGTTTCACTCATTCACCCCCCCACAGAGGGAACCTGTTTCACTCATTCACCTCCCCATAGACCGAGCCTGTTTCACTCATTCACATCCCCACAGATGGAGCCTGTTTCGCTCATTAATCTCCCCACAGAAGGAACCTGTTTCACTCCTTCACCTCCCCACATAGAGAACCTGTTTCACTCATTCACCTCCCTACAGACTGAGCCTGTTTCACTCATTCACCTCCCCAAAGAGGGAACTTGTTTCACTCATTCACCTCCCCACAGAGAGAACCTGTTTCACTCATTCACCTGCCCATATAGGGAACCTGTTTCACTCATTCACCTCCCAACAGAGGGAACCTGTTTCACTCATTCACCTGCCCACAGATGGAGCCTGTTTCACTCATTAACCTCCCCACAGAAGGAACCTGTTTCACTCATTCACCTCCCCACAGAGGGAACCTGTTTCACTCATTCACCTCCCCACAGATGGTGCCTGTTTCACTCATTCACCACCCACAGACCGAGCCTGTTTCACTCATTCACCTCCCCACAGATGGAGCCTGTTTCACTCATTCACCTCCCCACAGATTGAGCTTGTTTCACTCATTAACCTCCACACAGAAGGAACCTGTTTCACTCATTCACCTCCCCACAGATGGAGCCTGTTTTACTCATTCACCTCCCCACATAGGGAACCTGTCTCACTCAATCACCTCCCCACAGACCGAGCCTGTTTCACTCATTCACCTCCTCATCGATGGAGCCTGTTTCACTCATTCACCTCCCCACAGAGGGACCATGTTTCACTCATTCACCTCCCCACAAAGGGAACCTGTTTCACTCATTCACCTCCCCACAGATGGAGCCTGTTTCACTCATTCACCTCCCCACAGATTGAGCTTGTTTCACTCATTAACCTCCACACAGAAGGAACCTGTTTCACTCATTCACCTCCCCACAGATGGAGCCTGTTTTACTCATTCACCTCCCCACATAGGGAACCTGTCTCACTCAATCACCTCCCCACAGACCGAGCCTGTTTCACTCATTCACCTCCTCATCGATGGAGCCTGTTTCACTCATTCACCTCCCCACAGAGGGACCATGTTTCACTCATTCACCTCCCCACAAAGGGAACCTGTTTCACTCATTCACCTCCCCACAGATGGTCCCTGTTTCACTCATTCACCTCCGCACAGACCGAGCCAGTTTCACTCATTCACCTTCCCACAGAGGGAACCTGTTTCAGTCATTCACCTCCCCACAGTGGGAACCTGTTTAACTCATTCACCTCCCCGCAGATGTAGCCTGTTTCAGTCATTCACCTCCCCACAGATGGAGCCTATT
The DNA here is from genome assembly GCA_025169545.1 of Anguilla japonica. Classification (NCBI taxonomy): domain Eukaryota; kingdom Metazoa; phylum Chordata; class Actinopteri; order Anguilliformes; family Anguillidae; genus Anguilla; species Anguilla japonica. The sequence continues at coordinate 11,024,136 of CM045898.1, read as the reverse complement.
TCACTCATTCACCTCCCCACATAGGGAACCTGTTTCACTCATTCACCTCTCCACAGATGGTCCCTGTCTCACTCATTCACCTCCGCACAGACCGAGCCAGTTTCACTCATTCACCTTCCCACAGAGGGAACCTGTTTCAGTCATTCACCTCCCCACAGAGGGAACCTGTTTCAGTCATTCACCTCCCCACAGTGGGAACCTGTTTCACTCATTCATCTCCCCACAGATGGAACCTGTTTCACTCATTCACCTCCCCACAGATGGAGCCTGTTTCACTCATTCACCTCCCCACAGATGGAGCCTGTTTCACTCATTCACCTCCCCACAGAGGGAACCTGTTTCTCTCATTCACCTCCCCACAGACCGAGCCTGTTTCACTCATTAACCTCCCCACAGAAGGAACCTGTTTCACTCATTCACCTCCCCACAGATGGAGCCTGTTTTACTCATTCACCTCCCCACATAGGGAACCTGTATCACTCAATCACCTCCCCACAGACCGAGCCTGTTTCACTCATTCACCTCCCCATCGATGGAGCCTGTTTCACTCATTAACCTCCCCACAGAGGGACCGTGTTTCACTCATTCACCTCCCCACAAAGGGAACCTGTTTCACTCATTCACCTCTCCACAGATGGTCCCTGTCTCACTCATTCACCTCCGCACAGACCGAGCCGGTTTCACTCATTCACCTTCCCACAGAGGGAACCTGTTTCAGTCATTCACCTCCCCACAGAGGGAACCTGTTTCAGTCATTCACCTCCCCACAGTGGGAACCTGTTTCACTCATTCATCTCCCCACAGATGGTACCTGTTTCACTCATTCACCTCCCCACAGATGGAGCCTGTTTCACTCATTCACCTCCCCACAGAGGGAACCTGTTTCTCTCATTCACCTCCCCACAGACCGAGCCTGTTTCACTCATTAACCTCCCCACAGAAGGAACCTGTTTCACTCATTCACCTCCCCACAGATGGAGCCTGTTTTACTCATTCACCTCCCCACATAGGGAACCTGTATCACTCAATCACCTCCCCACAGACCGAGCCTGTTTCACTCATTCACCTCCTCATCGATGGAGCCTGTTTCACTCATTCACCTCCCCACAGAGGGACCATGTTTCACTCATTCACCTCCCCACAAAGGGAACCTGTTTCACTCATTCACCTCCTCACAGATGGTCCCTGTTTCACTCATTCACCTCCGCACAGACCGAGCCAGTTTCACTCATTCACCTTCCCACAGAGGGAACCTGTTTCAGTCATTCACCTCCCCACAGAGGGAACCTGTTTCACTCATTCACTTCCCCACAGATGGAGCCTGTTTCACTCATTCACTTCCCCACAGATGGAGCCCGTTTCACTCATTCACCTCCCCACAGAGGGAACCTGTTTCATTAATTCACCTCCTCACAGATGGAACCTGTTTCACTCATTCAGCTCCCAACAGATGGAGCCTGTTTCACTCATTAACCTCCCCACAAAGGGAACCTGTTTCAATCATTCACCTCCCCACAGACCAAGCCTGTTTCTCTCATTCACAGCCCCACAGAGGGAACCCGTTTCACTCATTCATCTCCCCACAGAGGGAACCTGTTTCACTCATTCATCTCCTCACAGAGGAAACCTGTTTCACTCATTCACCTCCCCACAGACTGAGCCTGTTTCACTCATTCACCTCCCCACATAGGGAACCTGTATCACTCAATCACCTCTCCACAGACCGAGCCTGTTTCACTCATTCACCTCCCCATCGATGGAGCCTGTTTCACTCATTAACCTCCCCACAGAGGGACCGTGTTTCACTCATTCACCTCCCCACAAAGGGAACCTGTTTCACTCATTCACCTCCCCACAGATGGTCCCTGTCTCACTCATTCACCTCCGCACAGACTGAGCCGGTTTCACTCATTCACCTTCTCACAGAGGGAACCTGTTTCAGTCATTCATCTCCCCACAGTGGGAACCTGTTTCACTCATTCATCTCCCCACAGATGGAACCTGTTTCACTCATTCACCTCCCCACAGATGGAGCCTGTTTCACTCATTCACCTCCCCACAGAGGGAACCTGTTTCTCTCATTCACCTCCCCACAGACCGAGCTTGTTTCACTTATTCACCTCCCCACAGACGGAACCTGTTTCACTCATTCACCTCCCCATAGAGAGAACCTATGTCACTCATTCACCTCCCCACAGAGGGAACCTGTTTCACTCATTAACCTCCCCACAGAAGGAACCTGTTTCACTCATTAACCTCCTCACAGAGGGAACCTGTTTCACTCATTCACCTCCCCACACAGGGAACCTGTTTCACTCATTCACCTGCCCACATAGGGAACCTGTTTCACTCATTCACTTCCCCACAGATGGTGCCTGTTTCACTCATTCACCTCCTCACAGACCGAGCCTGTTTCACTCATTCACCTCCCCACAAAGGGAACTTGTTTCAGTCATTCACCTCCCCACAGAGGGAACTTATTTCACTCATTCACCTCCCCACATAGGGAACCTGTTTCACTCATTCACTTCCCCACAGATGGAGCCTGTTTCACTCATTCACTTCCCCACAGATGGTGCCTGTTTCACTCATTCACCGCCCCACAGAGGGAACCTGTTTCATTAATTCACCTCCTCACAGATGGAACCTGTTTCACTCATTCAGCTCCCAACAGATGGAGCCTGTTTCACTCATTAACCTCCCCACAAAGGGAACCTGTTTCAATCATTCACCTCCCCACAGACCAAGCCTGTTTCTCTCATTCACAGCCCCACAGAGGGAACCTGTTTCACTCATTCATCTCCCCACACAGGGAACCTGTTTCACTCATTCATCTCCTCACAGAGGAAACCTGTTTCACTCATTCACCTCCCCACAGACCGAGCCTGTTTCACTCATTCACTTCCCCAAAGAGGGAGCCTGTTTCCCTCATTCACCTCCCCACAGACAAAGCCTTTGCACTCATTCACCTCCCAACAGACCGAGCCTGTTTCACTCATTCACCTCCCCACATTGGGAACCTGTCTCACTCATTCACCTCCCCACAGACAAAGCCTTTGCACTCATTCACCTCCCAACAGACTGAGCCTGTTTATCTCATTCACCTCCCCACAGACCGAGCCTGTTTCACTCATTCACCTCCCCACAGAGGGAGCCTGTTGCACTCATTCACCTCCCCACAGAGGGAGCCTGTTTCACTCATTCATCTCCCCACAGAGGGAACCTGTTTCACTCATTCACCTCCCCAGAGGGAACATGTTTCACTCATTCACCTCCCCACAGATGGTGCCTGTTTCATTCATTCACCTCCCCACAGGCCGAGCCTGTTTCAGTCATTCACCTCCCCACAGATGGAGCCTGTTTCGCTCATTCACCTCCCCACAGACCGAGCTTGTTTCACTCATTCACCTCCCCACAGAGGGAACCTGTTTCACTCATTCACCTCCCCACAGACCGAGCCTGTTTCACTCATTCACCTCCCCACATAGGGAACTTGTTTCAGTCATTCACCTCCCCACAGAGGGAACTTATTTCACTCATTCACCTCCCCACATAGGGAACCTGTTTCACTCATTCACTTCCCCACAGATGGAGCCTGTTTCACTCATTCACTTCCCCACAGATGGTGCCTGTTTCACTCATTCACCGCCCCACAGAGGGAACCTGTTTCATTAATTCACCTCCTCACAGATGGAACCTGTTTCACTCATTCAGCTCCCAACAGATGGAGCCTGTTTCACTCATTAACCTCCCCACAAAGGGAACCTGTTTCAATCATTCACCTCCCCACAGACCAAGCCTGTTTCTCTCATTCACAGCCCCACAGAGGGAACCTGTTTCACTCATTCATCTCCCCACACAGGGAACCTGTTTCACTCATTCATCTCCTCACAGAGGAAACCTGTTTCACTCATTCACCTCCCCACAGACCGAGCCTGTTTCACTCATTCACTTCCCCAAAGAGGGAGCCTGTTTCCCTCATTCACCTTCCCCACAGACAAAGCCTTTGCACTCATTCACCTCCCAACAGACCGAGCCTGTTTCCTCATTCACCTCCCCACATTGGGAACCTGTCTCACTCATTCACCTCCCCACAGACAAAGCCTTTGCACTCATTCACCTCCCAACAGACTGAGCCTGTTTATCTCATTCACCTCCCCACAGACCGAGCCTGTTTCACTCATTCACCTCCCCACAGAGGGAGCCTGTTGCACTCATTCACCTCCCCACAGAGGGAGCCTGTTTCACTCATTCATCTCCCCACAGAGGGAACCTGTTTCACTCATTCACCTCCCCAGAGGGAACATGTTTCACTCATTCACCTCCCCACAGATGGTGCCTGTTTCATTCATTCACCTCCCCACAGGCCGAGCCTGTTTCAGTCATTCACCTCCCCACAGATGGAGCCTGTTTCGCTCATTCACCTCCCCACAGACCGAGCTTGTTTCACTCATTCACCTCCCCACAGAGGGAACCTGTTTCACTCATTCACCTCCCCACAAATGGAGCCTGTTTCACTCATTCACCTCCCCACATAGGGAACCTGTATCACTCATTCACCTCCCCACAGACCGAGCCTGTTAAAACAGTGTGATAATTCCAGAAGGGAAATGCAACTTGATCTACATACCTGTGGATGAAGACACCACATAGACCCATATAATTAGTCCTGGGAATCAAATGAGACCCTTAAAGCTTCATTAGAGTGAGCAAAAGCAAGGTCTGAGGGAATTAGTCTGATTGTCTTTACATTCTGCAGTTTCATGTGATTTGATACACAGAAGCCATTTCAAGTGGAGTCGTGCCAACAGTAAACAAGGTCATTGGAGGTAAAGAGAGAAAATAGTTCAAGGTAAACTAACGCTAACACTAGCATACATAAATGGGAGCAGAGACCCATGAAGTATTTAACATCAGGAAATTTTGACTAGAAGGAATAACATGCTTGCAATAATGGCCTGTTCCATCATTATACATTACAATTCTATACTACAATTTTTTATTAATGTACAAAGAATATTAATAAAGATATAAATAATGTGAGAACTCTGAAATATCAGTGGCAATTATATTTATCAACAAATTTAGTAGCGATAATTTTATTAATAGGTCTGTAATAAATCACAGATCCCGCTTGGGAACAGTCATTCTGCAGGGTCATGCACACAGGCCTGGGAACAGTCATTCTGCAGGGTCATGCACACAGGCCTGGGAACAGTCATTCAGCAGGGTCATGCACACAGGCCTGGGAACAGTCATTCAGCAGGGTCATGCACACAGGCCTGGGAACAGTCATTCAGCAGGGTCATGCACACAGGCTTGGGAACAGTCATTCAGCAGGGTCATGCACACAGGCCTGGGAACAGTCATTCAGCAGGGTCATGCACACAGGCCAGGGAACAGTCATTCAGCAGGGTCATGCACACAGGCTTGGGAACAGTCATTCTGCAGTGTCATGCACACAGGCCAGGGAACAGTCATTCAGCAGGGTCATGCACACAGGCCTGGGAACAGTCATTCTGCAGTGTCATGCACACAGGCTTGGGAACAGTCATTCTGAAGGGTCATGCACGCAGGCCAGGGAACAGTCATTCAGCAGGGTCATGCACACAGGCCTGGGAACAGTCATTCAGCAGGGTCATGCACACAGGCCAGGGAACAGTCATTCTGCAGGGTCATGCACACAGGCCAGGGAACAGTCATTCTGCAGGGTCATGCACACAGGCCAGGGAACAGTCATTCTGCAGGGTCATGCACATAGGTCCTGCCTGTTCCCCAGCCTGTGGGGGGGTGGGGGGGGTGGGTGTACAGGGCAGGACTAGAAGGCCCTGCTGGCAGGTGGGTCATGTACATAGGTCCTGCCTGTTCCCCAGCCTGGGGGGGGGGGGGGGGTGGGTGTACAGGGCAGGACTAGAAGGCTCTGCTGGCAGGTGCTGTACTGCAGTTCTCAGCAGTTGGACTGACGGACAGAGGTCAGGTTTCTACTGGCTTGGCTATCCGGTAGCATGACAGTGTGATTCACAGCACATCACCGTCACGTGGTGCCAGAGCAGGACATGACTTCTGCCCGCTCTCCTGTCCCACACACATAACATAGACATGCATACATGCACACACACATAAATTACACATACACATGCACATAGACATGCATACATGCACATGCACATACATCACACACACATGAAAACACGCAAACCAACAGAGGCATGCGCACACACGCACACATCACACACAAACACGCACATACATGCACACGCATACACATGCACACGCACAAACACACATACACATCACACACACAACCACACACAAAGGCACACGCACACACACGCATAGGTACACATAAGCACACACATGCACACAGACATGCACGCAAAGGCAAGCATGTGCACATACACATGCACACACACACACACGCATGCATGCACACACACACACACACACACACAAACACGGAGACACACATACACAAGCACACACAAACAGGCACACACATACACACACACACACACACATACACGCGCAGAAACAAACACGTACGTGCACACACGCATGTACATGTACACATACAAACTCTATAAGCTATTCCTTGAACAACTTAAAAAACAGATGATAAGCAAACAATGAAAAAATAATAAAGAGGAGCCGCAGGTGGGAGCCATTTACAGACCACATTTTACCACACATCCTCATCCTCCTGAAAAGTGCCCCTACACACATCCTCAACCTTCTGAAAAGTGCCCCTACACACATCCTACACACATCCTCATCCTCCTGAAAAGTGCCCCACACACATCCTACACACATCCTCATCCTCCTGAAAAGTGCCCCACACACATCCTACACACATCCTCATCCTCCTGAAAAGTGCCCCACACACATCCTCATCCTCCTGAAAAGTGCCCTACACACATCCTCATCCTCCTGAAAAGTGCCCCTACACACATCCTACACACATCCTCAACCTTCTGAAAAGTGCCCCTACACACATCCTACACACATCCTCATCCTCCTGAAAAGTGCCCCTACACACATCCTACACACATCCTCATCCCTCTGAAAAGTGCCCTACACACATCCTCAACCTTCTGAAAAGTGCCCCACACACATCCTCAACCTTCTGAAAAGTGCCCCTACACACATCCTACACACACCCATATCCTTCTGAAAAGTGCCCCACACACATCCTACACACACCCATATCCTTCTGAAAAGTGCCCCACACACATCCTACATACATCCTCATCCTCCTGAAAAGTGCCCCACACACATCCTCAACCTTCTGAAAAGTGCCCCTACACACATCCTCAACCTTCTGAAAAAGTGCCCCTACACACATCCTACACACACCCATATCCTTCTGAAAAGTGCCCCACACACATCCTACATACAATCCTCATCCTCCTGAAAAGTGCCCCACACACATCCTCAACCTTCTGAAAAGTGCCCCTACACACATCCTCAACCTTCTGAAAAGTGCCCCTACACACATCCTACACACACCCATATCCTTCTGAAAAGTGCCCCACACACATCCTACATACATCCTCATCCTCCTGAAAAGTGCCCCACACACATCCTCAACCTTCTGAAAAAAGTGCCCCTACACACATCCTCAACCTTCTGAAAAGTGCCCCCCACACATCCTACACACACCCATATCCTTCTGAAAGTGCCCCACACACATCCTACATACATCCTCATCCTCCTGAAAAGTGCCCCACACACATCCTCAACCTTCTGAAAAGTGCCCCTACACACATCCTCAACCTTCTGAAAAGTGCCCCTACACACATCCTACACACACCCATATCCTTCTGAAAAGTGCCTCACACACATCCTACACACATCCTCATCCTCCTGAAAAGTGCCCCACACACATCCTACACACATCCTCATCCTTCTGAAAAGTGCCCCACACACACCCACATCCTTCTGAAAAGTGCCCCACACACATCCTACACACATCCTCATCCTTCTCAAAAGTGCCCCAAACACATCCTCATCCCTCTGAAAAGTGCCCCACACACATCCTCATCCTTCTGAAAAGTGCCTCACACACACCCATATCCTTCTGAAAAGTGCCTCACACACATCCTACACACATCCTCATCCTCCTGAAAAGTGCCCCACACACATCCTACACATCCTCATCCTTCTGAAAAGTGCCCCACACACACCCACATCCTTCTGAAAAGTGCCCCACACACATCCTACACACATCCTCATCCTTCTCAAAAGTCATCCTCATCCCTCTGAAAAGTGCCCCACACACATCCTCATCCTTCTGAAAAGTGCCTCACACACATCCTCATCCTTCTGAAAAGTGCCCCTACACACACCCACATCCTTCTGAAAAGTGCCCCACACACATCCTACACACATCCTCATCCTTCTCAAAAGTGCCCCAAACACATCCTCATCCCTCTGAAAAGTGCCCCACACACATCCTCATCCTTCTGAAAAGTGCCTCACACACATCCTCATCCTTCTGAAAAGTGCCTCACACACATCCTCAATCTTCTGAAAAGTGCCTCACACACATCCTTGTCTTTCTCAAAAGTGCCTCGCACACTCACTTTCTCATCTTTCTCCAAAACGCCACACACACTCACATCCTTGTCTTCCTTCAAAACACCCTATACACTCACATCCTCGTCCCTCTCTAGCTCCAAGCCCATGTCTCGCAGGTTCCCCTCAAACTCCTCCCGGTGGAGGCGCCTGTCTTCCTCGTGGTAGTCGGGGCTGTGATCCTGGGCGGCGGCCTCAGGATCGAGCTGGGCTGGGTGGGTGTGGCCACGCCGTAGGCTTTGCCTCAGGCTGCGGGTCAGAGCATTGTCAATGAGGCGGGAGGATCGGCGCGAGTAGTCGGTGTTGGGCTTCTTCACCGAGTACGTCAGCACATAGTCCACACGGCGCTCGCCATCCTGGAAGTACAGACCCTGTCTGCACCTTGTGTTCTCCTCTGGGGCCAGAGCCTTCAGCAGCTGGGACAGAGAGAGAGGGCTGTGTCAGGCTGTGTGTGTGTGTGTGCATGAGTGTGTGTGTGTGTATGAATGTGAGTGTGTGTGTGCATGTGTGTGAGTGCGTGTGTGAGTGTGTGTGAATGTAAGCGTGTGAGTGTGTGTGTGTGCGTGCATGTGCATATGCATGTGTGTGTGAGAGTGTGCGTGTGTGTGTATGCATGTGAGTGCATGTGTGTGTGCATGTGAATGCATGTGTGTGTGTGTGCGTGCATGTGTGTGAGTGTTTGTCTGTGTTTGTGCACATGTATGTGTGTGTGCGTGTGTGTGAGAGTGTGCGTGTGTGTGTGTGCGCGTGTACGTGTGTGCAGGTGTGTGTGCATGAGGTACACGTAATGCAGTCATGAAAGTGGTTAAACACATTCCAGTCAGAGGCAGGGTGGGAGGTCACCTGCAAACAATGAACCTGACCTGTGACCCTCAAATGGAGTTCAGAAAATATGTACACTTGAGCACTGACCTCTCACCATCTGACCCTCTGACCTCACAACCTCTGACCCTCTGATGGGCTGGACAGCAGGGTAGAGAGTACAATGCACGTGCATTTACATTACAGTGTGATTTTGCACAATTCCACCTCTATCACAGTGTCTGTCTGAAAACATTTCATAGGATCACCTCTGAAACGTTTGCCAACTCTTCGTATTTGCTTTTCTTCACAGATGACAAACTAAACATTGAGTATTGCTCAAAGGCACAGCTTTGAACGATGTGGAATGCATCATCAATATCCAAATCCTCCCTATTGTGCAACACAGTGTTGCTCTGGTGTCTGGTGCAGAAGGCTACCTGTAGTCACAGTATTGCAGCAACTCCATTACGTATCCCTAACATGACGGAGGAGCCATCGGATGTTGATATCACCATTTTCAGTACATCCAGTCGGTGATCCACAGATAATTTTGCCATTGCATCCACAATATACTGAGCACTGCGTGCTGCCAGCTCAATGATACCAGCAACGCTGTTTTGTAAATGACGCCATGTTGCTCTCTAATCCTAAGGTAAAGAAACATTTCATTCACTCTGATGTCTGTGATTTCATCGACAATCAGGGTGTGAACATGGGCAAATTTTAACACCTTTGCGCACTTGCCAAATCTAGTAAATCCTTGCCCGTTTTGGGGGTACCCTATTTAAAGCTTTATAACTCCAGATGTGAGCATCACAGAGACTTGATAAATGGCCCTAATGAAGCAAGACATTTGTACCATAGTCAGAAGTCTGACGTAACGCAGAGCAAAAACCTTGCCCATGTATGGAATTCCGGTTCAAATGGAAATTTCTCTATGGAAAAATGAATGGATTTTCACATAACCGTCCCTGTCACAGTCTGTGATTTAAGCTGGCGTTTGAAACTTTTTTTATCCGGACACATTTCTCTCTTAAATGGCACTGGATTCCGCTGAATTCCGACGTCGTTTTTCAACCGAAACAATTATTTTGCTAACAAAAAGCTAACACTGCTGCGCATGTTATTTACGTCACAGCTCTTGCGGTTCCCTGGCAACGCTTGTGAAGTGCAAGCAGCCTAGTTATATTAAGATGTTTACAGATATATATACAAAGGTAAAATAACAGAAAAAATGTATAATTTACTACACCAATGGGAAACAACGGGAAGAAAACGGTTTTCGCACGTGTATCGAAACAGCTCTGTGTGTGATGTAATTGTGCGACGGGTCATCTCGGGTGGCTAACCACTTAGCCGTTAGCAATTGAATTGATTTAAAAATTTGCTCTTTTTTAGTTTTCAATGAAATACTGAGAGATTGCAAATATACAGCAGGTTCAACTATTAATATCCTGGATCAAAAACTTCTTGACTCCAACTGCGTCAAATCTAAGGGTGGATACGAAGAACTACTAAAGATCTATGAATCAAAAAGTAAGCAGTGTACCCAATGTCTCCAAATCGATCCAAAATGTCTAAATTATGCATTGCTGTAAATTACAACATAATCATGTATTTCACTACAAATCAACTGTTTTGACTCATGAAACTCACTGTTGCATCATTTTCAAATACAACTAGCAAACCAACGAATGCTTACGCTACAGTATGTAATATCCTCATTATAAAATACCACTAACCTATTTGAAGACTCAATTTAAAAAATAACATATATACTCCTGGGCAAAAAAAAATGGGCTAAGCCCAAAATGGCAAAATATTAAGCTTTTAATGGTCTTAAAGGGGAATTGCACTTTATAACACTTCTGCTTCTCATGTCTGATACTGCCCTTCTAATGAATGTTGCCCTTCGTTTTTCAATTAGTTATTTCATTTTAAATGTCTAACGTTAGAAACAAAGACCCATTATTTTTAGCGCAAGTCCACATAGTAGTACGGTTTCTTCTTCTTCGATTTCGTTTTGCGGCAAATCGAGAAGAAGCGAAGCAAAACATTCCGTTAACTTAGCGTTGAAATCGAACAAACTAACGTTCTTTTGTTTGATGCAATATCGGTGTAATAATGAGGTGCATTGTACCCGGTTGTTATAATGCCCCCGTTAAACTTGACTTGAAAGCACATTTTCATAGTTTTCCACGCAATGCAACTTTGTGCCAGACATGGCTGGATGTAATCTGACACCCCAACATAACAGCCGAAGAAGTTCGCAAACGAGGACTAAGGGTATGCAGTGACTACTTTGAAGGCACTGACTACCAAGTTGACTGTCTGAAGCCTGGAGCTGTACCCACCATTTTTCCATAGTTGGTCGAACCGCTCGAGGTTGGTACTATGCAGGGTGGCTAACGCTATCGCGTCTGTCTGTGATACATAGGATGTTTACCACCAGTTGCCGTTTGTCCTGGGAATAGCCTGTGGTTCCTCAATCTCGGCCCGCTCCTGACTCGCTCTCACTCTCGCACGATCAGCCTGAAAATTAGCCAGCTCTTCTTCTGTGTATTCTGGCTCGAATCAATAGGGCACAACAATCCCATGATCAAAAACAAAATCTCCTTCGTCCTCAGACATTTTCGGTTTCGCTAGCTAGTGGTCACACAACACTATTTCCACGAACAACCTAATGTTATTGTCTGCAGGCACGCCCACATCAGAAGTCACGCAACGATATGCATCCTCGAGTTTCGACACTAAACTGCCTGGGTCTACTTCCTTCCTGGGATGTTTTTTTTAAATTAAAAGATCAGTCATTATTTGGTTATCTGCCACACCTGATGCAGCCAAACAAGGGCCTGATAACAAGCTCATAAATTGAACCAGGATTGATAGATCAGGGAACCCTACATGCCAGCCAGACCCCTCTATTCCGCTACCTCAGGACGCCTGGCACCTCCCCCTCCTGGCCCCACAATGGTGGACTGACCTCCCCGTGGAGGTCAGAACAGCTGAGACACTGACCCACTTCAAGCGACAACTGAAGACTCACCTCTTCAGGCTGCACCTCTCCCCATCCCTCCCTACCTCCCTGTAATCTCTAAATTGACTGTAATCTTAGGGTTGTAACTAGGTAGCTGTTTCGTAGGTGACTTAGTTAATGCACTCGTCTTAACTACTACTTGTATTTTTGCATAGACTGCATTGTTGCTGTTCTCGTTTGTGTTAGTATTAATCAGTTTATCCTTCAGGGTCCAAGTTGAACTATGCGGTTGTTCCCTGAACTTGGAACGGTACTTCTCTCTAGGGTTTTTGACACACTTGTTCCTGGTTATGGTTATACACTTTTGTTGTACGTCGCTCTGGATAAGAGCATCTGCCAAATGCCTGTAATGTAATGTAATGGAGAGATCTACAGTATGCAGTGCTGTGAGTCCCACAGTAAAGGAGCGAGAAAATCTGCTTCAAAAAAAGCAAAATATCATGCAGGGGTTTCTGTCAGAAACCGCATGGCTAGTCTTTGTCAGGCCAACTGTAGCTATTCTGAAATTTACAAGACCCTAAAGGCAGAGGAAATCCCTATTTCTCTATCAGCTATTAAGAGAATAGGTCAACGCTTTGAAACAACAGGTAATGTTGCCAGAAAGAAAGGATCTGGAAGGCCCAAAGCCTCATCATGCAGGGATGACCACCTGCTGAAATTTACAGTTCTCAAAGACAGGAAAAAAAGCGTACAAAAGCTGTCATCAGAATCTAAGACCTCAGAAAACAAGACTCTTTCGAGAAGAATAATAACCAGAAAGTTATCTAATGCAGGTTTTGTGTCTAGAAGATGTGTTAAAAAGCCATTGCTGTCTCAGAAAAACATCAAATACAGAATGAAGTTTTTGGCAGAATATGGAAAGTTTGATTCAGAGTGGTTCAGCAGAGTTGTGTGAAGTGATGAATCACGATTTGAGTTGCATGGTGATGCTCCAGAGAGGTGTCTTCGAAGATCTGGTGAGAAATACAATAGTGAATGCATTTCTACCACAGTTAAGCATGGAGGAAGAGGTGTCATGGTGTGGGGAGCCTTTTCAGCTGCTGGCACTGGTGAGCTGCTTCACTGGGAAAAGTCAATTAATGCTTTGGAATACATGAGAATATTGCAGAAAGGCTTGCTTCCCACAATTGAAAAGTTTTCTAAAGAGGAACGATCAGATGTTATTTCTCAACGAGACAATGCTCCTGCCCACACTGCAAAGACCACCAAAGAGTTTATTTATTTATTTATTTATTTATTTATTTATTTATTTAGGATCCCCATTAGCAATACACAGTGTGCAGCTAAGCTTCCTGGGGTCCAAACATAAAATACATACAATAAAAACTTGACTTGAGCGACCAGAGCGAATATAGTGGCGCTGTGAAACTCCATATTCAGCATAGCTGTCGTGTATCGTCTACTGATGAAACTTAAACAAGGCGTTTCTGTTTTCAACTCATAACTTGGTTGCAGGAGCACTGCATGTCTGAGTTGAGCAATCTAGGCACGCCGGCGTGCCGACCACTAGGGGGTGTGCGCTAAGTACTTAAATGAGCTCAAACACAATGGAAGCGTATTTTTTTTTCTTCGCCTAAAAGATATTTTTTTGAGTGGGTACAGATGCTTGTGCCTGTGCTTGGCCAGCTTAGTAACACAATGTAGCCACAGCCACAGCATTGGATTAATACTGTTTCAATTGTGATGACCGAAAATGATCAGATTTGATTTTAGAGGTCTGCATAGTTTTTTCTGAGCTATGTTGCGGAAGCTTTCCTATAAGGCCATTTTGGAGACTCCAAAAGGACACTTGGTAACCAAATGATATTATGGGTCTTTAGAGATGTAAAATACTGTCCATTGTAAACTGCATACTAGTGGAAGAAGGGTGCTGAAAGTAGTTCATTTTCCTGTTTGTCTGTCACTCTCCCTCTCCCTATCTCTCTCCTTGCTCTCCCCTTGCCACCTCTGGCAGTAGCAGGTCTGGAACATTGTAGAAAATAAATACATTTGCTGTTAACAATAAAAAAAATACATGTTTTGCCTCCCCACGTTATGAAAAAAGTCACCGTTGTCGCAAAAACATTGGTATCATAAAATCATTTAGAGATATAACTGTAAGCTTTAATACTTTCAAACAATATATTGTGTGATGAGATTGACCGAAAAGTTTATTGTAAAAAAACTGAATGAAAGCAAATAGACAAACAATGGCCTAAATACGGACTTATGTGTGACTTAAGGGGTTAGACTGAAGAGAATGACCATCTGATGAAAAACACAGGCAAACAGATTCTGCCATTTCTTTGATTTTATGTTTATTCCTCAACAGCCATATTCAGATTTATCGAAGTTAATTTCAATAAAAAAAAGTTTTGTCTACGCTTGTCCATGCTTAAAATGTGGAGGCCTTATCAATGCTTTCTAATGTGACAGCCAATCCAAAAGTAAACATTATGATAGCAAAGCTATACTGACATATGGCAGGGGCGGCGACCTTCACACCAGCATGGCCATGTTTGTGTTCACCTTAATGTCTGACTGGCTGATAAATAAGATTCGGCAGTAAATTGGTACATTTTACAACAGCGTAAATGGATTGCTGTGGTATTTTTATTTCTGGAGTCAAAGCCTGTATTGACCCGAGTGACATACAAATGACTGATTTCCTCACGGTCAAAAAACACACTTACGCATGAGTGCCCTCTGTACACATGGAGCAGAATTATTCTCACTTAAATTCCATTGAAGCCTCCATAAAAAATTATACTAAGAAATAAATATTCAGCTTTTTTTGAGTCACAGTATAACCCAGCTAACATAAAGATGGGCTTAAACAGGTCATGGTGCAGAAGCAGTTAATTTTCATGGAATGTATCAACGAAAAACTTTTTTTTACCATTTTGTAACTGTCTGTAAAATGCTAATACGAATGATGAGGCATGAGTTAATCAAATATTTTCAAATGTCACTTTAAAAGTAGCTCAGCTACTTAAAGAGTAAACTCAATCATTGTCCATTTTGAGTCATTATGTGGAAGACCGTACGCAAATATATGCAATGCATCTGTAGCATTGTCTCCTTTCTGAAAGCACTGTGCCTAAAATTCACCAAGTTGAAAAGCAGAATAAAATCGTTAATAGATAGATAGAGCTTGTATGAATACCACAGAACGAGGCCAGAAGCTTTGGGTTACTCTAAGCCGATGAGCTTCCGTGTGCAGCTATATCTGTTGCTCTGCCATCGGTCCGCACGGAGGAAACCGAGACCGGTGGCATCCTCAGCGTTGTCGCTTCAGAGCCGTGTCTAATTTCACAGGTCTTCTGTCCGCTATGTCAATACCATATGCTAGAGTAGCAAGCAAACGTCTCTAGATCTTAACTATAACATTTAATAAATAAAATTTGGAGTGATCAATACTGTCTTAGGTTAAGAAATAAATAGCATTACATTAAATAAACCAACAAAATAACAGGTAATTACTTAAAGCCAGTGATAACATAAGTTCAACAAGTTAACCTGGACAAGAAAAAAAAGCCACCCTGTACCTTTTCCTATACAACATCTGTATAAAAACAGAGCTACTGAACTAATTACACAAAGAATGTTGTATATTAAAAGCCTGAAAATACATTTACTTGTTTTAAATTCACTCACATAAACTACAACAAATATAAGGCATAGCAAGAAAAATTGCTTGTGAGAAGTCCTAAAATGTGATACTAAAACCTCTGATGTTACAAGTTAGGGTGATTCAGCTTTGACACAGCCCAGCGAAAGCACACCGCAGGACAGAAACAGACTCGGGCCCCAGAGACAGCGAAAAAGCACCAACAAACCGCTCGGCAACCACAGTCTCCCCGCGTCGCCACCTGTTTACACTCACTTGAAATTTCCCATGAAAAATGACATCCTTTAAGAAGTGCCTGGGCTTGGGGCTGCTCTGCTCCTGGCTGCCCTGTTCCGGGTTTCCCTGTTCTGGGCTGCCCTGCTCAGTGTTGCCCTGTTCTGGGTTTCCCTGCTCAGTGTTGCCCTGTTCTGGGTTTCCCTGCTCAGTGTTGCCCTGTTCTGGGGTTCCCTGCTCAGTGTTGCCCTGCTCTGGGCTGCCCTGTTCTGGGTTGCCCTGCTCAGGGTTGCCCTGTTCTGGGTTTCCCTGCTCAGTGTTGCCCTGCTCTGGGCTGCCCTGTTCTGGGTTTCCCTGCTCAGTGTTGCCCTTTTCTGGGTTGCCCTGCTCTGGGCTGCCCTGTTCTGGGTTTCCCTGCTCAGGGTTGCCCTGTTCTGGGTTTCCCTGCTCAGTGTTGCCCTGTTCTGGGTTTCCCTGCTCAGGGTTGCCCTGTTCTGGGTTTCCCTGCTCAGTGTTGCCCTGCTCTGGGTTTCCCTGCTCCAGTGTTGCCCTGTTCTGGGTTTCCCTGCTCGGTGTTGCCCTGTTCTGGGTTTCCCTGCTCCAAGTTGCCCTGTTCTGTGCTGCTCTGCTCTGAGTGTCCCTGTTCTGGGTTTTCCTGCTCCAGGTTGCCCTGCTCTGGGCTGTTCTGCGCAGTAGCCCCACCGTTCTCAGGTACGTTCCCAGCCATCGTCCATCCCAGAGGCAGCTGCCTGTATAACTGCCCCAGGAAAGCTTAGCAGTCCCTCTCCCCCCCCCGTGAGAGCCACAGCAGAGAGCCAGGGCCTCCCTGCCTGATTTGCATGTCACTTGAGAAGAGTCAGGGAAGCCAGGAGCTAATAATAGAGCCCAATATAAAGCCTTGGGTCCAAGTCTTCCAGATGTCCGGCCCTATGACAGCGCAGTCTTCATTTCTCTCCTCCTCCTCCTTCTGCTCCTCCTCCTCCTCCACTGCATGCCATGCCAGCCAGGAGGCAAGGGGGGGTCTGAGGTGGGTTGTCCCTTCAGGCGCCGGTTTAAAAAGCCTGAGGTTTTATCCGGGTAAAACACTGGGTAGTGCACAGCTGTCCACGGAACGGGTTCTCATTTAAACACACTGTCAGCTCAAACACGCTGTTACTTCAAACACACTGTAACCTCAAACTCATTGTCACCTCAAATATGCTGTCACCTCAAACACAGTCACTTAAAATACACTGTCACTTCAAACCAAATCACTGTAAACAAGCTGTAGCCTCAAATACACTGTCACTTCAAATACACCGTCACCTAAAACATACTCTCACCTAAAAAATGCTGTCACCTCAAACATACTTTTTGTCTAAAACACGCTGTCACCTCAAACATGCTTTTGTCTAAAACGCAGTGTAACCTCAAACACACCGTTACCTCAAACATGCTTTTGTTTAAAACACACTGTCACCACAAACACACTGTGCTGGCAGGGACTCATTTCAGAGAGTAATGTCAGCCAGAAGAACAGGCCTGAAAAGTGCAATATTCCTGACCTGATTCAGACCATACACTAACTACACAAAACACACCCATACACTAACTACACAAAACACAACCATACACTAACTACACAAAACACAACCATACACCAACTACACAAAACACACCCACACACTAACTACACAAAAAACACCCATACACCAACTATACAAAACACACCCATACACCAACTACACAAAACACACCCATACACTAACTACACAAATACATCCATATGCTAACTACACAAACACACCCGTACACCAACTACACAAAACACAACCATACACCAACTATACAAAACACACCCATACACCAACTACACAAAACACACCCATACACTAACTACACAAATACATCCATATGCTAACTACACAAACACACCCATACGCTAACTACACAAACACACCCATATGATGGCTGACTACACTTTGCCTCAAGCAGTTGTGGAATGTCTGGTGGCACTGAGATTGTTGCCACACGGAGCTGGCTCTCCAACACTGAGCTCTGACAGATGGCTAGTAATGTCCACCATGTAGGCAAGGTCACAGAGCCACTTGCTATCACTGAGTTCCTCCCCACGGCACCCTTTCATCTCCACGGAAACTTTCACAGCGTCCCTGAGTTTGTAAAACCTTCTCAGCCTGGTTTCCCAGCGTAGCCATCGCACCTCACAGTAGTAAACCAGATCTCCATACTCCAGTTTCAAGGCCTTTCAACAATGCCCTGAACTGGCGATTATTCAGCGCTCTGCTTTGAATGAACTTAACGCAGGAAACAGCCCTTGTCATCACATTGTCCAGACATAGTGACTGTGAGCACTGATTTTCTTGGTGAATGATGCAATGGCATGGGACTACATCACTTGGATCCAGACCAAGATGTGCCATTTCTTTTTTGAGGAGGGTCACAAAACTTTGTGAGACCCCATCGTGGCGGGTGCATTGTAATCCCACGTAGAAAAATTGGTAGCTGGGTAGTGTTCGTTATGTCTGTTGTCTCATCCATAGCAAGTGAATAAAACTCGAAATTGGCAGCAGAATCTTGCAATATCTTGACATCTCAGAATCTCGTGCCATGTCATTGATACGATCAGACACAGTCAGCTGAGACAAGCTAAGGTTCCGAAACAATTTCAGTTTTTCTGGCGCAAGTATTTGCACAGTAGCAACCATACCTTTACAATTGTGCCTTCGGAATACAACCTCAGTCTTTTAGCAATCAGTTCACTAACTACGTAACTTGCCTGTGACACTGTCCAACTTCAGGCTGCAGGAGAAACGCTTATTGTGCAGCGAGATTATTCCTCAATGCCTTGATTTTCTCCGCCTGCACCATTCATTCATGAGTAGCATAACGTGCATGCCTGCAGGTGTAATGTCGCTCAAGATTGCTCTTTTTGAGAACGCCAAGAGCTTCTCCACAAATTAAGCATACAGGCTTGCCTTTCACGTCCACAAAAAAGTAATCCTCCGTCTATTTCTCTTTAAAAACGCAACCTTCAGCATTAACTTTTCTTTGCTTCGCCATTCTCCCAATTAAAGCGTACACTTGAGATGTGACTATTTTATGGCCTGCATGAGTGACAGTGCTAGGGTTTAATTGGATAATGGTTTCATCATCCAATTAAAACCTTTCAGCGATTGTTCACTCACATATAACTTGCCTCTGTGACACTGTGGAGCTCCCTTTTAGGCCACAGGAAAGACGCTTGACTAAACCTTTGTGAAACAGTGCCAGTGTACTATCTTTATTTCATTTTAATTTAAAAACTGTGGCATTTGCAAGGTAGCTACTGTAGGCTAGTTAAAAAGTAGCGTTGTTGCTGAAATTCTGCTGAAGCAGAAAACTGCTCACTTCTCACCAGCCCGCCCACCTTCAGAGGTTTAACACTAGAACTGCCATAGCAGTCAGTTTGACCATTGTCACAGAAAATCAATGAATCTGCCATCCTGAAATCCACACAGCTCCCCCTTCCTGACTTCCTAAACATATGTATTAAACATTCTGTCATAATCTGAAAATCAATATTGCATACAGATATAAGTTAAGCACACTTACTTTTTTAAGCGGTCATAACAGGTCAAATTGACCATCATTTATCTTACATGTATGATTGAGTATTTTGATTGCTGCACCTAATGTTGTTGCAAAAGGACTCCAGCAGTACCCAGCTGCAGGCCAGCTGAACAAGCCCTTGGCTGGGTGAAGGCTGCAATAGTAGTCAGATGGGATTCGGATTCTAAGCTATTTTAAGATGGTTTAAGCTGTATTTGCGGCACTTCCCGCTGGTCATATCCGGTCGTGGCTGGTCAAGCTAGTTAAGCTGGTAGAGTAAGCTTGTGGTCAAACTGGTGGGTTAGCTGACTATATAGACTGGTCAGCAGCATGGTGAGCAGCTGGTTGACCAGCTGAAAGTGTTGAAAATTCAGCTTAAACCAGCTTGACCAGCTTAAGCCGGTTTAAGATGGAACCTTAGAATTTTCACCAGAGAACCAGGTTACCGAATGTAAAAATTCAGTTTGGTTTTAAGTCAAGGTGTCTCAGCCTCACAGAATTTTTGTTATCATGGATAGCGAGCAAGCCAACGACTGTATTATGGCCAAAACAGAGTCTAAACTGTAAACATAGTCAAGCTATAACTAGACTAGCTACTCTCAACAGTCATTCATGAACATGTATGGTACTGTAACAGCACACTCACTCCATACACAAAAACTCGCTCATTCACTCATAATACAAAAAATGTATCTGTACACTAACTACAAAAATACATACCCATTACACACTAATTACACAAGCACACTTAATGCAGTGTTTGGGTGGGTGGAATGTGCCCCTTGCCCAGACATGTTAGCACTCCACCAGTATTGACAGCTGTGAGAAGCCACATCACCCCCTGTTGAAGCATCGCTGTCAACACCAGCAACCCTTCATGTCACTGGTCTGCTGCAGGTGCATCCTGGCTGTCACACCAGGAAAGACTGGAAGGGTTGCAGACCTAAGGCAGTGCACTAAATATGACTGCTGAATGTTTCCCCATCACACAGCCACTGATGCACACATCCCCAGCTGGTCAGGGACCCACACAGCCACTGACACACACATCCCAAGCTGGACAGGGACCCACACAACCACTGACACACACATCCCTAGCTGGACAGGGACCCACACAGCCACTGACGCACACATCCCCAGCTGGTCAGGGACCCACACAACCACTGACAGACAGGATGGGGACCCATACAACCACTGACAGAGGATGGGGACGCACATAGCCACTGAAACAAAATTGTGAATACAAGTTAGTTAGATCACTACATTAGCCTTTGTCTTTGATTAAGGCATAACTTAGAGGTCATCGTAAAAAACAGTCATTCTGTTTCAGATGTTATTTTGTTGCTGGTACACAAAAGGGTTTCATTCATTAAACCTTTCTTAAATACGTCTTACTTCTGATCTTAATAAAAGTTCCTATGAAAAACTAACATGGAATTCATGAAACCTGTTCAGGCCTTCAATTTTGTGCATATCCCAGGTGTATCATAGGACAAATGCCAATTATGTATCATTAAACAAAACAAATTGCATGCATTTCCAACAAGTTCATGATAGTAAACTAAAATAATATCAAAACTATTTCTTTAAAAACATTATCCTAAACTGAAAAAAAGACTCAAATGATTTTTTGAAAAGACAAAAACTAACTAACTAGCAAACCTGCTCTTGATACTGAGGGACTGCAACCATTTCAGAATCAAGATGGCAGCGACAGAACAAAAAACAGGTTCTCACTATCTTATTCAAAATAACCCCAGAAGGGATTTGGTATTGGTGAAATGAAATGTCATTCAAATTGTGGCAACCCCTGTCATGATATCATCCTTATTGTTCAATTCCAATTTGTCGATGTTATGCTGGGAAAGAGGCCCTATAAAATGTTTACTGACATGGCTAGACAGCTAAATCTAGTTTGAACAACAATATTTTTTACAGGAATGTCTTCACCAAGGTCTCATCTACAGTGTGGTATAAAGCACCAATGCTCGTCCTCACTAATGCTCTTCTGGAAGAATGGAAGTAAATCACTGCAGCAATGCTCCAACATCTCGTATAAAGAGTGGAGGTTGCTATAACAAAGGGTAGACCAACTCCATATTAATGCCCATCATTTTGGATGAGATGTTGCATGTCAGGTGTCCACACACTTTTGGCCATGTGGCCATGCAAATGAGGAAGGGGCTCAGCTCCTTCATTTCTTCTAATGGAATGATGTACATACCGTACCACTAGAAAATCCTGAAATGCAAACGGTACAAAAAATAGTCAAACAGCACCAAATGCTATTTGTGAAATAATTTACAAAGATAATCTCACAATTCTGTGGCATTTAGGTGCAAATTCTACTTTTTGACCAGAAAAACTTAAGCCCTAGTAATGCCGGCTTAATTAAACACAGGATCATTTGCTGAGGCAAAAGAACGGCTCCAGTCAAGTTTGGGTTTAGGTTTTCTGGCTTCAGAGACCAAATTAGCAAGCGGTAGAGTAGCCGTGTGAAGCTGGTCTCTGTGGGGAGGATCGCTGGACCTGTTCATGTAACCTCTGCCCCACCAATTAAGCTCTGAATATCTGGCATGTGCTGCCTGGAATGGCTGGTGTAAAACACACAGCGCTGTCTGTTGCTAAGACCTGAGAGATTTATGTTATCGTGTGACTGGTACTGTAATTACAGATGGCACTACCATGCCAGCACAGGTACCTTTAATGCAGTACTATGTTATCTCCCTGGCACGGGTCTATCTAAAGGTAGAAGTATATGATCATATTGGCACAGGTCTATCTAAAAGTAAAAGTATACTATCACGGGTCTATCTAAAGGTAGAAGTATATTACCTTTATTTTTTTGAGCCAAACTCAGTAAAGAGTAAAAATTATGATTAAATCTCAGCCCGTATATCAGCAGGATGAGGCAATTATCGGCTGATTAATGGTGTTACAAGAGTGAATAAGCACAGGAGAATGCCTTGTGAACATGAACCCTGCGATCATTTGAACTGCAGATTCTAAATGACAGGTGTGCAGGGGGAGAAAGCTACAGTTGGTTTAATTAGCAAAGCAAGGAATCGCCTTGAACTCAGTGTGCACAAGTGTCTGAAACACTATCTACATGGCCCATCGACCATGTCCATGTATGCAGTAGGCGATGTCACTGAGAGCTTTAACTCTGCTTGGTGATAAATCAATCAAATAAGCAATTTGCACATTTATGTGGAAAGTATTTGATCTAGGACAGAAGGAAATCTTATAATAAACGTTATACATATTTATAATAGACAGACAGGACAGACAACCTGAAGGCTTACTGCCTTTTAATTGGTGAAAAACCAAAGTAATAAAGACCCTTAGGAAAATGGGGGAAAAAAGCCAGTCTGGCAACCAAACCTTTCAAAGAGAAAGAAAATGACAAAAACCATGCAAAACTAGCACCAACCCACTACACTACACTATGCATAGCCCAGCTTCCCCAAACACTGTCCAAACTTCCCTCTCTGAGCCTGGAAGCCAGGCCTCTTATAGAGCCCATGATTACATAATGGGCTGCAGCTGATGTGATTACAATGAACTACAGCTGCAGCCATACCTGTCAGTAGGGCTGGTGCTGCCACCTAGTGGGCAGCAACCTAATTCCCTTCCTGGCATCACTATATATATATATATATATATATATATATATATATATATATATATATAGTTGAGGAAGTGAGGATTATATGAAATATATTTAATTTCTGAATCCAGTGGTTTTAATCAGTTAATACCCTTGTTTGACACCCAGTACTCTGAATGTATCAACTGTTAAAACCCCTCACTTATCCAACATGAAAAATAAATTTAGTCGATTTAATTTGAAAATTATTATCAAATTATTCATCAAATCACTAAATTACAAACATGGTTGCGTCAATAACAACTAGTCGAATCAACCATTTTATAAAATGTACTAATCACAACCACAATATTAAGTTAGCACAAATATTCACATCTTAACTAAAGATAAGGTTCAACTACCTTAAAAAAACTAATATTTTCAGACATGAACACAGTTACAGAAGAAATGAATGAAAGAACATACCAAACCACAGCTTTCTCCAAAAATAGTCCCAGAATCCCAAAATCAAAGTCGAAAAAAACCCCAAAAGACAGCCGAATATTCCAAAAAGCCAGCGATGAAAATGTAAACATGGCAGATGAGCTGTAAGACAAAAATGTCAGATCTTGCACATGCCAAACACCACACAACACCAGGCCCCAATACAAGGTTCGGATTCCTCAGATGGAATACTACAGATATCCACCCCAGAATGTCCACCGCAACAGATGTTACTGGCTGATATTAAGCCCTTTCTTCCTCCTTACTTTGACTAACTCTAACTAAAGAAAATTCTACATTGTTAAGTGGTTCTACGAGGGCAGGGGCATGGTTAAGAGAAAGGAGGTTAATCTGACTGTGCTGATTTGGTGGAGTGTGAAGTGTGGAGGTGTGGTTGCAGACAGGGACTGTCTTATCTGAAAACTGACACATTTGCATATTAAAGTTGCTTTGTGTTATTAGAAGCAGGACTAAGCCCTATGATATTATAATCAAAAGATTCATTGTCTTGCAGCCTTTCCAAAGAGACTACACATAGATATGTTGTTTATAATAATATTATTATTTCTAACATAAGCTGAAATCTGTAAACAAACAATAGCCAAAGACAGCCAGTTGTGTTCTCCATCTGCAGGTAAACTGTTTTCCATGTAACAAAAACAACGTGCCACATAATTTTCCGCTTTGAACTGGAATGCCATGAAAATGTAGATTCCAATGATGAGCCTTAACAATCCTTATCTATACAGACATTCCCTCAGTGATTCCATAAATATCACAGGTTGCATTCAAATTTCAGGTCACCCATTCGTTGTGTGGAATATGGCCATGCAGGGTCTCTGACCATTTGAGTTCCTCCAGATGGCAATAAAGCCACAAAACTGTCAAAGGAGAGAATATTTTCCGGGACGCCCCAGTTAGAAGAACTCCGGGGTGACCCTACATGCCCTAGGACAGTGGTCTCAAACTCGTAGCCATGGAGGGCCGTGTGCATGCAGGTTTTCATTCCAACAAATTAATGCTGCCTTAATTGTGTCCAATTACGCATTCAGCCATATGCATTTAACTGCACCGAAGCACTGAACATAAGCAAGTTTTTATTTAGACAATGCGGGTCACCATAGACGTCGGGTCACCATTATGTGCAAACCTGCATCCCAAATTCATCAAAAAATTTAACTAATTATATAATCAAGATCTGAGGCTGGAATAAAAACCAGCATACACATGGCATTGAGTTTGAGACCACTGCCCTAGGATGTTCGCCTTGATGTTTGTGGAGTGAGGAGGATGGGTACAGAATAAACAGATACATTCCTGTGGTCACACAAATGATATTGTTTGTTGTCAAAGGTGATAAGCTACATATCCAGCAATAAATAAATATATACATCTTATTATATGATTGCAGCATTTGGTCTGCCAGAGAGGCTGATTGGTCTCGGCTACGCCGGCTGGTGGAGCGAGCACACGCACCTGGGTTGCATTGGATAATCAGCCCAGGTATTTATAGGTTAGCTGCTCTCCACAGTTCCAGGCCGAGACCAGGAGCTGACACAGAGAGCGTGTTTATGATTTTCGGTTCATTTTATTTTTGTTCGAGAAAATGAAGAGAAAGAAAGTAGTCCTCAGCTGGGGGATGCTGGGGGAGCTGGACCTGGCTGGGAAAGCGGGTTATCTACAGGCGGCGCACGGGAAAGTGGTCATGCCATTTTACTTTCTTTTGTCTTTGTTATTTTAGCTTGTTTTAGTTTATTGTTTTTTGCCTGGAACCCGTGAGGGGGAAGGGTGAAGATGGCGTTTATTTTATTTCGTGTTTGTGTGGGTGCACGCTCTCTCTCTCTCCATGCGGCAACCAACGGTGTTCCCCGGCACCTGCCGCATCTCCCTCCCATGGGTGTCACGCTGGTGTGTGACAATGATATACATTTTGGTTTCACAATGTAGAAATGACAGCACTTTGTACATAGCCCAACATTTCAAGGCACCATAATGTTTGGGACAAATGACTTCACAGGTGTTCAGGATTAGTCAGTTGTGTTCAATGGCTTCCTTAGTGCAGGTATAAAAGAGCATATCATATCCAGTCTTGAGGCTTGTTATTTTCTTTTGAATCTATTTATTTTAGTTAGTTTAGTTAGTTCTTCTTGTCATGTTTAAATAAAGGCTTGTAACGTCATTTAAAGTTGTAACTTTATTTCCTCGAATGTTGTATGAGAAAATAAATTTGACCCTACTGAACCTGACTCTAATGTGGCTTGTACTTCTCATTTAAAGGAAACAATGGGGATCTTCACTGATTTAAGCTTCTCCAGCTGGTCTCCATCAAGCCCTGTCTGTGATTCCCGGCTGGCATTCCCTCAAGGATTTTCAACTGTAGGCTGAAATCCAGCCGCATGTTTGGCAGTTCAAATAAGCAAACCCGGGGATTAGGAGTCTCGGTGCGAACCAGAGTTTTAAAATAAACGCAAAAGTGAAAAAAAAACGGATTTTAGTCTAATATTAGAATCGTGTTTCACAGGAATACAGATGCACGTTAATTACACACACTGACCCAGTATATACGGTCATTACAACACACGTCTTAATGTAGCTACTTCAAAGACTGACCTGTAGAGCAATACTAAACAAAAATATAAATGCACCACTTATTTTTGCAGCCATTTTTAATGTTTAAATAATACCTCAAAGATTTGTTCTATGTACACAAAGATCTTATTTCTCTGTAATTTTGCCCACAAATTTGTTTATATCACTGTTAGCATTTATCCTTTGTCAAGATAAACCATCTGCTGCACAGGTGTGGCATATCAAGATGCTGATTAAAAGCCATGATGACTACACAGGTGTTCCTTAAGATGGGGTCAATAAAAGGCCACCCTAAAATGCTGAGTTTTTTGTTGTTCAACACCATGTCACAGATGTCTCAATAGTTAGGATATCATGCAATTGGCATGCTGACTGCAGGAATGTCCTATAGAGCTGTTGCCAGAGTAATGGGCATTCATTGCGCCACCATAAGCCACCTCCAGCGTCGTTTCAGATATTTTGGAAGTTCGTCCAACAGGCCTCACAACTGCAGACCATGTGTAACCACACCAACCCAGGACCACCACATCCAACTTCTTCACCTGCAGGATCATCTGAGGCCAGCCACACAGACAGCTGATGAAACAGTTGGTTTATACAACTGCAAAATTTCTGCACAAACTGTCAGAAATAACCTCAGGGAAGCTCTGCGTGCTCGTGGTCCTCACCAGGGTCTTGATTTGTCTGCAGATCGGCGTCACAATCGACGTGAGTGGGCAAGAGCTCACCTTCGATGGCCAATGGCACGCTGGAGAACGGTCCTCTTCACTGATGGTGACTGACGGTTTCAGCTGTACAGGGCAGATGGCAGGCAGCATGTATGGCGTCGGGTGGGTGAGCGGTTTGCTGATGTCAACGTGAACAGAGTGGCCCGTGTTGGTATGGGCAGGCATATCCTCTGGGCAGAGAACTCAAGTGAATTTTATCCATGGCAATTTGAATGCACAGAGATATTGTGATGAGATCCTGAGGCCGATTGCTGTGCCATCTATCCACCACCATCACCTCGTGTTTCAGCATAACAATGCACAGTCCCATGTTGCAAGGATCTGTACACAATTCATCGAAGCTGAAAATGTCCCAGTTCTTCAATGGCCTGCATACTCACCAGACATTTCACCCCTTGAGCATATTTGGGATGCTCTGGACCGACACATAAGACAGCGTGTTCCAGTTCCCACCAATATCCAACAACTTCATACAGCTATTGAAGAGGAGTGGGACAATATTCCACAGGCTACAATCAACAATTTGATCAATTCAATGCAAAGGAGATGTGTTGTGTTGCATGAGGCAAATGGTGGTACTGATCGGTATTCTGTTCATTTCGTGGTATCTTCTTTTTTGGGGAATCTGTGACTAACAAATGCATATCTGTATACCCAATCACATGAAATCAATAGATAAGTTCTTAATGAATTTATTTCAGTTGACTGATTTACGTTTATTACCTTTGAACTCAATAAAATCTTTGAAATGGATAAGTGTTGCATTTATATTTTTGTTCAGTGTAGTTACTGTTAAAGAGTGCAATACCACAACTGAATTTAAACCATACCATGCGGCTGAAATTTCTTGATTAAATGATGAATTTCATACGCTCATTAAATAGCCTACATATGCTGTCCGAATATGTACAAAACCCACAGTTCACAGAGTTACATAATACTAATAATAATAATCCATATGGTGGACTTTTTTCTTTTAACATTGTCCCTTGTGTTTAATGCAGAATGAAAATGTTAGTTCTCATACAGCCTCCAAAAGTTAAACCAGTTATCTTACCTTTTTTACATCACAGGGCTCAATCCTCACAATGGAGAAGTTAGTAATTCTCTATGGTTTTTCTTCTACAGCATAGCCACACCTATTGTAGTGACTGGACAAAATGAATTCAGTGGCAAAAAAATGGCATATTTCCAACTTCTAGGCAAGCCATAAAATGCAAAGGCCTTCAGTTTAACAGAGGGGGAGTCTAAATGTAACAGTGTTTGGATTTTACTCATTTCCTCAGATAATATTTAGCCTAGCACTATAACATTTGCCTCAAACGTCAGTAGTCATTACCCATTTCAACTGCCTTCAGAACTCGATGAGTCAGGTACAGCTAAAACCTGAGGACAAGCCGTATGAGGACACCCGCCCAAAGGGATCACAGAGCTTCTCCACCCTAGCTCCCCAGTGGTGGAACAAACTCCCCGTCCCTCTCCGAACCTCCCCCTCACTACCCATCTTCCGCCGTGGCCTGAAGACTCATCTCTTCAGACTATACCTAGACTAACCACCACCACATTGTATATTTCACTCTTTAAAAAAAAAAAACCCTTTTCATGACACTTGTTACATGTTGCCCCATCCCAGCACTTTTTGGTAATTTGTATTTGTCCTAATACTGTAGCTTATTCTTCTGCCTAGTTGGCTTGCAGAGGTTAGGACAGAATAGTGTTCACTGTGTGAACTGTGTTCTTGGCTAGAAATAGCTGTACAAAATAAGTATTGTACCTTACTGAACCTGTGTTTAGCAGTTGTCTATGACCATTAAATGCAGTTTTTGTACGTCGCTTTGGATAAAAGCGTCTGCCAAATAAATGTAATGTAATGTATGATGTCACATTCATGCGATCTAGTCGGTATAATTTCAACAGATGGGCGGAATAATTGTAACAGTAAATGAAAACGGCCTTTATTGTGCTATGGAGGTTTTTTCTGCACATACTAATGTTAATTACGCAAACCATTTCCAGTGGTAACATGAGACACATTCTCAGATTATGATGCAATGGGCTTTATTTATGAAAAAAGACTGTGCACAAACATTGACGCACAAGCAACTTCGTAAATTACGCGGTATTTACCTCCAAATCGATGAGGGAAGCTGCTTTATTTTATTTTATTTTTTTCTTAACACTCGGGTACTAAGCTTTTACCAAGCAATAGCGTACTATACAGACCAATGTGGTGTGTGCTTTATATAAATGCCTGTGAGCTGGTGGCTGTTTCTTTTCCAGAAGTTACCATGACAATGCAGCAAGCAAATTAGCTGAACACATTTAATATTAAAAACTGAACTTGTCAAAGTCAGACACTTCGAAGACTACAATTAATCGATTTAATAAATATTAAGCACCATTAATTGTCCCTAATCTCCAAATGTGAAGCCCCCTCCATGAGCTCCCTGGATACCTACCCTCTCGTTTTCTCTTTTGATTTAAATATATAAAACGTATAACAGCAAAATTGCGCGTTGCTTGTTATAGCAACTCAGAGGCGACATAACTGTAACAGCTACATTTAGGCTATACAGATGAGGACATCATGTTTTTTGGGTCACCTACTGTAGCACCGGGGTGCACAAACCTATTCAGTGATGACCCAATGGTCAATCCATGCTTTTTACGACCAAAACAGATTCATTTATAATGAATTGATATTGATAATGACAGAGTAATTAATTAATCACAGGAACCATAGTCAGAATTTAAGACTTTAACAATGATAAAGTTAATATTGGGTAAAGTGATCAAAGCCGCCAGACAGAAAATTGTAGGAAAAAAACAAAACATTTCTTCTCATTAACGTTCCCGCCATCGTCAGTGAAGATCACTTATCCATTTTTAATGCTAATAGTTCGATTTATTTTCAATATTTCAATACGGCCAATTTTTTCATAATGTTACAGATTATTATTTATTTATTTATTTATTTATTTATTTATTTATTTATTTATTTATTTATGTTAAAAGCACAAAAAGACCGGACCGGACTGCGATGATTAGCTAAAGTGGTTAGCTATCTTAAGTCACATGAGCAATAAACAAGTTCATTAGAGTCGGCCCTATCTCGTGGAGCGCAGCTCCAATGGCGCACCAGTGAACATTAAAGCAGGCATTTACGCGATCACTTGAAATACATTGTCAAATGCAAACAATAAAAAATGCGTTTTAACCCATTTTTATCTTCTATTTAGCATTTAATAATACAGGACACATAATAATATTAATGAATAGGCCTACTAACACCTTTTTCATACAGTCCTAATTGCATTGCAATGTTGCCGTACTACTATATGAGTCTGTGTAATCACGTAAATTTCATTTTCAGGAAATACAGAATTTTATTAAATATTAAAAAAGTAATAATTTCCCTTGGCTTTTGCCAAATTGGAGTACATGTTTGAACCTATATAATTAGCTATACATGCGTATTAGGATGAACAGCTATGAGTAGCACCCTTTCTCTAGATTACTACACTGCAATACATTGATTGCATAGGTAATACACCTGTTGTGATGTCAGCAGGCACACTGAAGACAATTATTGCATAGCTTATATTTTTAAGACCAGATTATCACTGGATTTGTGATTTGCTCATCATAATTATCATTACCATCATCAGCATGGTCATCCTCATTGTCATCATTATCATCATCATTGTCATTGTTATTTTATTGAATTTTAAAGTGACATGTATTTAATTGAATGGCCAGGATTTTGCTATCCCATAATTCCAAACTGCTATCGTGAGAATGCACAGAATCCATTACATAAATACCTGAGAAGGTGGTCTTCTAGAATGTATTCAAGCTTGCTGAAAACAATTTGTTTATAAGTTTACTGAAAGAGTTGATTTGATTATTTTATGAAATTAAAAAACAGCACACCTTTAACTTAAATGAGTACTCAACAGAGGTGTTACTATGATGTCATCTTTGGGTGGGCATTTGGATTATTTGGGTGGGCAACAACAAAAATGTTGCTTTTCCTAAATAAGGTATGTAAACAAGGGCGTAGTTTAATTTTGGAAGGGGGGGGGGTACTGCAAAAACGATGCAATGACATTCTAAAACAGCTGTTGTAGCCGTTCTGACGTGCTTGAAGTTTCGTTGCGGCGTCCATTGCTATGCCGACGCTGCCAGCCTTGCTGCATTCTGCTGTGATAAAGACACCTCGGCAATTTCTGTTTTAACGGGTTATTTTCCAGCCTGAAACGGTGCGATGGTATTAGTGAACGGCTAGACGTGTCATCTAACTTGCGAGTAGTTGGCTATCTCCCTGAATATGAATTAAATGTTTTTAACTGAAAATAACAATTATAAATGCTACTTTTCCACGGAAACGGCTATACAAAAATGCTGGCTAGCTAGCTGGCTAATCACTAAACCAATGGCCACCAAGTGAGCTGGTAACTTAAAAGAAACACGCAGCTTGAAAAATGTGCAAACTCAACTGTGAAACTATACAAGACTACTAATATAACTTATAAGAACCAGAGAAAAGAATGAACAAGAATCAAAGGTATTAACTATTTTAACTGGATTGCTCAGAGCAGCTAGCTACAAACAGGTTTTGCAGTTCACTTAACCATGTCTGTACTGCATGTGTTAACTGTGAAGAAGTGTCGTGGTTTGTTGATAATGTAAAGGAGCAGCACTGACTAAGCACACCCACACCATCTGCCCATCCAATGAAAACTCTGAAAAAAAATCACCGTTATAGCAATTTTTTTGAGCATTCATAGTTTTCTGTAATTTTTGATGACCAATGACAAAATTACAGAAAACTATGAATGCTCAAAAAAATAGCTATAACGGTGATTTTTCATTGAATGGGCAGATGATTCCTCTGGGTGGACAAGGCTTATCTCACCCGTAGACACGCCCCTGGTACTCAATATTCCATTGTGGAGTATATTAATTTATTAATTAATTGGTTTTAGATTATTATTTATTATTATTATTATTATTATTATTATTATTATCTATACCCGCTTATCTTGTGCAGGGTCTCGCAGGGGGTGCTGGAGTCTATCCCAACGTGCATTGGGCAAGAGGCAAGAATACAGGCCCCCTATCTGTCGCAGGGCACACACACCATTCACTCACACCTATGAGCAATTTAGCATCTCCAATTAACCTACCTGCATGTCTTTGGACTGTGGGAGGAAACTGGAGTACATGCAAACTCCACACAGAAAGGCCCCAAGCCAAGATTCGAACGCACGACCTTATTGCTGTGAGGCGACAGTGCTACCCGAAACACCACCGTGCTGCCACTCATTATTATTATTATTATTATTATTATTATTATTATTATTATTATTATTATTATTATTATTATTATTATTATTATTATTATTATTATTATTATTATTATTATTATTATCATTATGTTATTGTTATTATTATTATTATTATTATTATTATCATCATCATCAATGTATTTATTTTTGGAGTATTTAAGGTAACTACTGTACATATACATCGCAATCTGGTTACCATAAAGAGTAATGTAGATCGGGATAAAATAAGGCGTAATATTTTGGGACTCTTAAACAAAAATTTTGAAGGGGCATGCGCTAAACAGCTAACCGTTATTATGAAAGAAATACCACGCAACAGGCGATAAGGAGCTAAAGTGCCATTTTAAAAATCACAGTCAGAAACACCCAGGCGGACAGTAGGCAGCTTTCAAAACGACATCGCAAAAGCTGGATTAATATTTAATGTGTTTATATAGTAATAATGGTGTGATGACAATGTGCTTTCCCTCTCCGTGTGTGCTTAAAGCGCTTAAATGTATGGTCGCAAACTTGACCGGCTTTGCAATCTTTCAAGCGTCTGTCGTTTGATGCGACGCATCAATAAATCCCGCCAAACGCTGAAGGGGTACAGTTAGCAGTTAAGGTGTTCCCAGCATGCCCTTCCCTCAGCGGCTCAGGAGTGACACGGGCAGGTGAACCATAAAGTGAAAACTCCAAACGAAATGTCACAACGTGCTCGTCAGGCGGCGGCTTTGGTGCTCCTGTGACAACTGTGAGTCGGCTTCCCGAGGTGTCAGCTAAATCACGCGTGCAGACGGAAAGACCTTGGAAGTCCAGTCAGGATAGAAATACTTCTAGGAAGCTTCCGCCTGAGAATGTGAAGACGTGCGAACACACTGTTGATCGTCACCGCGTGTCACATAATTTAATTAAACATAAATAAATTTAATAAGTAAATATAATTTTCAAATTGAAAACGCTTCACAAAGCATGTACATTTTCTATTTAAATTTTCTATTTAAAATTTAAATGTGAAAAAGTTGGTCTTTTTTCATGTTTTGTATGCTACAGGGCCTACATACAATGACAGCGAGACATATCTTCCCTGGCGATGCTCTGCCAGCCTGTGCTGCAGCCATCTTTGGTTCCTGTTTGTTTCAGGGGCTTTTTGCCTTCAGCAAGTGAAAGCCATGTTCAGCTGGATTTTGGCTCGGCGATTGACGTGGCAATCCAAATAGCCATATCTTTTTTGGGCTCATTGCCCTGCAGCAAGGTGAAACACTATCCAATTACTTTTGAGGCATTTGGTTGCATCTGAGCAGATGTTTGTATACACGTCAGCATTCATCCGGCTGCTGCTGTCAGCAATCACATCATCAATAAAGAGATGTGAGCCAGTTCCAGTAGCAGCCATACATGGCCAAGCCATGGCACGAACTCCACCCTGTTTCACAGACGAGGGGGGATGTTTTGTTCCTTTTTTCTCCACACTTTCCTCTCTCCATCACTTTGGTACAGGTTCAACTCATCTGTTCATAAGACAGTTTTCCAGGACTACATTTTTTAATGTACTGTTTTGCAAACTGTATATATGGCCGTTCTGTTCTTGTGGCTTACCAGCAGTTTGCATCTTGCGGTGAACCCTCTGAGGTTATGCTGGTATAGTCTTCCCTTTATGGTAGTCTTTGACACACTTTGCCGACATCCTGGGGAGTGTTCATGAACTGTTTGGCAGTTGAAAAGGGTATACTAGGTTGTTTGCTATTGCTGAGCTCACCAGTGCATTTTAGCTTCTTAGCAATGTATCATACAGTTGATTTTTTATCACACTCAATGTTTTAGGTATGTCTGGTTTTATTCAGATTTTTGCTTGACAGGTATTGACATTTCTTTGGTCCTCGTGTTGAAAGAAAGTAGCGATAGTCTCCAAATGCAAATGCCACTCCTAGAATCAACTCTAGAGCTTTCTTGTGCCCGAGCTAGTGATGTAACACACAGTAGAGAAAACAGCTGAGCAGCCAACGCTCCAATTATTTTTGGTCCCCTAACATGGGGAACTGTGTATAAAAATGACTATAATTCCTACACAAATCACCCAATATGTATGTAAACACCTTCAAATTAAAGCTGAAAAAAATCTGTATTTTAACCTCATTGGTTCATTTCAAATTCAGTGTGCTGGAGTACAAAACCCGAAACAACAAAAATTGTGTCACTGCCCAAATACACGCAGACCACACTGTATGTTATGTGCTCTTTGCTCAAGTCGTAGTTGAGGACTACTGTATTTTATATAAGAACTAACTCTATAGACCCGCACGCTTAGTGATTTTTTTTAAACTCCAAGCCATTGACTCACTGTTTCCCCTTTAATGTTGTACACATGCCCAGCTATGCGCGTGTTGTCACAAGGTTAATATCAGACTGCAGCCACTCCTTACATTTTTATTTGAGATTTTCCACACCACCTTCTCCCCTCATTGGTGATTATTGTTATTGATGAGCTACATTATAATACCCATCTTTAACTATATCTTATCCCAATTATAAACTGCTGCACAACATGAAACTCCAGACAGCATTTCCTGCTAAATAAAGGTATCACCTTGAGTATCCAGTTGTAACGTGACAAATTTCCAGTAATTTTCTGTGCTGAAGAGGATAAATAATGACATGACACCATAGAATGCAACTTCATATTACTGGTAAATAATAACAATTGTTGACCATTCCAAGTATTTTGTGGCAATGGAATTCCAAACGCCTTATAGGGTATTTTAGGGGCGTCAATTTATGCTAATCACAAGTTCTGTGAATGCACTTTTCATTAACGATTGATTGGTATTTTTCAGCATACGCACGTGGATATGAAAAAAGTTTTGTCTATGAGCGATTGAGAAAATCCGGCAGAATATGCTAGTTCATTTCTGATTATGCATACATTTACACAGTTTTACAACAATGCTGATAAATGAGGCCAAATATTCCAATATGAAGTGGTTTGGTGCCATTTGAAAAGGTTTTGGGGACACATCAGCCCACCTTCGGGAAAGCACATCAGATTTTACTGCTTGTTCAATCCACTCCCAACTTTTCTCATGTTGCTGTATACTGTACATACTGTAGTATGATTGCAAAAAGAAACCTGGTTTTGTCTGGTATCAGAAGTACACGTAAGCATTACAGAATAAAGAAAATGCCGCAGGATCGGGGGATTCAGTCATTTTGGTACAAATGTCCTCTTTATTTCAGGCTTCGAACCATGTCTGTACTGTATATAGTTATATGTACTGATAATGGGGTTTATTTAAGACAGGGGGTTAAGATTCTTAGAAAAAGCCCTGGGTTTCTAATGGCTTTTACGCTGACTGATAGCAAAGGTGTGTGTGTGTGGGGCTGTGTGAAGGGGCAGAACATCAGAGCCTTCCATTACATTACATTTATTTGGCAGATGCTTTTATCCACGTACAATAAGTGCATACAAAAGGTCATTGGAGCAACAACAAACACAGGCCCGATAAGATACAATACTCATTTTGTACAGTTATTCGTGGCCATCAACACATGAAGTCCAGTTCACGCAGTGAACATTACTCTGACCAAACCTATACCTAAGTCAAACCTTGCGAGACTTGGGAACCATTAGCTGTAGAGCGCCTTGGGTGGGGCACGGTTCTAATGTTTTCCACTGGAAGGTGCCGGAAAGCTCCCACACCCCAAGAGGTCTGGGGACCTACAATGCACAGTAGTTCATGGGGCACTTGTGACAAATAGTCACCATGCACATGTTGAGCCGAATGAATGTCCATGTTGTAACGTGCATGAGACAGTTCCACATGTTTTGGGTTTTTTTTTTTTGAATGTTGCAATGTTGCTGATATTTTGTCTTAGCTGCATGTAATGCGTGCCAGATTGGTTGCTGGCTTTGCCTTAACATGTTTATTTTGGATCCCCTGTAGAGTCAAAGGTGCTTTTTTGAGTTTCCTTCTTGTGCAGGCCGCAGTGGCGACATGGCTGGTGCACAGGGACACCCCGAGTGGTGCTGGGGTGACCCTGTGGCAGTGTTCGGAGGGATGGTTTGTGCGCACCTCAACGCCGATGATGCTTATTTCATGATTAGCATGATGTGGAGGGGTGTAAGAATGTTCGGGGTTTGGGAGAAGCTGTTCGGGAGGACAGTCTGGGAATATTGTTTTGACGTGTTTTTTTTGTTTGTTTTGGATTTAGGTAACGTGCTTTTTCTTTTTTTCATTGTTGTCATTCAGTTATGTAATTTTTGTACAGTCCTGGATGTTATGTGTGGAGGTGGTGGTGTGAGCATGTGTGTGTGTATGTGTGTGCACGTGTGTATGGGTGTGTGTGTGTGTGTGTGTGTGGGCGTGTGTGTGGCCCAAGTGTTAGACTCGGTGGGCGGTGGGACTTAGTCCTTTCTTTGTCATGGTTTATAATGTTTCGTTAAATAATTAATGAACATATTTAGCATGGCCATATTTTCTCAAAACACATTGATTAAAGGAGTGAATGACTAATGCTTCCAGATCAATATACTCATCTGCAGACTTCAGCAGACTTTACACCTGAAGGAACGCATAAACCCCCCAAAAAAATCTGATTCCGTCAGAGCTTAACATAATTCTAACACTCTCTCTCCTCTTGAATCACAGAATCTAATGAACAGGAGTTAAAATCTCCAAGTATGAACTTTGGCGCTTCGAGGCAAATGGTTCCTAGCTTATCAATCTAGCGGTAAACTGTTTTCTGTAGCCCTGGTGGTAATCTGCTGTTGGCGGTATGTAAACAGCTGTCAGAATCATCTGTCCAAATTCCCTGGGAAGGCAGAACGGTCACAGGGAGGTTGTGAACATTTTTTACTTTTACGTGCACCAATGAACACACTCCTCCCCCGGTTTCTTTACCTGTCAATTCCAAGTTTCTGTCAGCATTTATTGGACTATGGAATCCATTCAGCTGGAAGGTGCCATTTGGTAAATCCTCAGACAGCCAAGTCTCCATGAAGAATAATACATATGTGTCCCCATATTCTTGTCGGCCTATCACTGTGTGTTTGAGTTTGTTTGGGTCGGGACTCGTGGGGACCCCTAAAGGGGGAGGATCATTTGCTTTAAGTTGCATTGGGAACTTTCGGATCAGGTTTTCTGCATTCTAAGTTGGAGATTCATTACTCTGAGAGGGGGACAGCAGTGAAAACAACCAGAGATTACCATTACCAATATACCTGTTCAATAACTAAGGCTGGTTCTTTGTCACAGAAACAGTTAGCTAAAGTCACAGAGCAGTCACAGCAAAGTTGTTGAGAATTAGAGAAAACTGAAAAAGCAGGAAAAAATCATGGAGTGTTTTCAGAAAAAATATTAATTTGTTACATTAAATAATAGATCTCATGCACTGCTGTGGGAAATGAGTGGAAAAAACAGGTGCATCTGTAGCAACAGTAAAGTTTTTTTCCAATAAACATTCAGCAGGCCACTAGGAACAAATATGAGTAAACTGCATTGATAGGCTGGTGCATTGAATGACTTTGGTCCATCCTGGAAAGAAAGAATATACTTTCTGCTTCTCTTTTTACAGAACATTGTTAGAATCAGAGCAGGGGGGAAGGGGTAAAATTATTTAAATCTATTAGAACAGGGGTAAGCAACCCTGGCCAGGTCCTCAAAGTTACAAAATGGCACATCAACCTATAAAAACAGTTTTAAAACACTCAGTTATTGTGTAAGATATATTTAGCCAAATGAATGAATGAATGAATGAATGAATGAATGAAAATGAATGACAGCATCAATAATAATACAAATAGATATATTACAGTACTGTGCAAAAGTTTTAGGCAGGTGTGAAACCTACCTGCCGAGTTTCTTCAAAAACCGTGTGCAAGTGTACCTAGAAAAATTGATGCTGCTTTGAAGGCAAAGGGTGGTCACAGCAAATATTGATTTGACTTAGATTTTTCTTCTGTTCACTCACTTTGCATTTTTTAATTGATAAAAATAAACTATTAACATTTCTATTTTTGAAAGCATTCTTACTTTACAGCTTTTTTTCACACCTGCCTAAAACTTTTGCACAGTATTGCATATCTAATAATAATAATAATAATAATAATAATAATAATAATAATAATAACAATAATAATAATAATAATAATAATAATAATAATAATAATAATAATAATAATAATAATAATAATCTTTGGTGCTTGGCCCCTTAACTATTCAGAGGTGAACTGCCCGGCTGAGATTAAAGTCACTAAATCTGTACAAACTGCATTTCATTGACCCAAAAACACAAACACACAACGTCTGATCATTCTGAGGTGCTGATAGCAGGCCATTTCTGAGATATTCTGTAAAAAATAAATAAATAAATAAATAAAAACAGAAGTGCAGTATAACAGGTTAGTACCATAACCATTGTGCTACACTGTAGCCTTGCTTTTGTACTTCAGAGCAGCGTCGCTCAAGAACTGAAATTTAGGACTAGACCACAGCGACATCCACTGACCATAAGTGGGATGCGTGTTAGTCATGAATTCCGACAGGGGAAATCAGCTCAGAGAATTGCGAAATTTTGGGAAATCATCTCGCCGCAAGATGCGTAAATGCCCATCCAAAACTACACCCTCCCTGAACTAGCTACATGAATAAAATATAAAAGGCGCGAACTTTGATACAAATTTAGAGAACTTCTCTGGGAGAATCCTCTTTCCATATCTTACGCAAACCGATATGTAACTAATTTGTATAATAACCCAGATAGCAAGCGACTCCGGGCAGGATCTGGCCTGGATGACATGGCTTCTGAACGGAATCCGAGCAGATCCGTCCCCGAGTGTCTTGCTGTCAGGAAAATATCAATCAAAATAAGGTAACATACCCTATAAAAATTAATAAATAAATAAAACAGAATTTCTTATTTACTTTTTACAATTTGGGCATTCCAGTCGAACTCATCACATAGGCTGCGAGCAATGGATGAAATTAAATGAAACTGTGCTCCAAAAAATTTGATAATATATATTTATCGTATTTACTATCGAAAAATGAAAAGATTTTATAACTAAAATTTCCGGTAGAATGTATTGTCCCACACATGATGATTCAAGGAATTTCGGGTTTTATGTAAGTTTGTACGAATAAAACGTCAGTTTTCAATGTTGAACACGGCATATTATCAATTAAGGTTAAGGCTGTAAACTTCAAAATATTGACGATTATACTTTTCCCAATATTTTTAGACTGACATTTTTAGATTTTAGTTTTTTCTCTAAATTGGTAAAACTACTTGCGTGGGATGGAACAAATCATTTTAACCGAATTTATTTATTTATTTATTTATTTATTATTTAAACCTGTTTGGGCTTTTGTCATCGCATGAACGAACAATATAGACGCAAGTCTGAGTAATGCAAAGTGTGTGACGTCTTCCTAAAACCGAAACCTCGGCATTTCCGCATTAGCAACTTTGCCTGCTTAAAGTTCGGACTGGAGCTTCTTCCGTAGGACGAGCTTTGTTCGGGCGTTGTACAAACTGCTTGTATTCCATTACCTTTTGTACCCATGTTGTTGTAATGTACAACGTTTAGTTTTGCGGCTGGTGACAGGCAGTGAGTAGGAGTAGTGTAAAGACGGTGACTCTCAGGTAAAGGATTACCTAGCCGTTCCTCATAAGAGTCAAAACTGGTTTCCAGTGAAGCGACATGGAAAATGATCAGAAGGGAGCGACTGGTGGAGAAGGTAATTCATCAGCTGTTACTGAATGAACACCAAATTGTTATCAATACACCTGAGATGGCAGGGCACTTATGGTAGGCTACGTACGCGCTTAGCCTACTGTAGAACTGGTGTTCATTTGAAAAAGTGGCTAGCAGGACATGTCTTTACGCAGGGCAGCGCTGTTTTTCCGCGGAGTGGCTCCTCAATTTTACTGCAGTCGTGGGGGGAGGTTGGGGGCGGCGTAGCCGGTTTTAGGTCAGATATGGTTAGACAATGGAAACGCTTATTAGATTCATGTTGTCAATTGGGTTTCCTTTTCTTTCAGAAAATACGTTTTACTCTGCAGCTTTCAAAAGCGAGGTTTAGGCGTTTCCCAGAAAAGAGCGTTGGTTGGTAGGAATTCGATGACAGTGACGTCACTATATTGCACTTTGAAAATAATCCAAAACATTTATGAAAGCCGGGTAACAAAACACAAAACCGTATAGGACGTTGGTCGATCACAGCACATAGCCAAGAAAGTACCAACAATGCTTATGTCCTGCAGCAGTGATGAATACCCATGTAAAGGATATCCGTATGAAGGATTCATGTATTTACCATTATACTTCTACTTTCAGACACTGTTGATGACAAAATTATGGAACAAGGAGCAGTTGTTTTCAGAGGGTAACCATGGAAATTTTTGTCTCAATAATTTCATGGAACCACTTTATTTTATAATCTGCTGAAAAGATCATTTGTATGCGCTCTCTTTAACACTGACTCTAAATATAATTTTTCTTAGATATGTAATTCAGAGTGTAAACAGAGATGATCCACAAATGCACCTGGTTCCTGAGGATCTTGGTGGTAGGGCAGGCGAAGGACAGGAACCTGAGGTGAAAGATGTTGTGTTGCGTTTACGGAAGATAGCAGAGGATCTCAACAGGGATGCTGAACTGGAGCGGTAAGAGTATTTTTAATCAGCAAGGCTTTCACCTGGAAACAGTGAGTGTGTTTTTCCATAAAGGAGTCGCTTTGTACGTAAAGATAAATTGATAAAGAAAATTTTAAGAAATAAAAATAAAATAAATTAATTAAATAAGTAAACAAAATAATAATAATTAAAAAAATAAAATTATATATATATATATATATATATATATATATATAATTTTATATAATCCAAGCACTCTCCAGCATCTTGTTTATGTGTGGACCATTTTACAGAAGAGAATCTTTAAATTGAATGCTGTATAGATGTGGAGAATCTAAAGGGTGATGGATAGCTCAGTTTGTGTCAAAATGTTAATTTTAAGTTGATTTTATCCGTTGATACTAATGGGAACCATCAATAGCCGTTTTTAAATTTAAACCAACACTGATTTTTTCAGATTAAAAAATATATTCATTTTTTTATATTTGAGTGTTATTTTTATTTTGGTTGTAACATTGTTTGATATTAGCATTATTATATATTCTTATTTGAGGACCAGCTGTTTTGTGGTTTGAACTGAGTTAACCCTTGAAAAGGGTTAAGGGCCATGTAGAGAAGTAGGCTAACTCAGCAGAAGCTGACCTCATCCTGGATAACTTCAGATCTCAGAGCTGGATTAAAATAATTTTATCACTATTTTATCACAAATTTCTCTGTCTAGCATCCCCATTGCCTGCTTCGTGCTGCCCAAACACCTTTGCTGCTATATATACTGTATATGCAGTGCTCTCCAAAAGTTTCTTGACGTGGAGTGAAGTTTGTTATTTTTGCTATATACTTAAGGCATTTGGATTTGATATTAAATGAATATGAATATAAGACAAAAGTACAGACAATCGGCTTTTATTTCATGGTACATATGTATGGGTTTTACTTCTTCACAGAATGCGCTGTTTTTGTGTTGAGTCCTCAAATTTTCAGCTGGAAAAAATTACATTAACAGATTGACTTAAAAGTAAAGCATCTAATATTTGGTTGCATAGTCCTTAAATGCAATAACTGCATAAAGTTACCTACCGACATCACCAAACATTTGGTATCATCTTTGGAAATGCCTGTCTGTATTATTTGGCTAATTCTAATCTGGCTTTTGATTCTTGCTGCAGATGAGATGTAATGATCTTGCAGTGTAGCCTCTATAATTTTGCTCTCAAAGCGTACAGTGGCTTGTGATATTTTCACCGCTGCCCTCTGGGGACTGCTGGTGATATCACTGACCAATGTTTTAGTGTTTTTCTTCACAGCTCTTAGATTTGTCTGTCATTAACTGCAGTAGTCATCCTACAGGCCAACCTGTATGGTGTTTATTTATGAATCCACCAGTGTTCTATCTATTTTCAAGACTTTCCAATCTGCTGTACTTGATATACTCAATTTCTGTGCTATTATGAATGATTCATTATGTTCTCTCAGCTTACTGATTAGTTGTTTTTCAGTCATAGTTAGTTCTCTGGCCTCCATGATGACATATGCCTTTGACGCTAAATGCAATCTTCATGAATGAAAACAAAGGTTAAAACCAAGACGAGATGCCTACTCTTCTTTTATGTGTGAACAAATCATGCAAAAAAAGAACACCTGAGAAACAGTTAACACCTGTCAGTCATCTGTTAACTTAATTTTGCACCACTGAAAAGGGGGGACTCAACACAAAAACAGCTGGTTCTGTACAATGGTGAAACTCTTGTCTTCAGCAAGAGAAAGATATAAGTCATGTCTCTCTGAGAATGGCATCTTATTGTAGAAATGATGTATTATGGTTCATGTGCCCTGGTGGAACTGCAAGGCAGCACCCAAGTTTTATTGATTATTTCTTCTCATTGAAATCTCTCCCAGAGATCTCAGTGATTCAATTGTAGGGTTGGCTATCAAGAACAGTCTCAAATAGTAACCGGTTCCAAATTTCCAAGAACTGTGAATTTGCTAAGAAATGCGCCTTTCAAATCTGCTTATCGAATCCTGAAGATGTATTTTCAGTGGCATTCGCGATGAGTGAAATGCAGAGAGTTTTAATCAGCTGCCAGGACCGGCTCCACTTACACAGACATTTATGATTGCGTAACACGCATGCATCAACGCGCCTGCAATAGGCCACGCCCCCACCATGGGGGAAAAACAATCCGTTGCGGTCCATGTAGTTAGTATTAGTCAGGGGATTATCAAAATTGGAAAAATGCCAAAAAAGCTGTTGTATGGTGGGCTGTACAAATGACAAAGCCAAGGACCCAGATTTTTAGTTTTATGTCCTCCCATGCAAGATCACGCCAATGAGGAGAAACAAGCGGAAACATTAGGGGAAAGATAGGACCAATATATGGGTCCATGGAAAGCCAGGTAACTCTGGGATCTGGAATCCAGCCATATTTATATTTGTAGTAAATTACCCATTTTGTCCCCGATAAGTATATATAAATGTCAGAAATGTGTCAGAAACAGTCATTTGTATGTTTGTTTAATTAGTTTTTTAGGATGTGATGTGACATGTAATTGCATAGTTAGCAACGTTACATATCTCACCACATCCTAGCTAATGTTAGTATGATAGCGTAGCTGCATTTAACTAAGAAGCTTTTAACTAACCTTATTAGCTATGATAGACCTAGCAGTTTTTACCTAACCTTAACATTAGTTAAAAGCAGCTATCGTAAT
The DNA here is from genome assembly GCA_025169545.1 of Anguilla japonica. NCBI lineage: Eukaryota > Metazoa > Chordata > Actinopteri > Anguilliformes > Anguillidae > Anguilla > Anguilla japonica. The sequence continues at coordinate 10,980,227 of CM045898.1, read as the reverse complement.
AACGTTAGTTAAAAGCACCTTTTTGCACGGGAGCACAGAAAACTTCAGATCTAGGTTCTTGTCCTTTTTTTTCGTACAGCCCACCGCGCAACGACATTTCGGAATGTTTGTAGCCGTGATAATCCACCGATTATGTAATATTAACTCTATGGAGCGCAACAGCTCACTTTCCCCATCATGAGCACTGCCTTCATTGTGTGATGCCATATGCACTGTCTCTATTTTACTTCTTTTTTTCTTTGGAAATTTACTTTTTATGGCTGCCCAAATCTGCTAAAGATAAAGGTGGATTTGCGTACAACACATTTCGGTTTCTTTTTTGTACCCAAAAAAAATGACACAAGAATCGGGACCAGGATTCGATTAGGACCATAGACCGTATAAAAATATGGACGAAGTGATTATGACGTCACCCAATGATTTGCTACGGTTAGTGCTCACTGGCGCATGAAGCCCAAACTAGGGCGCAGCCATTGCCCGTTGCAACCAACGCAAGCGCAGTGGAGCGAAAGAGCGGACTCCACGACTACAGGAAAATCCACCCCGACTACCTTACATGGTAGTTAGACATGCCCACGTCTGGACAAAAAGCGTGTCTGTACAACCACAGAACCGCACTGTCATAAGATTTCAAAAAAGTTAATTGTGCAAGATATGTTTAGTGTTTAGATATTTACATAGATGGACAGATAAAATAGATCACTAGCTAGCTAGCTTACGAGCTTGCTAGTTATATAGACAGATAACAGATCTCTAGATAGCTAGACAGATATATCACGAGCTAACTAGCTAGCTAGCAAGTTAGCTAGATAGACAGATAGATCGATAGCAAGACAGCAGGCTTTAAAATCCCACTAGCTTGTCTTCTTAAGGAAGCTTCAAAACTGCTTATGTCGTGGTCTAGGAAAAACGACAAAATTCTCTGAGTCCAATCGCCAATCTGTAGAAAACTACTTCACGAGGGAAAAGACATCACGGCAGCAAGCTCTTCAGAAAAGTTAGACTTTATTTGCACCAGTGCATGTGCACAACAAAGCCGGAACAATTCCGCCGAATTGAACCTCGACTGTCAGTTTTACAATCCTTTTATACACAAAATGTACTCCACAAACTCCATAACCCCTTATACATTTGCGTAAATCCCAGCCACCTGTTCTTCTTGGCACTACATGATGTTATTCTAACCATCTCTTATCTGACCTGTTCGGCACCCGACGGACTTTCTTGGGTCCTAGGAGATAACGTCAGTGTGGAAAGCTACACCAACTTTCTTTTAAAACCAGTGGTCTTTGTTCTGTACTTTTTCAGTGTGCCTATAAGTCTCAGCTTTCTGTAATTTTTCATTTAAACATACAAGTTTACATATGGGTCACTGTAAATATTAGTTATTAGTTTTCTAGCATTTTGGCATCAGCGTTTTGGTTAGTCTTGGATTATAGGTTTCTGCTATATCTTGGCAGTATGTGATTAGTTTTTTTGTTAGTGTTCATCTGTTGTAAATCTGTTAGAAAAATAGGATATGATTAGTATTTGATTAATATTTTCTGCTCAGTAGGGAGCAGTTTAAGTAAATGTGTAAATAGGATTTCTAAAGCTACTGCGTTCTCATGCTCTTTATCTACAGTGGATACTGTAGTTTCTTGCGTTTCAAAAAGCTTATCTACAACTACTGATAGTAAGATTTCTAAGGCTACTGCTTTGATTATATGAGTAGATGTTTATACTTGTGATATTTTATCATGACGCATAGTGACGTCATCACAGGCGTAAAAGCTTATCTACAACTACTGATAAAGCTACTGTTTTGATAGATGTTTGTACTTGTGATATTTTATCATGATGCATAGTGAAGTCATCACAGGCGTAAAAGCTTATCTACAACTACTGATAAAGCTACTGTTTTGATTATATGAGTAGATGTTTATACTTGTGATATTTTATCATGACGCATCGAGAGTTTTGGAGGACACCTCTGGCCCAACCTTGATAGTGGAGTCAGCACAATCATGGGGCGTCTCAAAATTTTCCCTACACTTACAAATCTGATTTCACCAACAGCATATACAAAGACGAGATTTTATGAGAATCAACTGAAACCCCGAAATGGTCAAAAATCGCATTTTGACATAGAATCTTGTTTATCTGAAAATGTCTCAAATGTACTAACCGAAAGAATGGGAGAGAAGAATCCTTAGAATAGCGGTTAGTAGGCCTACAGTTGAACCATATTTTTATACGGTCTATGAGTTGAATGCAGCACACAACATTTTTGAACCTTGGACTTAAAATGGTGAGATCGTATGTAATCTAGCTAATCAGAATAAAACAACACAGCATTGCACCTGCCGCTGAAGCACTGCCTGGGTTCGAGGATGGGGAATGTCCTTATATGGGCATACGGTACTAGGACAAGCCACATTGCATGCACTAAAATTAACCAAAAAATGGGAATTTTGGTGGAATTATTTTAAAAAATCAGACCCAGGGGAAACATTATAAGGCATGAGATTAACTAGTTAAACCATCATTTCTTGTGTAAAAAATGTATTGACTTTTTATTTCCTCAGAGAAAATTGGTCTCTTTTCAGGCTTTCCCCATTGACTTAACATTGCGTGGGCGCGGTTTCAGGTTGTTTTTGCAACCAGGCGTTGCAGTTCACTCTTCAGCCACTGGGGAGAAAGGCTTCACTAATAGGGGCGAGTTGTTGGCGCTTGATAAGAACCAAATTCGATAAGCAAGATCGGAATGGTAACCGGAATTTATAAAATCTAAATGATACCCGACCCTGTTGAATTGTTGCTTTGTTCTTTTCCCCCTTTCTTTCACAGCCTCTTAGACGCTGTTGATCTGGATTCTGTTCAAGACGTCTTTTTCTCTGTGGCCAGGAAGATCTTCGCCGATGAGGTTTCCTGGGGGAGGGTGGTTGCCTTTTTTCATTTTGCTTACAGACTCATATACAAGGTACTATTCACGCCCGTGGAGCAACCGTGTACCAGTTTCACACCGAGATTCAAATGAAGGGTTTAGACTTGCACGTTATTAGGACAGGATAACATCCGTGTGTTTATTGTGGTCAGTGCATTAAGCATTTCAGAACCAAATGATTGGTTAAGTTACAGGCAACACTGTATGGTATGGTAGTAGGTTGTGCGGTTTCAGTATTGCAGTTTCAATAGACTACTGTTTCAGTAGATTGTGCAGTTTCTGTGGACCCTGCAGTTTCCAGCAGATTCTGCTCTCAGTGGACTGTGCCATTTTTGCAGAATGCATAATTCCAAGGGACTGCAGTTTCAGTAATGTGTGTGGTCTTAGGAGACTGCAGTTTCAGTAATGTGTGCAGTCTTAGGAGACTGTAGTTTCAGTAGATTGTGAAGTCCAGGAGCCTACAGTTTCAGTGGACTGTACAGTTGCAGTAGAATGTGCAGTTTCAGCAGACTGCGCCATTTCAGTAGTGTGCAATATTCCCTAAATTGTGCCGGTTCAATGGACTGCACAGTTTCAGTAAAACGGGCAGTTTCAGTGGAGTGTGCAGTTTTAGGAGACCCTGTGGTTTCTGTTTCAGGCTCTGACTCAGAACCACACAGAAATCATCCATAGGATCATAGCCTGGGTGTTGCAGTTCATAAGGGAAAACATATCCTCATGGATCCGACAGCATGGAGGATGGGTGAGTTCATAATAATGCTTTAATTTGTGTAGCACATTTTCATACAATGAACTGCAGCCCAAAGTCCTTAACACTAAAAAAGAAATATAAACCAGACCAAAAAAATGAGATAAATGAAGTAAAATATTAACATAACAACAACAATAATAATAATAATAATAATAATAATAATATAATTGTGTCGTCTGCATAACTGTGAAAGTTGTGTGTCTGTGTATGAGTAGGTGTTTACATGTGTGAGAGTGACCCAGGGACAGACAAATGGACTGACTGATGAATAGACAGACAACAAATAAGCGCATGCTTATGTTTTCTGCATATTAATGTACACACACTCATGTGCAGGCATACAGTATACGCACACATACTCATACATTACATTACATTACATTACAGGCATTTGGCAGACGCTCTTATCCAGAGCGACGTACAACAAAGTGTATAACCATAACCAGGAACAAGTATGTCGAAAACCCTAGAGAGAAGTACCGTTCCAAGTGCAGGGAACAACCGCATAGTTCAACTTGGACCCTGAAGGTTAAACTGATTAACACTAACACAAACGAGAACAGTAACAACGCAGTCTATGCAAAAATATAAGCAATACGAGTTAAGACGAGTGCGTTAACTAAGTCACCTACAAAACAGCTACCTAGTTACGACCATAAGCTTACAGTCAATTAAGAGATTCATACAAATGCACACACATAATCAGAGGCGCACATTCGCTCACACATAGAACCTAACTGAACGGTTAATAAAGGTGTGTAGATGACCGGTCGTTGTGACCGTTACAGGAGGGCGTGCTGAACAGCGTACTGAGCTGGAACAACGTGACCATTTTTGCCGCTGGGATCCTTACTGGGGCTCTGCTGTACTGGAAGATGGCCAACTGATCCACTGGATTGCACCCCAACTCCTACATACAAGGGGTCTGTCACCGGGGTTTAAACGATGGCCCACACTCATATCACACCGGCAATCCCACAGTGTCAGCGCTTTAAAGCCCACGTCGGACATTTCCCTCTTTAATTCATAGAGCATTATGTGTTAGGTGGTGGGGAAACACTAATAGTGTAAACCTGGCGTACTCAGGGGTACCTGTCACATCAGTACTACTGCTGGTTTTCCTTTCTAGCTAAGATTTAATTGATTGATTAACTTTACTGATTGGTGGGAGACCCACTCACCTGGTGTCCCAGACCTAAACCAGTCCCCAAGGGGACTTGAAAAGGGGCTGGGGCTAAAGTATTACCTACGTTTTAAACCCGAAACGGGAGCATACTGACTGTCCAGTTGCAGAATACTGCAGGTGCGAAGGGAGGATGACTGGATGTAGCCTTTCTACTGTGACAAATTTCACACATTGTGACTGCAGTATGTCACCCCGGCACCAGCTGAGCAGATTCCCAACATTGCCACCCCCGTGATCTGGCCAAACATCTCTTGAGGTGCGCTGAAGAGCGTTTCAAACGCTCAGATTTAACTTCCTGCTCCAAATCTGGAATGCTGGATCTGTAAAGGCCCCAAAACGTTCCTCCAGGGACAGTTTGAGTAGTCTGCCCCTGGTTTGAAGTTATTGTAAAAATGTCATGATTTTGAATTTCATTATTCAAGGTAAAAAAAAAAGAAGTGCTTTGCAGTTACACCTGGACCTCCATGTGTGATGGAAAGAACATCAAACATCCTTTATCTGAAGATTACTCTTAATCACTGTAAATTAGTTTCAAAATGATTGAATTACTGTATTAAGATGGATATTGTGTTGTTGCCAAAGGTTTGCTCGGGGCTATGCGTGTGTTTTTACTATGGAATTACAGAGCTAGAGTGCTAGTTTTACTTAATTTATTTTTTTGATTGACACTCCACCAGAGAATGAATGGGTATTTGAAAAAAATGGGTCTTTTCCTACTGTGCGTTTCTTTAAAACAAAGATGCAACTATCTGTGCTGTTAAATTCTTATGCATGTCCAAACACTGTAAATCACATTTTACTATTCAGTTTGTTTTTTAAATGTGCGATGTGAATGAGATTTTTGAAATCAAGAAATTTGTATATTTTGAGAAACTAGCATATAATTGTTAAAAATAAAAGTAATGATGTTATGCAAATGTTATATTTAAGTACATACGTGAGTATTCTGCATTGTTTTTTTCTAGAAGGTTTCCAAAAAAGACCATTTGGAGACTCCAAAAGGACACTTGGTGACTAAGTGATATCATGGGTCTTTAGAGGTGTAAGGTGTAATACTATTTATTGTATCATGTTTGTTTGCCCCTGTTCTCCATGCTTAGCTCCCTTTTCGCCCTGCCTATCCTCCTCTTCCTCTTCCTCCGCCTCCCTCTCCACCTCCTTCTCCTTACTCTTTCCTTGCCACCTCTGGCAGGATCAGGTCAGGAAGAAATCACTACATTAGCTCTCTAGTTTACTAGTCCATTGATTGAGATCCATTGATTGAAGTTTTAGTCAAATGCTCCACCCCCTTCAACATGCCAAACACATCCCACAATTTCACATGCCACATTTAATATTCAAAATTAGGCCTACTCCTTATTTATAATAATAATGATAATAATAATACAAATATTTAGTGAATGTATTTAAATGCTCGCCGATATAAAGTGGGATCAAGTCATTCACTGAATATGTCCTCGGCTGTGGAATCAAATCTGTATTCACTGTTCTCCTCAGAAATATTCAGGCAGGCAAGTGATTTCTCCCACGGCCTCCCAGTGCCTACTTATATGTTTACACGGCATTGCAAAATAATTGTTTATTGTGAAACCACAACCCTTTTATGTGTAAAATGTTGTTTACGCCGAAAAAAACAACGTGGTTCCTTTTATGCAAGCATAACAGCCTATGCACCATTAGAAACGTAATTTCATTGGCTAATCACTTCGCACAATGCCCCTAGTGGTCGGCACGCTGGCATGCCTAGATTGCTCAATTCAGACGTTCTGTACTCCTGCAACCAAATTATGAGTTGGAAACACAAACTCTGTGTTTACTCGTACACGATTCAGTACAAATGTGCCGAAGATGGAGTTTCTAAGCGCCACCATTGTCACGCTGGTCAACCCATTTACCAAGCACCCCCTCCTTGCAGTCTTATCTGTGACTACAACCCCCATACATGACACACTGGACAATAGTGTTGATCTGGGCATACATGAAAGCATTCTTTTACCACTAAAAATTTGTATTCCGTTGTAGCAACAACACAAAGCCAACAATAGCCAAAGGTATGCTAGTACAGCTGTGAAAAAACATTATTTTTCAATAATGATAGCATGTCATTCCACTGTCAATATCTGCGACTAAATATGGAATAAATATACAACCTTACCATTGATTTTACGCGTACAGATGTCCCTTTCGGGACTATGTGGTCGTATATTGTCTTGAACAATTCATTTGTGAGATATATGCTCATTTGGGACACCTGGGTACCTTTCAAAATAGCTGTGCGTAATGTTGTTTATGGTGTTGTCACTTTTAGTAGTACGATCTGGCTTGATCTACAATTAATCGATCCAATAGGTGACAGAGTAAGCTTTCTAATGATGTATAATATGTCTAATTTTACTTCTGGAATAACATTTTGTAGCTCAGCGTAACCAAAACTTTTGTCTCTTTATCGCTGCATTACGCATTCACTCTGTGGCAGCCGTAAAAGACGGCAAAATTTTTAGGGATGACTTTTGTTATTTCTTGGAAAATATTATTATTCTTGAAAAATTCTGAGCATGGCTAAGGCATATGTTTGCTGATAGAACTGGCTGATGTACTGTTTGCTGGACTAAGTTAGAACTGGGGAACGACAGCATTGATTTACTTTCCCTGTATTTATCTACTGAACACAGATGAGATTTCATCGTCCAAATGTAAGTTTTACTGCTGAAAATATTTTGGTTATATGTGTTATTTTTAAAATTCAGTGTTTTTAAATAGGTTAGTGGTATTTTATAATGAGGATAATTCACACTGTAACATAAACATTTGTTGGTTTGCTAAGCAGTGTTTCTGTTTAATGCATTGGATGTGAACTGAACTGGAATACTGTCAAAACGTGGTGGAGGGTTGAATATTGTTTTAATGTCATCCCATCCCCATACAAGAAAACATCACATACTGTAGAGTACAGAAAAACATACAAGAGTTAATGATTACACATTTAGGTACTGTACCGCATTGTATGACAATGTTTTTGCATTATTTTTAAATCTGATATCAATGTTTCATCTTAAACCTTCATAAGGGGCTCATGTATATGCTTTATAATGGACAAAAAAGCATTTTATTCATTTTTGGAGAGATTTTGGAAATGTTTCTGGACCCCTTGAGATTTTAGACCACTGTACTGATGGAAAGCTTGTAATTCCCACTTGAAAATGATGCAACAGTGATTTTCTTGAGTCAAAACAGTTGATTTGTAGTGAAATATGTGAATATGTTGTGATTTACTTAGATTTTATGAACTTGTGGTCAAGGAATTTTTGATCCAGGACATGTATAGTTTAACCTGTTGTAAATAGGGGATCTCTCAGTATTTCATTGCAAACTAAAAAGGAGCTAATTCATTTTTTGCTTTTTTACCTGAACAATTGCCTCTGTGGCACTGTATTTCTCCCTAATTTATGAATATTAACACATCTTTATTAATATTGTAAATGGCATTTAAGACATTTTTCAAGTCCCTGCGATGCTCACATCTGGAGTTATAACGCTTTAAATGGGGTACCCCCTAAATGGGCAAAGATTGGCCAGATTTGGCATGTGCGCAAAGGGGTTAAAAGCATTCTCAGTCACAGTCAAGACTGCCTTTGATCTCTTTAAAAGCCTCCTCAGTCACAGTCTCAGAATGCATTTGACCTAAAGCCTCCTCAGTCACAGTCCCATACTGCATATTAACCCTTTAAAAGGTTTCTCAGTCGCAGTCACCGACTGTCTTTGAACTCTTTAAAAGGTTTCCTCCTGTCCTGTCTCCTCCTGAACCTGTCACTAGGAAACAGGAAGGGGAAGGAGGAGAGGAGATGAGGGCAGAGAGTTCATAAGAACTGGGACCTCCTCCTTCACAGCTGTGTTGCTTTGCAGCCACATCTTTCAGGAGTGATGTTGAAATATGGCTGCTCCAGTCCTGTTATTTTCTGACCTGATCTAAATCATCAATACCTTTTTTTTGACAATTCCACTATTTAGAAACTGACTTGGTATTATATTTCTGTAACAACAAGCTGTTTGTTCAAGCTATCACACATTTATGCAACTTTTTTTGACCTGTCTTTGTGATTTACGTACATTCACTAAATGTATCTATCCTTTCATTCCTTTCCTTCTCTGTGTTAGCATACCGCTGTGTATTTATTAACCAACCTTTCTGTCATGCTTTCAATTACATGTTGGATGCAACATGGGATCCTTCACCAAAGGAGGCAAACAAGGACAGATCCCGTTTCCTACCTCTGTTTATTAAATAAACAGTCGATTATTCAGCCGTCGGTCAGGAAGAAACAAGTGGAAAGTTTTTATCTAGAAAGGCATTCATTATGGACTGCTTGTTCAATATGTGAACAGTTCAGCAGAATCAAAATGCTTTCTTCTCTTTGTCAACGAACAAAAAAACTTGTGATGTAAAATTGCAGTCAAGTCCTATGCTGAGCATAATGTTGTGAAATAGTAAATTGTGAATGAAAATAAGTGAGGCTACTTAATGCTTTCACAGTGCAGTCCCTTCTAAGCAGGTGCAGTGTTGCACTGTGACCAGCAGGGGTCACCGTACACTCATGAAAACCATTCTGAGCATGTACAGGCTAATATCTGACCATTCTGAGCATGTGCAAACTAATATCTGACCATTATGAGCATGTGCAAACTAATATCTGACAATTCTGATCATGTGCAAACTAATATCTGACAATTATGATCATGTGCAAACTAATATCTGACCATTCTGAGCATGTGCAAACTAATATCTGACCATTATGAACATGTGCAAACTAATATCTGACCATTCTGATCATATACAGGCAAATATCTGACCATTATGAGCATGTACAGGACCATTCTGAGCATGTGCAAACTAATATATGACCATTCTGAGCTTGTGCAAACTAATATCTGACCATTATGAGCATGTACAGGACCATTCTGAGCATGTGCAAACTAATATCTGACCGTTATTATCAAATCAATCAATCAATCAAATTTTATTTGTGTAGCGTATTTTACAGCAGTTGTCACAATACGCTTTACAGACAACCCTGGCCTAAACCCCCCACAGGAGCAAGCCAAAGGCAACAGTGGCAAGGAAAAGCTCCCTGTGGCAGATGGGAAGAAACCTCAGAAGGAACCAGGCTCAAGGGGGAAACCCATCCTCCTCTGGTCGGCTCAGGGTGCCGACTGGTCAACAACATGTCAGTCAGTTTTATAAGGTTTATGATGTGGCTCAGATGATGGGTGGGGCCGGGTGGCGGTGATGGGGAACAGCAGGTGGCGACGGATGTGGGCAGGGTGGAGGCAATGACGAAAGAGGGGCTGGACCGCAGAGGTGGGGGAGACCAGACGACTCTCGAAGCACTCTCGAGGGTTGGGGCAAGAGCCCCGCCGGCAGCGTGGGGAAGAGGGTAGAAACAGCAATTAGGGAATTTGCAATATAGCAGACGGTGGGAAAAGTGGCAGTAGTATGTATTGGGGGGACCCCGCCAGGAGTATGACCATTATGAGCATGTGCAAACTAATATCTGACCATTCTGAGCATGTGCAGACTAATATCTGACCATTCTGAGCATGTGCAGACTAATATCTGACCATTATGAGCATGTGCAGACTAATATCTGACCATTATGAGCATGTGCAGACTAATATCTGACCATTATGAGCATGTGCAGACTAATATCTGACCATTATGAGCATGTGCAGACTAATATCTGACCATTCTGAGCATGTGCAGACTAATATCTGACCATTATGAGCATGTGCAGACTAATATCTGACCATTATGAGCATGTGCAGACTAATATCTGACCATTATGAGCATGTGCAGACTAATATCTGACCATTATGAGCATGTGCAGACTAATATCTGACCATTCTGAGCATGTGCAGACTAATATCTGACCATTATGAGCATGTGCAGACTAATATCTGACCATTATGAGCATGTGCAGACTAATATCTGACCATTCTGAGCATGTGCAGACTAATATCTGACCATTATGAGCATGTGCAGACTAATATCTGACCATTATGAGCATGTGCAGACTAATATCTGACCATTATGAGCATGTGCAGACTAATATCTGACCATTATGAGCATGTGCAGACTAATATCTGACCATTATGAGCATGTGCAGACTAATATCTGTGTGGTTCGGTGAAAAAAGACTGCAGGGGCAGCTCCAAAGTTTCTGGCTAATGAAGATCAGGACACAGTGTAGGCCTAATTTTTCCATCACCAAAACAGCCATGTTCATGTTCTCTAAATGCTGAGATTAGTGTAGACTGCAGATCAAGAAGGGCTGACCTTTGACCTGTCACTGGAGGGGTATTCTGTACAGTCCAGTTCAGGAGTCTGTTGAGGCCTTTGGAATTCATCTTTTGGAATGGACGCTTCTTTCTGTGGCGTCAAAATAAAAAACAAAACGTAAAAAAAGAAAGAAAAAAAACCATCACAAAGCTCATTGCAATCAAACCGGGCCAACACATGCCCCCCCTCCCCCCCCGCATGCCCCCTCACCTGACATGACTCACATAACCCCCCCCCCCCTCACCTGCATGCCCCCCCCCCCCTCACCTGACATGACTCTCATGTCCCCCCCTTATGTGGGCCAGGGTGAGAGCACATTTCTCTCTGTTTAGGACTGGCATATCTGAACCCAATGAATTTTGTCTTTGAATTTCCATATTAAGAAGTCATTGTGATCGCAGGTTGGATGCAGATATTTTTTAGAGTACACTTGCATGTGTGCATCATGTATTCGTAGCTTTTATTTATTATTTATTAATTTATATTCATTTATCATTATTTTCTCATTTTGTAGTGTGTGTGCATTGAAGAGGAAGGACAGCTCACTCTCTCCACCTTTCCCTCACTTGAGTGTATGTACATGCAGTTTGTCTAAAATGTGGAGACCCAATTATTAACAGGCACAGCACTATTTCTGCCTGTTATCCCATAATCAGAATAATTATAGATATACTGAGCGCTTGTTTTCTTTGCCATCTTGTCACAAGTGAATAGTTAAATGCTATTGGTGGGTGAGTTACTGTTCCCAACTCCAGGTGCGGTCAGAAAACGAATTTGAAAGGAGACCACAAATAAGTGACAGTTTTTCAGATTTGGATTATTTGGTTATTTCTGCTTGTTCACTGACATTGCACTAATATCGTTTGCAGTGTCTTGTAAAAAAAAAAAAAATAGCTGCTTTCAAACGTTCGACTTGACTGAACATAGCAAAGTGCTTAGACCGAGCTCAGTTTTTACAGCCTTATTAGTGAACTTCACATGATCCCCCTGGAGTGGTTGATTGGGAAATGCGTTTCTTGGTAACCGGTATTGTGACATTGAGTCCAGCGACACTGACGTCATTCCTGCCTTTTCTGTTAGCACAGCTGTGCGAAGCCGCTCAATAAAGCCTGCAGGCCAGGCTGATGATGAAAACAGCCCTGGCTGCAGAAAAGCCCAGTGAGTCAGTACTGCTGCTTTAATACTGACACTGCCGCAGTGAGTCAGTACTGCTGCTTTAATACTGACGCTGCTGCAGTGAGTCAATACTGCTGCTTTAATACTGACACTGCCGCAGTGAGTCAGTACTGCTGCTTTCAATACTGACACTGCCGCAATGAGTCAGTACTGCTGTTTAATACAGACACTGCCACAATGAGTCAGTACTGCTGCTTTAATACTGACACTGCCACAATGAGTCAGTACTGCTGCTTTAATACTGACACTGCCACAATGAGTCAGTACTGCTGCTTTAATACTGACACTGCCGCAATGAGTCAGTACTTCTGCTTTAATACAGACACTGCTGCAATGAGTCAGTACTGCATGTTTAATACAGACACCACCGCAATGAGTCAGTACTGCTTCTTTAATACAGACACTGCCGCAATGAGTCAGTACTGCTGCTTTAATACTGACACTGCCACAATGAGTCAGTACTGCTGCTTTAATACAGACATCGGTTCAATGAGTCAGTACTTCTGGTTTAATACTGACACTGCCAAAATGAGTCAGTACTGCTGCTTTAATGTAGACACTGCCGCAATGAGTCAGTACTGCTGCTTTAATACTGACACTGCCGCAATGAGTCAGTACTTCTGTTTAATACAGACACTGCTGCAATGAGTCAGTACTGCTGCTTTAATACTGACACTGCCACAATGAGTCAGTACTGCTGCTTTAATACTGACACTGCCGCAATGAGTCAGTACTGCTGCTTTAATACAGACATTGGTCCAATGAGTCAGTACTTCTGGTTTAATACAGACACCACCACAATGAGTCAGTACTGATGGTTTAATACAGACACTGCAGTAATAAGTCAGTACTGCTGGTGCAATTCATTCAGACACCGCTTAAATTAATCAGTACTGCTGACTTCCCCTTTTACAGGAATATTGCTTTGTCTTACTGATGTCAAGTGTGTCACATGTATTACACGAGTGACAAATCAGTCTTCACTCCCTGCATCAAGGGCGGCTGTAGCCAAAATCTTTTTTCTTCTTCTTCTTCTTCTTCTTCTTTTTCTTCTTCTTCTTAGTGTGAGATTTAGAGGGACGGTGCTTCAACTTGACCAGGAACAGTGCGTACAGCTGGAAAGCTGCCGAAGTAGACACTCATCTCGCTCGTTCAGAAGGTATAAATGGATTCCAGGCCCTCATAGATAGCGGCAGTTTGGGCAGGCTTCGCAGGTAGGCCGACAACCCCACAGGGAAACAGCACCCGATGACCTCAGCACGTGGCCAGGTCTGGGATGGGGAAAGGGCCATATTTTTTTTGTAGGGCGGTCGTTTTGGGCAGGCCTGCGGCCCCCTGGGCGTGCGGGCCGTTACCTGGCGGGAGTCCAGCCAGGCCAGCTGTGTAAATGGACACAGTATTTGCCAAACACTTTGGAGACGAGCGCCAGGCAAATAAATGATGAAAGGGGTTGTATTGAGTGACTGACCGTCCTGACGGGATCAAAGTAAAGTTTCAGTGGCAACGGGGTTATATAATTGGGGTTTATGGTGCATGCCACCCTGACACACAGGCACGCCTGCAGTAGCCTCCTCTGACCTTCGCCTGCATGTGTCTTTCTGGAAATAAGGCAGAAATGCAAAAATATGAAGGAAAAAATTCTGTGACCCCCAAACAGCTCAAGCTCAGCGGTGTATGAATCGTATGACCGTATTGTGACTTCTGAGCACGCTCAGTTGTGATAAGATGCTGTACTGCTTGCGCCTAGGAGCAGGAGAGGTGCAGGAGGAGGAGAGTGTGCGTGTGGGGTTCTCTTCAGCATTTCAGTGCCTAAGAGCAGAAGCGTTCATTCTGATGCTCATATTCAGCATTGATGCTTCTCTGACGCTTGTGGCCTTGTCGTCACGGCCAGTGGTTGTGGTGTTCAACACTGCGCAGCATTAAGCGCAGATTTGGAGTCACAGCTTTGGTAAACACAGGATGGAACGAAGGAGTACAGGACACTGCTCTTACGCAGAAAACTCAAGACAGCTTCTGACTGAATGAGAAAATGTTCCATATTTTATGTGTTACACAATGTTAGCTATGTTTTTCTCTAGTTCGTCAATGCAGTATGACTGAGATACAAAAAAAGTTAGAATTTGTTCTGACACTTTAACACAGCTAACTTTCCCAATTGTGTTCATTTGCATTTGACGTAGTACTAGCCCAGCCTATTCATCAAAATTTGATACTATTTCCAGTTTTTTTTAATGAATGGAAAGTGTGATTCAGTTTGGTTTAATGCTCAACTTTTGTTTCAGTGATGGTAAAGAGCTCGACATTGAGGAATTGTAACTGTGTGGACTGCTTCTGGTTTCATACGGCGCACGGTTGAGGAGTCAGTCATTTACGGTTTGTATTTCTGAACAGAGTCAGTAGCAGTTTGTATCTCAGTGGAGTCAGTAACAGCTTGTATCTCAGTGGAGTCAGTAGCAGTTTGTATCTCAGTGGAGTCAGTAGCAGTTTGTATCTCAGTGGAGTCAGTAGCAGTTTGTATCTCAGTGGAGTCAGTAGCAGTTTGTATCTCAGTGGAGTCAGTAGCAGTTCATATCTCAGTGGAGTCAGTAACAGTTTGTATCTCAGTGGAGTCAGTAACAGCTTGTATCTCAGTGGAGTCAGTAGCAGCTTGTATCTCAGTGGAGTCAGTAACAGTTTGTATCTCAGTGGAGTCAGTAGCAGTTTGTATCTCAGTGGAGTCAGTTACAGTTTGTATCTCAGTGGAGTCAGTAACAGTTTGTATCTCAGTGGAGTCAGTAACAGCTTGTATCTCAGTGGAGTCAGTAACAGGTTCTATGTCAGTGGAGTCAGTAGCAGCTTGTATCTCAGTGGAGTCAGTAACAGTTTGTATCTCAGTGGAGTCAGTAGCAGCTTGTATCTCAGTGGAGTCAGTAGCAGCTTGTATCTCAGTGGAGTCAGTAACAGTTTGTATCTCAGTGGAGTCAGCTTGTATCTCTGAGCTGGGAAGGCTTTATACTACATATTGGGGCTATGCTCTAGGGATTTGCTTCCATTCAGCCAGAAGAGCATTAGTGAGGTCGGGCACTGATTGGGTGATTAGGCCTGGCTCGCAGTTGGCTTTCCAATTGATCACAGGTGTTGGATGGGGTTGAGGTCAGGGCTATGTGCAGGCCAGTCAAATTCTTCCACACCAATCTTGACAAAACCATTTCTATATGGACCTCGCTGTGTGCCTGGGGGAATTGTCATGCTGCAACGGGAAACGGCCTTCCCCAAACTATGGCCACTAGGTTGGAAGCACAGAATTGTCTGGAATGTCATTGCATTAAGATTTGCCTACACTGGAACTAAGGGGCCGAGCCAAAACCATGAAAAACAGCCCACATACATTTGGTCATATAGTGTCCTTTTGGAAATGTAGTGTATGTATGCTCTTTTATTTGTGCAGTTTCCACACGGAGAAAAGGGTAGCTAATACCCTGTGGCTGGCAGAAAAAATAAACTTCTCTGTTATGATGTATTTTTGACTGCTTCAGATTCAAAACCATCCTTTTTTCCTTGACCTCAGGCCATTTTTCCCTTTAATGCTTTCTGTTAAAATCAGGACATTCAGATGCTCAAAAAACCCAGATAAAATTACATATAATTCTGCTCAACATTATATCAAGAATTCAAGTTTTCCTTTGTTAAATTCTCATGTCGTGTTTGTGTCTGTCTTTTGTCAGATATCTTTTTCATGTTATTGAGGATTTTGTTTAATATATATATATGTATATACAGTATATATACAGTATATATACATATATATATATATATATATATATATATATATATATATATATATATATGCACACACACTGAAGATGTGTTTCTAAAGAACATTTCGTCATTCTGGACCTGAGTTGGATTTTCTTTCAAAGTCACTGATTGTGCGTATATGCGAAATGTCCTTGGAAGGTGAAGTGCAGTACCCAGCATGCATTTGCATTTTTGCGGTCAGGCAAACAGGAAGCTGCGCTGTGAGGAAGTAGAAACTGACAGAGTTTAGGAGAGAGACTGCCGCGTGTAGACGACAGGGGTCAGTGACTGGTCTACAGACCTCAAGGGGGAGGGACCGGAGGATGACATTCTAAATTTTACATTCTATGGTGCACTCATGTGAGCTGATGGTGGCAGGATGTCGTTCAAACAGACCTTAAAAATCAGCAAAGGGTAGGAAGAAGGAAGAAGAAGCAAAGGCCCCGCTGACAGAGGAGTGCTTTTGGCCCAGTAAACAAAGTCCTTTCCTTACATAATGTACAGGTCGTAGCACTGCTGGTCTTCTAGAAACCTGTGTACTGTATGATGCACGTTTCTGTGTGATGTCACAGCTGATAAGCCAACCACGTCACTCGCCTCTCAGGTGGAACAGGGTTTAAAGGACACTCAGACACCTCCGGGACGTCACTCTACCGAATATTCCCCTCCTCTACAAGGACGTTACATATTCACAAACACGATTCAGTTTGAGCACTGCTTAAAGGGTGTATGTACTAAAGGTTTATCTGGTGGTATAGAAGAGCAGTAAAGGCTTTAGAAGTGTAGTAGATACTGCAGCCATGTTTAAAGTGTGCTAGAAAGTCTCTGTTCTAACTTGGTTAATATGTTGCAGCTGCCCTCCTCAGGATGGCTTACTACCCCCAAATACACAACTATAATTAGTGAAAATGTTTAAAGGGCACTCATTATTTATGACAGTTAATATTATTGAATGGGTATTAAAGAAATCTAGACTACTCTGTGCCAATACTGCCACTGTATCAAATAATTATCTTTGTGATCCAAAGGTGGACAGAGGCATTGGTGGGTATGGATAATGGTGGAAAGGGTTACTGGTGATATTAGGGCCAGTGGTGGATAGGGATACTGGTGGATTGGCTGGTGGATACAGATACAGGTGGATAGCGAAATGGATAAGGACAATGGTGGATAGGAATATTGGTGGATCGGGATACTAGTGGATAGGCCGGTGGATAGGGATACTGGGTCAGTACTTGAGTAGGGTAATTATTTGGATGACTACTTTTTTCTACTTGGGATAAGGTTTTGGGTGGATAGGGCTAATGGTGGATATGGATAATAGTGGATAGGGATAATGGTGGATTGGGATAGTGGGGGGAAGGGATACTGGTGGATAGGGATAGTGGTGGATTGGGATACTGGTGGACAGGGATAGTGGTGGATAGGGATAGTGGGGGATAGGGATAATCGTGGATAGGGATAGTGGGGGAAAGGGATAATGGCGGATAGGGATAGTGGGGGAAAGGGATAATGGTGGATAGGGATAATGGTGGAAAGGGATAGTGGGGGAAAGGGATAATAGTGGATAAGGATAGTGGGGGAAAGGTATAATGGTGGATAGGGCTAATGCTGGATAGGGATACTGGTGGATAGGGGTGGATATGAATAATGTGAGTAGGGACAGGATGAGGTACGGTTCCTCCTTCTTGTTTTGCTGGTTTAAGTTCAAATTTATTGAATTATCTTGCAAGCAGTGAGTCTTTGGATAAATATTTGTTTGTTGCAGCTACACAACTACCATTGCAAACGCATAGCTTCCTTGTCCCATGTCAGTTAGCACACACACACACACAGACACTGACACACAGACACTCACACTCTCGCACACACGCTCACACACAAAATAAACACAATCTATCCAATCGCAGGTCATCTTGCTATCTGCCCACGCCTCTCATGACATGCTATCAAGCCAATCACAATCAACCTTGTGACTTGCCCAGCCAATCACAACTGACCCGCTCACAATGTCCGAAAGTGCACACCGTCAGAACCTGCAGACAGTCTGCAACTGCTGCTCGTCCAGAACTGCAGGTATAGAGGTTCTGCAATTGTATGAAAATGGGTTCCTTCGCTCACCTCCCCATCCACTGTGATCGTTAACCTGGGCTGAAGTCAGACTCTCATCGGCATTAACATGATAACCAACATGCAAGATATTCAGAGATGCAGTCTGTTACCGTTTTTGCCGTTTTTCCAACCCTACATGTTCAATGAATTTCATTATTAGCAACTGGAGGCGGACAGACAAATGGATAGATAGACAGAAGACAGATTGGCAGACGGACTGATGGACTATAATATGTATATGTTTATATTTAATGTTGATATTTTAACATATGAACTGTGAATATGAAATGCAGTAGGATCTCTCTGATCCAAGACAATTTTCTCCCTTGGGAGACAATAAAGTGAACGTTAACCTTATAAATAACTGTTCAGGTGATTTACTGCTGGCCTTTTAAAAATATCTGCTAGGGGCCGTCTGGGAAGTGTAGAGGTATAAGCACTCGCCTACCACCGCAGAGACCTGGGTTCAATCCCCGGCAGTGGTACTTGTGGCTTGGTCAGACATTCCTACGAACACAATTGGCAGTGTTCGCGGGTGGGAAGTCGGTGAGGATATGAGTCCTGATCGTTGCATTAGTGACTCCAACTGGTTGGTCGCGGTGCCTGTTCAGCAGGGAGGGGATCTGGGGGAGATAGCATGAACCTCTGCACGCGTTACGCTCTCCCAGTGGAACTCCTCGCTGTCAGGTGAAAAGAAGCGGCTGGCGACTCCACATGTATTGGAGGAGGCATGTGGTAGTCTACACCCTCCCCAGACCAACAGAGGACAGTGCATCGACCAGAACTGTGTGATACACCCAGGGAATTGGTATAACGACTAAATTGGGGAGAAAATATGAGAGAATGCCAAAAAAAAATATATATATATATTTTTTTGATATATATATATCTGCTAAACACTCTTCGAAACAGCTTTGTTCTTGATAGGATTAAAGTTACTGCAAACCGGGAGCAAATGGAGAATATCCCAGCTGAAGCTAGATTTTACGGTGTAAATGAGTGAAAAGTGATATACGTACCTACATGAAAATGCATTTACTAACCAACTACAATGCTGCATTCCCAGGGGAAAAAAACATGCTTAACTGAGTAATCTTACCCACAATAGCTGCCTGGAAGAAATCAGATATTTTTTAATATGATCACCCTCCACATTGAACTCTGTCCATCAAATTCAGTTCTCAAATACAGTAAGTTGCACTCAGGAGATACGTAAGTCTTAATTAGACTTGGGGTGTGCATTTGCATTTTTTGACATTCCAATTTTACCTGAGCTCTTCATGAAACTCCAGTTATTTCCATTTCACACACACACACACACACACTCACACACACACACACAAACATGCACATGCGCACACACACAGTGAGGGAAATTCCTAGATAAAGATGAAACATGCTTTTCTTTCAACTTGAGGCTGCAACTCCTCTGAAAACACGCGTGTTTGTTTGTGGGGCACACGACTGATGCACATATTGCCGGTCATCCGTGACGTCGAAACGGGACGAAACCACAAGGCCGCCCTTCAACAGACTGCCCTAATGCGTCTGACACTGCGGATTAACCCCACTGATAAAGTCAGCCATCACATCTTCACAGGGCCGACCTGAACAAACGTTTGGGGCTCACCCCTCCAGCGTTTGGCTTGTCTTTGCTGGTGACAGGAAACGCCTCCCCTACCAGGTCAGTACAGGGACCTAGAGACAGGAAAGCCCTCCGCCCACCCAACAGGGCTGTACAGAAACCTGGAGACAGGAAAGGCCGCCCCCCCCCCTTCCCAACAGGGTCATAAAGAAACCTGGGCACAGGAAATGCCCCCCTCATACAGTGACTTTTTGTGGGGTAGGTGCTCAAAGTGAGAGAAATGACAGAAAGCTATTGGGCAGAATTTTGCCTGTCTTTATTACCTGCCCCATTTCTTTATTAAACATAACCATCAAAACGAATGACAGAAACAATAATAATGCTAATAACAAACACATGGGGCACTTGGGGCAAAAAGGGCAATATCTTGGCCTATTCATTTTTGGGCAGTCTTGAAGAACTCGTCCCCCAGCCTAGTCTTGGGGTAACCACAGGGTTTTGAATTACAGTTACCTCTTCATGTGTCAACGAAAGGTTAACGGTTATCATTGTCCGATAACAAAGGCAAACCTCCAAACTTCAAAGGAGAGTACCATTGTACGCGGCGGGGCACCGTGCGAGGATGAGAAGACGAGGCCACGGAGAGCGCAATGGCGGGCGAGGAGCAGAGTGGCGCTCCGGGGGCGGGGGCGGGGGACGGTCGAGCGTCGGGTCTGTGAAAAAACAACATGGCCGACCGCCGCTCTCCAGGGCCCACAGCTGGGGTTGAACGACACCGCCGTCGACAGTCAGAGTAAACAGATCTGCCCGTTCTATTCGCCACCCCCCGCCGCGCGGGTCGCCCTCGCGATCTCGTCCAGCGTCGATGCCAATCCGAGCCCGCTGCTCTCCGCGGTGTTTGCCCGCCAGCTGCCAATGACTTCCGCACCTGTTCAAACCTCAGCTGAGTTTGAATAACCCCGGCTCGTGGAGGACTGCCAAGGGTACCAGAGGCACACAAACAATATGAACCTGGAGGCGGCTGAAAAGGCAACACGTCTTTGCCCCAAGGGTGCCTCCAGGGAATTTGGGCCCCGTGGAAAGGTCTCACATTGCGCCCCAACACCACTGAAGTTATACATGGCCCTACTGTGTTTCTGTGTCCTTCCCACAATCCCTATGGCTGTGGGCCCCCAGAGTTATCACCACCTTCCTCCCCACTTACGATGGCACGGTCTATGCCACACTAGTCAAAAAAAAAAAATCTCATCTGACTACTGTGCAGTGATTAGCGCAAGAAATTATGCACAAGCGACTCCATAAATTTAAATCAGGGTTCGTACGGTCATGAAAAACCTGGAGAAGTCATTGAAATTTAAAATTCAATTTCCAGGCGCTGGAAAAGTTATGGAAAATAATATTTTTTGAAAAGTTTTGGAAAAGTAATGGAAATATAGCTAAAGTTGCATCAAATATAATTACTAATTAATCCAATCATAAAAATAGTATGTATAGTAATAAAATGTAAATTGGCACGTAACCTTCGCGGTAGGCTATTTTGGTGGTGTGAGAAGTTAATTCGGTCTGGCTCAGTCTGTTTACAGGCACGCTTCTGCTAATGTAGCAGTTAATTAACGCAGGCCCTCCTGTGCCAACAATATGCCAGGGAAGTGCAGCTTCAATAATATATCAGGGCTCGAAATTAACTTTTTTACTTGGTAGCACTGGTAATGTAAAGGAGCACCAACAATATATGCAATAGATTTTTTATTGATAAAAAACCACAATATAACAGTAGGCTACGGTTGACAAGTAACAGTTAAATTGTCACGCCTAAAATGTGTCGACCCTTCAAGGAATTGCGTGTTATGCATTCAAACGACAAAGCGCTTCTCGTCACATTAATACCGCTAATTAAATCAACCGCCAGTAAACTGCATCGGCTGTTTCAACTGGGTCGCTACACAAAACACTACGTTAATGTTTCAACAAAAAAAAATGCCGTAATCGTTCGCTTCAACTTTTCAGCTTTCGATAACGCTAATAAATTGAACATAAACTTTTGTCTTCAGGTAACATTAGTTACCGCGTTAGCTCCTGTGTCGCGTGACAGTGGAGTGCTGCAAAAGGGAGTGATTGAAGGCTAATATTAACCAATTTAAAATCATCATTAAAGGTAAAAATGTCAAGCTCACGATTGATTAGAAGGGTCACCGTCAGCTCACAAGGCACATATTGAGTGTACTAACTGGCGAATGTACAGAGGAAGAGACGTTCGACTGAAAAAAGAAAAAAAAAAAAAAGGTCGCACCAGAACAATTATTTGCACTCGCACAAATGCTCCCAATTATATTTCGAGGTCGCACAGATTAAATTTCGGGAGCATATGCGACCAAAATGGTAGCAATTTCGAGCCCTGTTTGAGACATTGACAAAAATGTTAAACTATTCGAATTAAAATATGGGAGAATGTATCTAAGTGTGTCTGTCTGGTGTTTATTTGTTTTAGAGAGGCACCATATGTTTCAGATGCAGACCTAATTTTACTTAGTGTTACAATAAATAATTTTAAATCGTCCCGCTGAAAAGTCATTTGTTTTGGTCATGGAAATTCAGTTAAAGGTTGTGGAGAAGTCATGGAAAAAGTCATTGAAAATCATTGGTGAAAAAGTGTATGAACCCTGTTAAATACTCTGTTTAAGTATTTGAACATTCTCACATAACAGAAGTGTATTGCACGACAAAAATATGTTGAAGGGAAATGTGTTCTAAGATGTTATTAATTTTATTTTTGTTGAAATGGGTTTTATGCATAGGTTTCAGCATAGCAGAATATCTTTTTGGCTCTTGAGATTAAGACAAAAAACTCATGTCCTCAATAGGGGACAAAATGATATCAGATGCGAAGGACATTTAGTTGCATCGTATGTACAAGAGGCTACTCTTCAATAAGCCAATAGCCATCGCCATATGAGGTTACATTTACACCAATCATGTCGCCAAGCCTCGGTATATCAATAAATGATATTTAAAATGAGTAAATGCTTCAATAAGCGTGCTCTTCAGTGTGTCCCAGATTCCAAATAATTGCTGTATTCCGTTTTGAAAAAAATCTTCTATTCCGCCGGGAAATTTTAGCACGATACGCTAAAGCAAAGAGAATGATAATGGCATACTCGGAATTAGGCGCATAATACCCTAATATTCCAGTAAAAACATTCTAAAGGTGTTGTTGCCCAACCTCAGATGTAACTTTTTGGAATTGGGAAAAAGATTGGAAAAAGGTGACCGGAAAGTTTGGACAGACTGCCGCTGGCTTATGACTCATAATTCTCCTACATTTACGGCCGGTGACCAGTCCTACCACCCCAACTGAGAGACATTTCGTTTGTGAAACCGCAGAGAAGCATCACTAAGCCCTGATTTATACTTCGACGCGCGACCCTTTGGACAAGTATCCTGCCACAAAAATGAAAGTGTCGCACGACATTTTGAATACTTTCGCAAAGGGCTGTAGAGCGGGTTCTGTTGTCTGTGGTAACGAGACGCCAAACTGCTGACGTTTACATCTATAAAAACGTTGCCGCGCCCGGTGAAATCACTGAGAAATAGAGGAGCAATACATGTAATATCTACTTTTGTTTTTTTTTGTTTTTATAAATATGCATTTAAAAAAAGAAGCCGGTCTGTCACTCAGATAAACCGAAAATAGGGACGTGTCCATGACAATGAATGTAAGCGTTCCATTTGGCTGTCCAATCAACACTGGGAGAAAATATGAAGTTCTGCGACATAACAAAATTCTTGAGGTGCGCAACACTTTTTCCCATTGAAAATAGGCCCTACGTCATTTTTGTCATGCGACACTTGACGAAAGGTTCGTGCAACGAAGTATAGCCTACATCAGATGGCTAAAGAGCAGCGTTCCGTGCAGCAGGCGGTAAGAAAGTATCTACGGGACAATTAAAAAATGTATGAGTAGTTTATCTGCATGCAATGGCCCACATATAGGCATTTAGAAGGCGATTATAAGCAATGTAGGATTCTATATGTTTAATCTAAACAATAAGCAAAGCATACAGTTTTGCTAAATGAATTTAGAGAAAACCCATCATGCCACACAGAAACAATGTCCCTGGACTGTGCCGTAAGCTTACAGTATGTGTAGGTATTATACACGCTTACAACCTCCTAAAACAGAACACTGTTGTATAAGCTGCCTTTAAATTTTCGCTACTCACTGCGGCTCTATTGTAAAGCAGAATGGTCGTCAGAAACTTGAGTATGAATCTAAATTAAAAATTAAAAAATTAATAACGGATTGAAAAACAAGCTCCAAACTGAGACTTCATCCTCTCCAGGCAAGAGGTAAAGAAAGTGGCAGTTCATTGTGTAATCAGTAGGTGGCAGTATTCTGTCAGTCTTCTGCAGTATTGTGTCATGTGCGCTAATTTAATTTTTAACCGTAAGACATGTAAAGCCAAAACAAACATTATTCCGGTCAAATAGTAGGCTACAGCAACAGAGGAAATACATTCACCAAAAATAATCTGCACACTTCAATGAAAAGCTCAGACTGAAACTTCAGGTACCTTAAATGTACTTACTGGTAGTATGTCAAATGGAAGCGCGCTTATGTTTTCCTTTAGGTGAAACATAATTAACTGAACAATCCCCGGAAGAGCAATTATGCACTCAAAGAATCAATCAACCGAAAATATATTTCATTTCGAGAAACCATTGAGGAAAAATGTTAATTTTCAAAGATGTCGAGTTACATAGATTGAAAAAGTAAAACAAATATGACAACAGTGTGACCAATAAGCCTTTTAAATGTCAAAACAATTAGTGTAAAAGAGAATTATTGTAAACATCCACAAAGGCAATGAAGTATTCATTTTGTCTTGAAAATAAAAGAAATAATGAGGAGCAAACGCTCTTACGAGTGAATGACAGGGCTGAAGTCTTCCCCTACGGCTCTTATGAATGACTGACAGGGCTATAGGCTTCCCCTACAGCTCTTATGAATGAGAAAGGAGCAGAGTGAGTTTAAGGACTGTGACTACAGCAGGAATGAGCAGAGTGAGTTTAAGGACTGTGACTACAGCAGGAAGGAGCAGAGTGAGTTTAAGGACTGTGACTACAGCAGGAAGGAGCAGAGGGGAGCTTATAGACTGTGACTACAGCAGGAAGGAGCAGAGTGAGTTTAAGGACTGTGACTACAGCAGGAAGGAGCAGAGGGGAGTTTATGGACTGTGACTACAGCAGAAGGAGTGGAAGCGAGTTTCTGGACTGTGACTACAGCAGAATGAGAGACGGTGAGTTCATTGACTGTGACTACAGCAGAAAGGAGCAGAAGGGAGGTTGGATGGATTATTTCATTTATACATGCTTAATTATTTACCTCTCTCCTCTCTTAGATAGTGTACTGTACATCCTTTGTTGGAAAAGTTTTGAAGAATAGTAATGTTCCAAGACTCACACAAACTACTCTTGTATTGCCATTTGAAGAGGGCAGTCTGGCCTGACCAGGGCCAAAATAATTGTACTTCTGAGCTACACACACTCTGTTCTACTGGTTCAGAGCAGAACACTCTCCAGCTTGGATTCCGAGAAAGCAAAACATCCTGTATACGCTCTCACATTTTTCTGATATACTCACCTTTCTCATCTCTGGTAAGTACACTCACGGCCGCATTCTGTATGATTTGGAGACGTTTCAGTGCAACCAAACAACAAAGCATCACAGTAATCCAACCTTGAGGTTACCAAGGCAAGAGCCATTTTTTTCTGCATCCAACAGGGACATCATCTTACTCAGCTTAGGTGTGTTCCTCAGTTGAAAGAATTGCAGTATTATTAATTTGGCCCTGAAAGGAGATCTGAATCATCAGTCAGACTATGGTTTTTAACAACGGCAGTTGCTGTGACACATTTGTGGAGAATTTGCAGACATACGCCAACATGAGCTGACACAAGCCGCCGCTGCTCCTTGGATCAGGGAGGCATTTGCACCCCTGCCACAGCTGAATAAATTCTTCAGGTTCTACTTGTGTCCAGCATGTATTTATAGCAAGGTGCTTGTGTCTTTTATGCAGTTTTTCAGTGGCTGCTGGCAGTCCCTCGCTTGTGAAACCTAACACTGAACAGGATCCACCACACATTCTTTCCCTGTCAGGGATCATTCGCAGTGTGGAGGTGCTATAAAGAGCAAGTAACTAAGCGTGTAAGCACCTGCCGTAGAACACCATATAATGTACCGTGTTGAACGTCAGTGTGTATGTAGAAAATTTCGACAAAATCAAGCAAACTCTGAGTGGCGATTAACAGAACAAAATCAGAGCCGAAATGGTTATGTAAATCCATATTTGCCTGTAACGCACATTTGCATACCCTGCGTGTGCACACCAAATATAACCATGGCCCTGGGAGAAGAGTAGACTCGCTTCTCTGGCATGGTGGAATCCTCGACAGCCTCAGGAGCAATAAGCAGCAGGAATATGCTGGAGGACACTCAGCCCATCTACAGTTAGCTCCATAATGCTTGAGGGAAAGGCTGATTTTTTTTTCTTCATTATTTGGCTCTTGTGGAGTACAGAGCCAAATAATGAAGAAAAAAAATCAAAATGTATAATAAAATGTAAAATGTATAATAAAAGCTGAGAATAGGCACTTTGACCACATGTGAATTGTGCCTATTCTCAGCTTTTATTATAAATTTTGATTTCACTGTGTAGAATTTTCAGCACTTTTATACATAGCCCTCCATTTCAGGGCACCATAATGTTTGGTACATATTAATGTTATGTAAATGAAAATAGACATGTTTAGTACTTTGTTGCATATCCTTTGCATGCAATGACTGCTTGTGACCCATAGACATCACCAGGTGCCGAGTATATTCTCTGGTGATGCTCTTTTAGGCCTGTAGTGCAGCCATTTTTGTGATGGTTGGCTGGGGGTTGGCCACTGTGGTGAACAGACAAAATAACACAAAAACATACAGTCCCCTCCAAAAGTATTGTAACAGCAAGGTCAATTCCTTTGTTTTTTCTACACCCTGAAGACAATTGAGTTTGATGTCAAAAGATGTACATGAGATGACATCTAAATTTCAGCTTTTATTTCCTGGTATTTTTGTCTAGATTTGTTAAACAACTTAGAACATATCACCTTTTGTATCAGACAACCCAATTGTTAGGTGAGCAAAAGTATTGGAACATGTGACTGGCAGGTGTTTCTTGTTGCCCAGATGTGTCCTGTTATATTGATTGGTTAAACAATAAATAGTTCTAAATGTCTACTCTTGGTTTTAGCCTTGGGGTTTGCCTGTGAAGACTGCATTTGTGTTATAAAAGACAAACTAACATGAAGAAAGCTGTCTTTGGGAGAAAAGCAAGCCGTTTTGAAGATTAGAAAAGAGGGGAAATCTATCAGAGCCATTGCACAAGCATTGGGGATAGCTTGTACTTGATATGTCCTGAAAAAGAAAGAAACCGCTGGCGCACTGAGCAACAGACATCGAACAGGTCGATGAATGCTGTGAGGTGCATGTGCTCTTCAGTGTTCATGAAATATTGTGCATGGGTATGGTGGAGAAATTTCTTGTTTATCAGATCATCCATTACAAGAAAACAAATACTTGAAAACACAAGTCTTTTTCCATTTCTGATGCCCAAAAGAATGAAATCTTGATCATTTTTACATACCAGGAACTTACATGGCTGCTGACATAACAGAAAACAGCAAACTGTACCTGGGACTGATGAGATAATGGATCCAATAAAAAGTGATCAGTTAAGGGAAATAGCCAGATGCAACTTTGCCTGTCACTTTGTTGCTGTACCCATATGGGAATGTCATTTACTCAGCCTATTTCTTAATTGAGTGTCAGCCATTCAGGTTTTGACAGGTAAATGTCTCTTTAAAAAAGGTGCATTCTACTAAAATGTAATTTGTATTCAAAGGATTTATTCTTTTGAACTAAAATGGCATTCAAGTGATACTTCTTTTACAATCAGTTGTAATTTCATGTTATATTCTGTGAGTTCTTGCATTCCCTGATCTTGGGCTTGTTTGTTTTAGGCGCTTCATTGAGATTAACCCCGAGAGGGGAACAAAGGCCAGCCGTGGAAAGATGGTGTCTAAAAAGACAGGGAAGACGGTCCAAAAGAAGATGCAGATAGTAAATCCACGTTGCCACTCCATTAACAAACCTGATGGATTTTGAGTGGCACTTCATAAAAGTTAGTTAGGTGTCCCTTTGTGTTTGAAATGTTTCTCTGCCCTCCAATTGTTTCATCTCTCTCTCATTCATATTTTTCTTAAGAAATGTTTACGTTGCTTGGAGCCTTGACAATTCAACAGTTTGAGTGTGTGAATTCGGTAGGTCCGATCAAGGATGCTCTGTGGTGCTGGGGGTTAACCCCACATCATGACATGACGGAGGTCCCCAGTTCGAATCCCGACAGAGGCTTGGCCTTCAGAACAACTGGTGAAAGGTAAACCATGCTGCTGCATCAGTGAGCAAACTGTAGCCAGTTTTTTTATTTATTTATTTTTTTTTTAGAAAAGCATATGATTTTTTTCAAATATTGTCAATTACAGGGTTGTTGCTCCCTTTCCCATTTGCCTCGAATGACTGGAATGACCAGGGAATTTCAAATCGAAATCACCAATTTCCAGTGCCAAATCTCCAATTTCTAATTTGAATCAAATTGCACAAAAAGTACACATGTAACCCAAGTACCAAGGTTGTATAAAGAAATGTTACCTCATCATTTAGCCAAATAGCTCAGTGGTAAGCTGTTTGTCTCTCAGTCCTTTGGTTGAGGAGTTCAAACCCTGTATTTGCCTTACTTCACCCTGTCTTAATGCTAAATCTTCAAGTTCTTGGGCTGACTGTGTCTCATCATTTCAGCTTGCATTCATGAAAACCACATTTCATTAACAATTAAATAATGAACAAGCATCCAAATGCTCCCAATCTGCTTGGACCCAATCATCGCCGCTCGCGGCTATATATTATTATTATTATTATTATTATTATTATTATTATTGTTGTTGTTGCTGTATTTTATTTTATTTATTTCTTTATTTTTTTGAGGACCAAGCATTAACCTACAACCTACGATACTTCCTTGGTACTGATTGTAAGAGACAAGAGCAGCACCCTCCAAATGCAAATGCCACACTTAAAATCAACTCTAGACCTTTTGTTATCTTTCTTGCACATGAACTAATGATGCAGTGACACAGCTGGCCAAGAAACAGCTGAGCAGCCAATGCTTTTCCTCCCTAAAATTGGGGGGACTATGTATAAAAAGGGCTGTAATTCCTACACAGATCACTTGACATGGATATAATTACCTTCAAAGCTGACAGTCCCTTTAATCTCATATTCATTGTTTTATTTTTCAAATCCAGAACGCAGAGCTAAAATAACAAAGATTGTGTCCCAGTCCCAATAATTTTTCATTAAACCGTATATCCAGTTGAGCTTTGAATGTATGTGGTCAACAAGAATCTAAAAATTTCCAAAGAAAGAGCATTTTCATATAATAAAATTGACTGGTCAGTAGCTCTTAAAAATACTGTGTCTTACCAAACTTTTTTTGCTTTTCGTTAATTTCTCATAGAACCTTCAGTGAACTCTTTGAAAATTGTGTATGCACTTTAAGACAATTTACCAACATGGTACAGTAGGTTGGTGGAGACTAATAACAGCTGAAGGCATATAGGTTTGGACAGAGACAGGGAACAGACATGCCACCTCTGATATTTTTATATGAAAGAATTGCTAGACCTGCTAGTATACTCATGGGGCTTGAAGTTTGACTACACAAGACCAGGTTGTACAGCACCCTTGCAAAAAACTCACTCAAAATGAGCTTTTTCACATGGGAACTAAAACGTACACACATGAAAAGAAAATTTCACATGTGAACTTGACATTTTCCCATGTGAATGAAAATATCCACATGCAAAAACAAAACGTGGAATTTCATGTGAATTTAATGCAGATTCCATCTGCATGGCTACGGAATAAACCTCTCTAGAGACCGTTTCTGTTATATTACATTACAGGCATTTAGCAGACGCTCTTATCCACAGCGACTTACAGAACTTTTTAAAATAGCACTTACACTGCATCCATTTATAGAGCGGATATAGTACCTTTTACCGGGATACAGCAGAGCAGATGAAGCACCTTGCTCAAGGGTTCAACGGCAGTGTCCTACCCGGGAATCGAGTTCCTTCCCCATATACTACACTGCCACAGTCATCTCTCTCAGGAGGTGTGAACGTGTGACTGAAAGCTCCAGGGAAAGTAAC
This sequence comes from Anguilla japonica, assembly GCA_025169545.1. Lineage (NCBI taxonomy): Eukaryota > Metazoa > Chordata > Actinopteri > Anguilliformes > Anguillidae > Anguilla > Anguilla japonica. The sequence continues at coordinate 10,950,066 of CM045898.1, read as the reverse complement.
TTCAAAAGGCTGTCTTTTTCTGCAATTTCTTTTAGTTGTAGGGATTCGTAAGTTTTCTTTGAACAAGGTGTGGAAAGAGCCTCATGCAGTCGAGCGGGACACAGGAGGCTGAAGTCTGTAGAGAAAAGTGTTACTCTATACTTTGCAGGTTTGAAAGCTTCCTTGACAATAGTCCCATTTCTGGGGAAACAAGGGAAACCGTCTTCCCCGATACATAGTTTGGTTTTAAAATGAGTAAAGCTTGAAGTCCGATGAACAGGAAAACGTCTCATGAATATCCACATTACAATATTACTTAACAGGACTGTGGGGATATGTTTACAGCAGTGAGTCAAGATTGTAGGTATGTACATATGTTTGGGTGTATGTATGGTTTCTTTTTTCATGTACGCATATTACACTCGACTCAGATGAATGACGTGCAATAAACGTTTTCATTTAATAAATAGAAAAGGACCCAAAGTACATGAGGGAAACACAGAATGTGCCTGACAGGAAATTTAGATAGATTTCACTTAAGCAATGAAGCATCCTTTGGGAGTGGGGACTTATATTTTCTGATTGCCACCGTAAAGTATTTTGTCAGTAACTAAGTAACTAACCCTGTACTGTGATACAAAATCTCCAGATTTGTAAGAAATGTGTAACAAGATATTTGTTTTGTGTTGCCTGTAGATCAGTGGTTCTCAGTGGTTTTGGTTCCTGGGCCCCCAGCACCTTGATTAGCAGAATCAGGTGTGTTACTGCTTGGTTGAAACAAAAGCCGACACCACACCGGCGCTTTCTGGATAAGATTGGGGACCCCTGCTCTAAAACATGAAAGCACCTAATCAAGAAAAATGAACTGCTTCTTAAAATTCTGGGATTGCAATTGTGATTGGAACGAAAACCAGCATACACAGGGGCCCCCAGGACCGAGTTTGAGAACCACTGCTATAGATGCTGAACATGTTACCATGCGACAGAATTTCTTGATTTTGAATTTTTCAGCAAGTGGAGTTTCCTTTGTTGTTCCCAGTTGCCTAAAGCTTGGCAGAATTCTAACATTGCTACAGAAAGGTTTAGTCAGCAGAGCAACAGACTAATGTCTGTGTGAAATTGATCGACACATCAGGTAAGCATTTATTTATTCATTAATGGGTAGCCTATAAATGATGAACAATGATAACACTATTAGTACCGCATACTGTCAGATAAATCTTAGAGCGCATAAAATACTGCATCAAAACCACAAAATGATGATAATCCAAACATCTGATGTAATGTCGTCTTTTCTTTTGCACGAGAGAAAGTGCGCTCATATGCTCAATATCGCTCGCGTTTATCAAATCCGTAAAGCTTCAATGAAATGTGCAGGAAGTGGATTGTGGGTCAATTAAAATGATTAATTAAAATTTTGTTACATGTAGTATATTTTATTCACCTGCAACGCACATGTTTGGGTTTTTATTCAGAAACAGCCAAGCAATCCGTATTTTCCACCCATTAGAAATCATCTCCCTGAATCAACGAGTTTCCTCTAGGGCGTTGTCTGTGCTCGCGCCATATGTTGATGAAGTTGAGAAGTCGTTAGGTCTGACCCTAACAAAAAGCTCGAACGTGCGTGCAAGTCTGCGGAGGAGAGGGTACGGTCCGAGGTAGTCACGGGCGTTGTTGCTGAGCGTTCTCTAGTGGCAAGGACACGACCTCTGCACCGCATGCTGAGACAGTTCACCTGTTGACATACCGTGCTGTTAAAGAACAGTGCAAATTGCACACGGGAGTTTTATTTACTGCAATGCTTTCTGAGGGCAGCCTGAGATGTGATTGGTTCTATCAGGCGCCCAATCAGAAAAAGGAGGAGGTAAAGTAATTATTCAACGCATACGCCTGGGCAACAGCCTCCTATGCCCAAGTAGCAGCAGGACTGATCTAGATTGTTAGTACAGTGGTTAGCACAGTAATCTCTCTTGTTTCTTGATATCAGTATATTTCTTCTCCAGCTCCTTTTCACTGTGGAGAGGATTAGGAAACCCTTTCTGCAAAAAAACACACACTGTGCACTCTTAACAATATGGTATAAGGTGTTCTGTTTTGATTTTTCATGTTTTTTTTCATGATCATGTTTTCAATGCCTTTTTAATGTAATTTTTTAATTTTTTTAAATGTATTTTATTGTCTTTTGCAGTTTACTGCTGCTTGACAAAGGAATGACCCCTTGGGGATAATAAAGAATATCCAGTTGGTTGAATAAAGTATTTTTATGACAACTTTGGCGAATAAGAGCACTGGTGAGCTCAATAATCCCTAAGGACTGGCTAGGCCAAGGAAGACCTGATGATGACAGACGAATTCTCACCATAATAAAGATAAAACAGCAAACGTCTGTCTGACTGATAAAAACACTCTTCGGGAGGCAGGCGTGGATGTGTCAGTGACTGCTGTCTGCAGAAGACTTCACGCACAGAACTAAATAGGCTACGCTGCAAGATTCAAACTAGTTCACCAGTTGGCCACAAAAACTGGATTGCCAGGTTACAGTTTGCTGAGATGTACCTAAAAGAGTCTGTGGATAAAGAAGGTCTTGTGGATAAATGATACCAAAATTTACTTGTATCAGAGTTATGGCAAGAGCAATGTATGGAGGCCAAAAGGAAATGTCCAAGATACAAATCACTTGTGAAATGTGGTGGTGGTGGTGTTAAATTCTGACCTGTACAGAAACATTGTATCTGCTCAAGTTCAAGCAAATGCCTCCAAACTCATTGGACGGCACTTCATCCTCCAGCAACACAATGATCCCAAACATACTGCTAAAGCAACAAAAGAAACTTTTCAAAACCAAAATCTGTAATATTCTTCCTGGCCTTCACCTAATCTGAAACCAACATAATGTATGCGTTCATATGCTGAAGAGAGAACTTCAGAAAACTAGCCCTGACAAGCAGGAACTGAAGACGGGTACAGTACAGGCCCAGCAGAGCAGCACCAGAGAAAATACTCAGCATCTGGTGATATCTATGGTTCACAGACTTCAAGCAGTCATTGCATGCAAAGGATATCAAACAAAGTACTAAACATGACTACTTGTCACTCATCACATTAATATGTCCTAAACATTATGGTCCTCTGAAACAGAGGGGACTTCCTATGAACAGCCCTATGTATACAATGGGCTGAAATTTCTACTTGGTGAGACAAATATGTATAAAAATAACCAGTATGTAGAAATACCAAATGCATGCATGCTAACACACATTCTAGCTGAAAGAAACACAAAGGCATGGATTAAATAATATTTCCTTTACCATGAATGATAAATAAATTAAAGTGTATGTCATGTTTAAATGGAAGTGTTTTTAACAGGCTACTGTACACCACAGACTTACTAACTGTCTGTATGCCGGGGGAGAATATATAGGGCTAGCTAACATTAATATATAAATGTAATGCTGCAGACTAGTGACAGTAGCCTTGTTTAAAAATATGGAAGAGTAGAAATGGCAGATCGGTCCATTTTAAATTGTCACTCAACATAAGGCCTACCTGCCATGAAGTAGTCATTATCTTGCCCCACTTTTTATATACGACCAATAATCTCACCAACCAGATCGTAGTGCAACAGTGATATTAGTGCTTATTAATTTCACAGCCATCTGCAGTACTAATGTTACACACTCGGTCTGCCATGTCATTAGCAAGGTAGCTAATGTTAAACTCAGTCAAAATGTTGAAAGCGGAAATCTCTGAAGCATGGGTGTATTTTATTTGTATTTCTGAAATATAAATGAGTTTCCTGCAAAGATTATACATATGCAAAAGCAACAGTTTAAATGTTTTATTTTTAGTTACCCAGCAAGGCAGTGTAATGACTGAGAGGTTTCCAGAAGTCCAAGGGGGGATTCGAACCGTGCCTGTCACTCATCCAAAAGTGTTGCTGCCAAACACACTACCTAGTGAGCTACTAGTAAAGGAAATATATGAATGGCAAAGTTTTGCTGTTTTTAACAAGTACACTTCTATATATGTAATTTTGCAAGTGCATTTGATGTTTTTATTGGCTGATGTACCTTAAACGTGCAGTGAGGAGACATTTGTGGGCTTGGAGCATTGATGATGTAATCAGGCAGGAAAAAGAAGAAAAAGGGAAAAAAAACTAAATCCCTTAAGTTTGGAGCTTTATTGTGTGAATGTTCGAAGTTGTTTGTGAATTCTGTCTGTTCAAATGGGATCAGAAAGAACAGAAATTTATATTTATAAGGGCTGAGAGTCTGCGGCCATTGCAGTCATTTCTGTAGGGAATCCTGAAATGTGCCAAACTCTCGGTGCTGTATAGGTATGGTGCATGCCACCCTGCCAAGGCATAACTTGGCGGGATGGGATACCTGCCATCCCAATGCAGTAATATAATGTATGGCATTACAGTAATTATTGTACCAAACAAATAAAAAACACTAGGTCTGTTTATTTACATTGGACACAGTTCTCTCGTGAGAACGTGATTTTTTGTGGTGTGCCTCACAAGAATGTATTTTTTACTTGATGTTTTGAAATCAAAACAAACGTGAAACTCATACAGCTTGCAACAATCTACGTTAGAGCATTAGGATAACACAAACAAAATCAAAGAGCTAAAGGACAGTAAGCTGGCTTCATATAATAAGCTTGAAGGAAGGTTGAATTAACATCACAAATAGAATTGAAGTTAAAGTAAAACAACACCAATGATGAAAAACTAAACTTGACGTGATTGTGATGTGCGCATGCACAATACCTCTTGGTAGGACAATTTGATAGGTATGATTAAATTCTAGAACACCAGGCCCGCATTATGTATGATACATACATAAATTTATAAATTATCAATAAACTATATGTAATTAATCAGTTATAATACCAACCATCAAACAGTTGAATTTAGACAGTGTTCCAAACCAGTTGTGTTTTGACCTGAACAGATTAATATGTCTCTGAAGCTGCAGGAAGAATAAAACATGGAACACTGTGTGGGAATTAAACCCAACTGTGAGGAAATAGTCCGTACACGTAAACAGATAGACAGCCATTTCATTATATGGCCTATAGAGGGCAGACTAATCAGTCTGATTCTGTATTCAATGCATGACAGGCGCGCGTGCAGCAAGATAAGTTATTTTAAAAACCCGTTTTTGCGTAACACATTGGGCAACGTTCTCAATACAGAAATAAACTAGGATTTAAACAATTTGGGGCAGGTGGTGGCAAGTGAGAGGCGGGCTTAAGTGGTTAGGCTTTAAGACAATGAAAGCTTTGGGGTTGCACCTGCAAGGGAAGCTGTTGGGTGGGAGATCTCTCGCATACTTGCTGATTGCTGTGCTGGTATAGAGGCGCGGAGGGAACATTGGTTCCAGGTCCCAATCACCTGTCAATTGCGCCTTGTTACCGATCAGAGAGAATATACTGCCCCAATACGTTGGGACAGTACTTGACAAACAATGAATAAACTGCGAAAAGAAGAAAAAAAGAAAAAGAAAACAGGATTAGATCAAATTCGACAGGAACGCGTGCACATTCTGAATTCCAAACTGTCGCAAAAGTCTACATCTAGCGGTATGCTCCCACAAAACGGAGGAAAACTCAGAGGTATTCTCGTTAATAATTCCGAACATGTCATAATGCCTGTATCTTACATTAAAATAAATAGTCGTTGATTCACATTTCATTTGAATGTTTTGACGCATCTGGTCGACTATATGGTTGATTTACGTATTAACATTACATACTGCGGTTTCACATTTAAATATGTATCAACTTAACTGTATAAATACATACATCGGATAATTAAGAACTGGCTCATACGTCATGCATTATGGAGGCCTGTCTACCACAGCCGCATATAGCCGAATATTTTAGAACGGTTGGATAAAAAATGAACGCATATACAGCACCACGGAAAGCGGAAAATTAAGCATGGTCGTGAAATGCCACCCTCAAAGTGAAAATATTAAAAACTGCTCAGTTCTATCGAACTGCAGGGAGTCGTAGCAGATCCACATCTTAGATTCCACAAAACAAATGAGTATATTTTAAATCCAATTTCTTCATTCGAGTGAATTAATTATTTGAAACATAACCGGTCATAGTTAGATCCTTAATCAAGCATGTATAATAATAATAATAATAATAATAATAATAATAATAATAATAATAATAATAATAATAATAATGCAGAAATTGTCACTGCAAAGAAGCAGTTTTCATAGACATACAAAGGAAAATCGGAAAAAATATAATTCCTTTTCAACGAATGACATTCATTACAGCTATTTTCAGTTTTTATGGACTGTTCAATAGAACAGGTGCAAAGTGGAGATTTGATCTACACCATAGATTGTGCTTATCGCGAATGCATAAGCCCGCAGGTGAAACGCTATGCGACCAAACGACCTGACAGAAGAAGACAGCGGCCAACATTTCAGTGCAGCAGCGAGCCCTGGACCCGTGCACCCAGCAACAGGTTTAGCATTCGGGGTACGGCCTCAAGATCTGTCCGAACATTCTCGACCAAGAAAAAAAAGCGAAACTCCTGCTGTACATTCTAATCTAGACACACGGTAAAATATCCAGTGTTAGTTCAACTCTAATATATAACATTTTGTCCTACTCTGACCAAAGCTGGACTAAATGTTATCTGTTAGGCTACAGCTTAATAAACACTGGACATTTTACTGTGTAATCACACTGTAAAAAATTGTATTTTCACGATAAAACGTAGGATTTTTAAGGATTTTGTCGATGTTCAGTGTTTTGTCAAAACACTGTGGAAATCATGTAGAACAGCAGCCAGCAATGGTTCATTGTTCAACGGGCGGGATTTCATATATATAGCACATAACATACCAGGCCTACCGTTCTGCCTTCGATAAATGATTTTTAATTGGCAACGTTTCTGCCGCTTTAAAGTTTTCATGCGACTCTTCTCATCAGTGAATTAAATCTTAAGTAGCCTATAATTACGGACCCATTTTAATGAAGATACGCATGGCCGTCAATCGATAATTAAGATTTGTTTTATAGGGGTACAAAAATAAACAAATACAACAAGTGCAATCGTTTGCACCATTCTGGGGCATTTTTGAGTCTCTTCGTCCAAGAATTGGCTAGGCAGCTCTTATTAACTTTACAATATGTGTGTAGCTAATGAAAAATTACGCTACAATAGTTCGAATATGATTCGAATTCCCCATTGCAAACGTGTACGGCGTAGGCCTATAATGTCGGCGGCTTTCGCACTTGTTTCAGCTTTTGTCTTGCCTAGCCGTTAGCATTTTCCTTAGCATCCAGTCACATACCAGCAGGAGATATGCTCTACGTGAACGGGCCAGACCCGCCCGTGGTTACAACGGGACACGAATTCATAGATACACGAGTCCAAAAAGCTGTAATTTTTCGTTTTTAAGATTACGTTCTGACGCACACACCAACCAAAAAAATGAAAAACGCGCCGTGGGAACTAATGTCGGTTCTGGTGTGTATATGCACTTTGAAACAGATGAGTAAATACATCTGCAGTGGAATCACGACTCATTCATGCAGCCTTCTCCTCAACAGACCAAATTGAAGTTGCCAACAAGATGCGGTGTATTATCGTTTAATCTCTGTCCAGCATTTGTGTTAATCAGAACGCACACGCACGCATGCTTCAAGTCGCCTTTTGTCATTGTTTATTTACCAGTCAGAGTAATTCGTTTTAAATCAGTCTAAAAGTGGGCTAGGCTAGAGTTTTACGTGGAATTAAGATCTTGTTTTTTCCTGTTATTATTCATGTATAGAACCGTATCCTGTACAGGACTGTAGACTGTTAGCTTTGCAACTTCCTACTTTACATCCTTCCTTAAATAAATTAATTTCTGGCAGATGATGAAGGATGTTTCATGAGAACCCGTATATCATAGCTGTCAATGGGTGTATAGTTATTGAAGGCTCACAAAGTATTACTGCGCAAAACCATAATATTATTATTTCCGGGCACACAATTCAGCTTGCAACTACAGGTAAGAACTTACTGTGTTTTTTTATCTCAACGAATTTTAATTTGGCATTTGTGAACCCCCAACAGACATACGCACACACTCACGCACACACCCCCCCCCCTCTACGCCGCATTGTATCGGGAGCTCACATTAAGTCAATCCCTAGTAAGAAGCGCTTCAGCATCAGTGGGCGACGATTGTGTCGGGGTGGATTGAAGGCTGCCTCATGCTGAAGTAGGTGGCGTGTGATGTAATTTCTAAGAAGATATAAATATCGTCACACTGTGAAAAGCTGTGTTAGTATACCCGAGCAAGACGTAAAAACGTATCATTGGGCACAAAACAACTTGGGGGATCAAGACAAAAAAAACTTCTTCGGATGCCACGGCGTTTTACCAACGCCACTCCATGCAGCACCAGGTGGAACGTCGCGGCTTCATTTGGAACTGACATTTTGTTTCCCCCCGTATTCTTGCCCTTACCGCTTTCGCCCTAAGAACAAAGTGGACGGAGAAGAAAGTATTTGAGTTAATTTGACTCATTCGAGCAGGTGTTCCCCTGCGGATCAGGATGGCTGTCGAATCGGCCTTCTTCGCAATGCTGGCGATGGGGCTGGTGTCGAGTTCGGCGCGTTGCTCCCCTTTGCATGTGAGGCACAACGGCACATTTGAGCGAGACTGGCAGACTCTCTACTCGCGCTCCTTGGCTCGGATGCCCGGGGAGACAAGAGACATCAGCCGGGACAGCGACTATCTTATGGGCATCAAAAGGCTGCGACGTCTTTACTGTAATGTAGGCATTGGATTTCACATCCAAGTTTTACCCGACGGAAAGATAACCGGAGTCCATAACGAAAACCGATACAGTAAGTTTCACTATTGATCTTTTTCATACTGCTGTCCAGTCCCATTCCGCGTGTGTAGGATATAAATACAAATAATTTCAAATATGAATAAATGACAAGTCGCACATACCATTGCCTGTGGACATTACCGACCCGCTTTCTTTCATTTCTGAGAGTTTTTTGTGTGTGTACGTTCCTGAAGTGAGAAAACTCACGTTCCAATAATACAAAGAGCGCGATGACGGAAAACCATTAGACCATTGTGTCGTACACCCGTACACATAATACATAAAATCACGTTTTATAGGCTATATACGTCACGTATCAAACAGACACGATTACAGTCACATAGGAACAGATAGGCTATGCGGCGGAACAAAGCTTCGAAGGGCGTGAGATATCAGAAATACATTGCAGTTCGATTTAGGCTGCTGTTTCTTAAATTAAGTGAAAGTTTTTTTTTTTTTTTTTTTTTTTAAAAAAAAGCTTATTCATAAGTTAGCTGCAGGGCGCCGTTACTGTTTTGAGGAGCAACTTACTAGTGTGCTACCTTGAAGACAGCTCATCGTGCGCTTGCTTGAACAAATTGCGCGGCTTCGTTTTCAAGTTAAAAAAAAAAAAAAAAAAACGCTATTTTGAAGTGTCAAAAGGAATCAGGTGCGGGTGAGATATAGCATCCGGAGCCTTAGAGAACTCTTTAGAGCGTTCTCTACCTTGCAATAGCTTTTTCAGATAGCTGACTGCCTAGAGATCCAAGACAATATAACCAGTCCTAAACTTAGGAGTGACCGACGTGCATCTGTTACCGGGGGTTAACCCTTTGGCCCGATGTGTTCAATTAATGTCGCTCCCAGACAGAGGGATATCGGGGAACATTGGCAGACAGGAGGAATAATAAACTTTTGTCGGAAGGTCCCAAGCTGCATTGCCATCGATATGCATGGTAGTGTTCAATCATCTGCTTACAAGTAAGAATACGCCCACGGGATAGGCATGCGATTGACAGGACTGCACGGGGCCGTTTTGTGTCCCCCAAACTATTTTGAGCTCAGAAAGGAAGTTAAAGGGGATTTGTTAGCCTACATGGGTTTACATCAGACACATTATCCGTCAGGTAAAAATGGCCACTGCATATCGCCGACCAGAACGCGCAGTAGTTGAAGATATAAGCGCATAGTTTCAGTGTTAAATGCCAATAATGTTCGCGTAAACAGACAAATAATTAAATTTGCCAAAAACCCAAAAATAATTTATAAATAATAATAAAAAATCCAGCCAGCCGACCTGGAATAGCGGCTCACAGGTGCTAGTTGGCAACATAATGGCGAGGCGCGGACTCATTGGTGCGACTATTTTCAAGGTGTAATTTACTAGCACAATTGCCCAAACATACAAACGTGCGAGTTCGGTTTCTGAGGATGTTACGCCTCCGCTTAAGCGGAAAGTGAAATATCCTGCGTGGTCGATGCGCCAGGTACTTAGATAGGCTACAAACAATTCCGGCTGTTTGGATAAATATATTACACAAAACTGACGTAAACAATTACGGAAACGGGGGAGGCCTGATTTAAAAAATAGATTAAAAATAAACAAAACATTTTGCTTCCTTTACTGTTCACTTCAGGTCTTCTTGAAATATCTCCGGTGGAAAGAGGTGTTGTGACGCTATTTGGCGTTCGGAGCGGTCTATTCGTGGCCATGAACAGCAAGGGGAAGTTGTACGGATCGGTGAGTATACTGAGTGATTTAGGGCTTATTTCCGCCGGTCTTATCGACGCGACGTCTCCTCCGCCAGCCCTCTCTGCGCGGTCCTGACGTGCCTGCAGTGCCTTGCTGTGTTTTCATTGTACGCCGGATACACTTGAGAACGGTCGCGCAGTACATCATTCAGACTGCGCATTCCATTCTTTGCATTGCCAACCAACACACGCGCCTATCGTCCACTCACTGTACGGATCAATGAACTGTGATATGGATGCGCTGTTCGGTCAGGACGACCCGTGCTGCGTCCCGCGCTATTTTATCTTAGTTCCCCATATAATGGTAGTCTACTGTACTCAACTGGTCATGGTCCAAGTTAAACTACGCGGTCGTTCCCTGCACTTGGAACTATACTTCCCTCTAAGGTTTTCAACACACTTGTTCCTGGTTATGGTTATACACTTTGTTGTACGTCGCTCTGGATAAGAGCGTCTGCCAAATGCTTGTCATGTAATGTAAGGTAATCATGTGATTAGCTGGATTTGCTGCTACAGTAATCTGTAACATTAACACATCATATCAGAAACTAGTTGGCATAGTTCATGGCTGTCACAACCTGACTTCAGTCGGATCAAACACTAGGTAGCCTCATTCCACGTCAGAAATATGTTCAAAAAACGGCCATGTAGAGAACTATGGCGGACTTCACAAAACTTGTAGCACTGAACGTAGTGTCTGATGCCATGCGTAGCCTAGGCCGCGGTTCACTGGTAGCACTTTGTGTCCGTAATGTAACAACCCCTATTATAAATTCAAACACGAAAAATGTAAGCTCTATAGCGTAAACTGGGCTTCTGTGCATTCACACGTTTATTTAGGCTAAATCGACAGCACTGTAAAAAAAAAAAAAAAAAAAAAAAAAACCGAAACATCCGCTAAATAGGCCTACGCGATATGCCTTCAGTAGATTTATTTGGATGGACAGTTTTATATTTTAGAATATCAGACTGCTAATAATCCTTTTTTTCTTGCATACGTCATAAACAGGTAGATAATGATATAACGAAGTGTTCCTTTAGGGTCAAAAGTCCACGTACGAGTGTTTGGATGTTGACATTTGTGTGTTGCTTCCTGTTTTAGCGACATTTCAGTGAGGAATGCAAGTTCAAGGAGAAGCTACTAGCCAACAACTACAACGCCTACGAGTCACGGGCGTACCCGGAGATGTACGTGGGACTGACCAAAACCGGCAGGACGAAAAAAGGAAACCGCATTTCTCCAGCCATGACAATGACACATTTTTTACCCAGAATGTGACGCCGATGCAGCGAGACGTTACCTCAATGCAGAGAGGCGGAACCTGAGGACTTAAAACAAGCGCACTTTCAAACGGAGTTTTATGCAACAGTAGGTCTATCATATTTAAATTAATTATTTAAGTATGCATATATTGTGGCAGAAGTATATTTATTATTATTGATCATTTTATATTTCTGACAAACTGACCCTCCAGTCGTGGAGAAAATGTAGAGAATCCGCCGAGTTATTTATTTTTTAAAATATTTATCAGTGTGCTGCTATGAAGTGTTTAGACACGTGAGATACCTTTGTTTTATGTTGAGTTTTTGCACTGTTTATGAATGCCATTGTACAGCGCTCGTGTTTAAGATTACGTTTCCGCTTTTTCTGGGATGGAACTCGTAAATCTTACAGTCCAGTGAAAATGAGGTGGTGCTGCAAGCCAAAGCCGTGTGACCTCCTTTGTGCGGCGTGGGGATCTAATTGAAAACAGTATCAGTTTACTTCTCGTCACAGATAGTGCCATGTTGAAGCCTTACCCATCAATTCTGTTTTTAGCTCTGCCATGACTTGAACTTTGAACTTTTCTGCAGTCAGTCTTCATCAGATCTACGATAGGGGCGCAGTACCTCCATACTGGCACGCCAATGCACCGTTGCAGCCTTGGCTGTTTTCATAAATGCATATTTTATAACGGGAAGTCAGAATGTTGAGTCAGAATTGCACTGCGGAGAGTATAGGGAGGTTATAGTTTGCCTTTGGCTGGAGGACTGCAACAATCACACATAAGCATCAGCATTTCCCCTACGAAAAATCACGTGCAAAAACCACGTGTTCAGAAACCACACATGAACACCCACATTTGAAGAGTGCACATGTGAACTTTTAAAATAATCCCACTTACAAGATGTGTGTAAAAAAAAAAAAGATAACGTGTGCTATTTTAAGTCACATGTTTTGTTTTCACATGTGAAAATTGTAGTTCACTTTTTAAAAAGTCAGTGACGTGAAAATGTGAATGACTCAATCTGACTTATTTTATTTTCACATGTGGAAATGTCCAGTTCACATATGCTATTTTGTTCACATGTGAATATTTTAATTGTGGTTTTCACATGTGAAAAAGGAAATTTTTCATGTTTTATTTTTTTATTTTTTTATTTCTTGTAAGGGACTGCAGGCACACATATTATGCAAAGAGGGGGGAGGGACTACAGAATGATTGATATGCAGTTGCCATGGATGACAGTATGCGCGCTGCATTTGCAGTATTTCAGAGGAGAAACATGCTCCCGCCTCTCTCTGTCCCTCTTCCCCTTTCTCTACCTCAGATCATTGATCAGCCCCTTATAGCAGAAATGTGCTAATGTTGGTTAGCCTCTGACGACCTGCCTGCTTTCCTTATACCCTCACCCTTACATACAGGCCGCTGGGTTACCGGACTCGCCTGCTTTCCTTATACCCTCACCCTGACATACAGGCCGCTGGGTTACCAGACCCGCCTGCTTTCCTTATACCCTCAGCCTTACATACAGGCCGCTGGGTTACCAGACCCGCCTGCTTTCCTTATACCCTCACCCTTACATACAGGCCGCTGGGTTACCGGACCCGCCTGCTTTCCTTATACCCTCAGCCTTACATACAGGCCGCTGGGTTACCGGACCCGCCTGCTTTCCTTATACCCTCACCCTTACATACAGGCCGCTGGGTTACCAGACCTGCCTGCTTTCCTTTTACCCTCACCCTTACATACAGGCCGCTGGGTTACTGGACCCGCCTGCTTTCCTTATACCCTCACCCTTACATACAGGCCGCTGGGTTACCGGACCCGCCTGCTTTCCTTATACCCTCACCCTTACATACAGACCGCTGGGTTACCGGACCCGCCTGCTTTCCTTATACCCTCACCCTTACATACAGGCCGCTGGGTTACCGGACCCGCCTGCTTTCCTTATACCCTCACCCTTACATACAGGCCGCTGGGTTACCGGACCCACCTGCTTTCCTTATACCCTCACCCTTACATACAGGCCGCTGGGTTACCGGACCCGCCTGCTTTCCTTATACCCTCACCCTTACATACAGGCCGCTGGGTTACCGGACCCACCTGCTTTCCTTATACCCTCACCCTTACATACAGGCCGCTGGGTTACCAGACCTGCCTGCTTTCCTTATACCCTCAGCCTTACATACAGGCCGCTGGGTTACCGGACCCGCCTGCTTTCCTTATACCCTCACCCTTACATACAGGCCGCTGGGTTACCGGACCCGCCTGCTTTCCTTATACCCTCAGCCTTACATACAAGCCGCTGGGTTACCGGACCCGCCTGCTTTCCTTATACCCTCACCCGTACATACAGGCCGCTGGGTTACCAGACCCGCCTGCTTTCCTTTTACCCTCACCCTTACATACAGGCCGCTGGGTTACCGGACCCGCCTGCTTTCCTTTTACCCTCACCCTTACATACAGGCCGCTGGGTTACCAGACCCGCCTGCTTTCCTTATACCCTCACTCTTACATACAGGCCGCTGGGTTACCAGACCCGCCTGCTTTCCTTATACCCTCACCCGTACATACAGGCCGCTGGGTTACCGGACCTGCCTGCTTTCCTTATACCCTCACCCGTACATACAGGCCGCTGGGTTACCAGACCTGCCTGCTTTCCTTATACCCTCAACCTTACATACAGGCCGCTGGGTTATCGGACCCGCCTGCTTTCCTTATACCCTCACCCTTACATACAGGCCGCTGGGTTACCGGACCCGCCTGCTTTCCTTTTACCCTCACCCTTACATACAGACCGCTGGGTTACCGGACCTGCCTGCTTTCCTTTTACCCTCACCCTTACATACAGGCCGCTGGGTTACCAGACCCGCCTGCTTTCCTTATACCCTCACCCTTACATACAGGCCGCTGGGCTGCCAGGACCGTTCAAGCCGAGGGCTGTCCCATTCGAGCTATCTTTACCACACTCATTTACTTTTAGGAAGGATAATCATGGAGGAGATATAAGCAGACAGCTGGTACACTACATTACAGTATATGGACATCCAGTAACCCTCTATTTTTCTTCATATATTTGGTAAATATAAACTCGTGGTAGCGGGCGGAGGAGCGAGGTGCAGCTGGAGGAACACCCTGCCGTGCGCGCGCGTGTGTGTGTGTGTGTGTGTGTGTGTGTAAACCAAGGCTCTGGGCCCGGCTCACTGCTGCCGCCTGGGCCCTTTAAACCCAGAGGCTCGTTCAGGTCGGCGAGTGGAAGCTGAGGACAGCTGGGATCGTGGCGGGATCGGAGCCCATGTTTGCTCTGAGGCTCTGCTTCTCCAGGGTAAGCTCGGGGGGGCTCCTGAGCTCGTCAGGCCCGCGCCCAGGACTATAGATTCCTCATTGTCACTGTTACTAGCCAATCGCGTTGGTTCAGACCTCACTTCATTTAATGGCTCTCTGATGTCAGAATAGCAGAAACATAGTGATATAGTGCTCTGAAATCATTAGCTCTACTACAGTGTATGCTATGTGTCACAGCCACCTAATATACTTGGGCAAGAAACCTTGGAAATGGGTCTTCAGCCATCTGAATGGTGATGATGGTCCCCCATGTTCGATTTACAGGGACTATATATCAGATAACTTTAACAGTCTGTTCTTGGGCTGTGATTGTTGTTTACAATAAGCAGTTTGGTTGGTATAGTCCTGGGAGGCTCATAGAATTTGTACACAGTATCTACTGAATCATCATATTCATAAAAAATCAGGGCTTGCAATTATAACACACAGCTATAAATATATTGTTTTTTTTTTTCCTCAAGTAACAATCATCCCTTTTTGGAGGTGCAAGTCATTCAGAATTAGCCATTCACATTCTCTTAGGTTTCTCCATTCAGGTGCGTAGCTGCCGTTCACGTTAGCATACAGGCTGAAGCTAACGGTCAAGTGTTTTGTATTTCATTTTTATGCATTTACCAGAATTTGTCTGTAGTTTTATACGGGTGCTGTTAAATGCTGTGGAGTATGTGCCGTGCACATTGTGAATCATAACTTAAAAGGAAGTCAATAAACTATGTTCTGCAGAATGCACCCTAGTCTTGTCGAATGCTTTGTCCACATCGAATGCTTGCCCCTTCTGTTCTCACCCTTGGCGTGATCTTCACCTGTGTGCCACACACATGCAAGTAAGCACTTGAGCAGGGGTAACCAACCTAGTTCCTGGAGATCTACCACCCAATAGGCTTTTATTTCAACCTTAATTTAGCACACCCAACTCTACTAATTAGCAGCTCAATGCAGATCATTAACTTGAATGAGGTGTGCTTTGCTGCGGTTGAAGTGAAAATGTACAGGACGGTAGATCTCCAGGAACAGGGTTGGTTACCACTATGCATGAGTGTGCACTGCATAGAAATTCATGCTTATGACAATAGACTGTCTGACTGCATTCCCAAGATATTCAAACCAAAAATGTAAATGCCTTTGACACAAAAAAAATAAAAACAGTGATTTCCTCTTGCAGTTTAAAATTATGATCCACATTTTAACATTTCCCTCAAACAAAGCGTAGGACTGGCATGAGCTCAGCGCTGGGTATTTCTGTACTGATCTCACCACTGCCTCCACGTTTAGTCACTGTTCGAGCCAGTAAACAGCTGTGCAGACCAACACAGTCACTGTTTGAGTCAATAAACAGCTGGGCAGACCAACACAGTCACTGTTTGAGTCAATAAACAGCTGGGCAGACCAACACAGTCACTGTTTGAGCCAATAAACAGCTGTGCAGACCAACACAGTCACTGTTTGAGCCAATAAACAGCTGTGCAGACCAACACAGTCATTGAGCCAATAAACAGCCGTGCAGACCGACAGTCACTGAGCCAATAAACAGCTGTGCAAACCGACACAGTCACTGAGCCAATAAACAGCTGTGCAGACCGACACAGTCACTGTTTGAGCCAATAAACAGCTGTGCAGACCGACACAGTCACTGTTTGAGCCAATAAACAGCTGTGCAGACCGACACAGTCACTGAGACAATAAACAGCTGTGCAGACCGACACAGTCACTGAGCCAATAAACAGCTGTGTAGACCAACACAGTCACTGAGCCAATAAACAGCTGTGCAGACCAACACAGTCACTGAGCCAATAAACAGCTGTGCAGACCAACACAGTCACTGAGCCAATAAACAGCTGTGCAGACCAACACACACACTGAGCCAATAAACAGCTGTGCAGACCAACACACACACTGAGCCAATAAACAGCTGTGCAGACTGACACAGTCACTGTTTGAGCCAATAAACAGCTGTGCAGACCGACACAGTCACTGTTTGAGCCAATAAACAGCTGTACAGACCAAAACGGTCTGCCTCTGATTGAGGGCGGGAGGAGGGGCGTGTCTCTGAGGTTGGGGTCTGTGGTGGGGAACTATGTGTGTTTTTTGGTCACAGAAAATATCAGGGTTGCCACAACATCAATCGATCAATCAATTTTTATTTGTATAGCGCTTTTAACAAAGGAGATTTGTCACAAAGCAGCTTTACAGAGAACCGGCCCCGAAAGAGTAAAGCCCCTTTTCCACTGCAGGGCCGAACGGTTTCTGAGCACGGAGAGGAACGGTTCTAATGGTGTTTCCCCCTGGAAACGGTTTAGCGCAGAAGGATTACAAACCGTGCCCAGCACGATATTTTCGGCATGACGTATTCACTGATTGGTCAGTTTTGTGACTCCGCATACAGTCTCTTCACGTCCTCTTCCGTAAGCTAGGTCGGTGAAGAAGCTAATATAAATCAAAATGCCAATCAAAAATCGTATTCCGTCATAGCAACAAGATAAACCCGACAATAGCCATAAGATATACAGCAGTGAAAACGCTGCTCATTGAATAACCAAATAAACAGGACAAAGTTTTTTAAAATGATACCATGTCATTCTACAGTCGATATCTGGGACTAAATATTGAATAAATACATAACCTTAACCATTGGTTTTACGCGTAGAGATGTCCCTTTTGAGACCGAGTGGTCATATATTGTCTTGGACAATCCATTTATGAAATATATTTCGTGCATTTGTGATGCCTGGGTACATTCAAAATAGCTGTGCATAATACCACACGTATCGTTTACGGCGTTGTCGTCATTTTTAGTACAGTCAGGCTGGATTGACAATTAATTTATTCAGTAGGTGAGAGTATAAGCTTTCTAGCGATGTATAACATGTCTAATTTTGCTTCTGGAATAGCGTTTTAAAGGTCAGCGTAACCGAAAATGTTCTTATCATCGCATTCACTTACACATTAAGACGCTGCACCTAACGAAACGTTCTTAAAGATTTTTCGTGATTTCTTGGAAAATACTATTATTATGGAGGACTTCTGGGCATAGCTAAGCCATATATTTGCTGATAGACCTATCTGACATCGTTTTCTGGAGCAAAACAGAAGCAGATTGAACTCGTTGATTTACTGTCTATGTCTGAACACAGATAAAATTTCATCATTGCTATGTAAGCATTACTGCTCAAAATATTTCCTTTATACACGTTATTTTTGGATTGAGTGTCTTTAAATAGGTTAGTGGTATTATATAATGTGGATATTTCACACTGTAATGTAAGCAGTCAGTAGTTTTTTGAATGCATGCAAGTGATGGTCAGTGGAGGATACGCTAAAAAGAAAAACCAAAAACAGACCAAAATACACAGAATCCTTGTCCGTTTCGTCAGCCAACAAAACATAACATAACAAAAACAAAACAGTATGGGGAGCGACAACAACAACTGGCAAATATTACATTCACAACGGGACGCCGTCGCTGATCCACCACATCACTTGCTGTCCTCACTAGATACTACCTAGTCCTGGTTTTAGCAGCCTGACGGTGGAAACAGGAATGGTAACCGTTCCCACGAGTACTGAGTAGTGCGGAACGGCACGGAGTGGCCCTGGTAACGGTTCGGCCCTACAGTGGAAAAACGGCTTAAGCCTAGGGCTACAGTGGCAAGGAAAAACTCCCTGACTGATAGCAGGAAGAAACCTTGAGCAGAACCGGACTCAGGGGGGTGGACCCATCTGCCGCGGGCAGGCACCGGTTTGTTACGTAAAATCAACAGTGGCAGGAGGCGGGGGTGCCCAGCTGGTCTAGCTGGTCTAGGGATGGAGCTCCGGGCCGGGGGGGGGTGCTCAACAAACTTGGGCTAGAGCTGCGGGCAGGTGCCCAGAGCCGAGAAAGACGAGAAAAAAAACATTGTTAGGGTGTTCAAAAGGTAGATTAGCAAGGAGAGCAGAAGAGACAGAGGTGCCTGCGTGCGATAAGGAAAACCCCGGCAGAATAAGGCTATGGCAGCATAGATAAGGGAAACAGTGGCAGGGGCCAACGCAGCCATGAGGGCAGGCTTGAGACAGTCATCACCAGACCATGACCGGTTCAGCTTAACACAGCACTACCAATGATGATCCAGTGACAGCACTAACCGCTCAGTCCACCAGAGACTCTATAGCTATGCCCGCCACCCACTCCTGCCCCTCAAATATAGGAGAGACTAAAAAGATATGTTTTGAGCCTAGCTTTAAATAAGGTGATACTGTCTGCGCCCCGAACATGGGCAGGCAACTTGTTCCACAGGAGGGGAGCACGATAGGAGAAGGCTCTACCACCTATGGTACTTTTAGCTATTCTAGGAATAACAAGGCCTGCACCCTGCGAACAGAGCCTTCGTGAGGGAATATAAGGAAGAAGTAAATCATTTAAGTACGAAGGGGCAAGAACATGTAAGGCTTTAAAGGTAAGAAGTAGTATCTTATAGTCTATTTGGAATTTAACTGGCAACCAGTGAAGCGATGCTAACACTGGGCTGATGTGCTCGAATCTCCTTGTTCTAGTGAGAATACGAGCTGCTGCATTTTGAATTAGCTGGAGCCCTTTCAGAGAGGAATTTGCACATCCAGACAAAAGAGCATTGCAGTAATCTAATCTTGAAGTAACAAAAGCATGAACTTGCTTTTCTGCATCATGTAAGGAAAGTAATTTCCGAATTTTTGAGATATTTCTCAAGTGATAAAAAGAAACCCTAGAGATGTTTTTTAATATGTACATCAAATGCAAGATCTGGATCAAAGGTAACACCAAGATCTTTGATTACAGCACTTGAAGTAATGGAGATTCCATCAATGTTAAGCATATAGTCAGATAGCTTGCATCGGGCCTTCTGTGAGTGTTTCTGTCCTCTGCTGCAAGTTAAAAAAAACCCTCCTTCCTTGATCTTGCTCAGCTCAGACTGCTGCTCACACAGCAAAACCATCAGAGGAAAATCAACTCTGATGGAGTATCTATCACTCTCATAGAGCACCTTTATGTCTGTTCCGGTTGGTTTAACGCAAAGGAACACTACAGCAAACAAAGAGTTGCATTTTTTATATTTTAATTTTTGTGAAACCATTGCAACATGAAGGATGAGCACAACTACCAGGACACAGCTGGGAGAACACGTTAGCATGTTAACCTGCTCTTTAAACAACAGCACAACTACCAGTAGCCTACACAGCTGGGAAAACACGTTACCATGTTAGTCTGCTCTTTAAACATTTCCTAGCATTAAAATTCTATCAGAATCTAATGTAAGTTCAAGTGTCTTCTCCAAATGTGGTCAGCATATTGGCAATGAAAATAAGGTCAAACAGAAGTGAAACGCTGGTTCGCGTGGCGCGGATACTGCGTGAAAGTTGAAGTAACGGGCGGCGCTGAAGAGTGTGAGCTAACGGCAGGAAGTGGAAGGCATGTTCTATTTTAGAGAACCTAACCTCCCTCCTCGGTCCCCTCCCTGATTTTAACTCCCATGACGACCTTCTCATCTCAACAGAAAACGAAACACAGGATTTCAAGCCTTCTAAAATCATTTCAAACGTTAAAGTAACAATGGTAAACGTGTCATATTTTTACAGCACGATGAAATGTAGTCTCCTTGTAATCTACGGAGCGATTCCTCTTACCCATTCTTTTATTTTTGGGTTGCTTTCGGTCAACTATTTCAAGCGTGTTCCTTTCAGAGTGAAATAAACTTGGCCAGGACAGCCAGGTGTGTCCATTCAGTACACAAATACACACGCATTTCAGACGACCTGCTCTAAATGAAACTTCCCCTCATGAACCGACAGAAAATACGAGAACTGTTCCAGGACACTGGTAGGAATAAAAGAAATCTCATTCCGTGACTGCCACCCCACCCGCCTCGTCAAAATTATCACTGCGGCTGCAACGTATGGAAAACCAAACGAGACTAAATTAAATAAATACATAGCTTTCAATAATAATCAATTGATAATGAAATAAATAAATAGGCAATGGAATAGATAATGAAATAAATAGGCCTAAGCAATGGAGTAAATAAATAGCCTATCTTAATTATCTTATGCCGCTTTTTTCATGGCGTTTTTTATTTCATTAGAACACTTTGCGCATGGCTCTTTTATTCACTTCCTCGCATATTCATTTCTACGCGTATGTACTTCGAAACGTGGCCTGTCACACAATATGGAAGGGGCGGAGTCAGATATGATCACAGACAGTGCATAAGTGCCACATGACTTCATTCAGCATCCCAGAGTTTTTTCCTTTCACCTCGTGTCAAATGGTCTGAAATCCACCTTCTTTTCCTCATGGGCTCGGTCTTTTTGCACAGGAGAACAAAAAAAAAAAAAAAAAATCGGTGTTCTTGGCATTTGTAGCCTACAGCCCACCACTTAACTATCCGGCATTTTTATAATCTTCATAATCCACGGCCGACTAATTCTAACCAAATGTGCAAAGAATGGTTGTAGCCTGGGGGGCATGGCCTGTATATTCACTGTCTTTGTGATCATAGCTGACCCGCCCCTTTCCTGATAGCTGGCAGGCCGAGTCGTTTTGAAATGAATACAACACGAGATAAATACGAGTGGAAATTGATGGGCCTAGAAATAAATAGGCCATGGTAATAAAACGCCATGAAATAGAAGAGACAAATACATTTTTAATAAATATCTATTGCGTTGCATATATTCTTTTATTTCATTATCAATTCATTATTATTGACCATTAATTATTTAATTTTGTCACATGTGGTCTTCCTTAACAACTGACTTTCTTCGTGCAATGTTGAACAGAGTAGAAAAGAACATCATAGAATAGACCGTATGAATCCCCTGGAGGATGCTGGTTTTTCACCACTGAGAATAACAAAGATGAACACACATACACACTGCAAACTATAGATACATCTACTCTGAGTGCTAAAACTGGACATAAAAAAAATAAACAGAACTCAAAAAATAGCCTATGTGAAAACAGCTATGAATATACTATATTGAAAGGACAAATATAAGAACAGCAGCATTAACAGGTCACACTGCCTGGCTGATTTTCCCCAGTCAGAGGCCATATCAGGAATTTTACTCGTGCACAGACTATGAGATTACCACATGAACTGCTGCAGGTAAACTATAATTTTACACAGACTTCACTGCAGTCCAGGTGTATCCATCTGTCACTGTTCTAACCCTCATGCAGTCAATTTAGCCTTAAAATCCATATGTTCCCATAGGGCCTTTCCAGTGGAGAACTCAGGCCCAGCTGCGTACAAGATAGGGAGGGCACAGGCTTGTGTATTAGAACTTAGGAGGGGAGAATGTGGCACTCGGCAGGGGGAGATTTCAGAATTTGGCATGTTATTTGTCTGTCCATCTTTAATCCTGTCGAAGTTGACACCTCAATCAGGGACTGAGTTTGGTGTTGGGGGGCTGGGGGGGGGGGGGGGGGGGGGGGGGGGGGGGGGGTGTGGGGGGCGTGAGCTGTGGGGAGGCTACAAAAAAGCACCCCTCCAGAGGTCATTTGGGGGGTTGAGGGCTTCCCTTAAATTCACAAGCACGTGTCATCATCTGGGATTTCTGGTTTCTGGAGAGAAAGACGGCGATCAGCCACCCTCCGTTTCCTAAACAATTCCTGACTGTGTCCTGGTTAAGAGGGCATTCACCTGTTTATAATAAGTCTTTCCCTCTGTCAGTGTCTCCACAAACAAATATTGTTAAATATCCTCTGAAATGCACACATCTAGCGACGGTGGGCGACTTGGCGTAAGTCTAATGGCAGTTTCTTCAGAAAGGGCAGTTCCCGGTCGCCGGTCTAACGGGCGATTTAAATGTGAAACTGCCGCGTAAAGGCCTGCCGTGTAGCGACTGCCTCGTCCCTACTATGGAGCAGGACTCCCAGGCCGCAGCGGCAATTAGCCTGGAGCTGCAGCGGTCCCAGTCATTACCCTGCCCACAAACCGAAGCAGAGCCTGGGGCCTGAGAGCCGGTGGGGCGGCACAGGCGGGGGGGAGTCGCTCACAGCGGGACGGAGATTAAGCACAGCCCTAGCAGCCTGAGCAAATAAAGGGGGATCAATGGGGACCCTAAAAGCCGGGCCAGGGGAGGGTCACGAGATGGGGGGATTACGTGGCAGATTTGTACCTTCTCTTTCAGCACCGGGCTCCCCTGCGAGGACCTCTCAGCATGTGGCAGACCACCATCGCGCAGGTGTGCTGGAGACGCCAGTGTTAGCGTTAGCGCCATCGCGCAGGTGTGCTGGAGGATGCCAGCGTTAGCGTTAGCGCCATTGCGCAGATGTGCTGGAGGACGCCAGCGTTAGCGCCATCGCGCAGGTGTGCTGGAGGACGCCAGCGTTAGCGCCATTGCGCAGGTGTGCTGGAGGACGCCAGCGTTAGCGCCATTGCGCAGGTGTGCTGGAGGACGCCAGCGTTAGCGCCATCGCGCAGGTGTGCTGGAGGACGCCAGCGTTAGCGCCATCGCGCAGGTGTGCTGGAGGATGCCAGCGTTAGCATTAGCGCCATCGCGCAGGTATAATGGAGATGCTAGCGTTAGCGCCATCGTGCAGGTGTGCTGGAGACGCCAGTGTTAGTGTTAGCGCTATCGCGCAGGTGTGCTGGAGGACGCCAGCGTTAGCGTTAGCGCCATCGCACAGGTGTGCTGGAGGACACCGTTAGCGTTAGCGCCATCGCGCAGGTCTGCTGGAGGACGCCAGTGTTAGCGTTTGCGCCATTGCGCAGGTGTGCTGGAGGACGCCAGCGTTAGCGCCATCGCGCAGGTGTGCTGGAGGACGCCAGCGTTAGCATTAACGCCATCGCGCAGGACGCTAGCGTTAGCGCCATCGCGCAGGTGTGCTGGAGACGCCAGCGTTGCATTTATCGCGCGTATTGGAGACGCCGTTAGCGCCATCGCGCAGGTGTGCTGGAGGATGCCAGCGTTAGCGTTAGCGCATGCGCAGGTGTGCTAATAAAATTAAATGAAAATATGCTTCAGTGACAAGATGCAAGATGATGCATTCACATATTGTCAAACATACCTGCCAATCATGCGCACATTAATTTATATGGCCAGGATTTTTTTTTTTTTTTAACAAACATCTCCGAGCAAAAAGCATACATGCTAATGTGAAAGCTGCTGTTTATATATCAATTTATGTATGAAGGCATTTTGTTTTTAGACAGAGATGCTTTATAATAATAATGACACACACCACTGGCATTCCATTACATAGATAGGCAGCTTATTTTAACCTTTCTGTTGGATTTTTGGATTTTAGAAGAATCTTCACAGCCTCCTCCCTCCTCCCAGCACTCGGACCTGCTGGCTGCCCAGAGGCTTGTGTGATTGCACGTTGCGGTGGGGCAGTGCGCTCAGTGTCTGTTCGTGTGACTTGGGTGTGTGGATGGGACGCGGGTGTGTGGATGGGACGCGGGTGTGTGTTCATGTGACGCGGGTGTGTGTTCTTGTGACGTGGGTGTGTGGATATGACGTGGGTGTGTGTTCACGCGGGTGTGTGTTCACGTGATGCGGGTGTGTATGAGCGTGGTCTACTGCAGTGGGTTGCGTCCAATGGAAGTTGGAATCTGGAAACTGCAGTCTCTATAATTCCATGGAGCTACAGATATGAGAATGAAGGCACCATACAGACTTTTTATACCAGGGGTGTCCAGTCTCATTTAAAAAAGGGCTGTCGTGGGTGCAGATTTTCGTTCTAGCCCAGGGAAACTAAATACTTCGCTTGGTGGAATACTTTTTGGCTGGAGCGCAACAGCGGGGCCAGCCCTACAAACGTGAATGTCTGTGACTGAGTGACTGAGTGACTGAGTGATGAAGTTACACCATTGGTCGGCCGGTCCAGCCATATACTAGGTTTTGACCTGGTCTTGTTTAAAGATATGCTTGAGACCCAGCACAAAATGCACTTCTTCACAACGGTCCACAGCCTAAAAGGCTTCTAAAATGGCAGAACATGGATGGCTAAACGGTCATTTTGCAGTTTGAGTGCTAAGCTAATTTGACTGTCTGCAACTTAATCACGTCATTTCCCAAATCATTTCCCAAATCTGCCATCTGTGTAACTTCATTACTCACTTACTCACTTAGTCACTCAGTCACTCAGTCACAAATATTCGCATTTGTAGGGCTGGCTCCACTGTTGCGATCCAGCCAAAAATGTCCCCTAAACCCGTGCACAGGCTTTGCCCTACCCGATTTAGCTTTTTGTCATAATAATAATGTTTAAGGCACCTTCCATTTTCTAGAGGATACAGTGAATTTTGATTCTGTTCTGTTCTGTTCTGTTCTGTACTGTTATATTCTAGTTATCATTTAATGCACTGTAGTGCAACAGGGGTCAAATGGAGCCAAACTTTCTTTCTGGAAGGAGGAATAAGACACGATGTAATTCTTCTGTTGTGATGAACCTGCCGGATAGGACACCACTTCCCTAAATCTGCATCCCATCTCGACGCAACCCACTACCTGACAGCACAGTGATGAGACAAACAGGAAAATTTGTTGAACTGAAGTTGAAGTTGAACTGTGACCCACAGCTGGTCACCCATGTGATATTTAGGTGGGACCAATTGCAAACAGGGGGAGGTCTACGAACTAGCGAACGTCTTGTGAGCAGTTTGTGCTGGGTGCTTGTCCATATCATGCCATGTGGACTCAAAACACTGGGTCTGTTGGTTTGTCTCTTGATTGAGCAGGGCCACATCAAACACAATGTTTGATTGTGTCTTGAGTACACTGCCACCTTTAGTCCCTGGCAGGGGAAAATCTCCAGGTGGGGACAGTCATTAAGCCCTATGTGGTCAAATGTTCAAAGTTTTCACATATTACAGAATCATTTTTTTAAATATTAAAACTGTTGTTACAAATATTTACACTAACAATATATTTACAGTGTACGTTAAATTACACATAGCATATTTTTATATACACAATATATTGCAGTTTATATTTTTTGTATAAGGCTTTAGCAGACACTCTAATCCTGAAGAAATTATAGGGGTCTCAGTGTGTATAAAGCACAGTATCAGTGTGTACAAAGCACAGTATCAGTGTATACAGTGCACAGTATCAGTGTGTACAGTGCACAGTCTCAGAGTGTGCAGAGCATAGTCTCAGTGTGTACACAGCATAGTCTCAGTGTGTATAAAGCACAGTATCAGTGTGTACAGTGCACAGTCTCAGAGTGTACAGAGCATAGTCTCAGTGTGAACAGTGCAGTTTCATGGTGTACAGAGTACAATCTCAATGTGTCTCTCAATGTGTACAGAGCACAGTATCAGTGTGTACAGAGCATGGTCTCAGTGCGTACCGCACACAGTCTCAGTGTGTACAGAGAACAATCTCAATGTGTCTCTCAATGTGTACAGAGCACAGTCTCAGTGTGTACCGTACACAGTCTCAGTGTGTACATAGTACAATCTCAATGTGTCTCTCAATGTGTACAGAGCACAGTCTCAGTGTGTACAGGGCACAGTCTCATGTGCACAGCACACCGTCTCAGTGTGTACAAAGCACAGTCACAGAGTGTACAGACCACAGACGCAATTTGTACAGAGCACAGTCTCAGTGTGTACAGTGCACAGTCTCAGTGTGTACTCAGCATAGTCTCAGTGTGAACAGTGCACAGTCTCAGTGTGTACAGAACACAATCTCAATGTGTCTCTCAATGTGTACAGAGCACAGTATCAGTGTGTACAACCACACCAAACCATTTCCACTGTATCCCAGGGCAAGCTCACATAAGACCTGCTGCAGGTACTACCTGCTTGTTCCTGGCATTAACAGAAGCAAAACCCAGGTGCGCCCCCCCTCCCTCCCACACTGCCTTGGCGCGGTCCACAGTGATGTGCCTGAGGATAAAGGGCTGCCAGGTTCCCATCAGATGGCGCATTCCACTGCAGGGGGGAGACTTCACGTTTCATCTATCAAAGCTGATCAGAGGCGGGCCCAGCCCACTGGGGAAAGACATGTATGATATCCGATCTGCAAGTTAAGCATAAGGAGATGTCTCCTTTCATTAAGCCACAGCTCGATAATCCACTGTGCGCCAGCTTCAGATCTGGGCCGTTTGCAGTGTGGGGGCGAGGTGCCAGAGACCTCCACCCGCAAGGCGCTATATCATCTCCAGACCTCCACCCACTGAAGATGCACACGACCTAGTGGAGGCATTACCTTTGTGAGCAGTGGCAAGGCCGTTCTGTATGGGGGTTTGTTAGATCAGGCGAAGCAAACCTACAGCAGCATCTGTTTAACACCATCTGTGACAGTCAAACAAACCATTAAAGGAGAATAAGGAGAATGTCATTAAGGAGAACGTTTACAGCTTTTTCTAAAACCTTTCTAAGCTGGATAAAGTCTGCGGAAAAAGGCAAAAAACAGACTTTGAAGGTTTAAACCCTACCAAAGCTGATGAAGGCGAGCATGTGCAACGCTAAGTACATGTAGAATAACATAACAAGCTTAAATTGCGTGCTTTAATCTCATCAGTTCCCAGTGTACTCCTGCATCAGCCTGGTCCAAGAGCCTTTTCCTAACATTTCCACACTGAAAAACTATTTTCACCATATCATAGCAACGGAACATCTCACGTAACAAAAGTGGATGCTCGAATTGTCAACATCCAGAACTCAACAGGATGACCTGCCCTAGGAAAAAATGTCTGGCCATTGCTTTCTACGACAAAAACAGTGAGAGTGATGGAAGGCGAGTTCTCACTGAATATGGTTGAGCCTGAGCCAAGAGAAACATCAGCAGGTGTGCAGGATGCCTGAACTTGATCTATACCAGCTACCCGAGTGACAGCAACCACAGATCGGACACGCCTTGCCCGCGAGGCTGCCACAGTGTTGCCTGAGCCTCCCTCATTGGTAAGCCTCTCCAGCTTCACAACCCACCAACCCCCCCACCCCGCACCCCCAAAGCATCAGTCGCTGTGGACCTCGCCTCACTTTGCTGTGTACAGGGACCACGTTGCACTTGAGGGCGACACCATTGCTCAAAGACAGGAGATGACAGAACCAAAGGGACGTGAGAGGGCGTTCACAGCGCCCTCGCCGGCCAGCGTTCGCCCGGAACCCAGGATACAACCCCTTAGCCGCACTCCTGCCCCAACACGCCGCCTCAGATACCTGCGGAGCCGACGGCAGGCGAGCGGAACACGGCCCAGGTCTAAAACCTTGCACTCGACTCCCTTTGACAGGCCCGGTGCCCCTACTCAAAAACCCCTGCAGGTAGAGCGACAGGCCAAGAGGAAGAAGCAAGGCATGTCAACCCTTCAAACACACTTTTCATCTCTGACAGGCCAGCAATTGAAGCTTACATTAAGCTCTCCACTCTGATAGGCCTGAAACCGAGGCTTGTACACACACACACACACACATACACACACATGCACACACAGGCATACACACACACACACACACACACAGCCAATCACTCACTCTCTCTCTCACACCCACACACACACACACATGCACATACACACAGGCAGACACACACAGGCGCAGACATATACACACTCACACACACACACACACACGCATACACACATATGCACGAACGCGCAGTCACTCACTCTCTCTCTCACGCATACACACACACACACTCACTCACTCTCTCTCTCACACTCACACACACAGGCATAAACACAAACACACGTGTACACGCACACACACACAAAGTGTAAACCCACATACAAAACAGCATATAACACTGCCACACAGAGCAAAACCCACACACACACCCACACACTGACACTCAAATACGTGCAGACACACACACACACTGTGTAAATACTGCTCTACAGTAATCAGCACACCGTGACATCACACCCATTCCCATAAACGACTAATTCACTTGCGGGCCTTCACAGCCACCTGTGTTCGCAATAAATACATACAGAAAACGGCCTTACTAATACCGCTGACAGCAGGGTCTCCTAAGTAACAGGTGTGATCACCTTTACACCAAAATTACAACTCCCAGATACATTTTGCCTGCCACAGAACCACAAAAACAAAAATGACTCCTCAGTGAACTTGCATGATGTTACAACATGACCGTATATCATTGAATTAAATTTCAAACTCAATCAGTTAACCCTGCACCTGGTAAACAAAATTAATTTAGCTTTTTTCTTTGATTTCTGGTGGTTGTAAGTCAGGTGTTGAGATGGCTGTTGACAGCAGTTCAGAGTTAGACTGTATGTGCCACTGACTGTGGGTTTAATCTGTTAGAATGGCACGCCCTGTAAATCCTGTGTCAGGTGTTGCATGGGGGCTGAGAGAAAAGCTCCTTTTATTGTTTTCTTTTGGGTTTTATTGCTTCTGCGAGTCTGACCATTTTTACTGATCGTTTGATGGTTTTTTTTTTATTGGTTGTGGGTTTTTATATTCGTTGTTTTTTTTTTGTCTGTTGTGTGTACCTATATCCAATGAAAGAGTCCCTGTCCCTTATAGCCCCTGAAAGAGTCCCTTTTCCTCATAGCCCCTGAAAGAGTCCCTTTCCCTCATAGCCCCTGAAAGAGTCCCTGTCCCTCATAACCACTGAATGAGTCACTGTCCCTCATAACCCCTGAAAGAGTCCTTATCCCTCATAACCCCTGAAAGAGTCCCTATTTCTCCTATAACCCCAGAAAGAGTCCCTGTCCCTCATAACCCCTGAAAGAGTCCCTATTTCTCTTATAACCCCTGAAAGATTCCTTGTCCCCCATAACCCCTGAAAGAGTCCTTGTCCCTCATAACCCCTGAAAGAGTCCCTGTCCCTCATAACTGCTGAAAGAGTCCCTGTCCCTCACAACCCCTGAAAAAGTCCTTGTCCCTCATAACCCCTGAAAGACTCCCTATCCCTCCTATAACCGCTGAACGAGGCATTGT
The DNA here is from genome assembly GCA_025169545.1 of Anguilla japonica. Classification (NCBI taxonomy): domain Eukaryota; kingdom Metazoa; phylum Chordata; class Actinopteri; order Anguilliformes; family Anguillidae; genus Anguilla; species Anguilla japonica. The sequence continues at coordinate 10,920,006 of CM045898.1, read as the reverse complement.
CCCTCATAACCCCTGAAAGAGTCCCTATTTCTTTTATAACCCCTGAAAGAGTCCTTGTCCCTCATAACCCCTGAAAGAGCCCTTGTCCCTCATAACCCTTGAAAGAGTCCCTGTTTCTCCTATAACCCCTGAAAGAGTCTCTGTCCCTCCTATAACCGCTGAAAGATTATCAAGGTTCTTTCCAATCACTTATTTTACTTTCTTGCATACTTTTGTCATATCCTTTCCTCGCTTCCTTAGCTCTACCTAATGGAGGACACAAGGAAAGGATGTGAGGACAGAGGAATCAAGGAAAGATGTAATAGGCAAATGGAACATCCTTGCTATTTCAAGCGTCAGTTTGAAGCCATGTCAATTACAGGCCTTAAAGTTGGCAGACCTCGATCAAATTCTGGGTCAGCCAAGGACCGAGGAGACAATGACAGATAAAATAAGTGATTGGAAAGAGCTCTCTGTCCCTCCTACATCCACTGAGGTCATTTTACCTTTTACTTTTACGGACGGAGTGCAGCACAGTGGGTAAGGAACTGGGCTTGTAACCGAAAGGTCGCAGGTTCGATTCCTGGGTAAGGCCACTGCCGTTGTACCCTTGAGCAAGGGACTTAACCTGCATTGCTTCAGTATATATCCAGCTGTATAAATGAATACAATGTAAAATGCTATGTAAAAAGTTGTGTAAGTCGCTCTGGATAAGAGCGTCTGCTAAATGCTTGTAATGTAATGTAACTTTTAGCTAGTCAACTGAACAATAGCCTTTTTCTTTGATTTCTTGAAAATGATAATGTATTCAAAATACTGAGGCAGCAATTTGCTAAAAAGATATGGGTAGCAAGTTTATTAGTTGAATAGTTAGCTTAATATCTCAATGAATATGAACATGGATACATTCTCAGGTGAGGGGAAGACAAAGGAGGCAGAGGGAAGAGTAATAATAGTGACTTTACTTGGACACTGAGCACAGAAACAACAACAACAACAACAACAAAACAACAAACAGGGGAATGACTAGAGGAAACAAACCAAGAAAACCTAGCCACAAGTAACAAGTGTCTTGTGTGACATTAACAGCACACTAAAACAACAATAAACAATGAGCTGGGAACTTAAATACACAGAAACACAGGTGGAAATGATAAATTAATGAAGCACAAGTGCAACCGTTAATGAAACCAATAATACAATAATGATACCACTAATGCAGAAGAGATGGTGAGGCTAAATAACTAAACAAGACACGGGTGCTTATACTAATCAATAAACTAACAAAGCCCTAATAAGAAAGAACAGAGACTGGACAAACAAAACAGAGAACAAACTAGGACTGGGAAACCAGCGGCCTCTGGTGGTTAGAAGCAGTAACTGTGACAAACATGAATTTTTTGTAGGTTCTACAATTACTGTAAGCTTATCCATACGGAGGAAAAACACATTGGTTGTACTTAAATTAGCTTTGTTAGTCTTACATTTATAGGTTCATAAAATTTACTTCAGAGGTTTAATTAATTCTTATGTTAAAAGTAAACAGAGTGAATGTTTGGAACTGCTGAGAACCCTTCAAGCACAACTGTCCGATCTGAAAAAAACAATTATCTTAAAAAGGCATGAGGCACCATGTGAAAGAAGATTCGTGCTACTAGACTCCTTGCTTATGCATCAAACTAAACAAAGTATTAGTTTGCAAAAGAAAAATTTCATGAATTTGGAAATAAACCTGGGAAATATCTAGCAAGATTAGTAGATAGACATACTAATATGCAATGTATCTTTACCATCAAAGATTTAAAGGGCCAATATAAAACTGATACAGATTGCATAAATGAGACATTTGTAAGCTTTTTTGGAAGAGCTATATGCTTCAGATCAGCCATCAAAAGCTCAAGAGTTAAAAGATAGTTTCACCAAACTTAGCGTACTTGAAGTAGCAGGCCAACAAAAAAGGTATTAAATTAACCCATTTCCAAAGACAAGCTTTTAAATGCACTGAAAACTTTACAAAACGTTTGGAATATCCCCTGGTCTCAATGGATCTGATTATGAATTTTACAAAGAATTTAAAGATTTAATGATGATGCCAATGCTTGATATGTTTAATGAATCACATAAGCTCATTGCCTTTAATGGAATAGAAGATTTTACTGGAAGCAAATATCAGTGTTATCCCAAAAAAGGACATGCCAGCTGAAAAATATTCCTCTCATAGGTCCTGTTGAATGCAAAATTTAAAATCATGTCTAAAACTGTGCCTTTGTGTCTAGAAAAGGTTTTGTCAACCATAATAATCAGATCAGACTGATTTAATAAAGGGACTCTCGGAAAGATATAGTTGAGACTTTGAATGCAGAGAAGGCATTCAATGGGGTAAATTGGAATGACTTATTTTTTACCCTAAATATGTTTGGATGAGAGGCTTCCTTTATTAATTTGGTTAAATGATATGACAATGCATGAACAGCAGTATTAAGGAATTGTAAATGCTCCTCCTATTTCCTGCTAGGTAAGGGAACAAGCCAGAGGTGGCCACTCTCACCGCTATTAATTGCATGTGCTTATTAGTGGCCCTTAGTGGACGCAATGCGACGCAATTGGTCTATACAGCGCATGCAGATGCATTTTAAAAACATCATAAAATTGCACTCTGCACCGATGACCTACTTCTATTTATCCCTGATCCCTCAACATCTACACCTGAGGTCCTGGATGTAATAAACAGTTTTTGTAAAATCTCAGGCTATAGAATTAATTTCTCTAAATCAGAGGGTCTACTGGTTAGTGGTCTACAGACCTAAGCTTTCCTCTCTACCTTGGGCCCATTGAAATGGTCATTACATGGATTTAATAATCTAGGAATATGTATTACCCCACTTCTCTCTGATACGTATAAAGTGAATTTTATACCTCTGCTAAAACACATACATGATGTTTTGGAGAGATGAGGGTTTTTACCATTATAACAGCTTGGAAGGATAACCTGTAAATAAATAACTTATACATAACTCAGTGACATTTTGCCAAGGCTCTTCTGTCTCTTCCAAATGATCCCAGTCTTGATAAACACTAATACTCTTTAAAAAGAATAAACAAGCTGGTTCATCACTTTCATTTGGAATAAAAAGAAATCCAGCCTAAACCTAATCAGACTGCAGAAGCCATTAGAGAATGGACATTTAGAGGTCCCTAATGTGAAATTACATCAACTGGCCTCACAACTGCATTATACCCTAACTTGGTATAAAAATGCATTTGATTCAGGATGGTTAGACATTGAATCTCTTAATTTTTTGTAACACACTGTATGCTCTTTTGTTTAATGTGGATAAGAAAGATATAAAGGGAAAGATTGACAATCCTATCATTAACAAGACTCTGCAAGCCGGGAAACAAATACGGAAACCAAAGGGTCTGTCCAAAAACCTTATCATCTCTTGCCCCAATGTTAGGAAATATTGACTTCTCTCCAGGAAATATTGACTGAATTATGGAAGCTCAAAGGTATCACTAGACTGGGGCATTTGTTTAAAGAAGAAATAATGTATTCATTTGAGCAACTGCATATTAAATATAATTTGACTCATAATGCATTTTTTAGATACCAGCATGTTCAGAGTTTCATTGGAAACCCCGGTAGCTCTTCATTTAACGCCCGGCCCTCGACAGTAGAACAGATAATGTTAAGTCATGACAGCAGAAACATTGTCCGCAGGGCGCACTACGCCAAACCAGCAGTGCAGAACCAGCAATTATATTAAAAGTATGGCGAGAGAATTCTGGTATTAAGATTAAGACCCTCAAACAAACCACAAACATATTTGAACATCAGAAAGTAATATTTCTGTTTGCTACCATACAAAATAATTACTGTTTAGATTATGACATTGACTACACATCACACAACAACTTAGACATAAAATGGATCCTAATAAAAACGGATTTATGTTCAAAGTATAAAACTGAGGTTGGTAGATATTCATGATATATGGCCATGTATCTACATCTCTGACTACTGGGGAAAGATGTATTGAATATTAAATCTCATATTCAATGTTCATTGGGAAATAAAGCCTCTCTGTTCATTACTGGGTATGCCGAGTGCTCAAGTGAAGGGCGTTCCCGCAAAGAAGTTGAAACGTATTCCGACGTTTGCAGCACAAAAAAATATTCTGATGGTCAGAGGACCGTCCTCCTGATGTTTGGGCCTGGTACAGGGTAGTATTAAATATTATATCGCCGGAATAAGTTACTTATGGGACAAATTGTAAAGTAAATGTATTCTATGAGGTATGGACACCCTTTCTTGAGTATATAGGTCCGAGATTGACAAGCACTGTTTTAAAAGGAATGATGGATTGCAATACCAAATAGAGAAATACGAACTTTTAATATTGTATTGTATGTCAACTTGTTCCGAAAAAAAAAGAAAAGAAAAGCTCTGTGCAAATTGTTCCGGGTTTTTTTTTTTTTATTTTATTTTAGTAAAGACAGCGAATTATTTTTTGGGTACTGAGTACTTGGACCACCTTTCCCTTGTTCGAACTGCGATATTAATTTACAAGGACACACAGTACTGCTAACAAGAATGAAAACTTCTTTGCGATAGAGCGCCACCTACCTATCGGCTTTAATTACAGCATGTCTGTACGGATAGCTCAGCATGATTGAGTGCTATCGATACAGACTATGCAATCTCGCGTTCAGATATTATCTCATTTATTTCAGAAACGCTGATATTCTCATTAAAGCATCTGTGTACCAGATGAAGAAAAAATATCTATAACAACAAAGCACGAGAAAACTCACCTCATGTGATACCATTAACACCCACTTATGCGGTGGATCAAAGTTTGACAAAGTGGCATAGCAAGTGTTGGCCTCTGTGACTTTGATCTCTTCTGTAACATTTTCATGAATGGTATTATTTGTTTAGAATTACTCTTTAACTTATAAATGACTAAATCGAGTCGGAAGTCAAATTCACAAAAACGTGTGACGGAATCGCTCCATCAAATTCAAATAAAGGCAGAAAGGTGCTGTTCGCACAATTTGTCCGGGTCGGGAAGAGGCTGCGCTACGCTCTCACGCCAGGTTTACCCTCAGGTTCATCACGTCTGTACTTTACCCTATAAAGCAAAGGGTAAATCCAGCCCATTGACAAAAACAGATATATATGCGCGCGTCACTAATACAATGAGATCAAATGCGCAAACAGGTCTCAGCTAACTGGACGCAACGGCCTCTCTTAGCCAGAAGACTCTATTCAGCCAAAACAAGCCAACTTATATTATATTAATAGTGCCTTCGCCAGTCTGTCCACGACCACTCTGATAATCATCAAATGAAATTCTGAACAGGGCAATTTAATATCATTCTAACAGGGCGATTTATTTTAACTTTATTCTAAAATGGGTCGGAGCTTGGAATACGAAAACAGTGAGCACCCAATGTGTATTTCCTAATTAAACAATTTTCTGTTTCCAAAAAAATACCACCGGAACTGGATTGAGAGTGTGAGAGCATAACCATCACTTTGTGAGACGTCCGCTGGAGTAGGCGATGTTATGATGCGGCTCTCAGAACCGCCCTGAAGAGAGGGGTTATCGATTTGACTGATAAGGAGAATATTTAAAGGGCGGAGGAATTAGGCTTTTTCAAACTTGCCAAAAGGCGAACTGCGGAGCCCGGCGGCCCGGGAGGAGCGCCTTTAGATAGAAGAGGCTGGACTGCACAGCCGAAGGAGCTTTCGGCATGTTGCTGAGCGTCTGCGTCGCAATTAGCCTGACGCATATTCTGTTTGCAGTTGGGGCGCTGTGCTTTCCGCTGCCCCATGCAGGACCGCACATAGCCAACGGCTGGGGGGACCCAGTGCGCTTCAGACATCTGTACGCGGCTAGGCAGGGACTGCATCTACACATAAACGCGGACGGGAAAGTGTACGGATCCGCTTCCCAAAGTTCTTACAGTGAGTAAAAACGACCGCGCCGAGGGACATGGAAAATCAAGGCGCAGTATGTCATTTATAAGAAAGTTTCAATGGTCTGTCTTCATACTTTGATTTAGAGAAGGATTTTGCTTAATTACCCCGTTTGATTAAAATGCCGATTTAAAAACGCGCAAGAAAAGCTTGTAAATTGTTACGACGGGAAAATGTGATCAGACATAGTTGCACATATACTGTATCAAATTTTTCTTTTTTTGGATATTAATGTCCCATCATTGGATTGGTGGTCAAATCACCCGAACACCCTCAACTTTTACATTAAAAATGTACATTTTAAAGTAACATTTCACCAGCAGCGGATGTAAAATAATATCTGATAATTAATTGGAGTTACAATGATAGAGTCGTATGTTCAAACATAACATAACACGACTGTTCACTGTTCAGCATGGGCTGCCTAATGTTGTCAGCAAGTAAACATGAAAATGAATGAATACATTAATGCATTTGTCTTTTAGGTCTGCTGGAAATTCGATCAATCGATACAGGCTTTGTTGTTATGAAAGGAGTAACAAGTTCAAAATATCTGTGCATGGAAGAGACCGGAAACATGTATGGATCTGTAAGTTATGAATCTTTTCTATTATTTGAAGAAAATACATCGTCATTCCACTGCATACAAAACACACAAATGCATGAAGTAGGCCTAGTACAGAGTGAAGTCTATTGGATCAGACTATTCCATGTGTAATCTCTGCACATGTCGCATTCGCATATTTCATATTGTTTAGTGACTCTTGAAGTTCTGAGCCATAATGTATATTATGGGCGTAATTGTACTTACTGTGAAGAGCTACAATTAATTACATCACACAATCGCGTGAGGTGGTTGGGTAAAAATCTTATTAGTGCTATAATCAAGGTCTGTTTAATCAACGTATACTGTTGCCAATATTCATCAAACACCTGTTAAGAAAGCAAATGCATCATAAATAAGATGAGCGGTGCGCTATTTTACCATAAATGTTCTGCAGATATTTATTTATGCTGATATCTATTGGTCAAACGTTTATTCCTCCCGAACCCGGAGACAAAATAGTTCTGAGAACGTTTCGTTTCTGTTCAGATCTGCTTCTGAATAGCACGCGCACACTGTGAGTGGGCAGGGTGTTCTCTCATTTTCTTTCCGCGGGCGATAGCTAAAGCTTCGTATTCAGCTGCCCTTATCATTCTGCACTGCACTGTCGCCCAAATGTAGCCAGATACTATAACTGATGCTTTAGCGTCATTTTACCTCCAAAATGAAAGCACGTGCATGATTCCCATATCATGTTTTCCACGTCAGTGCATTAATTACAATGCACCTAAACTAATATGTAATGATAACAGTAGTGACTTCATCTGCCCAAACATTTCTTGCATGGTGCACCAAGCACATTACTCAATTAAAGTTAAGTAGAATAAAGAAATACAACCGATTAAAACAGTAATAAAGATAAAATGGTTGCATAAGGTTTAAAGTAAGTCCCTTCCCTGCCTGGATGGGGAGGTGATGTTTCGAGGAAGATGTGCAATCCAGAATATTATTAAAGCAGTGCCTGTTTGGAAATCATGCATGGAGGAAGCAGGTCAGTTGGAAATATATCGCTTTTACTCAGTCAACTCCCATTTGCAACTAGTTGGCAATTCCGGAGTATCAGGTGCTGTAAAATAACAAAACTGAAGCCCAACTGATGAATATCAAAGTTGTATAATTTTTCATTTTTTTTATTTTATTTTGTTCCCCGAAATAAATTTGGAAATGCGCCTTTTCAGATGTGATCCATTATAATTACTATCACTACTATTATTTCCTGAACACACAACAGAACGCATGGTGTAAATTGCTGAAAGCGCTAATCTGGGTCGTTCATCGCGAAGGCAACCTTTGCCCAGCAGCATGTCTGTTTGCCGAGCGGAAAGCGCAACGGGAGGAAACGGCAATAACAACCTTGGCCCCCTAGCCTCCGCGTGCGCTCCGCAAACAGCCCTCGAAGAACTCGGGCTGAACACACGCGCCTCGCGGAGCCCTGCCGTGTGCCGCCCCGTTCAATTACATTACACGCATTTAGCAGACGCTCTTATCCAGAGACTTACGTAACCATCGCATTTACATTGCATCCATTCATCCAGCTGGATGTATACTGAAGCAATGCAGGTTACCCTTGCTCTAGGGTACAATGGCAGTGTCCTACCTGAGAATCGAACCTGTGACCTTTAGGTGGCAAGACCAGCCCTTTACTCGTGATACCACGCTGCCGCCCCCAGGCCGTTCGGCGGCCTGCCACTGACCTGTCTGCTCTGTCTGCCCCTGCCTCCTCAGGCCACCTATGTGGGAGACGACTGCTCCTTCCTGGAACGCGTCCTGTCCGACGGGTACAGCGTCTACTTCTCCGGCAGGCACGGGGCTGCCGTGAGCCTGAGAGCCGACCGGCAGCGGTCGCCGCACCCGGGGAAGGCCCCGCCCTCTCCGGCACAGTTCCTGCCCATGGCGAGCGCCCCTTCCACGCTGCCGCCGCCGGACGCCCGCGCGGGAGACCCGCTCTCCGACCCCCAGCAGGGGGCCTCGCCTGCTCTCGAGCTCGATAGCATGGACCCCTTCGGGAAACTGTCCCAAATGTACATACAGAGCCCCAGTTTCAGTAAAAGATAGGTCGTTCTGCGTGTCCTTTTCTGGGGGGAAACGGAGGAATTGTCCTGTGGGCCCTCCCCTCTGAGCTCTGGCCACGACACGTGACGTGAACAACTGGAGCACAAAAGCTAGACGAACTACAAAACGGTGACATGTATTTCTTTTGTAATTATCTCCACGGAAATGCACAGTCCTGCAGCACGATGCGATTCACCACTCCAGACAAACAGACTCAACAGGATTAATGTAGTAATAATGCACAAGGGATGTTTTTAATGATAGTGAACACTGTTCTACCAATAATGGACAAGGGATGTCGTTAATCATACTGTACACTGTTGTAGTAGTAATGCACATGTGATGTGTTTAATCATAGTGAACACTGTTTCAGTAATAATTGACAAGAGGTGTGTTTAATCATTGTGAACATTGTTCTAGCAATAATGGACAAGGGATGTGCTTATTAATAGTGAACACTGTTACTGCTGTAGTAATAATGGGCTAGAGACGTGTTTAATCATAGTGAACACTGTTCCACCAATGATGGGCAAGAGATGTGTTTAATCATAGTGAAAACTTACTGTTCTAATAATAATGCACAGTGGTTGTGTTTAATCATAGGGAACATTTATAGCAATAATGGACAAGGGATGTGTTTAAGCATAGTGAACACTGTTACTGTTGTAGTAATAATGCACAAGGGATGTGTTTAATTTTAGCGATCACTGTTGTAGTAATAATGCACAAGGGATGTGTTTAATCTTAGTGAACGATATTTGGTCATGCACTTGCTTATTGATTTCTTTCATTCAGATGTTTGTTGCTGTGATATTCTTTGAGAGAATTATGGAGCCTGTCAGGCACTGCTGCTATCTCCACTATTGTGGGCATTTCTAAAATTATTGTTTTTGCTGTCTTCATTGTATCTAGTGGTATCTATAATATGATTTCACATGTGCTATGTTTTATAGAGAATGTATTTTTATCAGTTTGTAAATAACATTTTGCCAAATGGTCTTATTTTTTTAAACCCTTTAAATAATTGTGTTGAAAAATGATATATAATAAAATCACTTTACACAAGTGTGATTCGCATTCACTTCATAAACTGTGGATTTTCCATCAGTAAATATTATAGGGTTAGAATAGGACTAGCATGCCTCCTGAATTCAGGCCTAAATGCACACACACTTTGTCTGGTATTTCAAATAAAACAGATTGATCTCTGCCCTCTGTTCAGTGAGTAAGAAACAGAATGTTCTCTTCATGACAATCACATTGCTTACAGTGCTGTGAAGAAGTATTCGATCCCTCCCTGATTCTCTTTATTATTGCATTTTCACACTGAATGGTTTCAAATCTTTAGACAAAATGTAATATTAGTAAAAGGGAAACTGAATAAACACAAAACACTTTTAGAAATAATTTAATTTATTCATCAAACTCTCATATCACCCATATGAAAAATTATTGCCCCCTTAGTTACTCCATCAACCAATTAACCAAATTTAATTAATAATTAGATTCAACTGATTGAGCACAGCCACGCTTGATTGATCATCAGACTGAAGTAGTCATCATAAAGTTTCTACAAGTACACTATGCCATAATCAAATAACATTCCAGAAGAGATTATAAAAAAAGTTGGTGAAATATATCAGTTTGTCTAAATCAGTCTATGCAACAAGACAATCCAAAACACAAAAGCAAGTGCACATCTGAATAACTGAAAAGAAACAAAATTAAAGATTTGGAGTGGCATAGTTAAAGTCCTGTCTTGATCCCAATAGAGATGTTGTTGTGAAAAATGAAACAAGCAGTTCACACTTGACAACCGACCAGTTTGTTTGAATTAAAGTAGTTCTGCAAAGAAGAGAGGTATACAATTCCTCCACAGCTAAGTATCAAATTATAGGAAGCGTTTGGTTTCAGTTATTGCTGCTAAAGTTGGTGCACCGGTTAAGTTCAAGATGGCAATTCATTTTTCACATATGATATGTGTGATATATAAGTGATATGTGTGTTTAAAAACCTTTTTTGTTAAATGAAATAGTCATTAGAAAATGCATTTTGTGTTTACACAGGTTCCCGTAGTCAAATATAATATTTTATCTAAAGACCATTCAGAGTGACAAATATGCAATAATAGAGGAAATCAGGAAGGGGGCAAATAATTTTTAATGGCACTGTATGAAGTTGAGAATGAAGTGGAGAGCAGCTATATAGAGACTGGACCAGTATTATAGATGTCATGTGACAGTTGACCTGAAAATAATTGGGGGCTTGTATTAAAGGTAGACTGCTTTTATACATCCTGCATATTATTGTGAATATGTTTTCAATAAATAAACACATTTGATCCTTCAAAACGTGCCATTTTGTTTCTAAGAATCTACGCAAGGTACAACTATCTAGTGTAGGGCAGAACCCCCTTTGCCTCAGGAATAACCTGATTCTTTGCAGCAAGGATCCAACAAGGCGCTGGAAACATGTCCAGGCCATTGGAGTAGAGAGAAGTTATTGCGATGTTCATGGAACCAGGTTGAGACGATGCGTCCTTTGTGGCAAGGCACATTGTCCGACTGGAAGTGTCCATTTGAAAGCACTAGGTCAACAAAAATGCTTTGGTATGCTGTGACATATGATGCTCAATTGGTATTAAGGGGCCTTATATGTGCCAAGAAAACATTCCCCACACCATTACCCTGCTGCTCCCCACCACCGCCACCCGGCCCCACCCATCATCTGAGCCACATTATAAACTCTGTAAAACTGACTGACATGCTGGTTACCAGTCGGCACCCTGAGCCGACTAGAGGAGGATGGGTTTCCCCCTCGAGCCTGATTCCTTCTGAGGTTTCTTCCCATCTGCTACAGGGAGTTTTTCCTTGCCACTGTTGCCTTAGGCTTGCTCCTGTGGGGGTGTAGGCCAGGGTTGTCAGTAAAGCGTATTGTGACAACTGCTGTAAAATACGCTATGCAAATAAAATTTGATTGATTGATGATACACTAACAGCAGCAGCCCGCACCATTAACACAAGGCAGGATGGATCCATGGATTTATGCTGTTTATGCCAGAATCTGACCGTACCGTCTGCAAGTCACAGCAGAAATCGGAATCTGTCAGACCTGGTGACTTTTTTCCCATCTTCACTCATCCAGTTTTGGTGATCACATGCCCACTGCAGCCTCATCTTCCTGATCTCAGCTGACATGAGTGAAACCTTCTGCTGCCGTAGCCCATCCACGTCAAGTTTCGACATGTTGTGCATTCAGAAATGCCCTTCTGCACATCACTGTGGCAAACGGTTGTAATTAAAGAATGAATGGTCTTCCTGTTAACTTGAATGAGTCTGCCCATTCTCTTCTGACCTCTCTGTGTGTTTTTTGCCAACAGGACTGCCACTCACAGGATATTTTTTGTTTATTGTAAAGTTCTGAGTTTTTGGATTTCAGACAAATGTCTCAACATTTGCACAGATTGGACTGAAACGTGTTTTTCAGAAAGAGCACAAATAAGACAAAGACTGGAGAAAATTGCACCAATTGCACCATCTACTGTTGTAAATGTTATTAGCAAGATAACAGTCAAACTGTACAACAGCTCGGAAAATATAATGAAAATATTCATGCTGTACTCTTTGGTTTTATGGGTACAAGTTTTCAGATACAATGGTATAGGCTGCACATTGCGTAACAGAGCATTAGTTAGTTGTTAGAGATTTATTATAGTACAATTCTGGGTAGCGTGTGAGACAGATGTGTAAAAAATGTTGGACTTGGGCAGGATACCCCACGACCGGGTGACACAGGGCAGAACTGGGGCAGGATACCCCACAACCGGGCGACACAGGGCAGAACTGGGGCAGGATACCCCACGACTGAGCAACGAAGGGCAGAACTGGGGTAGGATACCCCACAACTGAGCAATGAAGGGCAGAACTGGGGAAACTTAGCCTGCATTCCTCGTCCCGGTTTTAGGTTTTCTTCCTGACGTTCCCTTCCCTTCCTGGCGTCAAATGGGAAATCCCCAAAATGCCAGGATGAAACATGGCAGCCACACTAAGTGGTGTTCAGTTACGATTTATGAACAGGAAGAAAGCAAGGGAATATAATTGCTCCCTCGTTTTTCCTCCCTCCCGCCAAGGGTATAAAATGCAAGCTTCCAGCTAGAAGGGAATCCCACAATGCAGTGCTCCACATGTAAAGAAGAGAAAATGAATCGGTGTGATGTCAATGGAGGAGGAAATATTTATTTTTTGTTGGATGAGTTTGAAAGTTTTGTGAATAATTCAGGAGCACATGTTGACAGTGAAGGGAGGGGGGATTAAAATTGAGAATAGAACTTTGTTAGATCCTTTAGCCTACACATTTTTGTTTTTGAGTGAGGTGTTCTTTCAAGAAATCCTTAATAAAGGTTCCAGAAAGACCGGTGATAGCATCTTTACAAGACCAGTTAGTGTTGTTTTATTATCACTCAAAATAGGTAAGATTGCTATGAATTATTAATGAACCTTCCAAAGTCAGTCTATGCAAAAAAAATACTCAGAGGTTTCTATTGGGTAGCACTTCCTGTATAGGTTGCGAGCCCCATTCAGTTCCATTTTGGTTTGTTCCTTGTCTGTCCTCCCTTGTGAGCAGTTACGCTTGATTGTTGCACATCACAAATCTGATCACAGAATAGCTCACTCAAGGTTAGAGAGCAAGTGAAGGAATAACTCCACAACAAGCACAGTATCGCTTTTTTTGCTTCCCTCTGGTGGTGAACAGGAAATATGACAGTACCCACTACCCAATCCCCTCCTAGGAACAGCTCCAGCTGTTACCCCAGGATGGTTCGGGTGGCAACATTAAAAGTCTGGAATGAGCTCCGGGTCCAATATGTTCCTGGCAATAATCCAAAAACAGCCAAATTTGAGCACCTTTCACCTGTATTTTTTATTCTAATGTGTTTGAGACGTTTCTAGGCGTGGCACTCTTTTCTATGTGGGGAGGGGTGGGTGTGGCTACAGAGCCTGTGGTTTGGGATCAGATTCCAGCAAAGCGTTTGTTTCCAGTTAGCAACTGCAATGGCAGATGCTAAGAAGCCTAGATACAGCGAAGCAAAAAGACAAGCCAACAGGGTTCATTCGAAAACTATAATCAATCTTGGAATTACTATTCTTTGGTGGCTTCAGCTGAAGTTCACCAAGGAGATGAAAAGCGATGCAGAGTTTACCTGTTTTCTGCTGGATCTGTTAGTAAAGTTACTTAGATAGTTATGTGACAGAAGTTGGGTAGCTTTTGTATTGAATTGTGTTGACCAAGGACAAAAAATAAATGAATAAATAAATAGCTGCAATGGCACTACAAAGTAGCAACCACATGGAATAACCACTGTACGAGGTTCCCACGTGCTAAGGGGTGCACTCAGTGTTAAGATCATTATAACACTGCCTATTTTCCTTTACCATGTGTGTAGAATGATTCATGCATCTACAAATGCTATTTTCAATATCTCTGATGACCTCACGTCTTCGCTTAACATATCCGCAGTCAGAGAGATATCAGCTGACATGAGTACTTCGCTAGGAACAGACACGTGAAATACCTGCTGCAGTAAACTTACCTTTTTGAGATACAATAGGCCTATTTCACAAGATGGCGACCAAAACTGGATGTAGGGATACATTGTTTTCGGTTACCGTTGCTACGGACGCAAGTCCGTTTCTGGCAGCGAAAAATTGAGCATAAACAGCGACGTGTTCTCATAGTCTGCCAAAGTTCACTATGTCCGATGTTATCCCCATTGTCGAAGCATTGCCAGTGAATGTTAAGCGGTCTAAACTAGACAAGGGCTATAAATTCTTTTTTGAGAAGTTTATATTCGGTTATGAAGGTAAGTAGGCTATAACGTTAGCTCTGGTTCGCCAGAAAGCTAAATAGCTAGCTTGCTAACCACAGCAAGTTAGCCGATTAAAGAGATATTTCACTTCGACATAACATAAATCATTTTCTGGAGGCGACTCCATTGTGTTTTCGTAGCGTGAAGCAACATCTGCTGTCCGTTAACAGCGTCTCTGTTCCTCTCGGTTGTCCCGAAAATGAATGATTAGGGAGCCTGACAACTGTGAGGAAACGCGATTCTGTTAACGTTGACGGTCAGCAGGGGAGGCGCTGTGTATGTACAATGTGTTAGGCTCCATACAATTACTTATGTTATACCGAAGTGAAATATCTCTGAACTAAGTTGTGTACTACCGATACTATTTTGTGACATGTTGTTTGTGCTGTACTTGTTCTAATAAAGATTTATATTGCTTGTCAAATCGCCTGTGTGATGCCGGTGTTCAGTTCACTACCGAGCTGTTTGTTTTCATCGCTGATAAAAACTACCCACACATTTTTAAATCAGCTGATATATCTTAAGTAGGCTTGTCGATGTTCGTCAATACATTTTGTAATTACAATTAACAACTGAAATAAACGTGCATCTGCAGTTTCAACATTGAATGTCCAAATATGTGCTTGCTAACAATCTAGCTGGCTAAAACGTAATTTGCTAATCATAACATAAAATATAGCTAGCTAACTGATTTTATGACATTCTTGAGTAACAAGTACCACATGACTGAAACCGCGTTAGTTCTCAATGAATGATAAAAATAAAATAAAAAACGGGAGTTGGTAGGGGACTCAGACATTTAGACTCAAATGTATGCGAGGAGAGAAGTTTAATATCGAGTGTAATCTTATTCACAAAGCAGTAGCTAACTAGCTAGCTATCGTAATGAATGAGTTAGTTTATGTTAGTTTGCATGCTACCTAGCAAGTTTTTTTCTTATTTTGGAGTAAAGCTGTGAAAGGGCAAATAAATTCTTTTTCGAACTGGTACACAGGGGAACGCTACAAAACAAAAAAGCTCTTCGTCGCTGCCATTGTTTTGGTGGCTGTTAAGATAACCGGAAATGAGAGACCCCTACATCCGGTTTACATACCCGGAAATGTGAAATAGGCCTATTGAGTTGTCCTTCTGGTTTCTATCTGGTTTCTATAAACCTAACAAAGATGTATTTTTTAATAAACACAGAGTCTACAAGGACCGCAAAATCCTACATAATATACCTTTAAAGGTGCAGTGTGTAGGATTTAGTGGCATCTAGCGGTGAGGTCAAGTGATGAGGTTCCTTGGTAGATTTATAAATTGTATTTAGTAATTTAGTCTGTAAAACTACAGGTCATAGCTTACAAGTAAGATAGTGATTATGACGGTTAATTGTTCCGCATTGAGGTAGCGTTTTATTGCTAACCTTAGCTAACGTTAGCTGCTTTGCATGGTAAATCATAGAAAGACATGTCACAAAACTATTACACTACTAATAACTAACGCTTACATTACAGTGTGAAATATCCTCATAATAAAATACCACTGACCTATTTAAAGACACTCAATTTCAAAAATAACGTATATAATGTCGTGGTCTAGGAAAACGACAGAATTCTGAGTCCAATCGCCAATCTGTAGAAAACTACTTCACGAGGGAAAAGACATCACGGCAGCAAGCTCTTCAGAAAAGTTAGACTTTATTAGCACCGGTGACCAACAAAGCCGGAACAATTCCGCCGAATTGAACCTCGACTGTCAGTTTTACAATCCTTTTATACACATAATGTATTCCATAAACTCCCTCACCCCTTATACATTTGCATATTCCCAGCCACCTGTTCTTCTTGGCACCCTATGGTGTTATTCTATCCTGACCTTCTTGGCACCAAAATGGCTTACTTTGCTCTTATGTGATAACGCCAGTGTGGGAAGTTACCCCAACTTTCTTTTAAGAAGCAGTGTTCTTTTGTTCTTTATTTTTCCAGTATGCATATAAGTCTACTAGTTACATATGGGTCACTGTAAAATATTAGTTTTCTAGTTAGTGTTTATCTGTTCAGTGACTAGTTCTTTTCTGCTGCGTAAGCAGTCTTTCTGCTGAGTGAGTAAATATGTAAATTTAACTTCTAAGTCTACTGCATTCTCTTGCTCTTTTTTTCTACAGTGAGTACTGTGGTTTCTTGCATTACCATAAGCTTATCTACAACTACTGATATAGGATTAATGGATTATATCTTGATTATGTTAGTATATGATTATACTTGTTATATATTTTATCATGAAGCATTAAGAGTTTTGGAGGAATTCAGTTTGATCAACAACATGTGACGTCATCACAATCATGGGGAGTCTCAAAATTTTCCCCTACATTAACCAAAATATTTTGAGCAGTAATACTTACATAGCAATGATGAAATCTTATCTGTTTTCAATAGAGATAGAGACAGAGACAGTAAATCAACGATATCTATCCGCTTCTGTCTTACACCAGAAAACGATGTCAGCTAGGTCTATCAGCAAACATATGGCTTAGCTATGCTCAGAAGTCCTCAATAATAGTATTTTTCCAAGAAATTACAAAAAATTGTTGACAACGTTTCATTAGGTGCAGCATCTTTTACTGTTATTACAGAGTGAATGCGATGATAACAAAACTTTCGATTACGCTGACCAATAAAACGCTATTCCAAAAGCAAATTTAGACATTATACATCGTTAGAAAGCTTATACTCTCACCTACTGAATAAATGGATTGTCAATCAAGCCAAACTGTGCTAAAAAGGGCGACAATGCCGTAAACAACAGGTGTGGTATTATGCACAGCTGTTTTGGAAGGTACCCAGGCATCACAAATGCGCGTATATTTCACAAACGGATTGTCCAAGACAATATGGCCACTCAGTCTCTTCTTTCTTCTTCTTCGTATTCCAACTGGTGCATTCGTGCCACCCACCAAAATAAAAATAAAAAAAATAATTTTTTAAATGCGAAAGGCCCTCTCTAGAGCCGTTTGTCTGTTCTGGGCTTACTGTAGAAACATGGCGGTGCAACATGGCGGCCTCCGTGGAAGTGGAATAGTCAAAAAAATTACGTCCCACTTTTCCTTGACCTTGATGGAAAACGTCATGAGGTAAAGGAAAGATGTGAAGGAGAATTCAAAAGGACTTCCGAAAAGACAACCGCGGTGCTAAGAGAATCCGACTGCACTTACACTAGGCTACGTAATTATGCGACGGCGGATGTTATTGATGTGAGTCTGCCGTGGTAAAACTACAATGTTCCGAAGGTGGACTACTAAAAGCGCATCTTACGCCACGTGCGTTCTTACCGTGTTGTTTCGTGCAGGCTATATAAACGTGGACAACCCGGTGAAAAACATTACTTCATTACCAAGGGTGGAATTGAAATAAAAAAGGAATATAGGCTACCAGTTACAAAAGTGAAATGAAATGGTTGTCACATTGAGATTGATTGCTCACGCTCACTCTCCTGTTCACTCATATTTATCGACATGAATCCCAATCAGTATGATTGTATGTAAATAATTCATTAAATTTAATGCAAGATAGGCATAGCATGTTAGGCCTACACATTTACTGCTGTACATATCATCATTCATAAGTTTCAAACATGTTGAATTAAAAACATAATCTGACTACAAACGTCTCATATCCCTTTTTCTTGAAAGACAGACTTCTGTGTTATGGTTAATATGCTGATTATGATCTGATTATAAGCCTATGCATATAATAGCTTAAGAACCACCACACAACTCAGTCATGTTGATCGTTTGTTTTCGTGAACGGCCGAATGGTGTGTCGCTAAGGAATTGTGGGACGGCATTATCTCCTTTCCTTTCGTAAAGGAGGGTCCAGTGTGCCCTGTGCTAAAGGAGATAAGAAAGGAAGCATTGAAGCACCTTTCCTTAGCATTTAGGCTGCACTAGCTTTCTAACGATGTAGAACATGTTTAATTTTGCTTTTGGAATAGCGTTTTATTGGTCACTAACTAGATGCCACCAAATTCTACACACTGCACTTTTAAATTTGGTTCAACTCTATAAAAGAATAAGGCTACGTCTACTTTTATTTTGAAATGTAACATCTTGGTGGTTACCGGAACCGAAATGGCACAGGCGTTTCTTGCGCATTACCAATGACCTGTGGGGACTGCCGTACATAGCTATTTGTTATTGAGTATAGGTTGCTCATTTGTTCTCAATCTTAGTTTTGACACATAACCAATACGAAAAATGAATTCGGAATCTGGAAGTGAAGACCCATTTGACAGCATTTTCATGGCGGACAACAGGTAGCTACCGATGTCTATCTAGATACCATGCAAACGAGCTTTATTTCGTTTGTTAGCTTCAAAGTAGCTAACGATCATTGCAGACTTGCTAGTCTGTTTGACTGTACACTGCGATGTTGATCACATTTGAAATTAATGAATGTACCGTCCAATAACACACAAGACATGACTTCGCGATTTACGTGGCTTGTTAACCTGTCTTTGTGTGGAATTATGTGGCTGTTGATGTGCTAGCTAGCTATAGTCGAAGGACCAGGTCGTGTGCGCAGTGGCTAGCTTGTGGATCAGACATCATTCCCTTTTGTGTTGGCATCAGCTAGTTTGCTAGCAGCTGTACTCTGAAAATGTGGTTCATGCCCTGTGTACTCTACAGAAATCCAAACGAAATCCTATCAAAGGAGAGAATCTCACCTTTAATGACCGTCTCATAAAAAGCTCTCGACATTCCCAACCCAGAGATGCACACACTGCACGTGTAATCACTGGGGGTTCACACACTACTATGCTGCGTTGACGCAGGAAGAAGCTAGATAGCTAACAAGCTGATCTCATAATCACACACAGCCATGCTCTAAGAGAGAGATAGAGAGAAAAGCATGGCAAACCATCACTTATTGAATTGGGACATCTGGTCACCAATCACAATGTGATGGTTTTAATATCTACCATTATACAATACTCATCTCTCAGTGGGATGCTGTGGTTTCGTCATCCAATGAAATAAATGTACACGCATATGGAGTCAATTTAGTGCCAAAAGTATTGTACGCGTAGGAAAAAAAATCGTAGGCGTAGATGTGGAAATGTTTCTCGTGATCAAAAAAAAAAATTGTAAACGAAAAAGTTATGTTCACAAATGTAAAAATAAAATTGCAATTGTTTTTTTCTCACTCGTGTTAACTTAGCCAGTAATCCATCACTTGGTATTTCATTATCCAGAATAACATGTTTAATAGCTAGCTAAATACCTGAGAAGGATGTCACAATAGTGTTCACTGCGTGAACTAAACTGTGTTCTTGGCTAGAAATAGCTGTACAAAATAAGTATTGTATCTTATTGAACCTGTGTTTTTTAGTTGTCCATGACCATGAAATGCACTTTTGTACGTCGCTTTGGATAAAAGCGTCTGCCAAATAAATGTAATGTGATGTGGTTGCTCCGCCATGTTCCCAAGTGAATGATGATGTGCATGCCTTGCCTTCAGTCAGAGGTGGTAAACACGGCGCAGTCCAGTGACGCATTTGTCCGAGTGACCAATAAAGTCGCCCCCTTCCCTTCACCCCGCCTCCATGCCAAAATCGTGCCGTGTACTGTACCACTACAGTCTCTGGCCGAAACCCAAAGCGCGAGAAAAAACAAAATCGTAATGGTAAAAAATGAAATCGTACTCGTAAAAAATTAAATCGTAAACATGAGTGAGAAAAACAATTGCAATTTTATTTTTTACATTTGTGAACATAACTTTTTCGTTTACAATTCAGAAAAATGCGTTTGATTTTTTTTTTTTTTTTGATCAGGAGAAACATTTCCACATCTATGCCTACGATTTTTTTTCTTACACGTGCGATTTTTTTTCCTACGCGGACAATACTTTTGGCACTAAATTGACTCCATACAGGCACACATACACAATTATGACTTTTGCCTTGTTTAGTACCAATTGGATGTTGACTTCTGTTTAAATCTAGTTTTAAAAAATATGTTAGGTACAATATTGCAATATGTATCAAAGTTTAAGGACACAAAATGTGCATGTGTTTATAAATTCATATATATGCATAAAATGCACACAATGGCGAGAACATGAGCTCAAAATATTTTAATGTGAGATTTAATTGAGTTTTAATAAAGAACACAACTATTAAGCATAGTAATCAGTGCATGGGAGCTGTAAATCTAAAAATGTGGGGACATATAAATACAAATATATGGACACTAAAGATAATGCATTTGCAGTTGGATGGTATGCTATCATTGTGCGTATAAATACAGATCAAATTTTACAGTAGCAAACATTGATATGCGTTTGTATTTTGCAGTGAATAAAATGCATACAGACACAGAAGCTTGTTCGTACTGTTTTTGCCATTGGAGAATACAGACACATGGGTGATACCTATATCAGGATGTTCTGAACGATTGCATCACAATAGAAGTTGCATCACAAAGAGCAGGCGAGTTCTAGCTAAAGCTTAATGACGCAAAAAGGTTTTGTGTTGACTTACACATACATCATGAATAGTAAGAACAAATGCACTTTTAATCCTGAAGCAAAATTTTTGAAAAAAAGGAAACAACAGTGTAGTTAAAGAAAAATTTAAATGTACGTTTATAAGCAATTTATTAAGTGTATAAGTTGAATACGCATAATAACTAAATCCATGGTTGAGACAGCTTTTCACTGGTGTATTTAAGGTTTCCTTTGCCACCATCTTGTTCAACAGGTACCTTGTGCCCTCATGGGCTTGGGGGCCTCACCTGAAGGCCCCTTTGGACTGTACACTAGTGACTAGTCCATTTGGGGTTCGTCCGTCTGCTCCATGGAGGCCCTGTTACAAATGAATATATTTGTTTCTTGCATCATACACATTTCTAATAATTGTATTTTTACTCATTTCAGGTGGAACTATTATTAAGGACTAATGAGATTTTAAAATACCAATTTGCACCAACAGCAGGACTAGTGCACAGGCCTAACATGTCACTTGGAAGGCTGTGCTCTGTGTATGATCATCTTCACTCTTGATGGTAGGGACCGGTATTCTAACTTTCTCAAGGTTTTTCTCTTGTGTCCATAAACCAAACATATACTGTATAGAGTCAGAATAGCAGTCCGTTTGCATTGAACGAAAATAAAACCACACACACACGAGGCGTAACCTGTGGTCTCTGTTACAGGTCTCACTGTGAGGCTTAACCTGCGCTGTCTGTTACAGGTCTCACTGGGAGGATTAACCTGTGCTGTCTCTGTTACAGGTCTCACTGTGAGGCTTAACCTGTGCTGTCTCTGTTACAGGTCTCACTGTGAGGCTTAACCTGTGCTGTCTCTGTTACAGGTCTCACTGTGAGGATTAACCTGTGCTGTCTCTGTTACAGGTCTCACTGGGAGGCTTAACCTGTGCTGTCTCTGTTACAGGTCTCACTGGGAGGCTTAACCTGCGCTGTCTCTGTTACAGGTCTCACTGTGAGGATTAACCTGTGCTGTCTCTGTTACAGGTCTCACTGGGAGGCTTAACCTGCGCTGTCTCTGTTACAGGTCTCACTGTGAGGATTAACCTGTGCTGTCTCTGTTACAGGTCTCACTGTGAGGCTTAACCTGTGCTGTCTCTGTTACAGGTCTCACTGTGAGGCTTAACCTGTGCTGTCTCTGTTACAGGTCTCACTGTGAGGATTAACCTGTGCTGTCTCTGTTACAGGTCTCACTGTGAGGCTTAACCTGTGCTGTCTCTGTTACAGCTCTCACTGGGAGGCTTAACCTGCGCTGTCTCTGTTACAGGTCTCACTGTGAGGATTAACCTGTGCTGTCTCTGTTACAGGTCTCACTGGGAGGCTTAACCTGCGCTGTCTCTGTTACAGGTCTCACTGTAAGGCGTAAACTGTGCTGTCTCTGTTACTGGTTTTACTGTGAGGCGTAAACTGTGTTGTCTCTGCCTGTCACTGCTGCAGGTTTCATTGTGAGGCGTACAGGGAGGGGCTAGCGGAGGGGACGCGGCAGGCCTCCTGGAGGGAATGAGCCACGGCAAGATGCACGGTGCCAGACTCTCTGCTGAGGTAATGCGCTGAGTGCAGGGCTCTGCTGAGGTAATGTGCTGAGTGCAGGGCTCTGCTGAGGTAATGCGCTGAGTGCAGTGCTCTGCTGAGGTAATGCGCTGAGTGCAGTGCTTCTAGGTAATGCGCTGAGTGCAGTGCTGCTGCTCTGCTGAGGTAATGCGCTGAGTGCAGTGCTCTGCTGAGGTAATGCGCTGAGTGCAGTGCTCTGCTGAGGTAATGCGCTGAGTGCAGTGCTCTGCTGAGGTAATGCGCTGAGTGCAGTGCTCTGCTGAGGTAATGCGCTGAGTGCAGTGCTCTGCTGAGGTAATGCGCTGAGTGCAGTGCTCTGCTGAGGTAATGCGCTGAGTGCAGTGCTTCTAGGTAATGCGCTGAGTGCAGTGCTCTGCTGAGGTAATGCGCTGAGTGCAGTGCTCTGCTGAGGTAATGCGCTGAGTGCAGTGCTCTGCTGAGGTAATGCGCTGAGTGCAGTGCTTCTAGGTAATGCGCTGAGTGCAGCGCTCTGCTGAGGTAATGCAATGAGTGCGCTGCTGAGGTAATGCGCTGAGTGCAGTGCTCTGCTGAGGTAATGCGCTGAGTGCAGTGCTTCTAGGTAATGCGCTGAGTGCAGCGCTCTGCTGAGGTAATGCGCTGAGTGCTCTGCTGAGGTAATGCGCTGAGCGCTCTGCTGAGGTAATGCGCTGAGCGCTCTGCTGAGGTAATGCGCTGAGCGCTCTGCTGAGGTAATGCGCTGAGTGCTCTGCTGAGGTAATGCGCTGAGTGCAGTGCTCTGCTGAGGTAATGCGCTGAGTGCAGTGCTCTGCTGAGGTAATGCGCTGAGTGCTCTGCTGAGGTAATGCGCTGAGTGCAGTGCTCTGCTGAGGTATGCGCTGAGTGTACCCTGTGGAGTGTGACATTTAGTTTGATTTTAGTTTTTTATATTTTTGAAGAACTCATACAACTTTTCCCCTCGATTCCCAGATGTCCTTCTACTATGGATTTGCTTTCGCTTGGAAGTGCCTTCTTCAAAACAACACAGATGCCAAATCCAGGTACAAAAGATCGCTTGGCCGTGAAAGATAGAGCATCCACAGTGGACAGTAGGTCATTCACTAGAAGAACCTTGAGTTTGCATGTGATCACACTTTTCACTCCATGACGGGATGCAAGTCTATGTATTGTTGTGTGCGGTACTGCATAAGGTACAAAACACGCCTTCCTTAGAGAATGACAAATGATTATGATGACCATGGTGACTTGGGTGTAAATGCTGTAAGGGTTTATTTATCTGGCCAGCTCTAGCATGTTCACTCATGTTACTTGTACCCCCATTCCAGCACTTTCTGTAATTTGTATTTGTCCTAATATTGTAGCTTATTCCTCTCCTAGTTTGGCTTGGCATAAGTTAGGTCAGAATAGTGTTCACTGTGTGAACTGAACTGTGTTCTTGGCTAGAAGTAGCTGTGCGAAATGAGTATTGTACCTTATGAACCTGTGTTTTGTAGTTTTCCAGTGACCATGATATGCACTTTTGTACATCGCTTTGGATAAAAGTGTCTGCTAAATAAATGTAACGTGATGTAAGCTATAGCGTGGGTAATCATTCGCTTATCATTAAGGTTTTGAATGGCAACCATCTGCACATATTGTAGAATAATATGGTAAGCATTTTCTACGGGCAGAATAAAAGCTGTAGGACTCGATGCGTTTCTAAAAACGGGACGGAAGGTCCTGAGGAAGTGCTTGGCGCGTTTCACGCGCGGGCCGACGAAGCGTTTGCCGTGCGGCTGTCCCTGAGCGGCGCCTTTGCTTTCCCCGCTCGCCCCGGACTGAGCGCGTGCGGTTTTTTTTTTTTTTTTTTTTCTTTCCCGCTGCAGGAAACGGCTGAGGACGCTGGAGGCCCTGGCGGAGCACGTCCAGGCCTTCCCCCACGACGACCCGCGGCACGCCTCGCTGCAGCCGGACGTGGAGAAGGCGCGCGCCAAGTTCCGGCAGGTGAGCGTCGCCGCCTGCGCTGGGTTTCGCCACAGCAGCGTAACGGGCCAGGAGCTGGGCCCGTAACCGGAAGGTCGCTGGTTCGGTTCCGGAGCGGACGCTGCCGTTGTACCCTTAAGCAAGATTCTTAACCCGCATTACTTCAGTGTATGTCCTGCTGTATGTATAAATGGATGCAGTGTAAATGCTGTGTAAACGTTGTGTAAGTCGCTCTGGATAAGAGCGCCTGCTAAACGCCTGTAATGTAATGGGGGGCTGCTCTGATCACCCCCATATTGCATCCCTCACTCCTGTGGGATCTGACTTGGTCCTGGGGGACCTGTTTGTATGCTGGTTTTTGTTACATCCCGTCTCTCACTCAGTGAAAGTTGTTGGACAGGTGTTGTGTGTTCAACACAAGTTCTTTTATTCATTCCCCCCCCCCCCCCGCCTTAAGCTTGTTAACACCGTGTAGGTTTGGCACAATTATCTTTTGCTTTGCCTTTGAATTGTTAATTATCTTCCAGATGGTTAGTTTTAGTGGCCAGGTGTTCACGCTCATCAGTTAGGAGCCTGTTGATTCACCTCAGTCTCTAATGTTGCTTTCATTTTTTTACTCTCTTTTTATAATTGTTTGCAATATAGCACAAAGAGAACATGGGACTTTTATTTTTCATGGCATGCATAGCTATTTCTGACAGCGTGGCTTAAGAGGGTAAATAATCTCTGGCATTCATGCATGTGGCTACAGTCACAGTGCTGTGGGTGTGTGAGGGGGGTGGGGGGCGTGCGTGTGGTGTGTGTGTGTGTGTGGGGGCGTGTTAGAGTGTGTGTGTGTGTGTGAGTGTGGGGGTGTTGAGAGAGTGTATGTGTGTGTGTGCGTGCATACGTGTGTGTGAGTGTGTGAGAGTGCGGGTGTTGAGAGAGTGCACGTGTGTGTGTGTGTGTGTGTGTGTGTGTTTGTGTGTGTGTGTGAGAGTGCTTCATGCATCCTCCTGCAGTCTCAGTGTTTGTATTTCAGGTTTGCTCCATGATGAACGTGCCTGCAGACTTCAGGGAGTACGTGACCGTGGCGACGGGGATGTCTTTCTGAGCGGCGGCAAAGACGCCTCGGAGATCTCGCCCCGTGGAGAGGCTCTACGGGCGCAGGAGCGCGGGGGCGCAGGAGCGCACGCTCTGCCTTTCTCCGTGCCCGCTGAAGCTTTCGCGCTCCGATGCGTAGGCCCGCCAGTGTCTGAGCTCTGTTACCCAAAGACCGGAAATGTTAGAGGCTAGTCGGTACACCCCCAGACAGGCAGGTGGCGCTACAACATTGGCACTGACATAGTTTTAAAGGTGACGGCTGGTGGTGGCTGAAGCTCAGTAGGCAATTTTGTGTTGCAGTTGAACTTGCAATTCAGATCATAACCAAAAGGCATAAGCCATATTTTTTGTAAACAGTGTGGAACTATATTCAGGTTCAATAGTACATCATTTCCTTTTGAGTGTATGTGTGCATGTAAATACTCTCTCTCTCTCTCTCTCTCTCTCTCTCTCTCTCTCTCTCTCTCTCTCTCTCTCTCTCTCGCACGCACACACACACACACCCTGTCAATGTTAAGAAAAGCAGAAGACATTTACTGCAAAATGAAATGTTCACAAAAATGTTAAACAGCAAAGTGAATGAGTTGAACCCGAAACCCGTCTCTTATCTGTCTTTTGCATGGTTTTCTGTTCTTAAATCCCTATAGTATGTTTACTTCCATGTGATTCGCAATGATTAATGAATCTCATGTAGGGTCATAGACCACCTTTGAAACTGAGGGAATGTCTGTGAAAAGAATTGCACGTACACATTTGTCTGGAAGTTTACTGTTCATACAAATGGATTTTTATGCATTTTGAAAAGCTGGGAAATGTAGTCCAGTGTTGCCACCATCTGCCTAAGGGGAAATGTCTGCCATATTCAGTGCAAGGCTTTAGCACCCTCTGCTGGAAGACTGCAGTGAATATTAGTGTTTCCCAATTCTACTGTAAAATTCTACAGGAATTTTATATTACTCCACCAAACCTATTGATGATGAGGTTTTTTTGAGGGAAAATGCATGGCAATACATTTTTAAAAATATATAAATCTTTGGGTAAGTCCAAGTCAATTCAACACAATTTTGGACCACATCGTCACTGGTTTAGAAAAAAGAACCCTTGTCTTATAAGAAACCCCTGGAACCGAAATTACACTTGTCTCAGACCATTATTGGGGGAGATATAGGCTGTCGAAGGCATATTAGTGTGACTCAATGACATTGACTTGCCATGTCTACATTACTATCGGTAATAGAGAAATGTTTCTTGTATCGTTTTACAGGTTTTTTCATTTCTTTTACACATGTACCTGTTCACCCAGAAATAAAGGTTGAATGATTTTAAACTTGACAAATTTTTCTGCGAAAAGACCTATATTTGAAAATGAATAAAATTTTCACCAAAGTTAGGTTATGATGCCATCAACACCTCCAGAAAATTTGGTCTTGGAATTTTGACTCGTTGCTGAGGGTACGTACTGAGATTACATATTTGTAGTGGTATCACATCACTAATTCCTCACACTGTTGTTGAACCTGTTCAGTGCTAACAGGTGTAATCAGACACATGCAAAATGTCAATGCATGTATGAATTAGGCTCTTTAAGAGAATGTTTGAATCATACGCTGCCCAGTGGTGAGAACATGTTGTTTGAAGGTCAGTAGACGTATACAGGGTTATAGCAGTTGTCAAAGATGTATGTTAATACCCCTTGATGGAGAGCAGGCTGATGTTAGCGTTGGGGCCGATACATTCATTTTCCAGTCTTCTGAGGCTTTTGAAAAATGCAAACATTCCACTGCAACCCATTTGTAAGTGCAGTTGAGGCTGTACAGTGGAATGCGGGAGAATAAAGCTGGCAGTATACTCAGCAAAGATAGCCGTTGTCGGCATACTCAGTGAGAACATCGAACCGTTTAATGTCACTCCACGCTGCTGGGGCATGAATAATCACAAATAATTACGAGGCAGCTATTTTTATTTTTTATTTTTTCCTTTCCCCACCACCCCCCCCTCTTTGGAGGACAACTTTTTTTTAATTTTTTTTAAACAGTACATAGTTTACACATCATTATCTTTTACATTTGCACATTATCATTTATAAGTCCTTATAATATATGAGTCCTCCTAAACAGACCTTTGTATTTAAACCTTGAATTTCTAATCCTTTGATATTAATATTGTATCTTTATTGCAAGTATTTCAATTGCCATAATAAGTATGGTGATAGAGGGCAGCCTTGTTTTACGCCCCTTGATAATGTAATATTCTCTGAAAAATAACCATTATTTATAACTTTACATGTGGGTTGCTATACATGACTTTAACCCATTTTATTAGAGATTCACCAAAGTTGAAGAATTCTAGGCATTTGTAAATAAAATCCAGATGCACTTTATCAAAGGCTTTTTCAACGTCTGCTATGAAAATTAAGCTGGCTTTCTTTGACGTCTCATAGTGCTCTAAATTTCAAGCATTGTCTTATATTGTCCCCCATGTATCGTCCCTGTAAAAAGCCTGACTGCTCATGGTGGACAATATCCGACAGGACCCTTTTAATACGATAGGCTAAACATTTTGCTAATATTTTAGCATCACAACACCGAAGTGTAAGAGGCCTCCAATTTTTTAAGTAAACTGGATCTTTATATTGACCATTGGCCTCTTGTTTTAATAATAGAGAAATTTAACCTCCTTGTTAAGTATCAGAGAGTATACCCTTATCGTATGAATTATTAAAACATGTAAGTAGCGGGTCTTTAATTAGTTCATAAAATGTTTCATGCACCTGCTAAACCATTGCAATTGTAACTGCCTATACTAATTTCTCCAATTACCATATTTAGGAACTAAGGTTTAAGCTGAAGAGATTCTTTACACCAGTGGGCGAAATATGGCAATGTGAATATGGCATAAAAGAAAGGAGAGAAGAAAGAAAAAAAAAAAGACAAAAGGTCGCTGAATTAAGTATGTTATCAGTTGCCCCCTGTCCCCTCTCCCAATACCTTCCCCTTCCCACCAAATTCTGCCATCCACCCAACCCCTACCCTCCCTCCCCCCCTTTCTACACACGCCTCATGCACCTCCAATACCACTTCTCCCACCAAGAACATCACTCAACACCCAGAAACACACTTCTAGTCTGCCCCTTCATGTCCCCAACCAAACCAAACCAAACATTGTGACGTATTGACTGAAGACACAAAGGTACCTTCACTGCATACACATGTCATTCTGATAGATATTACGCAAAGCACTGTGACTGTAACAACACAAATGACAGCTTCACACACGGAAGAAATAGGCCAGATTTCTTGGCTTACAACTACAGCCAGCATGCACAGGCATAAACGAGGCAGCTATTAACCAGGGCTGGATTCTCGCCCAGACCTCCGTATCGCGGCTACGCCATGGATGTATAAAGAGAAGGGCTATGCAAGATCACAACACAAAACAAAAAGTGTTAAGTGTTTATAGTGACTTTAGTTTATCTAACTATGCAAAAGAAAAAAAAGGCAAAGGAGATGGTATGTTCACCCTCTAAATCAGAGTATGACGGAGAATGGAGAGTTTTGTCTGTACATTCGGCAAATGTACAGTTTAGACGAGGGGGTCCACTTCTCTTATTTCCGAATGTGTGCTAGGCGTTTTGATGACTTGCTGAAATGAGTAGCACCATTCATCAAACGTGGGAACTCACAGAAATCCCATCTCTACAGAAGAGAGATTGGCGTTGACTCTCCGTACATCAGCATGTGAAGTCTGCCCTCTGAACTCTCAACCGTGATGTAAACAACCATGTGATATTTGGAACAATAGCTGAGAGGGGGAAGTTGGAGAACAAGAAAGACATTTTCTAAAAGTTCTCCCTGGAGGCTGTCGAACACTGCACCGTGAGAACACACAACACCATGTGTTTTTGTTCTTCAGTTGTTCTTATTGTGTCTTTTTGCTCAAAAAGTTCTACGTTTTAGGAAGTATACTGCCTACTTAAGGATGCATTCAGACCAGATCAGGCAAAGAGGGAAAAGCGGAAGTCCTCCCATTCATTTGAATGGGGGTAGTGCGTTTAGGCTGCGGGAGTGGGGACTGCATGGGGTGCAGAAAAAAACCGCAGCGGCCGTGCGGGAAGAAGTAGAACCAGAATCAATTTTTGCCGTAATGCAACCCGACGTCATGCTGCGGTGCCCAATCACATAAGCTGGCGATCAGAGCGGAAGACGCCCATGGGAAGAAGAGCCTTGTTTAAATTACCATGTAGCATTCCGCTGTTTACCGAGCGACTGTGTAGATATGGAAGAGAGACTGAAATATAGATGAAACCGGGTGCTATCCAGGCAGAGTTCATGGACCAAACGATGATACTCTCCCAGTTGTGTCCCTGCTGGGTTTATTTTGTGTACCCAAAATAATGATAGCAAGAAGCTTCATTCAATTTGTGTCCATTTGTTTGAGTTAGTGGACAGGAAAGGGGGGGGGGGGGGGGGGGGGGGGGGGTGGGGCTTAAAGTTCTGTGTCCCACAGAGCCGGCCCCCATAGGCCCCTGCTATGTGGGACAGTAGCACCAGGGAGACCCCCTGTGGCCCCTGCTATGTTTGACTAGCACCAGGGAGACCCCCTGTGGCACCTGCTATGCGGGACAGTAGCACCAGGGAGACCCCCTGTGGCACCTGCTATGCGGGACAGTAGCACCAGGGAGACCCCCTGTGGCCCCTGCTATGTGGGACAGTAGCACCAGGGAGACCCCCTGTGGCACCTGCTATGTGGGACAGTAGCACCAGGAAGACCCCCTGTGGCCCCTGCTATGTGGGACAGTAGCACTAATCAGGCCCTCTGTGACCCCTGCTATGTGGGACAGTAGCACCAGGGAGACCCCCTGTGGCCCTGCTATGTGGGACAGTAGCATTAGGCCCCCTGTGACCCCTGCTATGTGGAACAATAGCTCCAGGCCCCCTGTGACCCTTGCTATGTGGGACAGTAGCTCCAGGCCCCTGTGACCCCTGCTATGTGGGACAGTAGCACCAGGGAGACCCTCTGTGGCCCTGCTATGTGGGACAGTAGCACTAGGCCCCCTGTGACCCCTGCTATGTGGGACAATAGCTCCAGGCCCCCTGTGACCCTTGCTATGTGTGGGACAATAGCTCCAGGCCCCCTGTGACCCTTGCTATATGGGACAGTAGCTCCAGGCCCCTGTGACCCCTGCTATGTGGGACAGTAGCACCAGGGAGACCCTCTGTGGCCCTGCTATGTGGGACAGTAGCACTAGGCCCCCTGTGACCCCTGCTATGTGGGACAATAGCTCCAGGCCCCCTGTGACCCTTGCTATGTGGGACAATAGCTCCAGGCCCCCTGTGACCCTTGCTATGTGGGACAGTAGCTCCAGGCCCCTGTGACCCCTGCTATGTGGGACAGTAGCACCAGGGAGACCCTCTGTGGCCCTGCTATGTGGGACAGTAGCACTAGGCCCCCTGTGACCCCTGCTATGTGGGACAATAGCTCCAGGCCCCCTGTGACCCCTGCTATGTGGGACAGTAGCACCAGGGAGACCCCCTGTGACCCCTGCTATGTGGGACAGTAGCACCAGGGGCCCCCTGTGACCCCTGCTATGTGGGACAATAGCTCCAGGCCCCTGTGACCCCTGCTATGTGGGACAGTAGCTCCAGGCCCCTGTGACCCCTTGCTATGTGGGACAGTAGCACTGGGCAGGCCCCCTGTGACCCTGCTATGTGGGACAGTAGCACTAATCAGGCCCCCTGTGACCCCTGCTATGTGGGACAGTAGCTCCACGCCCCTGTGCCACTGCTATGTGGGACAGTATCTCCAGGCCCCTGTGGCCACTGCTATGTGGGACAGTATTTCCAGGCCCCTGTGACCCCTGCTATGTGGGACAGTATCTCCAGACCCCTGTGGCCCCTGCTATGTGGGATAGTAGCACTAGGCAGGCCACCTGTGACCCCTGCTATGTAAGACAGTAGCACTAGGCCCCTGTGACCCCGGCTATGTGGGACAATAGCTCCAGGCCCCTGTGACCCCTGCTATGTGGGACAGTAGCACTAGGCAGGCCCTCTGTGACCCCTGCTATGTGGGACAGTATTTCCAGGCCCCTGTGACCCCTGCTATGTGGGACAGTAGCTCCAGGCCCCTGTGACCCTTGCTATGTGGAACAGTAGCACTGGGCAGGCCCCCTGTGACCCTGCTATGTGGGACAGTAGCTCCAGACCCCTGTGGCCCCTGCTATGTGGGATAGTAGCACTAGGCAGGCCCCTGTGACCCCTGCTATGTGGGACAGTAGCACTAGGCCCCTGTGACCCCGGCTATGTGTGGGACAATAATCCAGGCCCCTGTGACCCCTGCTATGTGGGACAGTAGCACTAGGCAGGCCCTCTGTGACCCCTGCTATGTGGGACAGTATCTCCAGACCCCTGTGGCCCCTGCTATGTGGGATAGTAGCACTAGGCAGGCCACCTGTGACCCCTGCTATGTAAGACAGTAGCACTAGGCCCCTGTGACCCCGGCTATGTGGGACAATAGCTCCAGGCCCCTGTGACCCCTGCTATGTGGGACAGTAGCACTAGGCAGGCCCTCTGTGACCCCTGCTATGTGGGACAGTATTTCCAGGCCCCTGTGACCCCTGCTATGTGGGACAGTAGCTCCAGGCCCCTGTGACCCTTGCTATGTGGAACAGTAGCACTGGGCAGGCCCCCTGTGACCCTGCTATGTGGGACAGTAGCACTAATCAGGCCCCCTTTGACCCCTGCTATGTGGGACAGTAGCTCCACGCCACTGTGGCCACTGCTATGTGGGACAGTATCTCCAGGCCCCTGTGGCCACTGCTATGTGGGACAGTATCTCCAGGCCCCTGTGGCCCCTGCTATGTGGGACAGTATCTCCAGACCCCTGTGGCCCCTGCTATGTGGGATAGTAGCACTAGGCAGGCCACCTGTGGCCCCTGCTATGTTGGACAGTAGCACTAATCAGGCCCTCTGTGACCCCTGCTACGTGGGACAGTAGCACTAGGCCCCTGTGACCCCGGCTATGTGGGACAATAGCTCCAGGCCCCTGTGACCCCTGCTATGTGGGACAGTAGCACTAGGCAGGCCCTCTGTGACCCCTGCTATGTGGGACAGTATTTCCAGGCCCCTGTGACCCCTGCTATGTGGGACAGTATCTCCAGACCCCTGTGGCCCCTGCTATGTGGGATAGTAGCACTAGGCAGGCCACCTGTGGCCCCTGCTATGTTGGACAGTAGCACTAATCAGGCCCTCTGTGACCCCTGCTATGTAAGACAGTAGCACTAGGCCCCTGTGACCCCGGCTATGTGGGACAATAGCTCCAGGCCCCTGTGACCCCTGCTATGTGGGACAGTAGCACTAGGCAGGCCCTCTGTGACCCCTGCTATGTGGGACAGTAGCACTAGGCAGGCCCTCTGTGACCCCTGCTATGTGGGACAGTAGCACTAATCATTCCCCCTGCGACCCCTGCTACGTGGGACAGTAGTATTAGGCAGGCCCTCTGTGATTCTGCTATATGGGACAGTAGCACTAATCAGGCCCCCTGTGACCCCTGCTATGTGGGACAGTAGCTCCAGGCCCCTGTGACCCCTGCTATGTGGGACAGTAGCTCCAGGCCCCTGTGACCCCTGCTATGTGGGACAGTAGCTCCAGGCCCCTGTGACCCCTGCTATGTGGGACAGTAGCATTAGGAGGCTGAATGGAGGCCTTTGGGGAAGCTGTTGCACTACAGGACGGCTCCCTTTCTCCAGGTCACAGATCAAAATTCAGCCAAACAAACGGGCCGGGGGGGGGGGGTGGGCTTGGGGGGGGGCAGGGGTGGGAGGCGACAGCTGGCCAGTGCATCCGGCGACGAGCGAGCACTGTGCCGACAGCCTGAAAGGACCGGAGATAACAGGACCCCCCCCCCCCCCCCCCCCCCCCCCCCCCCCACCCCCACCCCCGTTTCCCTCCCAGAAAAGCCTGCATGCGAGGGGTTTGGACCACGTCCAAAAAACACGCCAGTCTGCTCGCCATGCGCACCATGCGCAGGTTTGACTTGCAAACCTGCTGCTCGCCTTTCCGCAGGAATCCCGAAAGCGCTGGAGCAGCGCTGCGCCGTGTCGGTCCTAAAACACTTCCTTCCCCTGCTGCGTCAGACACGCGGCGGCCCGTACGCCCGGGGATGTTGGCGGCGGCGGTCCGTACGCCTGGGACGTTGCTTCTGCTTAGCGCGGTTAGTGTGGCTCGCCCTCTCTCCTCTCAGATGCCCAGTCTGGGATCTTCACATGTCAGCAGCACTCCCCAGTCACATGACTCTAAAGGCTGATAAATGGCTCTGCCCCTCTTTAATTTCCTGCACTCGTCTTCCTGTTTCAGATGAAGGAGGATGAATGTTCTGGAAGGATCAAGGAACCTCTTGACATCTGTTGCTTTTTCCGCTCGCCCCTTACGGCGTCCTGATGTGTGACACAACATCCTGCCGTTGCGTGACGCACGGTTTCAGGAAGGATGCCGTCGCATTGCTTCACCAGCCACGGCTGTTCCTAAGGGCCTCTTACAGCACTTCTTGTATCTGTTCCGTATGACAAATAACTGAAACCAGGAAACAGCAACATTTTCTGTGTTTCACAAGAGAAAAAATGGCTCTAGGAGATATTCTTTCAGAGCCAGCGAATATCACGATCAGTAGGTGTGTGCGTCCAGTGCTCTAGAAACTCAGACCCTGCCACCTCCCTTCGTCCCTCCCTTCCTCAGCACACCATTGTAAGTCCACTGCAGAAAATCAGTGGCGTCTAAGCAGGGTTGATTCCTCGCTGGGTGTCACTGCTTCCCAGTCCCCCTCACAAAGGGTCAGACTGATCCGCAGGCTAACACAGCCTGTGACACTGCAGTCAGAGGGAGAGAGAGAGGGAGATGGGGGGGGGGGGGGGTTGGCAAGAGCAAGGGAATGTAAATAGGCTAGAGCACATTTCTTATGTTTCTTTTCAGTTGGGGAGCTGTGTATGTGTGCGGGGCAGCTGGGGCTGGGTAAATTTGTGAAGCAGGAATTTGTGAAGCAGGTGGTGAGCGGCCACGTGAAAAAAATGGGGAAAGTGCAACAGCCAGGAGCGGCAATTTGCAGCCCCACCAAAAAAGTGTCCCTCATGGAACAGTGGAGGGTCCTGCGTGCTGGCCTGGCCACACCGGCGCCCTCTCAGGAGGGAGAGGCACCAGCACCTTTCAGCACAGACTCAACAGCCTGATCAGCCAGAGGCACAAACACTGGCTACTGTGGGCACCATGAATGGGTCAGCCATGAGGGTTTAGTGGCAGGGTTGAGTAGGAGTGCTCCTGGCTGGGTCACCCATGAGAGTTGAGTGGCAGGGTTGAGTAGCAGTGCTCCTGGCTGGGTCACCCATGAGGGTTGAGTGGCAGGGTTGAGTAGCAGTGCTCCTGGCTGGGTCACCCATAAGGGTTGAGTAGCAGTGCTCCTGGCTGGGACACACAGAAGGTTTGAGTAGCAGTGCTCCTGTCTGTGTCACCCATAAGGGTTGAGTATCAGTGCTTCTAGCTGGTTCCCCTTTGCTAGGCTGTGAAAGGCAGGAACCTTCTGGCCCAGGCAAAGGAGTGACAACATACAGGAAGTTGCACATCTCCAGCAATCCAGCAGAATTCCACCGGCTCCATGCAATATTCTTATGATATGAATATGAATTTCTTTTTGTATAGATCATGATATTTGTCATTTTGTAGCCTCAAATATTCAAAAATATTGAGAAAATGAAAATATTTTAGCTGTGTAGAGCATAGAATGATTTCCTAAGCAAGCATCAACTGACAGCCTTAACCTTCCTATTGTGGATGGGATCAATTTGATCCCATTCAATGTTTGACATCTAAAAAACAGTTAACCCTATTTTCCCTTCTTGATACTACATGACTTCTCCTAATTCAGTGTGATTAAATTATATACATTCAATCAACATAATGATATATTTTGAAAAGTCCTGTACCAACTTTGTGTACACTTGTGTTGTGTGGGGTCATGTGAAAAATTTTCCATTTTTAATTTATTTTCTATATTTTTTTTTGTGGGTGATTGTGGTGGCACTTTTTAAAATTACCTTAGGACCTAAAATTAGAAGTTTCTCACAGATTTTTAATATTTAGGGATAAAAGACTAGTCATTTTGGAGACATTAAGAAGGCAACACACAAACTGTCATAATTGAGATCAATTTGACCACAAACATAACAGATATCATCAAATTTCAAGGTAATATCAAGGTTAAATTCAGAGAAAGTAACTCACATGTGGAGTGTTCAAATATATGAAAATGAAGTCCCTAAATTACAAATACGTGAATTGTGAGAATCAAGATATTATTTTACACAACATTTATTTTATCTTAAAAATGGTGCCAGCAATACAGCCTGAATGTAGGATCTTTGTATGTACATTTATTAGAAAATGAAAGGATTTTGTGTTATTTTACGTATGATAAAGCAATGTTCCTAAGAACACAGATTGACCAGTTGCACACAATGTTTGCACTGTCTCTCAAATCCACAGATGAGGTGATGAGCTGAGGTCCTGCTGTGACTGCACAGAGCTCAATCTACACACCATTCAGCACTGTGACTGCACAGAGCTCAATCTACACCATTCAGCACTGTGACTGCAC
The DNA here is from genome assembly GCA_025169545.1 of Anguilla japonica. Classification (NCBI taxonomy): domain Eukaryota; kingdom Metazoa; phylum Chordata; class Actinopteri; order Anguilliformes; family Anguillidae; genus Anguilla; species Anguilla japonica. Next base: position 10,883,783 of record CM045898.1, on the reverse strand, counting down.
AGAGCTCAATCTACACACCATCCAGCACTGTGACTGCACAGAGCTCAATCTACACACCATTCAGCACTGTGACTGCACAGAGCTCAATCTACACACCATCCAGCACTGTGACTGCACAGAACTCAATCTACACACCATCCAGCACTGTGACTGCACAGAACTCAATCTACACACCATTCAGCACTGTGACTGCACAGAGCTCAATCTACACCATCCAGCACTGTGACTGCACAGAGCTCAATCTACACACCATCCAGCACTGTGACTGCACAGAGCTCAATCTACACACCATCCAGCAGTGACTGCACAGAATTCAATCTACACACCATCCAGCAGTGACTGCACAGAATTCAATCTACACACCATTCAGCACTGTGACTGCACAGAGCTCAATCTACACCATCCAGCACTGTGACTGCACAGAGCTCAATCTACACACCATCCAGCACTGTGACTGCACAGAGCTCAATCTACACCATCCAGCACTGTGACTGCACAGAGCTCAATCTACACACCATTCAGCACTGTGACTGCACAGAGCTCAATCTACACCATCCAGCACTGTGACTGCACAGAGCTCAATCTACACACCATTCAGCACTGTGACTGCACAGAGCTCAATCTACACCATCCAGCACTGTGACTGCACAGAGCTCAATCTACACACCATCCAGCACTGTGACTGCACAGAGCTCAATCTACACACCATCCAGCACTGTGACTGCACAGAGCTCAATCTACACCATCCAGCACTGTGACTGCACAGAGCTCAATCTACACACCATTCAGCACTGTGACTGCACAGAGCTCAATCTACACACCATTTAGCACTGTGACTGCACAGAGCTCAATCTACACCATCCAGCACTGTGACTGCACAGAGCTCAATCTACACACCATTCAGCACTGTGACTGCACAGAGCTCAATCTACACACCATTCAGCAGTGACTGCACAGAGCTCAATCTACACACCATTCAGCAGTGACTGCACAGAGCTCAATCTACACACCATCCAGCACTGTGACTGCACAGAGCTCTTCTCTTTATGCAAGGACCGTACAACTTGACATCAAAACACAGTGTGATGATTAGCACAATTCATCTTGAAATATTATTTACCAAATATTGTTGCATCACTCTGGAACACACCCTTAATTTCTTCTGCAAAGATAGGGAATAGATATGGCAGTAGTTCAGACAGAATGTCTTGGAAGTGTTTTTAACTGTAGCTTGGTTTTCTGCTCGTATATTTACTGCAGGTCTGTGAGTGTGCATTTCAGACCAGCGTGAAACCAACAACTCAGAAAGCGGTTTCTTTTCAGTCCTGGGCCATCAACTTTGACCCTTCAGAGGAAGACAGCTAAGACTACAAAATGTTGGCAGATACAACATACTAGCAGATCCACAAACTCAGATTTTACTTTTGTGGCCATGACTGTCAGATTTCTGTTCGGTGCCCACTGCCAAATTTAAGTGATTGGGGAGGGGTGGGGGTGCTGTTAATATCCTGCCATTTTGTTTTCGTCTTTCAGTTACCGAAGAGATTCTAGCAAGACTCTACTAAAACATCTGCAGGAGGTTCTCTCTCACACACTCCACAAGTCCCCACTAAGGGCTGTCACATATAGGTCCTGGGATTGCCAGGGACTGTTTGGTCAGACCCACACACTTTGACAAGACTGTGGCTAATCCTAACGGCTAAGGAGGATTCCCTTTTTAATGCTGGTGGAGAACACATTTCTGTTAATGGAAACGGGTGTGTGCAAATTCTCTCTGTTAAACGTGCCTCAGTACTGTCAAACACCCTCCAGACAACAGCTGAAACATTCTACACTTACATTTACATTCCATTTATTTGGCAGACGCTTTTATCCTAAGCGACGTACAAAGTGCATAACACATTCTAACAGGTAGGAGGAAAAACGGCAATTAAAAAAAAAAATTTCATCTGCTTAAAATGTATTGCGTAGTAAATACACACTACTAAACCGCCCATGTTTAAGACAAGACAAAACCAGGTACACTTTAATAAGAACGGTGTTAAATTACCAGCAGGAAAAAATGCTATGGCTTTATTTAGTAGACATGGCATTTACAAATCCCATCACATCCGCTTTTAATTTGTACAAAAAGCCTTATAAATATAAACGGCCTTCAAATGGCCTAATATGGGGATACAGTCTCTTTCAATGAAACAGCTTAAAACTCAAAGAGTTATTAATTCAGGTTTGTTATGGCACCAGTTTCAATCAACGCTGTGCTTTCCCTGTAGGACCCATTCAGACAATGATAAATGCATTTCTATTTGCAGTTTAAAAAAGACAGACCCATCAGGCTCTGAATAGATAAACAAAATAAAATAAAATAGAAACAAATATAGCAACCCAGGCTAAATTAATAATAAATCTTGACTGTTGCATGAGGTAACGTAAAAAAAAAAAACAGGAACCTTTGTCTATTTTTCTATATTCCTTTTTTTTGGAATAGCGCAGAAATCACATCAAGTAAACTGATCACATAAAAAAACTACAAAAATAACAGATGTCAATAATATCAATTTTCTATGAGAAAATTTCAATCTATTACATGGCAGTATATTGACATTGTAATAAACAAAATAGACAAAAATAGCAGCAAAACACTCGGATAAGAGGAAAAAAAGCCTTTTTTTCTTTTTTCTGCTTTTCTTTAAAAGTTGAAAAGTCATCATACTTTTCTGAGCATTCCTCAATAGCAGCCTGGTAAGAGGAGTGCTCCTCCAGTTCACACTGATTTCCACTTTTGCAATCCCGTCCACATGAATAACACCTTTTCACTTGCTTCAAGCCCTCTCTCTGCCTCCCTAACCAAACTTCAATTCCTTTCCCCTCCGACTTCGTCCTCCACTTGTCTCAACAAGCACGCAAAAATACATCTTCGAATTTGTGCAAAAAGGTATCCACTAAAATTATCCACTAACGTTTGAGGGGTCAGGAACCATGTCCAGAAATAGCTTCCCCCCCATTTCTTCCCCCTCAAGGACACCAAATCTGTGTTATTTAACTCTGGTGCTTCTTGTGCATGACCATCCTCAGTAGAGTCTGATAGCTGAAATGAAATTATTTTTGCATTTAGAAAAACACTAGCACAAATGCACTCGGCAGCATTTCAATGAATAAAAGAACGACTAAGTATTCGGTCATAGTTGTTGGCCTCCAGAGGAGATTGCAATAAATAGTACTTAACGGAACTATAAATTACATACTTTAGTGTTTCAAATGCTCCTGATGCAGTTAAAGCAATAAGAAATACAACTGTGACCTACTGTCGTATTAACTGTGGATACATTAGTTATACACTGTGCATACACTGTGCTTACACTAGTTATACACTGTGCATACACTGTGCTTACACTAGTTATACACTGTGCTTACACTGTGCATACACTGTATTTATACACTGTGCTTACAATGTGCATACACTGTAGTTATACACTGTGCTTACACTGTATTTATATACTGTGCATACACTGTAGTTATACACTGTGCATACACTGTATTTATACACTGTGCATACACTGTAGTTATACACTGTGCATACACTGTGCTTACACTGTATTTATACACTGTGCATACACTGTGCTTACACTGTATTTATACACTGTGCATACACTGTGCTTACACTGTAGTTATACACTGTGCATACACTGTGCTTACACTGTGCCTCATTCCCCGCCCACGCCATCCCATCTGCACATGCCCGACGTGTTTTTCAAAGAGTCAGAAAGGCTCAACTGGCTGAAAGTGCTTTCAAATGGAATGGATTCAGGAAATAAGACAAAAAAAACTAGAATGTAGATTGCACAAGAGATTTTTTACACAGACTCAGTATATTGACTTATATCTTAAGTTTTCATAGCTAGCTGCAGTTATGTACATTTATGATTAAAAGAATGTGATAGCACTTCTAACCCACGTATGTAAGCTATGTCTGGATGAGTGGTTAGCTGTTCTTATACAGGCATTGTTAATGATTACACCTTTATGTCAAAAGCTTAAGAAATCCAACAACCCACAGCCTTTAAAGGAAGGAAAAACATGGGATACCCTAAGCCAGACAAAAAATGATCTTTAGGATTAATAATCTGTTCCCTAAAAAAAAAGAGGCCGGACATTAAAGACTAAATAAGAAAAAAAGTGTTAAAAACAATGTAATAAACTGACTAAAGACATAAGAAGCCTAGACAGAAAAAACAAAATAAAGTGGTAAAAAAAGTGTAGAAAAAGAACAAATAAGAAAAAGGACTCTTCTGCTTTAAGAATGTTTTTTTCAAAAATGGCGTCATACACTTGACTGTAGATATTGTCAAACTTGTTACACCTATTTTCTTTTTTTTTTTTCTTTTAAAAAAAAAGCTTTTTCAGGCACAAATAAGTTGGCAGCAGTGGGTGTCTGGAACAGATCTCCATTTTTGTGGTATGTCATTGCAAACTGCAGGATTGCTCACCTCTCTCTCTCTCTCTCTCTCTCTCTCTCTCTCCCTGTCTTTCAGTAACATTTTTTTTGTTTAGTGAAGTGTTCACTTTGGTTTTTCATTTTTGTTTCTGTTTTGCGTTTTTGCATGGGAAAAACGGAGTGAGAGGTGATAGCAAAAGAAGTTAAGCATTGATTCACTGGGCGTGGCAGCAGGACGGGGCGTGGCTCCGGTTGTGGCAGCAGGGCATGGCACTGGGCGTGGCAGCAGGACGGGGCGTGGCTCCGGTTGTGGCAGCAGGGCATGGCACTGGGCGTGGCAGCAGGATGGGGCGTGGCGCTGGGCGTGGCAGCAGGATGGGGCGTGGTGCTGGGTGTGGCAGCAGGGCGGGGCATGGCTCTGCAGGTCAGGGATCCAGAGGCTGAGAGCAGGCCGATCCCGCGGTCCAGCCAGGCTCCATCCATCCTCTCGGATACAGCCCTATCCACAGCGGTGGCGGGAGGCGGGGGGCGCGCTCCTAGCCGGGCCGTCCACTCAAATGTTCACGTCCCGCACGTCTGTGGGGGTACAGGACAGGTCCCCCTCCACCTCCACCTCCACTGTCTTGGTTTCCAAGGAGACGGCGTGATGCAGTCGCGCCTGCCGTAAGCTGGCCTCCAACAGAGACTCTATCTGCTCCTGGCATGCCCTGAGGCAGTCCTGAGAGAGAGAAAGAGAGAGAGAGAGCAGAGACAGAAAAGAGAGAGAGAGAAAAGAGAGAGAGAGAGAGAAAGAGACTTTAATAAACCGTGTCACCAGCAAACAAGCAAATTTGCCCAAGACCCGTACAAAAAAACAAATAAATTACAGCCACAAGCGGCGTTGGGAGGGGTACAAGCATTGGCACTATTGCGCCCCCTATGGAGTGATTTTAAAATGGTTTTGTCCTCATGATCATATACCTTCACCCAACATATCTACTGAATATCATGATTATTGTACAAAATATTGATGACTTGTGGCCAATTTTGTGCTAAGAGACGCTGTCTGATTACTTAGTTGCGTCGCTATGGATGTGTCCTGGCCACTTCTATAAAGGCCTTTACTACGTCGTAACACTTAGATGGCATGTCGTAACACTTAGATTGACTGGCGTGTATGTAGAGCTGCAGCGCTTCTGCACCACAATTAAAAAAAGGTGTGAGACCAGTGTTGTCACGATACCAAAATTTTGACTTTGATACCGATACCAGGTTTAGTATCACGATACTCGGTACTGAAATGATACTTGAAATGATACTGATTCGATACTCGGTACCTAACGATACTGAAATTACCTTAAGAGAACAGAAACGTAATGTCCACAAGGGTTGACCTCATTTTCGAATTCACGGTTTATTAACAACCTGGTTCATTAACAACCTTTAAGTTGAAGCCTGTTCAGCATATTAATAAGCAGAGGCCTACAGTGTTACAGCACTGAACAACAGAAAAATATATTAAATATATTTCAAAAATGAAACAATTGTAAACTAAATAATCTTTAAACAGGTCTTTCACTTTTAAATAGATCTAAAAACAGCATATTTTAATAACAATACAGCATCTTCCTATAATAAATATTAGAAATTCGAACACCTATTGCTACTGAAGTGAACTGAGTCAAAGCTTGCGCTGTATCAGCAAGGATGAATGCACAAGTGCAAGTCACCTCACTTGGCAACCTTAGTTGCTACTGCCATCTAGCGCAGATTCTGACAAATTACACTTTTCATCCTCTCTATCAGTAATGCGGGAGATTCATTTTCCCTGGCTTTTACATTTGACACAAAACTACTGAACGTGGGAAAATTCTAATACCGAACCGTTTCTTTTTTTTTTTTAAGTACCGAAAAAGTGCTGAAGTTTCGTTATACGGTGCAACACTACGTCAGACACATATTCCAATCCATTGCTCAGTTTAGCAGAGAATTCATATTTCAGAGCGCCTCAGAGACAGATAGAATAATAATACATATTTCTAATAATAAATAAAAACTGCAGATGTAGACACAAGAAAGTTTGTTATATTATGGTAACAACGGAACGAAGCAGACTATATATATATATAAAGGTTATATTTACTGTCATTGTTTTATTATACCAGTGTGTTTTTGCGCGTTTGCAGAGAAACTTAAATACTATCAATAAAAATGGTTTAGGTATTTCTCAGCTTAATGACGGATGGGGATGGTTCGATATGAAAACATTTTTCAACCGTCCACCACGTTTTGGCAATGTTTCCAAAACTCTCGCCATCACTGTTGCATGCATCACAAAAACACAAAAATAAAAATAAAACCTCCCTCTTCATGTGCTACACACAACCCCCCTCCAACAGGTCACATATGATGGACAGCTTATGGTGTTATTGTTTGTGCATATATGGCTGCCACAGGTACTGGCTCACTAGAATTCATTGATGATGTAACTGCTGATAGCAGCAGCAGAATTAATTCTGAAATGCAAACAAGCTCTTATCTATTCAAGTTCAACCAAATGCCTCCAAACTCATCAGATGGCACTTCATCCTACAGCAGGACAATGATCCCAAACATGCTACTAAAACACAAAGAACGTTTTTCAAAGCCAAAAATGGGAAAATTCCTGACTGGCCAAGTCATCCACCCAATCTGAGTCCAACTGAACATGCGTTTCATATGCTGAAAACAAAAAACCTCAGGCAACTAGCCCCAAAACAAGCATTGTAATTGTCTTATTGCAAATCTAAAATTGTGGAGTACAGATCCAAATCAAGAAAAAAATGTTTGTTCCACATATTACGGCGCTCACTATATATATATATATATGTATATATATATAGCTCACAATGGGCTGTCCCGTTATTGGAAAATAATGCCCCCGAGTGCTCTAATTCTAATTACCTGCTTCTATTTACCTGGGATCAAAGAGCCAATAGGAAACAAAAGAACCGCGTGTGCATAATCAAGGTTCAGTAAATTGAAGTCATCCGATACCTTTCGTCAATGCTTTTTTAACCCTTTCATAAAAAGCTAAAAGAGCTTTCTTCAAGCCTGTACATTTCTGAATCTGTTATGCATATACCATCTTAATGTCGCACAAAACTGCAACATACCAAAAGAAAGAAACAACCCCTTAAGAAAATTCCCCACGCTCACTCACCGTCAGAGGGAAATTATTCAGACCCCACCCCCCCCCCCCCCCCCCCCCCCCCCTTCCTGACACTCTATCCAAAAGGCCGTCACCGTGACTAATCCGCATTCATTCCAGTAGTTTCCCTTTGCTTCTTTGTGCCAGTTCCAGACTCCAGAGGACCTCACAAGAACCTGCCCCCCCCCACCCCTCACACACCATGTGTGCATGTTTGCGTGTGTGTGCGTGTGTGCATGTTTGCGTGCGTGTGTGCGTGTGTGCGTGTGTGTGTGTGTGTGTGTGTGTGCGTGTGGGAAACATACCGGGTCACTCTTGATGACTTGTGACAGGAAGCTGGTGAGGTTCTGGGAGAGCAGCGTGCTGTCGCCGTGCTGCAGGTTCAAGCCCTGCGCCGCGGCGGCCATACTGCTAGCTGCGATCATAGAGGGCGGGTTGGCCATGAACTTAAGGTCTGCAGAGAAGAGAAAACAGCAGCTGAGCTTTCCGAGGGCTGGCGTGTGATTGGTGTATGATTAACGCTAACGCTGCTAACAGTAACACCACTAATACTAATACTACTGACACTAGCGCTACTAACAGCACCAACACTAATAACACTCACATACTAACACTGACACTACTAACACTAGCGCTACTAACAGCACCAACACTAATAACACTCACATACTAACACTGACACAACTAACACTAGCACTACTAACAGCACCAACACTAATAACACTCACATACTAACACTGACACTGCTGACACTAGCGCTACTAACAGCACCAACACTAATAACACTCACATACTAACACTGACACTACTAACACTAGCACTAATAACAGTAGGACTAACGCTATTAACACTCACATACTAACACTGACACTACTAACACTAGCACTACTAACAGCACCAACACTAATAACACTCACATACTAACACTGACACTACTGACACTAGCGCTACTAACAGCACCAACACTAATAACACTCAATATTAACACTGACACTACTGACACTAGCACTACTAACAGCACCAACACTAATAACACTCACATACTAACACTGACACTACTGACACTAGCACTACTAACAGCACCAACACTAATAACACTCACATATTAACACTGGCACTACTGACACTAGCACTACTAACAGCACCAACACTAATAACAGTCACATATTAACACTGACACTACTGACACTAGCACTACTAACAGCACCAACACTAATAACACTCACATATTAACACTGACACCACTACCACTAGCAGTACTAACAGCACCAACACTAATAACACTCACATACTAACACTGACACTACTGACACTAGCACTACTAACAGCACCAACACTAATAACACTCACATATTAACACTGACACTACTAACACCAGCACTAATAACAGTAGCACTAACGCTATTAACACTGAAACTAAAACTACTAGCACTAATGCAACACTAAAACTACCTACTAATACTAACATTACCACAACTAATTGGGATGGCAGGTATGCCATCCCGCCAAGTTACGCCTTGGCAGGGGCATGCCCCGTACCTATAGAGCACCGAAAGTTTGGCACTTTTCAGGGTTCCCCACAGAAATAACCACAACAGCCACAGACACTCAGCCCTTAAAAACATTACATTCTGTGCATTCTCACCCTATTTCAACAGACAGAATTCATAAACAACTTCACATGTCCACACAATAAAGCCCCAAACTAGGGGGATTTTGCATTTTCTCCTTCTTCTTCTTCTTCTTCTCTTTCTTCTTCTTCTTCTTCTCATTCTTATTTTTCCTGCCGCCTATCCCACTAACAACATGTCTCCTCATTGGACATTTTACCGACACCACCCAAATCTTCACCTACACGACCCAATCAAAAACTCGCATACACACGCAAAATACCCATACCTTTTTACTCCGAAACATTTCCAGTTTAAACAGCTAGCCTGCCTGTGGCCTAGTGGGCAAGGTTACAGCCTTAGAGACATGGGGTCCTAGGTTCAAGTCCAGCTAGGAACACATTTCTTTTACCTGCTGTTACCCTCACTAATAATTTTCTACTACTTCTCAATTATTGCTTTTGCACCATATCTACCCGCCGTTCACCGAACGTATACACTGCATTATGACGTACCGTCTGCACGTTCAGTTATTAACCGGCTACAATATTGCAAAGCCATATGGATTCAACGGGAGCTCTTCTGTGCTTACTGGCCTGTGTTCTTCTTTAAAACCATGGACAGGTTTGCTAATGATATTTCACGCATTGCATAGCTATGTCACGGTGCTGCACTAACAAAGTCACAGACTGGTAAACCTCCAGGTGAAGGATTGAATCCCGCCTCGCCCTCAGGGCCAAGTGACTTGAAAGAATTGAGGAAATATTGGGTAGCATTGCTTTGGAATACATCTTATGTAATTTCGGTGAGGCAAGATAGCCTATATTGTTTGTAGTACCGTAACTTGGCGTCATTTTGATATCAATACTTTTGAGTAACTTGGCATTTTTGTATGTTGAAAACGTTTTTATGAGATTACTATATACACTGGCCAACATGACCAATACTACGAACACTAACAAGCACAAACACTTAACACTAACACTACACTCACTAACATTAGTAACACTACCACCACAAAAACTACCAATCCTAACACATACATACACTCACCGGCCACTTCATTAGGTACACCTGTTCAACTGCTCGTTAACGCAAATATCTAATCAGCCAATCACGTGGCAGCAGCACATTTAGGCATGTAGACATGGTCAAGACGATCTGCTGAAGTTCAAACCAAGCATCAGAATGGGGAAGAAAGGTGATTTAAGTGACTTTGAACGTGGCATGGTTGTTGGTGCCAGATGGGCTAGTTTGAGTATTTGCTGGGAATTTCACGCACAACCATCTCTAGGGTTTACAGAGAATGGTCCGAAAAAGAGAAAATATCCATTGACCTTGTTGATGGCAGAGGTCAGAGGAGAATGGCCAGACTGGTTCGAGCTGATAGAAAGGCAATAGTAACTCAAATAACCACTCGTTACAACCAAGGTATGCAGAAGAGCATCTCTGAACTCACAACACGTCGAACCTTCAAGCAGATGGGTTACAGCAGCAGAAGACCACACCTGGTAATAGCAAGTACCTAATGAAGTGGCCAGTGAGTGTATATGCATAACCAGAAACATACACGTATACAGGTATACACACTCAGAAATGCATATTTGCACAGACACACACGCGTGCACACACACACACACACACAGAAATGCACACTAACACTGCCACACAGTCACAAACCTATGCACATATCCACCATGTACATTCCTTACTTGAACAATATGTCTCAGTGTCAGACAAAGCCCAAGCATTGATCTTGACAACATATAAACACTCTATACAGGTACCAATGTAATTCCAGCAAATCCATTCACAAACACAACAAAACCTTATTACGTTACAGGCTTTTTAGCAGATGCTCTTATCCAGAGCGACTTACATTGTATCCAATTATACAGCTGGATATATAGTGGAGCAATGCAGGTTACAGTAAGTACCTTGCTCAAGGGTACAACGGCAGTGTCCTACCGGGGAATCAAACCTGCGACCTTTAGGTTACAAGACCAACTCCTTAGCCATTATACTACACTGCCGCCCAACCTCATGGCCAGAAGGAGTTCAGAGGCGTTTCTCTGTTTCTGACCACAGTCCGAGCAGCACAGCCAACACAACTGCATCCCTGCCTAGGGTGATAAACCACTGCTTAAACCTTAAACTTAAACTGCTTAGGTTCGTGCTCAGAAGCTGCGTGTCCCACTTCCTGTGTTAAGAGCGAAAGGGACGCTACATTTAACCAGGGGTGCTCAATCTTGTCCTCTGATGGATTCGCTAATGTGTGGTGAGCTTTCTGGCGCAAAATGGCTGCCGTGCATCCCCCAGGTGGGTGCTACACATTGGTGGTGGGTGAGGTGAATTCCCCTTCACTGAAAAGCACTTTGAGCATTCAGAGAAGTGCTATATAAATGTAAGGATGTATAAAGTGGCCACAGATGAGGGCTTCAGCCAGTGTCCATTACAACAAAAAAAACAACAACGAGCGATTTATTGACCCTGCTGGTCATTCATTTGAGCATAACAGGACGGCCCCCTCCCTGCCTGCGTTCTCCCCTGCCGCCTCTTGTGAGGCGGGAAGAGTCAGGTGGCTGAGAGGGGCGGAGCAGCGGACTGAGCCAGGATGGCTGCCTCCTGAGAGGGGCGGGAGCAGTGGACTGAGTCAGGATGGCTGCCTCCTGAGAGGGGCGGGAGCAGCGGACTGAGTCAGGATGGCTGCCTCCTGAGAGGGGCGGGAGCAGCGGACTGAGCCAGACTTCGTTTTTGAAGCTCATTTCCTGGTCTTGTTCCTGGTTGCTCACTAGCGCCACTACGGTTGGCTCCAGTATTGGTGTTTTCATATGCAGTTTCCATGTAAGTCTACGGTACAAATGCGGTCAAAATACAAAGTCAATAATTTTTTCTCATGAGAAAAAATAGTCACAATATGTGTATTTTATTCATCTTATGACTGTCCATGGGTCAATTTCATGATTTATTGTGTCTTTTGGGCACTGTTATAATATTTGTTTGGACCAATGAGGTACAATTTGCGTCACTTCCTGATTACTACGGAGGACTCAGCTACAGTAAGGGCTACAGTCTATGGTCACTGGGGTGGGCGGTGGCGCCTCTTGGCCTTGACATTGCGGCTCCGACCACGGTCCACCTGTGCAAAGCCAGAAAATGCAGGCATCCCATTTCGTAGTGATTTCATTATGGCGTGTGCTATTTACAGCTGCACTCCATTACATTACAGGCATTTAGCAGATGCTCTTATCCAGAGCGACTTACACAACTTTTACATTGTATCCATTTATACAGCTGGATATATACTGAAGCAATTTCAGTTAAGTACCTTGCTCAAGGGTACAACGGCAGTGTCCTACCCGGGAATCGAACCTGCTACCTCTCGGTTACAAGCCCAGTTCCTTACCCACTGTGCTACACTCCGTCTCACTCCGTCTCCGCACTAGACGACCATAAAATAATCCTCCTCTGAAGATTTTCGGTAGCCGAGTCATTTCCTTTAGCCTACTTGAACCAAATAATTAGTTGGCAGAAAGCGTAATCAGCTTGCTATATTTGCTAGTCCAGTAGCCTATGCTAAAACAGTTCGCAACTTCGGCTAGCCATTTGACTAGCTAGCTAGCTAGCTAACCCCAACCGGCAAATATTCAATCTGTCAAACATGTTTGACGGCTTGTCAGTCGTGTACATTCCGTAAATGTCTACCTGGGCCATGCTTCACGCATGTGACAAGGCTAATATAATCCCGATTTTGGGATAAAATTTTTTACGGAGTTTAATTTCAGGATGAAAATTAAACTCCGTAAACATTTGATAATATATTTTAAACATAACGGCAGACAGTCAGCTAGCCTCAAGTTCGTTCTGCAATCGTTCATTCAGATTGCACCGCACCGGACTGTCAATCACATCGTAAAAATCACAGAACCGCTTAACTCTATGGTTTTGGCTTCAAATCGACAACATGGCCGCGCCCGCCATTGAGCTTCAAACGTGTTTTAGCGACCCACGGAGAGTCAATGAGTGACGTCACAGTAGCTTTGTCCATATTTTTTACAGTCTCTGGGCGGGATCAGCGGGCCGAAGAGTCGGAATGGCCGCCTCCTGAGAGGGGCGGGAGCAGCGGGGCGAAGAGTCGGAATGGCCGCCACCCTGAAAGCAGCACAAAGCAGAAATGCCTCTCACTCCGGAGGGGGGGGGAAAGAAAGAGTTATGTCCTTTCCCCCTCAAAGGGAGGAGGGAGGGCAGTTTGTGCACTCAGCATGTTTCATTAGGGGACGCCCAAATGATTTATACAGATCATTTGGGAGGCTGAGGATGTAGCAGGTCAGAACTGGCCAGCTATCATTGTCAGCTCTCTCTGCACAAACAAGTTCAGGAAGCTCATCTTTCTCTCTCTCGCTCTCTACACTCATCTCTACCCCTCTCTCCCTCACTCTCTACCCCTCTGTCTCTCTTCCCCCTCTATCCCTCTCTTTCTTTGCCCTGTCTCTAAAATACTTTTCTCCAGCATCCCCTTCTTCATCAGCATGCAGAGTGCTCCAAGCCACTAACTTCAGCCGGTGACATCCAACACTACTGTGCATTCACTACACCCAATTAAGCCCTAACTTTGCTAACTTCAGCTGGTGACATCACACACTACTGTGCATTCACTACACCCAGTTAAGCGCTAACTTCGCTAACTTCAGCTGGTGACATCACACACTACTGTGCATTCACTACACCCAATTAAGCCCTAACTTTGCTAACTTCAGCTGGTGACATCACACACTACTCTGCATTCACTACACCCAGTTAAGCGCTAACTTTGCTAACTTCAGCTGGTGACATCCAACACTACTGTGCATTCACGACACCCAATTATGTGCTAACTTCAGATGGCTATGAGGTCTCTCCAACAGCCTGTCCCCTACACATACACACACTCTCTTTCTCTCTCTCCCCCCCCCCCCCCCCCCCCCCCCCCCCCCCCCCCCCCGCAGACGGAACCCCTATATACTTCCTATTGGACACCGCAGATCAACCACCCTATATGACCACAGACTAACCACCCTTAAGGAGCACAGACTGACCCCCCATAGGACCACAGGCTGACCATCCTATATGACCACAGACTGACCAGCCTATAGGAGCACAAAGACCATATTCAAATTCTGCATTGCTACGGACTGAAAAGCGGCTGTTTTTGGCCGGTCCCCCAGTGGCCACACGCTGTTTCACAACCCATTCTGAATTACAAACGGCGGCCCACAAACGCACTTAGACAACAGCTGCTGTGGCAGTCAGAAATCAATATCAGCTTTTGTGTTTTTGGGAGCAGGCAGAGTGGAAATGACCAAATTCACCACAGACACAACCTTTCAAATAAATACTTTACCATTGCTGGTAAGCAGTAATGAATCCTGGCCAGTGGTGTATGTACATGATCCTAAGAAACTGATATCCTTTTAGTCATCCTTCCAGCTGATTTACCCAAAGGCCCATTTTCAGGGATCCGTGTTCACACAACATTGCCTAGGGTCACTCAAACACGTTGGCCTGATGGCAGGATGTCCCCCTGTACACCAGGGGGCAGCAGAGCACTCGTTTAACCCATGAAATCCTGTGCATACCTGTCGCACAGAGAGCCACGAATGTCTGGGCGTGCTTGCGCAGAATTTGCTTGGTGTCCTGATGGATTGGCAGTTTGGAAAGGAAATGTTCAATAAAATCGTGAGGAGTTACGGAGGCTAAATCCCATTTGAGTTTATTCAGAGCCAATAACTCCATTTGCTGTGGGGGGGGACAAAGGAAGAAGAAGATTGTGAACCGCAATGCTTCATAAACTCATTCCACAAGCTATTCACGGCATTAAAGGGATAGTTTATAAAGGTGTTTTTTCAAACATATGATTTCAGTTTTTAGTTAATGTTTTGATTAATCTGCTTTTATTTATTTGCTTATTTATTTGAGTGATTAAGAATATGTTAGATATGTATGGATGGTCACCATCCACTTTTAATATCAGGTATTGGGCATTTTAAAGCAGCCATTGTAAGGCCAAAAGTTCATCAGAAATAATATCTTTTTTTATAATCACACCACGTTCATTACAAAAATCGGTCCCAGATGGAAACAATACGGAAAACAACTGGGAAAATATTTGTATACTAAAAAGCGAACTTTCCCTTTAATGCCTATTAATTAATTCCAACGCAACTCCGCTAGAGGGCAATATCGCTCTATGAATGTCAGCACACAACGTTGTGCGGGCAGAAATAACTGAATATTCCAGCATAACAGAACCTCCCTATAATTCAAAAAAATGTTTCGTTTAACATTTACAACTGGAATTTCAATACAATCCATTGTTTAAATGATAATAGGCTTGTTTATCAAATGATTAAATAACTGAACTCAAATGAAATGTAGCTAGGCGACATGAATCGACACGAGGCAACGTGCTTACGCCAGGCACCATACAGCAATGACACCCGTGAAGCTGTAATGCAGGAAGCTAACAAAAAAAACATTTTCAATATCAGTGTGTGTCGCACTTTCCGAAGAAAACATTTAGTGTTAGTTTACCAGTAATTCAGTTGGTCGGATTGAGTTGTCGGTGTATACGCACAACTTCTCAGCTGTCAGCGGGATCGTTTCCTTCATTTTCGAAGCCAGAAACATGCAAGTAGCTCCCAGTAACTGTAATCTTCCTTTCTTTGTCGGTTCCACTGACAAAAATCTGTCCAAATAATTCATAGCCAAAGGAAATACTTCCTCTTCGCATTTCTGCTCTTCACAGACCTATATTCAAAAGGAAAATAAAATTAGGGTACGAGCTGAGTAAAATGTAGCCTGCCCCCACCTGTGCATTCGGAAAAGGAAGCGAAATCGGAAGAATAAACATTTCGCAGTTAACAACAAACTTTATTCATAGCTATAGCTGTTTTGCTCTTTGTGAGCTGCACACACACACAGGCTATATATTTATAATATAAATAACCAGAATTATTAACAAAAAGTTCTATTCAAAATCGTTTTTACGAAATTAGAAACGTTTCAGTAATTGTGGCTATAATTGTCAACAACACAAATATTGGCTAATATTTTCAGCCATTTCTTCGAGGACACAAAGGTGGCGTCCAAAGCAGGGAACGGGGAAGAATTTTTTAGTTCGTCATCTTTTCAAAAAATATTTTAAAATATTTAAAAATTGTTACACTGTTAAATAAACACATGGAAATGTTTTTTGGTACATACTCTATTGGGTCCAAGTAAACATTACCGAATAAAAATGTGGGTAATTGAGGAAAATAACTAATATGATAGGGCGGCGCTTATTCGAAAGAAGCTTGCGGCATTTAGAGCTCGGTATAATACGAAAATTCAAAAATTTATAAAAAATATTTGCTCGTCCGAAATGTTAACATAAAACCCGTGTAAATCTTACATAGTTTGTATACTAACAGACTATATCATTTTCACAAGAATTATTTCAAAATATTACATGCTATATATCATATTTTAGAAGCGACCTTTAGAAACTGAACACTGGAACTGCAATTTGTTGAGCTCTGACTCTTAATGCTCAGAGTTAAAACGTGTTCTCTCACTGTGCATTATTAAATTATAGGAACAGCACAAAGACGCGGTATTTAATGTATTTGTTTCATTTAAGTCAGTAACACTTTTACTGTAGAATTTAAACGATATTAAACACTTTACCGCATGAGAACAAAGATGGCGCATATTGCTGGCACGAGTTGCGCTGCATACGTGTAACATTGATATTAATTTAAAATAAATTAAGATAAGATATCTTTTTAGGTTCCAGGCTTAGAAAATGAACGACGGTTTAATCATTTACTAAGTACACTGTAAGTCATCGTAAAAAGTGCAAACCTTGGCGTACGAGCAATAACTATCATATTGCTTATAGTCGGAAAACGCAATGGCATAGAAAGCAAAGGAAAGTCAAGATTTGAATGAATATTGACATTATATGACAGTAGAATCCATTAAACGAACATACGTGGCATTAAAGGGCTGGCTGGGCTTTGCACCACATCAACACAAGCCGGCATTTCCAATACATTAAAATGGGTTCAAAGGGCATGACAAAAAGTATAAAGACACAAAATACTGCAGAGTATATGCAAATGTAAATTGGCTTGACGATTTAATCTGGGTAAAAACAAAAACCGCGCACAAACCTCTAACATCCATGTGGCAACTATTTTCCTCATGTAAGGCACAATTTCTTTCTGCACACACTTGAAGTAGTTTGGAGAGGGAAGGTAATTGTCTTCCGCTTTTAGCAATGTCTGTAGCACCCTACTATTTAGCAGGTTGGCATCTTGATAAGCTCTCCTGATCGGCTCATTCTCGCGGCACAGTAGCTGGTGTTCCATCTCTTTTTAGGCTTGCTCGAGCTTTCGGTGAAGTCGGAAGGAGAGCTGAGCAAGAAGTTCCGCGAATGCTCCTCGCTGCTGTTGCCGTTGAACTCCTCTGGAGGTCCCAGAATTTCACTCTGCTAACCAAATTCCCCTTTAGCTCTCTGTGCAATGACGTTGCTGTTGTTAAGGGGAGATCAAAGACAGATTGAACACGAGAGAGAGAGAGAGAGAGAGAGAGAGAGAGAGAGAGAGAGAGAGAGAGAGAGAGAGAGAGAGAGAGAGAGAGAGAGAGAGAGAGAGAGAGAGAGAGAGAGAGAGAGAGAGAGAGAGAGAGAGAGAGAGAGAGAGAGAGAGAGAGAGAGAGAGAGAGAGAGAGAGAGAGAGTTTAGAGTGCTATGTCCCACAAAAATCCCTAATCCGCCTCTGCGGCAATGGTTCTTTTCTCCGGGCGGCGGTCGGACTGAGCGCTGCCGGAGGGACTGCATCAAAAGCTGCAATAAGTACTCAAACGCATGTGTAGGAAAGGGCGGTATCTTAGGCGCATTCGAAACTACCACGCGCTGCCACCTATCGTTTCTTCTACGCGCGTGTCTGTGGGAAGATGTATCGCATCGAAATATCAACAATATAAACCCTCCTAAAGTGAGCCATAGATCATAGATTGTATTTACAAAGAAGTAGTGCGCAAAATGGAGGGATATGCAGTAATTAAGCACAAAATGATTTGGGTTCACATCGGTTTTATTATTTGCCTCATAAACTTTAAACCAAAATTTCGACAAAAAGATGAAGCAGCAGGCACACTCCAGGATGCAGACACACATACACTGATACACACGCGCCCGCGTGTGTGTACATATATCTGCCCCTTTGTCCGTCTAACGTTTAGTATGTTTTCCTTCATCAGGCCACATGCCAGATAATAATAATAATAATAATAATAATAATAATAATAATAATAATAATAATAATAATAATAATAATAATAATAATAATAATAATAATAATAACGTACAGCTTTTTCAGTTAAATAGTTTTATGAAGGCCTGCATGACTGATATGGCTCGTGCGCTACTCGCCATGTGAGGTGCAGAGCTGCCGTGCTTCTACGTGGGGCAATAGAGGATAATCTAAACCGCCAGGAAAGTTGGCAGAAACTTGAGCGGAAGTTTCCTGGCCTAAAATGGGAGGAAACCAAATGTGGGTAAATTAACTTAAACCAATGGAGAAAACGTCTGTTGCCAGGCAGAACTCCAGCAGGAACTGACTCTCCCTTTCTTTTGCGTGGTTCACGGCTAAGGGAACATTGGAAAGTAGAAAATTCTCCGTCGAATGGAGATGCATTTAAAGTGCAAACGTATACTAAGACATTTTTATGGGTAATGTGCGAAAAAATGTTTCTTTAGTTTGAAATAAGAATTGCCAGTGTAACATGCAAATACATTGGTGTCTGGTACTGCCCAGTGCAATATAGCAGTCTTTACTTCTGAAAACATAAATACATCCAGCTGCCGCAACTCCGCAACTGTATTCTGATTCCGTATTGTTCTGAATATTCCTTCAGCTAATTTTATATTATTTCTATTCTAATTCATGCGGTAGCCTAGCCATTTACAATACATTTAAAGCATCACTCCTGCACATATTTTGGTATTCAACAACTATTTTGCATTGTGTACTGTATTTTGTCTATAGAGACTTTCGAACCTCGCACAACCCTCTTAATTTTAGCCACATCGGACTTGATTTAAATACAACATTGCAGAAACGACTGTCTAAAAGTAATAATCGTAAATACAAAGCTATACATGTGTCTGTTCATTGTTTTGTATTTTTAAAAGATTGTCTGTACCACAATGCAGCTGCTGCTAGCCTAAAATACGTGCCTGTAAAGACTTAAAGTTACAAAAACATGAAATTAATATTATCATCATACACTAAC
The DNA here is from genome assembly GCA_025169545.1 of Anguilla japonica. Classification (NCBI taxonomy): domain Eukaryota; kingdom Metazoa; phylum Chordata; class Actinopteri; order Anguilliformes; family Anguillidae; genus Anguilla; species Anguilla japonica. Next base: position 10,864,249 of record CM045898.1, on the reverse strand, counting down.
ATCTGATATTTATATACTTTATATCAAAATATTTAAAAATATTAATTACTCATCTCGCCCGACTTGCTTGTATAAACAGCCTGTGAGTTTACGTAGACGTAGCCTACTATAATTTGGCTCACTGTCACTTTAAATGCTGCTGTCGCTTGAGCATAATAGGAGTCTCGCGCATTCCTTACATTCCTAGCTCTACCATGTTAACAGGGTTTTGCGTACCGTAAAAACGGTAAAAACGCGGAGAAACGCGCGGCAACAGTAAAACAATTCTAGACAACAGTGATCTAAAAGACGTTTAACTGAAATACGAAATCCGTGGAATACACGCCTTTATCTACTTTTATCCACGGAAACGTTTGTTTTAACTTGTCCAGCATCCGTGGTATTCTGAAATGTGACTCATTCACGTGCCCATCGCATTCTTCAATGTAATTTTTCTTCTTCTGTAAACACGAACAGTTACGTCTTCAAGTCCAGACGTTAAAAGTCCCACCCGTTTACACTCAGAGGCCAATATTTTATTTGACGACGGTGAGTTCATGCACTGATTGCTACTTGTAGCATTTGGAAATCAAAATGTCCAAATGGTCAGATATGTGGTATAAAATCTAGTCGGGTTCTCTTAGGCCTCATGGGACACATGCCCCTCATGCCATGTCATTTAGTAGGCCCTGCTGAATTGCAGCCTTTGTAATGCAAAATTACTCTGCTAAAGTTGGTGAAATTAGCAGAAATTGGCATTCAGAAAAATAAAATGAAATACAATAAAACATATCTTCAAAAATAAAAGTGAATATCTTGTTTAATTCATCATCTGTTGGGGGGCTTGATATAATGTTTATTTCCCTGCTGTATTCCCGAAGACAATGAGTTTGACCATGTGAGTTTTAATAATTACCGCTATTAAAGGCATTACGGTAAGGCGGTAGCAACTAAAGCGGGAACAGGAAGCATTTAAAGCAGGGATGTCCATTCTTATCTGAAAGAGGTCGGTGTGGGTGCAGCCCAGCGCTACGACACCTGCGCTAGGACAGAAACCTGCGCCACGCCCTTTTCGGATACGATAGGACTCCAATGAATTAAAGATACAGCCCAGTTGGACACGCTTGATTCGATCAACACACAGTAAAATGTGTGTTGATTGAATATAGGTATGTGCAGAAATGTGCTGTCCAGTCTCTTTCACCGGTACAGTGTTACTATGCTGAACCAGCATACACAGGGGGTCCCCAGTACTCAGGCTGAACCAGCATACACAGGGTGTCCCCAGTACTCAGGCTGAACCAGCATACACAGGGGGTCCCCAGTAGTCAGGCCGAACCAGCATACACAGGGGGTCCCCAGTACTCAGGCCGAACCAGCATACACAGGGGGTCCCCAGTACTCAGGCTGAACCAGCATACACAGGGGGTCCCCAGTAGTCAGGCTGAACCAGCATACACAGGGGGTCCCCAGTAGTCAGGTCGAACCAGCATACACAGGGGGTCCCCAGTAGTCAGGCTGAACCAGCATACACAGGGGGTTCACAGAGAAAACAGCAGTCGTAACAAGCAATCACGGGACCAAGCCTGATCTGCTAGGTTAGTCTACTTGCCAGCAATGTGAACCCGGAAATGTTGAGTACCCCAAAGTTTTATGTTAGAAATGTACAGCATGGGTCCCCAGGATTTAGAAACTGCCGGATGCTAACTTGCATATGTTGGGCAATTAGCATAATCACCTATATGGACAATATTTCAGCAACTACTTGGCCGTTTTGGACAATATTGAAGTGGTTTTTGGGGTTATTGAGAATGCTGAATCCATTTCTTCATTTTGAAATTCTAAATGTCCGTTTAAACCAGAAGTGGCCATATTTCAAATCCCGGTGGGCTGATTTTGATGAATTTTGAGTCGATTTTGAGGTTATTTATATATTTAATACATTGGACCTGCATTTCAAGCTGTTAAGTGTTGTCTTAATATAATCACTATCAAAAGTTGGCAAAGTGAGTTATGCTAATATTAGCTAGCTAACAAGCTAACAGTAGCTAACTAACTAATTGAAATATGGCCACGTCTGGTTTAAATGGCCATTTTGAAAATGTCAGAAATGGATTCAGCATCCTCAATAACCCCCAAAACCATGCTAATTATGCTAATTATGGTAATTGCCCAACATATGCAAGTTAGCATCCGGCAGTTTCTAAATGCTGGGGACCCGTACTGTACATTTCTAACATAAAACTTTGGGGTACTCAACATTTCCGGGTTAACAATAGGGCTTTATAGGCTGGCAAATAGACTAGGTAGGACAGGTTCATGTGATTAATATCCACAGAAAAACCCCACCATGTGCCAAGTCCTGAGAATTCAAAAACCTTTCCAAGTTGGGACAATAGGGCAGAAGAGACATGTTGCAGGGAAGATGAAAGAATATTGCGTGACACACTAGTAATGTTACAACCACACATGAAGCAACTGACACACTAATAATTATGTTACAACCACACATGAAGCAACTGGCACACTAATAATTATGTTACAACCACACATGAAGCAACTGACACACTAATAATTATGTTACAACCACACATGAAGCAACTGACACTAATAATTATGTTACAACCACACATGAAGCAACTGACATGCTCTCCCACCCCTGCCCCCCCCCCCCCCCCCATAATCCCCACTATCTGTTTGAACTACTGTATTCCTGTCGGAAAGCTCAGATGAAATTATTCACTGTTTATATTTAGATTTTTTTACCGTTCATCTATCGGGAAGTGGGTTCAGAAATGAAGAGGAGTGCAACAGTAATTTGCCAGAAAAGCGAGAGGGGGGAATTTTTTGTGTATACTGACACTAAGCTGTGCACCCTTAACACACTTAATAAATGTAAGATCCCATGAGCCTGTCCGCTTTCATTAGCAAAGACTGCCTGATTGGAACGCTCCTAATTTGGGAAAATAATATCATGAAATGATGGCAGCCATGCAGCTGCGCTTTGTTTTGTCTTTTCTATTTAGGTGGCCTACATAAGATCTATCAGACAGAAATGATATCTCTCTTTTCTTTGTATTTTGTCATAATACTTTTCTTCACTATTTTTTCACCACTAAAAATTCCATGATATTATTATTCCATGATAGCAACAAGATAAACTAAACAATAGCCCTAAGATATGCTAATACAGCAATGAAAATGCAGCTCACTGAATAACAAAATAAACAAGACAATAACTTCTAAAATTATACCATGTCATTCTACTGTTAATTTTTGGGACTAAATACGGAATAAATATACAACCACTGGTTTTACACATAGAGATGTCCCTTTTGAGTCCGAGTGGTCATATATTGCCTTGGACAATCTGTTTGTGAAATATACACTCATTTGTGACGCCTGGGTACCTTCCAAAATAGCTGTGCATAATACCACACGCCGTTTACGGTGTTGTCAGCCTTTGTAGCCTTGTACAATCTGGCTTGACTGACAATTAATTTATCCAATAGGTGACAGAGTAAGCTTTCTAACGATGTATAACATGTCTGATTTTGCTTTTGGAATCGTGTTTTATAGGTCAGCGTAATCGAAAGTTGGGACTCATCATCCCCGCCTTACGTATTCACTCTGTGGTTGCAGTAAAAGACATTGCACCTTTTTTGGAAAACAATGCTATTCTTGAGAACCCCTGAGCATGGCTAAGGCATATGCTTGCTGACAGACGTAGCTGACATACTGTTATCTGTACTAATCCGAAGATTAGAACGACAGCATTGATTCTGTCTCTATGTACTGAACACAGATAAGATTTATTTGCCGACATGTTAGTGCTACTACTCAAAATATTTCAGTTATATACATTATTTTTGAAATTGAATGTCTTAAATAGGTTATTGCTATTTTATAGGGAGGATTTTTCACACTGTAATGTAAGGGTTCATTCGTTGCTGTCGGTAGTACCGGATGTGACATGAGCTGGAACATAGCCAAAACATGGTGGATGCTTGAATATTATTTTAATGTCATCCCATCCCCATATAAGAAAACATTGCATGCTGTAGAGTACAGACAATCATACTAGAGTTAATGATTACACATTTAGGTGCTGTACCACATTGTGTGACAATGTTTTTGCATTATTTTTTAATCTGATATCGATGTTTCATCTTAAACCTTCATAAGGGGCTAATTTATATGCTTTATAATGCTCGTAGACACATCCCTGTTAAACTGGCTGAAGATGTTAATGTGCTCGTAGTTATGATCCCATTAAGCCTTCTCAAACAGTCATATTTCACCCAAGATCACGTCTCTCATTGTTACAGCTCAATATATTTCTCCAGCAAGTCAGAACTGGCCTGTAAGATCAAATCCAGTCATTTGTCCTGAGGTTTTCACATACAGCTCACATGCATATCATTACAAACAAGGCAGAAGAATACAGGGGAGATATAGTATGATGGGATGCCCCTTTCACAAAGGAGTCCTAGCTTTTGTCTTCCAAGAAAATCTTTTTTTTAAATTTTCTTTTATCTACTTCAGGCATGAACATTTCCTGTTATCCTCCCTCCAGAAACCCTTATTACTTAAAACGAATAATTACTAATACTAATACTTATACAGGAATAGTTACAACACTATTCGGGTCATAATTTAAATTTTAACATGGAATGTGGGCAATGGAAGAAGCTATGAACCTGTCCTACTTCTCCTTTCCAGGTGAAGTAATGGTCAGAAACATGGATGGTGTGCCAAACTCTCTGCTCAGACCCGAGGGACGCATTGGGATAGAGATGCAAAGCCAGACAGGTCAAATGAAGCACAGGCTTCTCTCATTCTAATTCAGTTAGAATGAAGTAGAGGTCATCATCATTAGAAGGAAATGCAGCACAATGATTGAGCCCTGAGGCAAAAAAAAAAGGACTGAGTTCCTATGACATTCCGCCCCTTTGCAAAGATACTGAACCTGCTTGACATGTTCTGGATTTTCTGTTTGCATAATTTTGCATGATTTTGCCTGCACTCTACGAACGACCAACTACACATTCCTTTAAAATGGCTTTTCCAGGAAAGACATTTCAGGCTACTGATGCACTGAGTTAGCCATCATTCAACACTCATCCTCTGAACTTCCCCAAAAAGAGCTGACAGCTAACCGCTACTCAACTTGCTCTTCATGTAGCCGGACTGCTGTTTCAGCTACCAGTGCTTGCATCTGAAGGGAAGAGAGGCTACGGAACCGCTGTATTTAGTGTGTCTTATTACTGCCCGACCGGTTTTATTTATACTGCAGTAACAATGCCTTACTTCATTCTTTTGTGATTATGGTTGTGTGCACAAATTAAATTTACTTTCAGGATGCTTCCAGACATTATTTTGCAGGCACCTGTGATTTAGTATAATATTCAAAATGCATTTGTAGGAATAAGCCCCATTCATAATTATGTTATGATTCAAGGGCAAAGAGTGAAAATAAATAACAATGCGGGGTTCTCAGTGTAATTCCTTATTGTGAAATAAATGAAGATGTTAAAAATGAAGTCAAAGGAGTTTTGCTGAGTGCGATGTTTGCCGCCGCTGTTGTCTTTCTGTCCAGGACAAGCTGAAAGGCCTTTAGATGGAGTTATTGTTGAGAAACCTCTGTAATCGTGCCATGCTAAGACTCTTTGCCATTTTCCACGATGCATCAGTGTTCTGGAAGGTTATCATCACCCAGAGGACAACAGTAAGCAAAGGCTATATATTCCACATGCAGGCGGAAGGGAGCACACAGAAGTGCTCGCTGCTCCCTCACCACGTGTGGGCAAAGGTCAGAGGTCAAGCCTGGACGTGCAGCGCGTTGGCCCACAGTCTACAGGGTGCGATGCCATAGTCTTACACAGTTAAGATTAGCATTAGCATTAGGGCTGTAGTCTCAACCGTGAACTTGCGCACGCCAGCGCTAACGTAAAATAAGGCTCCGTGGAAAGTCCAGATGCTCACGCCTGTATTTCAGCCACAGACGCTACGCAGTGGTGCTGGGTGTCAACTCTCCACACTATCCACGCGCAGTCCACGGCTGGGTGGATTTCGGATATCCAGACGCTGCGAATGCAGCTCCTGGAGGGGGACAGGATGGTTGGGGTGCGATTCCAGGCCCGTACAGTGCCGCCTATCTGCTTTGAAATCCAACCAAACCTTCTCCAAGCAGCTTTCAATGCCCTGGGGTTCAGAGGGATCCAACCACACAGTCCTGCGGTGTGCCCGCCGCCTCCTCACCCCTCCCTATAGTAAAGGCTTCCTGGCCACGCATCCTCGATGGACCATTCGCTGTGAGACTGCTTGGCCCCGCCCCCTTTATGTATCATTCGCTGTGAGACTGCCTGGCCCCGCCCCCTTTATGTATCATTCGCTGTGAGACTGCCTGGCCCTGCCCCCTATATTTACCATGTGCTGTGCTGCAGCCTGGTCCCGCCCCCTTAATTTATCATTTGCTGTGAGGCTTGCTGGCCCCGCCCACTCTATTTATCATTCGCTGAAGCTGCCTGGCCCTGCCCCCTCTATTTATCATGTGCCGTGATGCAGCCTGGCCCCACCCCCTTAATTTATCATTCTCTGTGAGGCTTGCTGGCCCCGCCCACTCTATTTATCATTCGCTGAAGCTGCCTGGCCCTGCCCCCTCTGTTTATCATGTGCTGTGCTGCTGCCTGGTTCCACCCCCTCTATTTATCATTAGCTATGGCTCCACCTTCTTTAATTATGATAAGGCTGTGGCCTGGCTTCGCCCAAAGTATCTTTTTTTTCCAGTTTCCATTTTTTGTTTAAGAATTGAAAAAATAGTTAAGCATATTTCAAATAAAATCCCATAATATATACTCTGTTTTACAGGAATATGTTTTACAAAGGTGCCACGCAAACTACACGCCAGTGCAATGCAGAAGACGGCAGGAGTAAAATGACACATTAATATGATAAAAATTTAGCAATCAGATGGAAGGTAGAAAAAATTCACAGATAGCATTGAAAGAAATTCAAGGAGATTAGTTGATTATTCGGACAACAGCAATTCAACTCCTCACTGTTATGGATAACAGCACTGGTCAGAAATGACAAAAGAGTAGGGTAAAATATTCTGAATGGAATGTTGAAAGGTGGCAATTAGCATCAACATGGCTGCATTCACACCACAGTACAGCCTTTATAAACAGCACACCACTCAGCACTGTGTTCATACCCAGCACACACCACAGCATAGCCTTCATAAACAGCACATACCACACAGCACAGCCTTATTAAACAGCACATACCGCACAGCACAGCCTTAATAACCAGCACATACCAGACAGCACAGCCATTATAACCAGCACATACCAAACAGCACAGCCTTCATAACCAGCACACACCACAGCACAGCCTTCATAAACAGCACATACCACACAGCACAGCCTTATTAAACAGCACATACCACACAGCACAGCCTTAATAACCAGCACATACCTGACAGCACAGCCATTATAACCAGCACATACCAAACAGCACAGCCTTCATAACCAGCACACACCACAGCACAGCTTTTATAAACAGCACACCACACAGCACAGCTTTCATAACCAGCACACCACACAGCATAGCCTTCATAACCTGCACACCACACAGCACAGCCTTCATAACCAGCACATACCACACAGCACAGCCTTCATAACCAGCACACACCACAGCACAGCTTTTATAAACAGCACACCACACAGCACAGCCTTCATAACCAGCACATACCAAACAGCACAGCCTTCATAACCAGCACACACCACAGCACAGCTTTTATAAACAGCATACCACACAGCACAGCTTTTATAAACAGCACACCACACAGCACAGCCTTCATAACCAGCACACCACACAGCACAGCTTTTTATAACCAGCACATACCACACAGCACAGCTTTTATAACCAGCACATACCACAGGATAGCCTGAAATGTACAGTTCACCCCAATATTTAATTAAGGTATGTTTCCACTTTCCCACTGTACCATCTATATATCTGCTTCTACTCACCCTGATACAACAGACCTCAATGGACCCATATTTTTGTGGTGCACCATCAGCATGGTCTCTTTCTAAATGTAATGCCATCGTTAATCACAAACATCGAAAATCAATGAAATAAACATGCTCACTCAAGCGTATTAACTGATAGTAATGTGCTGGAACCCACAAATTATAAACGAAAATGTGAAATAGACGCACTTACCAGAATATTATAAACTATTGTTTCATTGCATCCATCTGTGACTCGCACAAACGTTTCGGCCTAAGCCTTCTTCAGTGTGCTGAATGTGCCAAAAAAATAAAAAATAAACGAAGAGGTCCACAGAGCTTAATTTGTGCACACTTCCATCAAGAACTACTTCTTATACCAAAAATACGCCAACTGTGTATACCAAGAGTTTCAACCAAAGCAGGCCAGTATAGAGCGTTACGGTTCGCAGTCTGAAAAGTTAGCATTTTGAGCCATGAGTATGCTGTATGGGTTAGACAAAATTTACAAGTGTATGGTTGAGTGTGGGTGTGGGGTGTTTTGGGGTGAAATACACATGTAAAAAATTACCTGAGCTCAGTGGCTAAAGACTTGTTAAGATTAACATTACGGTGCTAATCTACCTTTGGCATAAGTCAGGCCCATTCCCCAATCAGCAAGTCTGCCTTTATAACAACACCACAAAGAGTGGAAGCGGTAGCTTCTTGTCTAAGCGTGCTATCATAGGCTAATGCCAGCTTGGTGATTGATAAAATTATGACATCTTTCTGCATACATTTAAAACAAATAATTAATTTAAGGAATGCCAGGTGAAACAAGGACATACCGGGCAGAGATATTTTAAAGGCAGTCTATGCATGATTTTTTTACTTGAAAATATTATTAAATAACCATGCTAAGGCATATTTATGATGTACTGGCAATCTATGTCTTTACTTCGTTTCACCAAATTCCTGCACCTTTTACCTTTTTTTGTTATTCTAAAATGTGTTCAGAATGTTTCTGGGCATGGCAGTCTTTTTTGTGTCGGGAGGGGTGGACGTGGCTACAGAGCCTGTGGTTTGGGGTCCACAATGACTGCAATGACGGATACTAAGAAGCTTAGATACAGCAAAGCAAAAAGACAAACTAACAGGGCTCGTTCCATAACTAGAGTCAAGCTTGGAATTATTTCTCCTCGGTGGCATCAGCTGAAGATCACTAAGGGGATGAGGCAACGGGAGTTGGCCTTTTTTCTGTTGGACTTGTAACTTACGTTTAACTAGCTAGTTATATTAGGCAACTAGATGCCTGAGGTTGGGGAGCTTTTGTATTGAATACTGTACCTCCATCGAGATGTCTTCCTCCCTATAAGAACTGCTGTTACTGTTTATAGTTGCAATCTTAGTAATCCTCCAGCATTTATTTCAATCGAGAACTGAATTGCATGCTATCTAGCAATGTGTATCCAACTTCGTTAACAAAGCTAACAAAGTTGCAAACAAAGACTCCCTGTCCTCATCAGGATTCACTAATGATAAAACGCAGCATAACTTGAAATATTGAAATATTTAAATTTATTCTCTATACCTCAGGCGTACGACAATGTATCCAAAGCAACGCACAATAACTGCATACCGAAGAATGTTGGAACAACTATAGAACACAGGTCAGGTAAGGAAGCCACAACTTGCATAAAGTACCAGTTATCCGCAGCCATGAACATATACTGTACATATTATGTTGTATTTGAGAAAATAAGGACGCTAATATTTGAATAGGATACAGATAACTTCGTGAAAAAGTCATTCACTTTAAGTGTATCAGCTAGCAATGATGTACCTATGGCCAGCAGTGTTACTTATTCCACCCACAATTCTGTGTTGATATCCCGGTT